>JAAGEH010000125.1:23039362-23147963 GCA_011751065.1 Lasiurus cinereus
CAAGAAAAGGCACGATGCAGAGAGTCTGATGCCTTTTGGCAGTTGCATACATCTGGGTCACCACCACCCAAAACAAGACAGAACACTTCGTCCTCCCCAGAAAATTCCTTCATGCTTCTTGCCTGTCACTTCCCTTCCCCGGCCCCCGGGGACACATTCTGATTTCTATCTCCGTGATGGGTTTGCCTGTCCTAAATTCCATGTAAAGGCGGCATGCGTTCCATGGTGGCTGGCTTCTTTCACTTGGCATGTGTGGGGATTCATGCATGTTATTGCGTGTATCAATAATTCAGTGCACCATTTCACTCTGAGCCCCTGAGAAGCAGGTACATAATGTGTTGGTAATGCTTTCTAACAGTGTCTGCAGGTTGTTGGGAGCTGGTGGCTTTCTGAGACCTGGTCCATGCGAAGCCACCACTGGCCTGAGAGGATTAGTCCCGGCTGCAGAAGGAAAGCCAAGAGGAAGACTGAGGAGATCAGGGATGTTCCTCACGTAATGACTGTTGAATTAACTTTTCAACATGATGGCTCTTACGCTGCATTTTGGACGATGGCTTATTTTTTCCAGTTTGATAACCTTTATCCAAAAGCACACTAAGTAAATGTGTTAAGAGCAGCGATTCTTTGACATCCAGGCAGGGAGAGGTCCCTCAACAATTTAGTCAACACCATGGCGCCTTGTCGAGGACTAGCATATGAAACATGTTTGAACTGCGCCTTGTGTTTGCATGAACAGGGGGCCCCGAACTAGCCCAGAAGTGTGGGGGGGGGGGAGGGAGTGAGAGAGGGAAGAAACCTAGATGTGACAGCTGGGCATTGGCCACATAGAACGGAGCCAGGCAAGGCCAGAAGTGGGGTGGGGGTGGGGGGCGGGGGAGGGGACATAGGTTGGGGGATTGGAGGATGGGAGGCTGCTAAAAATAAATGAAAAGCAGCTGAGGAGAGCTCTGTGCCACTACAGTTGGGTGAATTCTGGGAGCCCCCCAAGTGCAGGGAGAGGTTTGGAGCTGGGCAACTATCCATCCCCCGGGGATGGGCGTGGGGCCGGGCAGCGGTCTGGCGTGAATTGTCCACAGATCGCCTGTGCTACTGGCACCACCTGAGCAAAACTGGTCAAAGCAGTAAAACAGATGGAGGGTACAAGGCCTGCGGGAAGTGGGTGCGACTACAAAGGCTTTGTGGCCTGGAGAGACTTGTGGGCGGGCGGGAAGGAGGGCAGAGGAGAGGAAAGGGGCCTCGTTTTGCTCCTTGGCTCACAAACTGGACTCAGGGCAGCGGGAGCACGGAGCCCACAAGTCCAGGTGGGGGTTGAAATCTCTCAAGTGGAAATCGCATGTCTGGGTTCTGGGTAAAACTCCAGTGGGGGACTGGGGGCCGGGGGCAGGTTTGTCCTGTTTTGGTTTCTACTATTTATATACTTAAGATTTATTCCTTACCTTTTTTTTTGGGGGGGGGGAGGATTTAGGGACTCTGCTAATATTCATTTGCAGATTTTCTCGGGAAATATTTAGCCCTGGAAAAATAACTTACTGTGGGCCTGATCACAAATACCCGAACCATTCGTGCTCTCAGGGTTGTGTGAAATGCCAAGACGACAGAGAAAAAGAAATTAAGGAAACAGATACAGAGGCAAAGAAGCAATGAACAGACTGTCATACTACAGTGGGAAGGCAGGGGTGGTTGGGGGGGAGGGACCTGTAAGAGATCAACCCAAGGACTTGTATGCATGTGTATAAGCATAGCCAATGGATACAGGACATTGGGGGGGAGGGCAAGTGAGGGCATGTACTGGGGGGTGGAAGGCCAGTGAGGGGGGGTCAATATGGGGGAAAAAAAGGAGACATATGTACTACTATTTGTAATACTTTAAACAATAAAAATATATATTAAAAAAAAAAAACAAATTAAGGGAGAATTTGAATTTCCAACTACATTTTACAGGGGCCTGAGAATGTCCGGCCCAAGAACTCGAGGCTGATTTCTTATGTCTGGGTTCTGTGAGAGGAAATAGGTTTGGGAAAGGTCTCCCCTACAGAGACATCAAAGTGTCTGCTAAGCACAGAGTGCTGGCGAGAAGGGGTTTCGAGGTCCCAATACAGGAATTGCATGGTTTTCCTACTGATATCTGGGAGAGGGCGACATTCCCGTTAACCTCTGACCTGAGGCGGTGGACTCCTGCCTCTGCCGCCTTTCTGTGCACAAACCTCAGCCCTTCCAGGGCCCCAGGGCCTCCGGAGCCTGGGGGTTCCGGCCTTTCCGAGCTCAGGCCTCTGGAGATGCAAAAACGCAGCCTTCTTTTTTTTTCCCCCCCAAGTCCCAAACCTTATGGGCTCCGGATTCAGACAAAGCTGCCTAACTGGCATGAGTTTAGGGAGATTATTTAACCTCCAGGAGTTTATGAGGATTCAGTGAGAAAATATAGGTTAAATGTTTAGCCAGACCACTGGGCACAGGCTCAGAGCTGAGTGAATGAGCTCCATGGTTATGATCACTCACTGCTATTTTACTGGCCTGATTATTTTGTGGGCACAACAAATGAGCTGGCAGTGCCAGTACAAACCCCAGCCAGAACCTGACAAGCCCACATAAAACCAGACCCGCATCCCAGCGAAGGAGCCCGCTGCACTAGGCCTGAGGAGTCCATGGGCCCGCAGCCCCAGGCCAGCCACCGCCCTGCTCCTCTGGGCTTCAATGGGAACCCGCTTTTAGGTAAAGTTTCTCTGAAGCTGACAACTCCCTGTTGTCCCTAAGCCCAGGGACAGCCCCACAGGTGGTGGTTTTTTTGTTGTTGTTCGATTTAAATATGTTTTTGTTGATTTCAGAGAGGAAGGGAGGTGGAGAGATAGAAATGTCAACGATGAGAGAGAATCATTGATCAACTGCCTCCTCACACTCCACACTGGGGACCAAGCCCACAATCCGAGCATGTGCCCTGGCCGGGAATTGAACTGTGACCTCCTGGTTCATAGGTCCACACTCAATCATCAAGCCACACCTGCTGGGCCTGTGGTCGGCAAACTGCGGCTCGCGAGCCACATGCGGCTCTTTGGCCCCTTGAGTGTGGCTCTTCCCCAAAATGCCACGGCCTGGGCGAGTCTATTTTGAAGAAGTGGCATTAGAAGAAGTTTAAGTTTAAAAAATGTGGCTCTCAGAAGAAATTTCAATCGTTGTACCGTTGATATTTGGCTCTGTTGACTAATGAGTTTCCCAACACTGTGCTGGGCAAAGGAGGTGTTTTTTTAAGATGTGTTGACAGTCTGCAATATATGTTATGAGCCAAACGAGGGGTTTTCCTTTGGGGTCCCGGCTGGCAAGGAGTTCCCCAGTGACCAGGTGGTCCATGTTTGAGAAGGGAAGAGCCTGTTTCAAGGTCAGACAAGTGCGGGCGAAACTTCCTGCGGAGGCTGGGGGCTGGGGGGTGAGGAGAGGCGGCAGTCTCAGTAGGTTTGTCACCTGCTGCCGTTTGGTAGCATGTAAGAATTGGAATCTGTTCATTTTACTTCCCAGGAGGCAAAGCAGGGCAAAGGCGTTGGGGGTGGGGAGGACGGGGAGATGGTGCAACTGCATCGGGAAAAGGAAAACTGACCCGTCCTCACCTCCCAGGTGCGTGCAAAGCCTCTGTGCACAGCGATGCTGCCTGGCATCTCCAGGTGCGGCGAGCGCAGGGAAACTGGGGAGTCCGAGGTCCTCGGGAAGGTGGGGCAGGGGAGGGCAGTGGAGCCAGTGCCAGGACCCTGGCACAGGGTCATCCTTCCCCTGGTCAGAGGAGACTCCTGTGTCCCTCAGGGAGCATCACCTCGGGGGCTTGTTTCTGACCTCCCAGCCCTGGAGAGCCATCAGGGAAGCCGGCTCCACGCTGGTTCAGGGGAAAGTCCGGGGCCCTGAACCCAGAACCGCCTGAGCATCCGAGCCCGAGGGACCGGCAGCAGCCTGTCTGTCTGTCCCACCGTGTTCTAGGAAACCAGGTTTCCCATCATCAGGTTCGGTTCAAGAGAGAGGAGGAGGGGAGGAAGCGGAAGAGAGAGAGGGGCCTGGACACAGCTCCTGGCAATAAGCTCATACTTCGCTTGCTTCAAACTTTGTAAACAAACTTCTCACGCAGAGACTTTGCTGAAAGAAATGGAATGAAAAAGAGCAGAGAGCGGCCTGCCGCAGAAGTGGGGTGAGCTGAGGGGGCCGCGTGGGATGGGGCGTGGTGTAACTAACGGGATCGGCTTTCCTGGCTCCCGCAGTCCTCAGCCTGACAGCTCATCACCCCTGGCCTGCGAGGTGCGTCCTTTCCGTTCCGGGCCCTCGCGGATGAAAAGAAACAGGCCAGTCGCTCCCTGATGGAGTGCGTGGGAAATGTCTTGTGTAGGTAATTTGAGCACAGGTGGTTTTATATCACTTCATAAACTTTTATTGAATGAAGATCGCAGTGTTTGGAATGCTTATGTCACGTTTCTTCCTAGGGAACAAAGCACATTCAGGTCTATTTTCTTAATTGCCCCACATCCCTCTGAAGTGAGATCTAGCAGGCACTATCCTCCCTATAAAATAAAACCCACCCATAAAGCGGTCCTGCTTTTTTCTTTAGCCCACCAAGGTGTGTGGGAGCCCAGGAGAAATTCTTCTAGTCACAAGGGAACCCCCTTATAACTGTTCAAAACACTTTAATTTCACTATGTGGCTCTGCTTTATGCCTTCTGTACAGCTTTATGAATCCCAGCTTTGAAAGCTGCAACTTTTGAAATCCTATCTTCTCCGTTTAAACATCGGTTTCAAAAAATAATCTTTTTGAATATGTAAAAGATGAGAGGGGCTGTTTAAACCCCTCTTTGAGATAAGGACCTGATTGAGTGGCAATTCCTTTCTTCAACAGATGCCTCAAAATTTAATAAACAAAACAAAACAAAAAACACACACCTAAAACACACACACACACACACACACACACACACACACACACACAAAACTTCTTGCCTTTCCATTATAAAAAAGAATGTATTTTACACCAATCCGGGGGCGGGTGGAGGGAATGTTGTTAACAGAAGTTGCTGCCATTACCATCATCAGAGTAGGGGGCGGGGAGGCTGAGTTTGAGTGCAAATGTGTTTTTACAGAGACTGTTTTTGTTGAATTGAAATGTAATTCCCATGCCATAAAATTCACCTTTTTAAAGTATGAATCAGTGGTTTTTAGTATGAAGTTGTGCAACTGTTACCACTATTTCCAGAGCATCTTATTACCCCCAAATAACCCATATCCATTAGCAGTCACTGCCTGTGCACCCTCCCCCAGACCCTGGCAACCACTCATCTCTCTCTATCTCTATGGGTTTGTTTAGTGTGGACATTTCGTATAAGTGAAGGATGCAACATGTAGCCTTTTATGTTTGGCTTCTTTCACTTAGTGTGTCCATGTTGTGGCATGTATCAGTATTTAATTGCTTTTTTTTAAGATTTTTTAATATATTTTATTGATTTTTTACAGAGAGGAAGGGAGAGAGATAGAAAGTCAGAAACATCGATGAGAGAGAGACATCGATCAGCCGCCTCCTGCACGCCCCACAGTGGAGATGTGCCTGCAAGCAAGGTACATGCCCCCGACCGGAATCGAACCTGGGACCTTTCAGTCCGAAAGCCGACGCTCTATCCACTGAGCCAAACCGGTCTTGGCTTAATTGCTTTTTATGCTGAGTAATATCTCCTTGTATTACTTTGGTTTTCCACCCATCGGTCGAGTGGTTTCCACTTTGGCTGTTATGAATAACGCCATGACATTCATGTGCAAGTTTTTGTGTGGACATATGTTTTCAGGTTTCTCGGGTAGGAACGGAATTGCTGGATCAGAGGGTAACTATGTTTAACTGTTTTTGAGGAACTTCCAGGCTGTTTTCCATAGTGGCTGCACCATTTTACATGCCCATCAGCAACGTATAAAGGCACCAATTTCTCCACGTCTATTTTGATTATAGTCATGCTAGTGAGTGTAAAAGGGTAGGTATCTCATTGTGTAAAAAGGGTGCCCACAGAGATCATCCATAAAGGTTTGCAAAGAACAAGTAATTGTCTTCCCCCAGAAGACCAAACATCTATGACTGAATTATTGCATAGCTTGCAACTTATTAACAAATCCTTCATTTTGGCAGAGCAGGCTGTGTCTTCCGTGTGTTACAATATAAATAATGGCTGAATGATGACTCCTTGAACCCAAAGATGACTGTCCTCTCAGCCTCAGGCCAGCCCTCGCTGAGAGCATCCTGCTGTGCTGGGGTTTGACAGAGTCAGAACTCTCACCCCCTGTGGCCCTTTCTCCCACACCCAGGGTGGGGACTGTGCTTTCTTACTCAGCTTTTCCTTGTTCTGGTTCCTCTTCTGGTGCCCCAAAGTCCGACTGACCCTCCCAGGCTCCAGCCCCGTCCCGGGATGCACTGGGCTTCCTCAGCCATGGCGGTGCCGTCTTAGTTCCCGTCCACCCTCTAACGTCCACCAACCCCAAAGTCAGAACGCAGGGGAACAGGGTGGGACTGTCTTGGTCTCCTGCTAACGTTAACTTAGCTCCTGAGACCTCACTTCTGCTCAGATGGAGGTGTTACTCCTGCCAATTCAGGGCAACTGGTTACATCCTTTAAAAATCATGTCCTTTGCCCGGGTGATGTGGCTCAATGGTTGAGCGTTGACCCATGAACCAAGAGGTCACTGGCTCGATTCCAGGTTGGGGCACATGCTCAGGTTCCGGACCCGATCCCCAGTAAATAAGGGCTTGCAGGAGGCAGCTGATAGATGTTGCATTCTCACATCAATATTTCTCTCCCCCCTTTCCCCCCCCACTTCCCTCTCTCTCTCTCTCTCTCTCTCTCTCTCTCTCTCTCTCTCTCTCTCTCTCTCTCTCTCTCTCTCTCTCTCTCTCTCTCTCTCTCTCTCTCTCTCTCTCTCTCTCTCTCCCCGCCCTTGGTGCTGGCCTCACCTCAGGTAATCTCAGTCTGGAGGCTGTGTAAGACTGCCTGCCAGGTCCCTGCCGGCCACCGAAAGCAGGCCCCGGCTGCTGCGCCAGCTCCTGCTCTGACAACCTTGCAAGTGGTCAGGCCCTGCTCCCTTCTCCTCCTTGTCCCAACCCCAGGCTGGCCCACCGGGCCCCTCCACCGAGATGGGGAGTTCTGCACCCCGCTTTCCCAGGACCACACCCATGTCCCCAGGCCTGAGGCTGCCCCAAGCCCCATCCCAAGACACTGCCAAGCCCCCCATTCCAGCTTCTCCGAGGATCAGCGTCCCAGGCGACACCCTGAGCGACAGGCCGACCTGTGGCGGCAGCCACCTCGCCCACCTCTGCCGCCACTTGGCGTGGCTCTGGGGCAGACGCCGGCTCTCCCTGCTGCCAGCTCTGCCCCTGCCACTGCCCAGCGTGTCCCTTCCTGTTCTTCAGGCGGGAGGTGGTGTTTCAGCCTCACCCCTCCGGTTCTCTAGGCCAGGGGTTCTCTAAGCGACGCTCCGGACCCGCAGCCACAGCACCCAGGTCCCCTAAGGCTGGTTGCAGGCCCGCCCTGCCAGGCGCAGGCATGGGTGGCCGGGAATCTGCGATCCACCAGCCCCGGTGCCCAGCCAGAGAGTCCCATCACCCTGGTCCGGGTCCTCGCCCACCACAGCCTCTAGAGCAGTGGTTCTCAACCTGTGGGTCGCGACCCCTTTGGGGGTCCAACAACCCTTTCACAGGGGTCGCCTAAGACTATTGGAAAACACCTATTTCCTGTGGTCTTAAGACCCAACACACTGCTCCTCGGTGTAGCAAAGTGTAGCAATGTAGTTTACTGTTGTCATATGAAGACTGTTACCCATGCTACACCACGATTCAAGACAAAATTTCATTTACTTGTAATTAGAAATAAACATTTCACAATATATAATTACGTATTATTTTTGTGATTAATCCCTGTGCTTTAATTATGTTCAATTTGTAACAACGAAAATACATCCTGCATATCAGATATTTACATTACAGTTCATAACAGTAGCAAGATTACAGTTATGAAGTAGCCACGGAAATAATTTTATGGGTCACCACCACATGAGCAACTGTATTAAAGGGTCGCGGCATCAGGAAGGTTGAGAACCACTGCGCTAGATGGTTTTAACCACGTCCGAGTCCCGGGCTCTTTCCCCCTCAGCACCGGCTTCCACTCTCAGCGCTGCTCCGACAGGCAAGGGCCCCGGGAGCTGGCTCCACGCCGGCTTCCTTCCCCTTCCCCGGCCGATGGAGCGAGACCGGCTCCTCTCCGCTCCGTATGGATCCGGGGCTGTTTGACACCCACCTCCGAGCTTCCGGGGGCGCCCAGGAAACTGCCATGCAGTCAGGAGGCAGACATCGCCTGGCCCTCTCCGCAGGAGGCTGGTGGGCTGGTGTTCCGTCCGAATCTCGCTTCTGCTGGCGATGGGTTTCTCCTTCCCGCGTTCACAGGAAGGGCGGCCTGCGGGATGGGAGAGGGAGCAGATGCCAGGAAAGAAAATCCTCTGGTGACCCTTCCAAAGGTCACCTCAGGACCGAGTCCCCTGCCCTGCCGTTCAGAGGGAAGAGTGGGTTCTGGGAACCAGGCCGGGGACTCGGCAGCACAGGGCACACGCAGACACCATCCCGATCCCCCCAAGTCCAGGGGGACTCCGCCTTTGTGAGGACCGGGGCGTGCAGCCGGAGGGAAGAGCAGGGAGCAGCCTGGTCGGCCATCTGGAAACTGGGTGCACACACCCCCCCCCCACCACCAGTGCTTCCTCACTCAGGGGCAGCTTTGCCTCTTCTCTTGCTCCATCGCTGATCTGAGAGCGTTGACCGGTTTCTAATACAGGGGTACCTCAAGATACGAGTTTAATTCGTTTCGTAACCTTGAGGCGTGGGAAACTGGTGGGAGTCGCAGTAAACTGGTGGGTGGTGTGCAGCCGGCCAATCCGCGCGATGACTCCTATCTCAAATGTTGCTCGTATTTCAAAGCAAAAATAGCTCGCTCGCTAGACAGCTCCTATCTCAAAAACCTCGTATGTTAAGGCACTCGTATCTCGAGGTACCACTGTATTTACCTCTGCTCCTTCGGGCTTAGGCCGTGGGCTCCGAGCACCAACTCCGCAGCTCGCTGCGAAGCAGGCAGTGAGGTGTCCCCCTCAGTTACAGGGACTCAGCCCGGAGGCCCGGCCCCTTACACAGCGCTTCAACCCGGGCTCCAGGGAGGCTGTGTCTGCTACCCCTCCCCAGGGCCCCCTGAAGGTGCCGAGCGCCTTATTCCATCCAGGACACGCAGAGCCCTCTCTGACCCCCATTCCTGCGCTGACACCCTGGCCCCAGGTGGCGGGGAGGCGGTGGGCCTTGGGGAGGGGATTGGGGTGAGCGGCCTTATAAAGAAATGCAGAGGCTCTCTCTCAGGCCCCCCTCCACGTGAGAGAGGGCAGCCGTGGTCTGCCGCCAGGAAGCGGTTCTCCCGAGACGCTGGGTGCTGGCGCCTTGACCTGGCTCCCGCCTCCGGAGCTGGGAGCACAGCCCTTGTTCCTGCCGCCCAGGCTGCGTGCCTTGTCACAGCCGAGAGCTGACTGACCTAGGATCCAAGGCCAGGGTCAAGGCGGCCTGAATGTGGGAGGGTCTGCCCCTCAGGGCCAAGCTCAGAAAGGGGAGGAAGTGGGGTGTCTTTGCTGAGTCTGGAGTCCCAGTGCCTTGGGTCTGGTCTCCCGGCTGCACCCCAGAGCCTGTCCCAGGGCCCCTGTGAAAGAAGAGGTGTTACTTGTGGGTTCCCCTAAATTTTAAAACCTGAGCTACTTCCCAGTCTCTCCACCTCCGACCCAGGCTGGGCCTTCCTCCAGCCTCGCCATTACAGGGACGGAGGGGCCTGGCAGGGCACTGGCCAGGTCGCCTTGGTCACACACACACACCCCTTCCCCTGGGCCAGCCCTGATCCAGGGGCTTCAGGCACCTCCCAGCTAAGCCACCCAGCAAACCGTGACCTGGGGACTGGTAGTATCACCCCCACTCCACACAAGAGGAAAGGGGCGCAGAGAATTTCAGTCACTCCCTAAAGCTGCTGAGTGAGACTCTGTTCCTGGTGACTCAGCCAGCCTGGGGGCGGGGCAGAGCGGGGCCGGTACAAAGAAAGCCCACTGGCCTCTTTAGTCATGTCTGCGGGTGCGGGGAGGAGGCAAGCAAAAAGTGCTCTGATACACAGGAGCACGTGCATGTGTGTGCGTGTCTGTGTGTGCGTGCGTGTGTGTGTGTGTGTGTGTGAAATTTCATTTCTCGCTGTTTGCATGAATGGCATTTGTATGAAGAGATCAGAGGAGGAAACCACTGGACACTGGAGATGCATAAAAGTAAGTACAATTGTTTGGAAGCCAAACCTGGGGAGGGCTGCTCCGGGACCACGGTGGAAAGGGGTTCTTCATTGTCCCCACACACCCCCACAGAGGAAACCCTGCTTCACCCCCTGCTCCCTGGCGAGTGCCCGTCCCCGTGTGGCTCTCTCACCAGGGTCGGCCGCCTGCTTTGTAAACAGCATTTCATGGGAACTGCGCTCCTTTGCTTCCTTACACTCTGCCTCCCGGGGACAGTGGCAGAATGGAGCAGCGACGACAGAAGCCCCTGGTCTGTAAAGCCTAGACTATTTACACTCTGGCCTCGGCGGGGAAAGTTTGCCAGCTGCTGCTCTAAACATTTGCCTCCCTTCTGGCGCCCTCAGCCCGGAGCTTATATTTTCAGTGCATTTTGCAGCCGGGCCTGCGGTCGGCAGTGCCGATCCCAGCCCGGCCCGAGCCGGCAGGCAGGGCAGCGGGGGGCGAGGGCTTCCTGAGGACCAGCTGCCGCCGGTGGGTCGGGGCCTAACATGGTGCTTCTGAACTTCAGCCTCTGCATCTCGTGGTCTGGGTTCTGTACACCGCCCGTGCTCTTCCACATGTGTCCACACTGCCTGGCTTTCAAACGTGTCTTACAGGGGGCTTTGGTGCCAAACCACGACTCCCTGTCCCTTCGGTGTTTGATGCTCTTCCCTTCAAGACGTGGAGCCGAACTGCCCTCCCCCGGAGGGACCCGCTGCTGGAGAATGGAGGGGGCAAACGTGACAGCGTGGGCCTTGGGAAACTAGGTCACACCGGGCCCTGTGGCTTCCTCTGGAGTCACACGCTCGGGGGAAGCCAGCCGCACAGCCCCGGCCGGAGCAGCCCTCCGCTGGGACTCACGTGGTAAGAAGGAACGGAGGCCGCAGCCAACAGCCCTGGGAGAGCCATCCTAGGACGAGATCCTCCCGCTCCCATCGAGCCTTCACGGGACTAGCTGTCCCTCCCATCTCCCCTGCAACCTCCGGAGAGGACATCCCCTCGGCCGCTGGGCCTCTCCCTGGCTGCTGAGCTGCTGAGACTGAGGGAGGCAACCACCGTTACCTTTTGTGCTGGGGTTTCCCCCGAGCTGGCACTCTGGGAGGACCAAGTCTACCAGCTGCAGATCCCCTGAAACAGATCGATTTGTATCCCCTCCTAGGACCTTCGTGGTTTTTTGGAAGACTTATTCCAGAAAGCAGCGTGTCCAGCTCAGACGGCCTTTGGAAGGTTTTCTGGGCCTTTGATTCTAAAGGGGAAGTGCTCTAATGAAGCTGTAAAGGCTGTAAAATTAATTAGGGCCTGCGTGGAAATGCACAGTTGCTTTTAGATTCCTCCGACCCTCAGAGCCAATGGCGAAGCGGTAAAAGCTTTATTAGGGTCATTAGCATCAGGGCCATCGTTGGGGGGTTGAGTGTTCATAAAACTGGCATTGTTTGTCACAGCGTGCTAAGCAGTCCCCACATGACACAGGATCTGGCAGGGCGCTGGCATGCTGCTGGCACTCACTAATGAATAAACAATACTCTTTTGGAGAACATTGCTTTTGCATGAAAAATGCCCCCAGAACTCTCAGATGCGTTGACTTTTTTTTGTCTCCCATGCCTCGTGGTCCAGTTAAGATGTCCAATGGGCTTCATTCGGTGTGAGGAGATGAGTCTGTGGAGACTCCTAGGAAAACTTCCGCATTCCCAGTAAAAAGGTCGGAGGCAATGGTCCTTTTTCTTCTCCCTTCCTTCCAGTCTTGGATGTGGACGTGGATGTGGATGGGGTGGCAGGAGTTCCGGCCACCTTTTTGCCACCAGGGGAGAAAGCTCAAAGACATCTCAGTGTTACCCGCGTGAGCGTCTAGATCAGTGGTTCTCAACCTTCCTAAGGCCGCGACCCTTGCATACAGTTCCTCATGTGGTGGTGACCCCTAACCATGAAATTTTGCTACTGTTATGCATCGTGATGACAATATTTGCATTTTCCGATGGTCTTAGGCGACCCCTGTGAAAGGGTCGTTCGACCCCCGAAAGGGTCGTTCGACCCCGAAAGGGTCGTTCGACCCCCAAAGGGGTCGCGACCCACAGGTTGAGAACCGCTGGTCTAGATCCTTAAGGAAGCAGTTGCCTAAATGGGATGAAACATGCGAGGATTTTATTCGGGGGAAAATAAGGAGGGAGCTGAGGAAGATGGGGAGAGCCATCAGAGTGAGCTCAAGTCTGACCCCAAGTGAAGAAGGAAGGCGAGCAGGGTCTTCGGTCTGTACAGCAAGTTCAGCAAACCCACTGGGGAGTCTTCAAAGCCGGCCCTCCCAGGAGCCACCTCCCAGGAGCCACCTTCCAGGAGCTGGTCTGCGTGGGTAACCGCTGCACCGTCACTGGCCAGGAGCTGCCCGTGGAAGGTACGGCTTTGCCCCAAACATTGCGATGGATTGTAAAGCGCCAGAGCGGAAGTGCTTGGTGGTTTGTGCTCCCTGCGGCTGGAGAGCCGTGGGGCCTGTTCCCTGGCCAGGAGACCACCTTTGCATTATTGAGCCATTGCCAGGAGCCGACTTCCTCTGGAAAACAAGCTCCGATGGGCCTGCGGATGGCCTTGGCCCATTGTTCTCACTTGCTGCCGAAAGTGTTCCTCACAGATGCATCCTTCACCATCCCCCGTCCCCCCCTTTCCCCCCCACACACACACTCTGCTTAAAGCCCCCCTCCCCCTCCTTTAGGGCTCCCTTCTTCCCGCCTCCTTGTTCCTGCCCCTGTCCCTGCAGCTCACTTTCTCAGGCAAAGCCGCTGAGTTCCGTCCCTTTCACACGTGAACCAGTGCCAGCATCCCGGCCTCAAGGTCCCACCTTCAACCCGGAGTGGAAGCGGCTTATCAAGTTGTTTTAGCAAAACAAACAACTGTTTTCTCCCTAAAAGGAGTTCTGGGGCCAGGTGGTAAGATAAAGATTTCGGCTCATTCATACACACAAACACACACACACACACACACACACACACACACAGCAGCTGTTCGCTAGGGCAGTTTGAATAAAAACCTCTCCCTACCTACTCTAAAACTGAGAGCCTAAAGAATGTATCTTTTAATGTGTAACTCATCTCTACAAATTATTTTAAAATATAGGGAAGTATCAAAAATAACACCCACACAAAAAATCACATGGGTTTAGCAAATGTTAACACGGAGTCCTTAACACTTGCTTTGAGTCTTATTTAAAGAAACAAATGATTACCGGTGATAATTACAATAATACTGCCACTTATATGCGGCTATGTGCCAAACCCTGTTTGAAATACTTCACATGTGCTCACCCCTTTAAACCTCATTAAAAAAAACCTGTGAAGTAGATATGACTATTGTCCCTATTTGCAGACAAGTAACCTGGAGCACAGAGATGTTAATAGCTTGCAAAAAAAAAAAAAAAAAGCATGGGCAAAAATTTGAACCCAGGAAGAGGACTAGGTCCAGGTTTTTTAAATCATATTTGATTTTTTCTTGTGGTTAGAATATAGTAATTACCCAACAGAGATTCATTGGAAGAAATAATAAATAAAAATTCACCCGTCGTTTCCTCAGTAAACTCCTATAACTCGGAGCAGATTGGACACAGGCCCGGGGACACGACATCAGTCCTGCATCCACGCAGAAAGAACCACTGTCTGTCGGGTTTACATTCCTGGGAAGAAGCAGATGTAACTCAGACCTTGAAGGGGGGAAAGGCAACATTCTATTTGACAGTTCAGAAGTCTCATTCTCCCCGTCCTGATAGAATACCTCTCCTTCCAGGGCTGAGCGAGGAAACGTAATAGAGTGGAAAAGCCTCCCAAGAAAAGGTAATGGCCTCTTTGCTCCGAAAGACGATGGCCGGCCACTGCTAATGGTCACCCCGCTGTGATGCTCCTCGGAGCGTGGTGGGAAGTCGGGAAACCCTTCATGCATTCTTCAACCGTCGTGGAGACGACGGTGCTCAGTGTGCAGAGTTGTTGGCTTTTATCTCCTGTGTTCATACAAAGGCTCTTTCTTGGCAATTTCCATGTCATCTGGAATGTCCGAGAGTGAGAGAGGAGATGTGAGGTCTAGAGCTCATCACTGTTTCTTCTTCTTCCTTTTTTTTAAATATAGTTTTATTCATTTCAGAGAGAAAAGGAGAGGGAGAGGGAGAGAGAGAAACAGCAATGATGAGAGAGAATCATTGATCAGATGCCTGATTAGCTGCCTCCTGCACGCCCCACACTGAGGATGGAGCCCACAACCCACACATGTGCCCTCACCGGGAATGGAACCATGACTTCCTGGTTCATAGGTCAATACTCAACCACTGAGCCATACCAGCCAGGCCCTGTGTCTTTTTTGTTATTAAAGAAAATCACCCTTTTTCCTCCCTGTCACCACTCAATCCCACTGTCACTACAGAAATAGCTTTGTGATTTGGGCCATGTTTTTTCAAAGGAATGAGTGAAGTTCGCTAACTTAATCATCCTCAGATTATCTTCCTACATTGATTTAATAAAGGAGCTTACCATGTGTTTTCTTTTTGTTGGGATCCTCAACCACCATCTGCTGGGAAAATGTGGATACAATCAGCCACTGGAAAGTATGAGAAACAGATCATGTTTACGAAGAAGTTTCGTTCTTTTTAGAAAGCATGTGAATAAAATTTTGAAATCCCCACGAGGAATAAAAAAAAATCTGCCAGGATTTTTAGTTGAAAGAGGTTTTCATTTTATAGCAAGAGCTGGTAATGTAAAATGATCCCTCCACATATAAACCCCCGGCGTCCTGGAGATGAAGACAAATAAGGTATTTTCTTCTAATTTATTGTTTTCCAGAAATCCTTTTTTGCAGTCTGCATGGTAGCACTCGGTGGAACTAAATTCGGGCCACCCGTCCCCCCTGGTTTTCAGTCTGATGTATCGGGTCCTCTTGACTGTACTTTGCAGAGAGCGCAGGCGCAATGTGGGGCTGGGGCAGGAGCCTGCCCCTCCCAGGCTGAAACAGTCGCCTCAGACTGGGACGTGGGGCAGGAGGGAGCCCCCATTTTATGGGGTGCCTCTGCCCAGAGCAGCAGACCCCTACTTCAGAACGGGGGGTGCAGTGGGTGAGCAATTGATATGGGGCTCAAATGCCACAGACTCTCACTGTTTTGACTAAGGCTCAATAGATTAGCTGGAAGAACTGTTTTCTCTATTTTCAGTGTGTACTTCAAACAATTTCCAGAGACTCTAAATTACTGGGTTTTTAAAAAAATAATTTTCCAGTTACTTTTTTTTAAAAAATAATTTCCCAGCACGAATTTTTGCTGGAGAGAGGGTCTGCTGGGCTCCTTAGGGCACCATTCTGGAATCCTGCTCTACTTGGCCTTTTTTTTTTTTTTAATCTCTGCTAAATGGAAGAGATGAGCCCTTGACCACTCCACTCAGGAGGAGCGAGAGTGAGAAAGCCAGCAAGGTCTGAGAGGATGGGGAATAATGAGTTGTGGATGGTACCTGAAGACAACAGTTGCTTAATGCGAACTCTGTGCGAGCCTTATTTCAAATGATGTCATCTATTTCCTCCTCCTCCCCTCTCCTGCCCCTCCCCATAAAGTTATCAGCACAGCAAACTGGTAGCTCACTCTCATTGTACACCACGGATCTGTGGCATGAGGCATTTTCAGGTTCAAAGGAGACATCCAACAAATGAGGATATACATCCCAAGAGAACAGGCTCGCTATTCTAGTTTTCCAATTTTTGTATGAAATAGGAAATAGTAGTCCAACAACAAATGATATCTTTAAAATGGTATTTTCCAATTGAGTCCCATTTCTGGATAGCATGAATTGTTCTAACTCAGCAGGGTCACAGCGAGCTTTCTGGTCTCAAAATAATGCCTTTCTTCCCCCAGACACAGGCCCAGAAGACAAGGAATTGAATTAAGACATCCCCTCACATCAGCAACCATTTTGAAGTTTCGGTTTGAGGGGAAAATACCATTTGAAATCGAAAGGCACTCAGATGTAACATGTGAAAATAGAAAGATGATTTTCTGTTTAAACAGTTATGTCAGATCTGATTTGAAAAACTAATCATATTAGTTTTATATTAGGAGATATTTCTTTGGAGAAAACAAAACCACAATATTTAATAATCTATGACATACTTGTTCCACAGGGATAGCAGTGCTTGATACGCTGTGAATTAATTATTTAAAATACCGATATAATGGTAGTGGTGTGCCTCAGTAAATTTCCATTCACAGAACTCCCAATATATACATATATGTATGTATATTTTTACCTCTAGGAGATTGTATTATGTAGATATAACCATTAATAATTTTATGTCATTTCCATGGCCACGTGCATCTCAGCCACAGGTAATGGCATAGCTGTTCCAAATGCCTAGCAGCTACTCTATAAAACATTTAGAAATAACAATATTGTAGGAAATTGTAAAAATGCTACATTTTTAACCTCTGGGGAAAGTGAGACACAGAAAAATTAAGTGATTTTTTTCCAAGATCCTGAGTCAATAACTAGTAGAAATAAACTAAAATCCAAGTCTCTCAGTTTCCCGTGGATGGGTGTCTCTTCCCCTGTGTTAAGTAAAGAACATTATTACATCCTGCAATGATAAGGAGACCGCAAGATAGGCAGGACATCTATACTAATAGAAGTGTTAATTAGATCGGACGTCCTTCCGGACCATCTTCCAGGTAAAGCCACAGCTGGCAGGGGCTGAGGCAGAGGTGGCTGCCACGGCAACAGGGGCCGAGCCCCTTGCACGAATTTCTGCATTGGGCCTTGAGTCCTATATAATAAAAGGCTAATAATGCAAATTGACCCAGTCAGGAGTTCCAGTGACTGGAAGATAGACGTGTGCAGACCACCAGGGAGCAGTGCAGAACATCGGCGACACGGTGCTGGCAATGGGTGGCAGTGGAGGCACTGCCGGCCCCAATGGGCCCAATGAGAGCGGGACCACGACGGATGGTGCAGCCGGTGAGTGGGCGGTGCCAGGCCAAGGCAGGTGTGAAGGGAGGCCCGGCCAGCTGCCGGCAGCCCTACCGGTGCGTAAATTTCATGTACTGGGCCTCTAGGTTAAGAATAATGTTGTGTTTGGACTTTTTAGTTTATATGGGTTTTCACATTCCTACATTTTATCTTAACACAATCCTTTGAAATAGAAAGTGGTAGTATTTAGGAGGCATGGCTGTAGTTGTATAACAACATATTAATAGTCTCATTTTGAAGACGAGAAAATTGAGGCTTCACTTACTGGTTTGACCAGCATCACACAGCCAGGGGGTAGAACAGTGGTGGGCAAACTCATTTGTCAACAGAGCCAAATATCAACAGTACAACAATTGAAATTTCTCTTGAGAGCCAATTTTTTTTAATATCTTTTATTGATTTTTTACAGAGAGGAAGGGAGAGGGATAGAAAGTTAGAAACATCGATGAGAGAGAAACATCAATCAGCTGCCTCCTGCAAGCCCCCCACTGGGGATGTGCTGGAAACCAAGGTATATGCCCTTGACCGGATTGGAACCTGGGACAAACCGGTTTTGGCCAAATTCTTTAAACTTCAACTTCTTCTAATGCCACTTCTTCAAAAAAGACTCTCCCAGGCCATGGTATTTTGTGGAAGAGCCACACTCAAGGGGCCAAAGATCCGCATGTGGCTCGCGAGCCGCGGTTTGCCGACCACAGGGGTAGAAAAACCAGGGCCCAAATCCAGGCCTCTCCTCCAAACCATGTTGGAGACACAGAGTGGAAGTCAGTGGCACTTCACACGCCCCGAGTTCCAACGTGTTGCAGGAGCCGAGAAGGGGAACGTCACTGTCACTGCATCCTCGGGGTGAAAACCGGCCCCAGTGTTGACTCAGGTCCAGAGGTGGGCAAGGAGGCCACCTCCCTGATGGGAGAAGTGGGGGCCCGGGCAGGCGGGAGAGAGGCTGGTCCCGTCTTCCCGGCAGCTGCCACAGAGGTGTCATGAAGCAAGAGCCTTAGGACTGCTGTTTGGACATCTCGGCCCTGCAGAGGCGGCCGGAGGGGACGGGTGGGGGGCAGGAGGCTGGAAGAGGCTGTGTGGAGTGGTCTGAGGGCCCCACAGAGTCCTGATGAGAGTTCAGGGTTCCAGGTTTGGGGAGGGCGGGACCTGGTTGTAGGTCTCCCGAAAGCCGCCTTCCCTGGGAACTCACCAGCTGAGGCCTGCTCATGTTCCAGCCCCTCACCCCGAGGAGACGCTGAGGACGGGGCCACGGCTCACTGAGGCAGAGGTGTTACGGGCTGATTGTGCCTCCACCCCAAGATCCACGTGTGGAAGCCTTCACCCGCAGGAGCTCAGAATGTGACTGTATTGGAAGAAGGAGCCTTTAACGAGGCCATTAGATTAAAATGAGACCCTTAGTGCCCTAACCGGTTTGGCTCAGTGGATGGAGCATTGGCCTGCGGCCTGAAGGGTCCCAGGTTCGATTCCGGCCAAGGGCATGTACCTTGGTTGCGGGCACATCCCCAGTAGGAAGTGTGCAGGAGGCAGCTGATCGATGTTTCTAACTCTCTATCCCTCTCCCTTCCTCTCTGTAAAAAAAAAATCAATAAAATATATAAAAAAAATTATTTAGAAAATGAGGCCCTTAGGATGGGCCCTCACCCAGCCTGACTGGTGTTCTATCAGAAGAGAGGAGGACACACAGAGACTCCGTCCGGGGTGCCGTGCACAGAGGGGTGACTCTTTGACAAGACAGGGGAGGAATCGGCAAGCAAGGAGACACCGCCTCTGTGGACACCTCAATGTTGGAGTCCCGGCCTCCGGCGCTGCAAGAAGATCCTTCTCGGTTGTTCAAGCCGCCAGGTGCCGGTGGTTTACAAGGACAGCACAGCAGATCAACGCCAGGCGGGGACACCTGGGACCTGCGGGCCAGCCCACCCAATCCCACAGAAGGAACTGAAGGCCTCCGGACGTGGTGCTGTGTCCCAGGGTCTGGGCGCAGGCCGGCGGGAGGACCCCAGAACCAGACAGGAGCTCCAGAGGCCACTCCCTCGACACCCCGCCCCAGGTACGTCTGGTTGAGCCCACTATCTTTTTATGGACATTGTACTTCGTTGCCGCCACTTAAACATCGGGAGGTTTTACTCTTTAAAAAAATACACAAACGCTGAAACCGGTTTGGCTCAGTGGAGAGAGCGTCGGCCTGCGGACTGAAAGGTCCCGGGTTCGATTCCAGTCAAGGGCATGTATTCTGGTTGCGGGCACATCCCCATGGGGAGTGTGCAGGAGGCGGCTGATCGATGTCTCTCTCTCATCGATGTTTCTGGCTCTCTATCCCTCTCCCTTCCTCCCTGTAAAAAAATCAATAAAATATATATTTTAAAAAAAATTTAAAAGAAAAAAATACACACGGATTTCCAGCTTCTGAACGATTGGAAGACCTCGCTGCCCAGTTCTATTGCCTGGAAGGCGCGCTGAGCCGCTGCGCGTTTCCCCAGCGGCAGGTGGAGAGCAGGTGGGGAGAGAGACAGGCACCTCCTGTCCCTCTGCAGTGCCCTGAGCCTTGGGGACCGGCCGTCCGTATGTGTGTCTTGTCGTTACTGCTGGAAGGGTGTGGTTCGCCCGCTCAGCTCTGTGCCTGTGCCTGCCGGTGGAGGAAGTTGGTGTAATTGACCGTACCCAGAAGATCGCCCCTAATATCCCGGTCAGGGCCTTTAGGGGGTTTTGTGTGACCTTAACTGAGTTCTGAGGGGCGTTTCTGGGTGCGGAAGACGTGGGAAAGAGCTTCCCGTGTTCGGGGGTGCTCCACTGCTCCCCCTTCACGCCCTCTGATGCGCATGGCAGCGTGTGAGTCCCCCCTGGGCGGTGGGGGAAAAGCCCGTCACAATGTGCCCGGCGGGCGAGGGGGGGGGCGGCTTCTGCAGCGGGGCGCTCCGGGATGGCCAGGCTTCGGAGAGTGGCAGCCAGCGCCCAGCGGTTCGCATGCTCCGCGGAACAGCTTGAGACAGAATTAGCAACAGAATTGCGAGGAACCGGGCTGCTTTTCTTCCTTCCAAAGCCCTGGGCCTATTTTAAAGCGGATTTTTCCCCCGGGCCTGGCTCTGTGCGGTCCCCCTCCACCTGGGGCAGCTGGTTCCAAAAGAGGGAGGCGCTGGCTGTTCGCACCTGCGCCCCATTAGCGCGCCAAGTCCTGGGGCTCCACCGAGGTGGCTGGATGCTCCCTCAGAGCCCAGCCTGGTGAGACCAGACGAAGGTGCTGTTCATTGTCTGCCTCCCAGAAAAGTCATTTTCTTTGGAGGCTGAACCTGTACCTGATGGGAAAGGACTTCTGTGGTTTGCCCCCCAATCTGGGGTGCTTTCACGTGTCCTCTTGTTTCCTCCTTCCAGGGACCTGGGGTACATTCCAGGCGTTGGGGCTCCTCTCCCTCTGCTGCCCCCCTTCCCTCTGGTCTGTGGCAGCTGCAGGGTTTGAGAAGTGGGTGCCATTAGGGGAAGTGGAGTTCTTGGGGTACCGTGGGAAGGCAGGGCAATGCGGAAGCTTTATTATGATGCAGCATGAAGGGGTTTCCCTCCGAGGTCCCATCTCTGTCCGGCTCGCCATGGAACAAGGCCAGGCTTGCCTTCCGCAGGGCCAGGATGAAGGCCACGGCCCCGAATGTCTGCTCCATAACCAAGCCCAGCCCAGCCCCGCATCTGGCTAGCTGCGTGCGTGATCCCAGCCGCAGTCCATTGCGTGTGGGGGCTGCATGACTGCGGGTCCTATGGCTGCTTAAGGCCACAGGGCGGGCAAGTGCGGATCTCGGAGCAAGAGAGTGTATGTAGGGCGGACTCTTGTCTAGGGATTTCCCCCTTCCAAGATTCCGCTGACAGCAGCTCCGCTCTATGAGCCAATGACCTTTCTCCCAGGCTAGACTGACAGGCAAGCACCGCCCCTACATCACCTGACTTCACTGCACAAGCTCCCATCTCCCCTTTGGTCCATCCCTTCCCCAGTGATGGGCAGGGAATGGGCCCCCTGGTTCCCTGGGGAGCGGGAAGCTGCCCCATGACCATGCTCATCGGGCCTGGCCTCCCCTTTGCTCTCTTCCTATTAGTAATATCAACACTCATTAGGACCATAACAGTTCCACGGGGTGGTCCTGATTCATCTCAGGTGAATGTCACCCCCGGGGCAGGGATTGGTTCAGAAATGGGCATGTGGCCCATCTGGCTCCCTGAGATGCAGGGGAAGGTCACTGGAGCAAAGCCACGGGACAAGCTAGTTTCTGTCCTCAATTGGGCGTCAACAAGAAAACGTAGCACATTGCGGACGGATCAGGAGAATTCGCGTGTTTTCTGTTCTAAGGCTTATGGCTAATCACGATATTAAAGATATTAGCTTGTGAGGACATGTAATACATGACTTCAAAGTGCAATAGGTATTTAATTTTAAATCGTGCCTTGAGCATTTATGTAAAACGTTTTTTGTACTCACTCCATAGAAACTTATCTGGCCACTGGGTAAAGCTAGCAATAAAGCTACGGTCTGCCATGTGTTTGTTGCTCCTGCCTGTCATCTGGGGACATCCCTGAGAGACTGGGGTGCTCCCCTCATGATCTAGAGACTCGCAGGTAGCCGAGCCCGTCCATGTCCTCCGTGTGGAAGCTGGTGTGGCTGGGCTTGCTGCGGCACGGGAAGCATCCTCCCTGCTCTGCTGGCTGTACCCATTGCAGAGATGAGGAAACCGACATCCACCGCGATGAAGCAACTCGCCCAAGGTTGTACAGCTGGCTTGGCACCTCGGCCTGACTCTTGGCTCCCCACCCTGCAATTAATCTTGCCTTTGCAGTGGGCTGGCTGATTCATGGAACTCAAAGGTTATAAGAACGGCTCAGACATGCTGCACTTACTCAGAAACTCGTCTTTGCCTTCCCATGCTCCCTGGCTGAGTTCAGCGCTGGGCCATTTCCTGCGTGACAGGGATCTCCGGAACATCAAAGGGCTTCTGCAAATCACAGTGGTGCCAACCCAGGCAGATGTACTACCAGTGCTTAGTGTGACATGGGTGCTTCCCGTGTGTGTGTGTGTGTGTGTGTGTGTGTGTGTGTGTGTGTATGTGTATGTGTGTTTAAATAGGCGGTAATAGTGACAGATTATAAAACAAATACGTACTGGGTGGTGGCTCCCAGTTTTCTCTTATCACTCACTCTTGACAAATGTCCCTCCTGGTGGGAGGAGTGGGGGCGGGGCACGGGCACCAAATCCTCAATGGATTTTCAGACGGTGGGTAAGAGGATTGTGAAGGCAGCAATACAATCCACAAAAACCTAAGACCCTTTTCTAGAGCAACTGAAAATCTTAGAATCGGACAGGATTGGGAGGCAGTGGGTCTGGTCTCCCTCCCGTGGTCAACAGGGAAGGTGATCTTTTCCGTTCTCCCTGCCAGGGATTTCCTGATAATGGCACTGACTTCACACTGACGTTTCGTTAAAAACAAAGCCAGTGTTCTTCAGATCAGAAGGGAGAGCGGCTTGTTAAAAGATAAGTGGGGACAAATTATCTTTGCTTCTGTGTTCTTCTAGCACTCCCAGGAGTAATACATAACCCCAGCAGGTGGACCACCCCACACCCCTTTTTCCCTCACTGCCTTCAGGTAGAAATAGAGCCCACGTCCTGTCTCTGAACTTGATGTTGCCCAAGAGAAAGACAAGGAGTAATTCCAGGGTTTTGTGCAGCTAAAAGGTGATCTTGGAGAGGGAAGGGTGGCTTTGTTTTAAAGGTATTTTTGTTTCAAAAGCACACAGGTACTTAGTTTTGAGTTCAAAACTACTACAAAACTAATGTTGAAGCCCAGCAGTCTCCTACCATCCCTCCCCATCTTTACAATTTGCTCTCCAGAGGCAAACACGTCCAGATCTTCTAGCCATTTCTTCGGACGTTCATAGTTATATGTCTAATCATGTGTGGCTATTGTTATTGCTTGATTTCTAAAAATTTTCTAGATAGTTATTTTCTATTGCAGAAAATGAGGATTTGGCATGGTTATACCTTCCCTTCCCTCTCCTGGTGCCAGTCCCACCCACAGCCTCTAATTACACATGAGTGTGTACACCAAGCATGTCAAAGGCTAACACGGGCCAAATAAATGAGGTGTGGGGCCCAAGGGCCACGAGTTTGACATGCTTGGTGTACACTCTCTCCTGTCTTCCCAATAGAGTTTTGTCAGTTGAGTCAACATTGAGTATTTACATCTTTATGATGATGAGAGCTTGTTCACAGCTGAGCCATTCCTTTGAGTTCCATGAAGAAGAAGGTATCCCTTAGCTTACTCCCAGAGAGAACTGGGGGAGAGGGGGCCAGCCTGGGGGTGCCAAAGTGCTCCCTGGAGTGTCCATACCACACCCCTGAGGCTGCCAGACATACCGATGGGGGTCATTGTCCTGTGTCTGCACAGGCTGAGTCAAGACCAACTCGTGAGGTGGCAGGTGAGATGTTCCTTCCTAAGGAGGGTGGCAGTGTGGGGATTTCGTACAGAGGCCAGATGCAGAGATGAAAGGGAGGCTGAACCCAAAGCAGGGAACAAAGCCATGGATCAGCCTCCACTTACTGGGCACTGTTCTGAGGAGGCTGGCTTGTTGTCTTTTCCCTGGGACTCTGCAATGTTCACACCGAGCATCCTGTTAAGATGCTCTTCTCTTTTGGGGCAGTTCTCTCAGGTATCCACAGCCCTTCCGTGATTCAAAAACCACCTTGTGTTGGTTATGAATTGATGTTGTAGGGTGGGCAAGGGACAAGGCAGGAAGTGAAGCTCCATGTCACCAGTTTTCTCCAGAATGTTCTCTGAGAGACACCATCTGATCACCTCCCCCTGGCAGGGCCATTTGCCTGCTTCTCCTCCCCAGGAGAGGCTGGGTCCCCGTGTGGAATCCAGCTGGTCACAGGGGCTCTGGGGATGCCACTGCCTGCAGGCAAAGGAAGGCCATGTTCATCCTCACTCAGAAAAAAATTCAAGCTGAGTTTGTGATGTGGTGTGGTGGTTTTTTTTAATTCATTTTTTAAATATATATTTTATTGTTGATAGTATTATGGATGTCTCCCATTCTCCACCTGCCCCCTGCTATTCTCTTCCCAGCCCCTACCTCCTCCCACCCCAGGTCTTCACCACCCTATTGCCCGTGTCTGTGGCCTATGCATATCGATCTATATATATAAAAGCCTAAGCAACCATTACAACCAGTTGACTGTTCAACCAGTCATTGGTCGCTATGATGCACACTGCCCCCTGGTGGTCAGTGTACTCCCACAGCAGGAGTGCCCTCAGCCAAGCACAACTGTGGAGGCAGGAGCGGTGGAGGTGGCAGGTGCAGCAGGGCCGGGATGAGTGGGAGCAGTGAGCTCCTGGCCCAGCTCAGGCTCCTCCCCAGCCACCTGCTGCTTCTTGCACTGCTACATCCTTCCGGAGGTGACAGACTGCCAGTTTCGGTTGGATCCCGCAGGCCAGGCAGTCTGACATCCCCCGAGGGGTCCTGGATTGTGAGAGGGCACAGGGCAGGCTGAGGAGCGTCTAGTAAGTGTGTAAGTTCTTTGGTTTATCTCTTCTCATCCCCCCAAGCCCATGTCGAGGTATGTCAGTCTGTTCCATACCTCCCTGCTTCGGGTCTTATTTTGTTAGTCAATTCATTTTGTTCATTAGATCCCACAAATAAGTGAGATCATGTGATATTTGTCTTCCTGCTTTTGTTTTTAAAATAAGTGTTGCTACTCTTCCAAGGATTAGGAATTAAAACTCAAAAAAGTTTCTCAAATTTGTCCCAAGTACTGTACAGTGCACCCACCCTTTGGAACCCACTGCTTACATTTCCCCACGCGTGTTTATATGGCGAGATGGAGTCTGTGCGCCTATCACTTTTATTTCTGCCCAGAGACATCCTCCGCATTGTTACTGAGTTTTCAGTCCACAGTCCCTGGGTGAAGAAATATAAGTCTATTGGGGTTTAATTATAAAGTCGATTCCAAGGCTTCCTCTCTAGAGAGGAACAGGGCCCAGGCAAACCTCACGGCCTCTTTCCCCCCCTCTCCCCACACTTCTATTAATGGAAATGTTCAAATTACCTAAAACAAACAAACGAAAAAGCCCCAGAGGGCCCGTCCTCGCCTCAGACTCTCTCACAGTTACTCCTGTGAGCACCTTCGCCTGAATGGTTCCCTTTCAGCCGCTCTCTCTTTTTTTGTGGGTCTGTGAACTTTTGAAGATTCAGTTATGCAAAGGAGGCTGGTTACTGTCTTCAAAGGAGGGGAAAGCCCGAGCCGGGTGTGAGAGAAGCCGTTGGCAGCAGAAGGGCTGTTTCCGGAGCTAGCAGCCCTTCCCCGGGTCTACATTAGAGATGAATGTGCCTCCTCCACGTCGTCACGCTCTCTGTCTGGTTGACAACTTGTCCCTTGCAATGAATCGGGCTCCACCAAAGCTCAGCTAGCGGCAGAGGTGACCAAAGAGTCACTTTGTGATGTAAGTTTAGGCCAGGTGATAGTCAGAGGGAGCGATGGGACTGGGTAGCCGGCACGAGAGCTTTCTTAAACATTGCAACATCTGATCTTTAGAACGGCTGTGTGTCATCGAAACCGGTTTGGCTCAGTGAATAGAGCATTGGCTGGCAGACTGAAGGGTCCCAGTTTTGATTCTGGTCAAGGGCATGTACCTTGGTTGTGGGCACATCCCCAGTGGGGGGCGTGCAGGAGGCGGCTGACCGATGTCTCTCTCTCATCGATGTTTCTAACTCTCTGTCCCTTTCCCTTCCTCTCTGTAAAAAAATCAATAAAATATGTTTTAAAAAAAGAAGAACAGCTGTGAGGTGACAAGAATCATCACAGACGGCTCACTTGGTGTCGGGTCCTGGTTCACCAGCCTTACTTGTGCTCACCCCTCTGCTTCACACAATCATCCTCTGAAGGCGGTCTTGTCCCCCCTTATCTTCTCAGATAAGGAAATTGAGGTCACATGGCTCATCAGTGGCTGAGCTGGGATTTGAACCCAGGGACAAGGGTTCATGCTATCCTGTCCCCTCCCCTCCCAGGGGGCAGTCATCCTGCCCACTTTACAGTTAGGGAAGCGGGGATCCACAGCCTGTCTCAGCGAGGAGAGTTAAAACTCGGGTGTCTACTTCCAGGCCTGCACCTTATACCGCCTTCCTTCCCAGCCCTCCGCACCCGGGCCACACGGGCATGAGTGTTCTGTCCTCTGGTGGGCCAGGACGCGGGGCGCTCACCTCAGGCCCAAAAATGAAGGGGTTTCCAAAAAACTCAGTAATCAAGATAAATAAGAGATATGAAATGTTTTTAAAAAGGAATTTAATATAAAATCCATAATGATCAAGATGCTGAAAATTTAACTGAAGACAGGCTCAATCCAGTCCCAGATTCCTTTTCTAGCCCTTTCCCCAATTCTGGGCATTTTAAAAAATATATATATTTTATTGATTTCAGAGAAGAAACGAGAGGGATAGAGGAATAGAAACATCAATGATGAGGGAGAACCGTTGATTAGCTGCCTCCTGCACGCCCCACACTGGGGATTGAGCCCACAACCCGGGCATGTGCTGTACCCAGAAATTGAACTGTGACACTTGGTTCATAGGACCACACTCAACCACTGAACCACACCGGCTGGGCTCTGCTCATTCTTATTGACTCTAATTCCTTCAAGCCTTACTCTTGAAGAACTAATGGAAAATCTTAGGCCCTCACTCATTTATTCCAAAGGCATTTATTTACTTACTTTTCTTGAATTTATTGGGGTGACATCATCTAATAAAACCATACAGGTTTCAAGAGTACAACTCCATAAAACATCCTCTGCACCCCCAAGGGTGTTTCCATTTAATACGTCAGGTGTGATGGAATTCAACTCTGTAAGAATTGCCAGAATTGGGGCAATGGCTGGAAAAGGCCTGGAGGTGGGACTGAGGCAGTCTTAAATATTTGGCATCTCATTTCATCGTGGCTTTTTATATTAATTTTAATTTTTTTAAACAATACTATTTATTTTGATGAATGAGCATTTTGGCAACCTTGGACATTTTGTTCACATGTGATATAATGGAGAGCAGTGAAGAAGGAACCATTTTCAAAATCAGAGGAATAACCCCAAGGCAAAGTTTCAGGTGGAGTGACAGGAAGGTAGTGGGGCACCTGAGACAGGTGCCTAAGGTTGGGGCACCCGCCCTGGCTCTGGCAGGGTCCCTCCCAGAAAGGCTCGACACCCACTTGCAGGCTAAGTCTAGGAGATGAGAGGTCAGCGTCTCCTAGAAGTTCAATCAGTTGCTGAAGGCCAAGCAGCTATCACATGGTGAGCCAGGATCGGAACCTGATCCTTCTCTTCATGGGAAAGCCCTGGGCTAAGGTCTCTCCCTGGGGTGAGCTGGGAGTAAGCAGAGAGAGTGGAGGCCTTGATTCGCTGGCAGAACTATTGGCTGAAACCAAGTGGGGCCCCTGAGTCACCAGGTAGAAGAAACTGCCTTGGAGAGACACTTGACTTTCAGTGGACTTTGTGTCCATGAGAAATAACCTCTTGTGTGATTTGGGCTTGTTTGTTACTGCATCATACGCCTCGCCTTTCCTGACCAACACACTTGAGCTAAAGTTTAGCTTCACACTTTACGGAAAGCATCATCCTCTCTTTAGAGATACAAGGAGGTGTAGCCAGGGCTAAAGCTGTATGGAGTCCAAATTAATGAGATGTTTTACTATTTAGAATCATCTGAGGAATCAACCAATATTGTACTAGTATTAGACCACTTTCCCCTTTGTGCATGAGAAAGAAATGTAAGTATTCATGCCGAAACCGGTTTGGCTCAGTGGATAGAGCGTCGGCCTGCGGACTGAAGGGTCCCAGGTTTGATTCCCATCAAGGGCATGTATCTTGGTTGTGGGCACATCCTCAGTAGGGGGTGTGCAGGAGGTCTCTCTCTCATCGATGTTTCTAACTCTATCCCTCTCCCTTCCTCTCTGTAAAAAATCAATAAAATATATTTTTAAAAAAGAAATGTAAGTATTCAGAAGAGGAGCATGGAGGGGAGGCAATAAAAAAAAAGGAAAAAACATGTATTCCTCGTTATCATGTACCAGCAACTCACCGACGTTAGCTTATTTGTCACAACGCTGAGGAGATATTTATAGTCTCGTTCTTACAAAGGAAAAACTGAAACACAGAGGTCCCCAAGGATACACTGCTGGCAGGAGGCAGCTTAGGAGTTAAAATCCCACCTGCCTGACTGCTGTCCCATCAGGTTGGGGAGTGCAGGAGGATGTGAGAAACACAGCCCCTACCCAGCCACTGCCACCCCTTGCTACATGCTCAAGCCAGGTAGCAGCAGGTAGAAGGAGGGTGCTCAGGCAGAAACGATCCACAATGCAATGGACAGTTGACCTTGGCACTGTTCCCATGATGGACAGTTGACCTTGGCACATGACTCAAGCCCACCCAGCTCCAGCCAAGCTCTCACAGCCAGGTGAAGGGCAGGTGGCAGGCAGAGTCGAGTCTGGAGTCAGATTTCTTGGTCTGCAGCCTGAGGCAAAGTCAGTGAACCTTCTCAAGCCTCGATTCCCCGAGTGTAAAGTAGGGATGATCTATCCAAGTGGAAGAGAAATCTGATGTGGCATGTCAATGTGGGCTTGTCCCAATCTCTCTTGACACACCCCAGGTGACATGTAAGCACAGCCACGTGGGCCCCAGGGTGTAGATAAGATGGACCTGAGAGATGGTCTCCTGGTTCCCCTCAAAAAGCCATATTGGCACGATGCTGTTATTAAAGAAAGCCCTGCTCACTGTTCAATATCTTTTCCTGTGAATCCTCATCCGAGGATATTTTTCCATTGATTTTTTTAGAGAGAGTAGAAGGGAGGGGGAGAGACACAAGTTGTGAGAGAGATGCATCGATTGGTTGCCTCCTGCATGTGCCCAGACCAAGGCTGGGGATCGAACCTGCAGCCAAGGTGCGTGCCCTTGACTGGAATCCAACCTGTGACCTTTCAGTCCTGGGGCCGACACTCTAACCCAGTGGTTCTCAACCTTCCTAATGCCGCAACCTTTTAAGACAGCTCCTCATGTTGTGGTGACCCCCAACCATAAAATTATTTTCATCGCTACTTCATAACTGTAATTTTGCTACTGTTATGAACTGTAATGTAAATATCTGATATGCAGGATGTATTTTCATTGTTATAAATTGAACATAATTAAAGCATAGTGATTAATCACAAAAACAATATGTAATTATATATTGTGAAATATTTATTTCTAATTACAAATAAATGAAATTTTGTCTTGAATCATGGTGTGGTGTGGGTAAGAGTCTTCATATGACAACAGTAAACTACATTGCTACATTTTGCTACACCGAGGAGCGGTGTGTTGGTTCCTAAGACCATGGGAAATAGGTGTTTTCCAATAGTCTTAGGCGACCCCTGTGAAAGGATTGTTCCACTCCCAAAGGGGTCTCGACCAACAGGTTGAGAATCGCTGCTCTAACCTCTGAGCCAAACCAGCTAGGACTGTTCGATATCTTTTTAAGAGTGCCTTGTGCAAACCTCACGTCTCCAACTATTCTTGCTAAGAAAATGCCTGTGAGAAACCTACAGGCTCAGGACTCTCTGAGACTGAGAGCTACTTCATCCCAACTCTCGGCCTCTGAAGAGTTTTTGTCTTCTGATTAGACTTCTCTCCCAAAGAATTCTGGAGTCATACTGGGCCAGATAGCAGAGGTCCTCACATCCCATGTCTGCTGAAGAGGCACCTTTCCAGGTGAGGGAGCATTCTTACTGTCAGCTAAGGCCCCAACTCTTCTGCTCTGGTGGGCTCCCAGCCTAGGGTAGAGGAGCTGAGGAAGTCTATTACAATGAGCAATGGAATATCTTGCAGTTATGGGCATTAAGCTGTTGCCACATTATAGAACATTAAATATATGCAACTGCTACCTTTGTAGGGTAAGACCTACTATATTTTATCACTTGACATATTCCAGGAAAGAGAGTGGTCTCCCCCTAACTGTTGATGTTTCTTTCCCCGTCCTTCCTTGTTTGTTTATTTGGTTTTTACCAGGCCTTGCATATGAGCAAGAAGATAGATGCAATAAAAATAGAGATTTTAAGTTTCATCCTCATAAATAAATAAACTGGACTTCTTTTGCATATTAGTTATACTGAACTCTGCTAAAAGCTAGAGGGTAGGGAAAGGTATACCACCATAGCACTGGTTTTTTTTTCAGGGAGAAAAGATAGAAAAAGAAGATGGTTGGGTGTTTATATTAAAGCTCTGGGGAAAAAATTGTGAGAAACTAAAAGTAAGCATCACCTTCTCCCCGCAAAACAGATTCCACTCTGAACTATCTGTATGTTAGAACTAAAGATTGTTTAATTATACGATAAAGGTAATAAATAGTCTTTGGAGTTTATTATTGGATATTATACCCCATAGAAACAATCATTGGTCAGCTATAAATGCATTGAAGCATAAAATACTTTACTAAGGCTGTGATTATTCAAGTGTGATTTCTAAAGATTCCTGAACCTTTAATTCCATTCTCCATGGTGTTTCTAAGCTAGGCATGTAGTTAGCATATGCACATACTTAATAACAAGTCGCCGCATCTCTTCTACACTTAAGCTCTTGGCTATGACCATATTATTAGGTCCCCGGGTCCTTTAAAGAAAAGGTTCTTCATATAAATAGAGATAAAGCAATAGAAGTGCCATCTGGGGGCCTGCTGGTGTATTTCTCATCCACATACCCACCCCTGATACCCTGAGGCCCTTGAGGGATGCAGGTGCTGATGATGAGGCAATGACGGGGTTCACCCAACCACACTGCAAGTCAGTGGAAAGGGATCTTAAGTATAAAGGAATGACATTTCACAGAACTCTGAGGTAAAATAAATAACAGGATATTTTTTTATATGAGCTGTTGTAAAAGCCCCGGTCACAAACTCCTAGGGGTACGGAAAAGCATGTTTAGGCCTAGACTCCATTACTAGATAGAGATGAAGGGAGAGAGAGAGACTCGGTGGAATCTGTAGCTGACAGCAAACCATAGGAAGCGAAGCTCTCAGTTACCTGGTGTAAACACACCTCCATGACATTCCCGAGCTTGTGGCTGCTCAGGGTAGGAGCAGAGGTGGTCTCAGGGTCCCCAGCCCTGGTGCTGTCACCCCTGGGCCCACTTCATCCCGCTTCTGAACTTCTTTCCCCTCTCCCTTCTCTTTCCTTCCTGTGTTCCCACCCCCGAACAAGTTTTCAATAATTTAAAAGCCCATGTCTGTTCTCGGTGCGTTCCACCAGGCAAGCCTCAAATCTGACTTTCAGAGTTCCATAGCTAAGTCAATCCTTTCTATTTAAAAACTTTTTTAAAGAGTAAAAGCACTAGCATGCCCTCCCCACTAGAATGAACAAACAACGTTAACATTTTGTCATTAAAAAAAAAAAAGCCGAGACCGGTTTGGCCAGTGGATAGAGCATCAGCCTGTGGACTGAGAGGTCCTGGGTTCAATTCCGGTCAAGGGCATGTATCCTGGTTGTGGGCACATCCCCAGTGGGGAGGGTGCAGGAGGCGGCTGATAGATGTCTCTCTCTCATCGATGTTTCTGACTCTCTATCCCTCTCCCTTCCTCTCTGTGAAAAATCAATAAAATATATTTTTTTAAAAAAGCAACAGCCCTAGCCAGTTTGGCTCCTTGGATAGAGCGTGCCCATAGACTGAAGGTTCCCAGGTTCAATTCCGGTCAAGGACATGTACTGTACCTCCTTGGTCAGCAATCAATCGATGTGTTTCTCTCATATCCATGTTTCTCTGAGTGTCTCTCCCTCTCATATCCATGTTTCTCTGTGTGTCTCTCCCCCTCTCTCCCACTCTCTCTAAAAATCAATGGGAAAATACCCTCGGTGAGGAGTAACAAAAACAAAACACAAAACAGCAGGCCCGCTGCAGATGAACCGGGGCCTCCAGCCCTGCCTCCCGGGGCCTGCACGCTCGGGAACTTGGCCTTCTTCTAGCCGTGCCACGCGTTCACTGCCCGGATCTGTGCACGCATTGCTGTGTCATCCCCGAACAGGCAGCCTTCGGCTCCGCGGCTATTTTCACCAGCGCTGAGCCTGAGCCACGGCAGACAGACCCCCTTCGCTCCTGGAACTGCCCTGACCCGCCGGGTCTCACCCTGCGAACCTCCCTCCTCCTCCTGTTCCGTTGGTTTTCGATCCGTTGCTGTTTATGTTTCGAACAGCGCTGTGACTTCAGAAGGCACACGTGCCCTCGCCTTTTCTGGGGATTGCCACATTACTCTGCAGGGGGGCCGTGTGCATCCTCACTCCCACTGGCGGGGTGTGAGCCCGGCTGCTGGTGTCTCATCCTCCCCCTCCGTGTTGTCAGACTTTGTGATTTCTGCCCGACCAGGAGCTCTTGGTGGTCTTAACTGGCATTTCCCTGCGGATTAGGAAGGTGAGCACGTGTTCAGCGAGGGAGGTTAGCCACCCAGATGTCCTCTCCCGGGCACTGTCTGTCCCTGTCCTTTGAGACGCTTCCATTGGCCTGTTAGTCTTTTTCTTTCTCATGTACTGTTCTTTGCGCATTCTGAATATAGCCCTTCGTCTGTTTTATTTGTGGCATATAATCCTTCATCGGTTTTATTTGTTGCACATATTTTCTCCTAGCCTGCCATCGGCCTTTGAACACTTCGATGACGTCGCTACAGGACAGATGGTTTTCATTTTGGGGAGCGCAGATGTATCCACTTTTTGAGTTCTGCTTTTTTGTGTCATCTCTAAGAAATCCTTGCCTGCCCTTCAGGTCATACCAACGTTTTAAAGTTTCGTTTTTCACGTATAGGTGTTCAGTTCCATCAGGATGCATGAGGTGGGATCCTAATTTTATTTTTTTCCCATTTCTGTTTTCCCCCATTGGGATAGGCAGCCATCCCAATCTCCCTGATTTGTAGGGCCATCGCTATCCCACCCCCAAATCCCAAAATGTCTAAAATGTCTAGGGTGGTTTCTGGGCTCTTTATTCAGAACCATTTTTATTTTTTTTTAATCTTCTTCCTACCTTTTCTACCCGGTTGATCTGCATAAGTTTATGGAGTTTATTTTACTTCATTGAAATTTACATAGTAAGTCGCAGGTAATTTTTCTGGCTTAAGGAAAGAGCACTGACTGAACTTCCTTTTGAATGCAGTTTGGTGAAATGTTAAAGAAAACAAAGAATCAGACTAGGAGGGCTGGGGAGTAGGAGAAAAGAACTCACGTTGCTGAGCACCCGATATTGTTCTCAAATGATCGTGTTTAATAGCTGCATGAAGCTAAGAACGAAATACTGCCCGGGTGAGGATTAATAACAACAGAAAAGAATTGCAAGTCTGGGCCTAGCTTATTAACTCATTTCATCTTCCCAGGAGCACTTTGAAATAAGCTTTAGCTCATCCTCACTTTATAGATGAGGAAATGGGAGACTCAAAATTCTGTTTACTTGCTCCAAGAGCCAGAGTGAGTGAAGTGAGCAGCAGAATTGGGACGGACACTGTGGCCTGTCTCCAAATACCTCGGCCTCTCCACTCAGCCACAAACATTGAAGGACGTGCCTGGGACCAGGCCACCCAGCTGGGAGAGGTGGCTTCACCCAGAGCCCACAGCCATCTGAGCCCAGGGATGGAGCCAGATCACACCTTTCGCTGAGCACCTGTTACTCTGTACCAGCAATTTACACACATGACCTCATTACCTCTGTTGACCTTTAGCAAATATTTCTCCAGCAAAACGGCTTTATCTGGGAACTACAAAGAACTGCAATTTGGGCCCTGGAGGGATGGCTCAGTGGTAGAGCTTCCGCCAGGGCACCAAAGGGTCGTGGGTTTGATTCCCAATCCTATTGGGGGTGGGAGCCAATTAGACAATGCATCTCTCTCACATCAATATTCCTCTCTTTCTCCCCCTACTTCCCTTCCAAAATCCGGGGGGAAATATCCCCATGTGAGGATTAACAACAATAACAAAAAAGAATGGCAATTTGGGAATAGGCAGTCTAATGGGGAAACAAGTCCAGAGAAACAAAGGCGAGGAATACTGTTTTCATTGACTTGGGAGGTGCTGTTGTAAAGGAAGAGTCCATTGGAGGATAGTGAAAGTTTGAAGTATAGTGGCTTCTCGTTGGCTGAGCATAGCGGTCTCCTATTGGCTGAGCTGTTCCTAGAGGTAGCATTAAGTATCACTTCTCCTTGGAAATACCTGTCTTCCTCTTGGGGTCAGTATTGTGCTTTTAGTGACATGTTAATGGGACCTCCCTTCAAGTCTCCTGATTTCATTTTAAATGAGGCTCTTCTGTTTATTAATTTTCAAACCTCACACCAATCCTGCAAAGTAGGAATTATTGTTCTACAATGGCAGATGAGAAGTTGGAGCTGCAGAGAGAGTAAGCATTTTCCTACAGTCATGCTGCTACTAAGAGGGAGCAGGTACGCCTTCACGTACATTTGATTTGTAAAAAAGGCTCCTGCCCTGGCCAGTTAGTTAGCTCAGTTGGTTAGACTGTTATCCTGATACCCCCAAGGTTGTGGGTTCAGTCCCAACTGGGGCACATACAAGAATCAACCAACGAATGCAAAAATAAGTGGAATAACAAATCACTGTCTCTCCCCTACCCTCTCAAAAAAAAAAAAAAAAAAAAAAAAAAAAATTGAAAGGAAGAACGAATTAAAAAAATAATTTAATTTTCCCTGCCCCAGGCTAGATCTTGGTCTCTAGAGCCCCTCCGCCATATGCCCTTGGGTAACCACAGCCTGTAGACTAGAACATAGAAGCCCTGCTGGATTGACCTTAAGTTGGTCAGACTCCAAACACTTGTTCTCTTTCTCCATCTCCCATTGTTTCAGAGAGTGCCTCACTAACTCTTCTGGTTCCAGACGCCTTGGCTAAAACAAAGGCCTCCGAAGGCCAACCCATTTAACCCCCCAGTGGAGCAGCAACTAGGTAGCAGCAGGGAACTATGTAGGTCATTTGTTCATCTGAAGTTGTGGTCAAATCATATTTGAACCACCGTGCATACTGGGTCATAAAATCTATTTATTAAGGAAAAAAGTAAATCAAAGTCATGATGCCAGGTATTGCTGTAGCCAGACTTTGTAGAAGAGACAAAGTAGAGTTCTCTGCATTCTCCAGGATGAAGCTAACTCATTATTAATATGATGCTAATATATTATTAGTTAAGTGCTTGCGAGAGGTACATAAAAATGCAAGTCATTGAAAGGGTTGCATTTTGGGATTAGCTCACAGCCACTAGTGACCTCATTTTGAGAACCACTTCCTTAAACAAAAGTTAAGACTACCTTGCTTTTCTCCAAATTCCCAGTAGAAATCCCAATTTGGGAATATTCCAGAGCGTTTGTTACTGACTGTATAACTGAGGAGTTCCCCATTCTTTCTACTAGTAGATGGGGCCAATTCTCAGAACCGTATCCACATGACAGTGGCTTATCTGGGCCCCAAACAGCAGCACCCCCACACATCCAGAAAGAGATCATCCAAACAGAGACCTGGGAAGGCCTCTGAGGACCGGATTCAAATGATCCTGGAAGGAAGGATGAAACGGTGGTTCGAATTGTGCCAGGAATATGATAAGCCACAAGGAGTGGGGACAAATGACCTTATTGAAGGTATAGGGGGAAAAAATGGATTCCACATGTCCTAAATCCAGATATTGTTCTCAAAAGACCATCTTTGATAGCTGAATGGAGCAAAGAGCAAAATAATGCCCATCAGGGGGAAATAGAGGCGCTGCGACCAATCACTGCCGACTCCACATTGACGACCTTTCCTGACCAGGCAGCCGTTGGCTCCCACTTCATTGTGTTAAGACTCTTGTGCCTGCATTTGCTCTTTACTGGCCTCATATCAGCCTCCTTAGCTAGTTTCTTCCGTTCAGTGCCTGTCTTTCAGGCGATCCTTTAATGAAAGTGGTGGCAAAATGACACACTTTTGCTTTACCCTTCGGAGCAAAGGAGGATGACTTCCTTAGCTTTTGGAGAGGGGACCCTCCTCTGCTTCTCCCGTAGCTCCCACTGTGGCCCCGAGGAAAGCATGGGAACTCGGCTGTTCTAGGCCACTAGACTCAGGCCCCAAGGATTCCTTGCTATTTGGACTGAGAGTTGCCGACATCTTTCTCAGTAACAAATGACCTCTTTTGTGGCTCCCTGAATGGCTGCTGCTGGTTCTTCTCCAGTGGCCTTTCTAACCCAGTCTGTGTCCCAGCTATGTTCCCAGCGACACCTGGACTGGATGGGTCTTGGCGCTTGTGTCTTTCAGTGGCTCAGTGGTTGAGCATCAATATACTGCACGCCCGGGGCAGCCCCCGTCCTCCATGGTCCTGACCTCCTGAGGGTACACCTGCCTCTGGGCTTGGGAATTCAAAAACCCAAGTTCCACTCTTCACTGGCGGAGGGGTTGCGGCAAGGTATTTAGCCTCTGGGAACCTTCCCTAGGTCATCTGTGAAGTGCAGGCGACAGATGGCTGTGGGGCCAGCCCAGAGCAGTCCCCCAGAGGGTCTCAAAAGGCAGCCCCCACCCACCCCCCACCTACTCTTTTACCTCCTCTCCTCCCCCTTCTCCCCGGGGGTCCGTGCTTCTCTTGGAGTGAGGGGGAAATGGTTCCCTGGGCCCCATAGAGGATAGACACTGGAAGAGGACCAGGAGAGAGCGCCTAGCTAAGGCGGCAGGTGGGAAACTCCAGCCCCAGGCGCCCTGGAAAACCTGGGAGGTTTGGACTGAAAGTGCAGTTTTCTGGAAACATCCAGGGACTGACTCTGCGCAGCTCCATAGCTTAAGATAGAAATGCACCCAGGCAGTTGGCCACCGGGGCTTTGCAAACAAAGGACATGGGGATGTGAAAATAGATTGGATAAGTAGAGCCAGATGGGGCTTGGAAAGATTGAAGTCTGACTCCAGCTCAGCTCCCGGGTTGGGTGGAGGAGAAACGGACAAACTCAAACACCGACCACCTCCTTTCCTTGGAAAGAACCATACAAGTTCCTCTCTCTCACCTCCCCGTTACACTGTCACCAGATCCCAGATACCAAATCGTTGGCTGAGGTGTCCCAGCAATTGGGCAGGCCCCTGAATTAAAGCCAAACATCCTGTCGTCCCCCTCCCCAAGTCCCTTGGATATCAATGTGCCTGCCTTCAAGTGCCTTAGACTTTGACCATGTCATCTTGTCCCCAGTCCTGTCTGCCACCAGCCCTCCGTGCTGCCTGCCCCGTCTCCTTCCAACAGACCCTGAGCACAAGGCCCACACCAGGGCCCCCTCCACATCTGCTCCACGGCTGTTAATGCTTGATTCCCTACCACAGAAACTCTTTATCTTTGACTTTGCAGTCTTCTGGGGTGGCGGTCATCTGTACCCTATTCCCAATTTGGGGGAATTCTCCACTTATGTTTCTGAGCTTTAGTAGCCTACCTCCCCATCACTGCAAAAAAAAGAGGGGGGGGCAGATTCTACAGTGGTACCTCGAGATACGAGTTTAATTCGTTCCATAATCTTGAAGCGTGGGAAACTATGAGACGCTCAAGTCACGGTAAACTAGTGGGTCGTGTGCAGCCAGCCGATCTGCGTGATTACTCCTATCTCAAATGTTGCTCGTATTTCAAAGCAAATATCGCTTGCTTGATGGCTCGTATCTCAAAAATCTCGTATTTTAGGGCACTCGTATCTTGAGGTACCACTGTAGTTGAAGTGTGTGTAGCATTCCTGCCCCAACCGTGAGTCTGTTGACACATGGCTTGGTTTGCCACACCAGATGCTGCCACTCAAGGCTGTGAATCTCAAGGTGGGAGACCAATAAGCAGAGAGAGGAGAACATCCTTGCAAAAAAAAAAAAAAAAATCTCTCGTCTGCCTAAGTCACTTAGAGCCGGTTTCCACTCCTTTCAAGGTCAAGGTGTTCAAGGTTGGGCTGGGAAGGCAGGCAGGGATGCGGTCCCATGCCTGTGCTTGGGAATGCACACTGCTCCACTCCTCCCCTCAGAGCCCGCCAGAGTCCCCAGCCACCCGCTTTTCCCGGCACTGAGGGGGTTTCCAGAGTGTGGGGCTCAGAGCACGAACTGACCTCGTCGGACCCCTGTGGGCTTAGAAGCGTCTGGGCATGCAACTGAGTTGCAAGGAGCTGAGAGTTTGTTAATACCGGGGTGTCCCATGGAAGAAAAGGATCCCAAGCAAGCCCTCCCCACAGAGAGCCTCCTGAGCCAAAGGCCCCCTTGGGGCAAATGCTCTGGTTTCATGGAATGACTCAGGCCGAATATTTTGCTGTGAGCAGAGGTGGGTTCAGCAGGAAGCCTCAGAGACCCCCGTTGGCCCTGGGAGGGGCCAAGCAACTATCCACAGGCTCAGCTGGTGTGTGGTTATTTATTTAAGAGCGGAACAAATGTATTTATGCCGACGCACAATTGGAATTTGGGTTTCTCTCTCTGCCAAAGGGACACCAGCTTGCTTGTTTGTTGCGATCACAGGTGACATTTGATGTTATTCCGTATCCGTTTCAGCTGTTCAGCACAATGGGCAGAGACAGTCCTGCACTTCACAGGGTGGCCCCCTGATGTGTCAAGAACTACCTCGGCCCCAAATGCAGTTATTTCAATACTAGAGGCTCAGTGCACAAAATTCATGCACTTTGGTGGGGAGTTGAGGGTCCTCTCAGCCCGGCTTGCACCCTCTCGCAGTCTGGGACCTTAAGCTGCACTCTGGCCTCCCTCTGCCCGAGGCAACCTGGTAGGCCCATCAGGGGACAGCACTGGCTAGCAAGTGGCCCCATCCCCTGATCACCCCTCTGCTGCTGCTGGTCACTGCCGCCCCTCCCCACATTGCTGTCCCCTCCCTCTTCCTGCTGGCATGCACCTTGGCTGGCTTGGCATAGTGGCCTGGCTTGCCAGCCCTGGGCCCCCCTCTCCTCCTCTCTCCACCAACCGGTAGTTCCACCATTCGCTCAATTTGCATATGACGCTTTAATTATATAGGATCACTGACTATATTGGCTTTGCTGTACTTTTCAGCTCTGTGATTATGCTGTAAGTGCCAATTTGTCCGTCTTAATCCCTTCACCTTTCATTTCTTTTACAAAGTGTGTTATTTTTTTGGTTTGTCTGTGTTCCCTGCCAGAGGTTACGATGCCCAGCTCCTTCCTTTCCCATTTCCCCTCCTGTCAAACGGTGGTCCCAGGCCATGTTCTGCACAGGGGATGCTCCGCGTGGAATACATTTCAGGTGGGTGTCATGGGCTGCATTCATGGAGTCATGGTCATTCCTGGTCTGGTTAAGCCGTTGCTGGCTGAGCGGGTGTGGGGACTGCATGCCCCCCAACTCAGGGCTGTTTCACCGGACATTGTCCACAAGGTACTGCTCGTGCACACAGGAAGCGCAGCCTGGGGCCGGATTAAGCGGAAAAGGGTGCGGCTTTGCTTGGAGAAGACAAGTGTGGGCTCACCAGAGAGAGCTGGAGCCGGGCACCATTTCTGCACCAACAGGCGCTCTCGGGAGCAGCTGTACGCCTGTCTTCCATATTTTATCTTGGACTTGAAACTGCCCTCTTAGGAAAAACAGCAAGCTGGGGAGCTTGAGCGTAGAACAGCGACTAGTGGCATTCGAGCTAAAAGGTGAAGGAGGAGGGTGCATCCTGAGGCCCCCCGGCTTGTGCTGTGGAAAGTCACCTTAGGAGAGGTGGGTGCCCCCTCCCCCCATTCCCCAAGATGAGCTCATACCTCCAGCCCCGGCGCTGGGAGGGAAAACAGCACTCACCGCATTTTTGCTGCGGGCTGCCTGGAACCGCCTCGCCTCGGGCCCGGGCTGAGGTGATGTTTGTGTCGGCAGCACCTGGCACAGTGCCCGGCCCCAGAGTCTGCGCTCACCACATGTCTGCTGCCTTTCACTGGAAACGGGCAGGGTCTGCGACCGATGCTGCCCGGTGCCCCAAGGCTGAGCCAAGGTGCGCAGCCATCAGGCGCTCTTCTAAGGAAAGGCTCACGCAGAAAACCGGGAGAGGGCTCTGGCACCACTGACCCTGCCCCTCCCCGCCCAACTGCCCGGGAATGTGGCTGGACCACTCCCTGCTGCCCAGGCTCAGGCTCAGTGGTGGCAGGAAAGGCCAGGGAATCAGATGGATGGGCTGTTCCCTGTGCAGAAGCCAACAGAAGAGGGAGAAGTGGGGGGGAGGAGGGGATTAAGGGGAGTAGGAGAGGGAAGGGAGGGGAGCCAAAGAGGAAAAAGAAACGATTGCCCTGAAATGCAGTCATGTGTGTCATCCCATTTGTGCACCGAAATAAAATTCTACCTAAAAACGGAATCACAAAGAGCTTCTGAAAAGCTTGTAGCAGCCGAAACCGGTTTGGCTCAGTGGATAGAGCATCGGCCTGTGGACTGAAGGGTCCCAGGTTCGATTCCGGTCAAGGGCACGTACCCTGGTTGCGGGCACATCCCCTGTAGGGGGTGTGCAAGAGGCTGCTGATCAATGTTTCTCTCTCATCGATGTTTCTAGCTATCTCTCTCGCTTTCTCTCTGTAAAAATGAATGAATGAATGAATGAATAAATAAATAAATAAATAAATAAATAAATAAATAAATAAATAAATAAAAAGCTTGTAGCATGCCCAGGTGGGGTGGCTTGGTAGTTGAGTGTCAACCCATGAACCAAGGGGTCACTGGTTTGATTCCTGGCAGGGCACATGCCCGGGTTACAGGCTTTATACCGGTATGGGGGGGACGTTTCTCTCTCATCGATGTTTCTATCTCACTATCCCGTCTCCCTTCCTCTCGCTAAAATCAATAAAGACATTTAAAAGCTTGTAGAGCAGTAATCATCACATGAGTAGGCGACACCCCAGCGCCAAGAACCCCTCCCCAGGCACAAGGCCCAGCTTAAAACAGCCTCGGCTTCCGCTGAGGACAGATTCTGTCCCTTCTCCGGGTGAGCGTCAGAGGATGGGATCTAGGGCCGGGCACACCTCACGTGGCGCAAGAAGAGGGGTAGCACAGTGTCACCCAGGAAACAAAGAGCGGAGTGAACTGGCGGGGGACACTCTTCCCGGAAGCAGGTGAGAAGGTGCCTCTAGGGAGGTGGGCAGTTCTGAGGGGACAGGACAGTGGAGAGCAGGCGGGACTCGGACCCCGGGAGTCTGCGGAGAGACAGCACCACCGACGGTGAGGGCCCCCACTTGGGATACAGTCTTAGTGTTTCATGAAAGTGAACTTGATAGCTTTCTGGGCTTCCCTGGAGTTTTTATTGTTTATTCTCTTTTTTTATCTTTTAACTCTTTATTTTTGAAATAATCTCAAATTGACAGAAAAGGCTCAAGAATGGTACCCAGATTCGCCTGTCGTTCGGATTTTGCCACATTTGCATCATCTTCTGCGTACATATGCATTTTCCCCGAATTAATTTGAGAGGAAGTTGCCAACGTCGTGCTTCCCTTACCCCGAAACACTTCCGCCGGCACAGCCCGAGCACGTTTCACACAGCTGTGTGACAGTGATGGGAATTAGGAAATTTAACAGGGATACGCGGTATCATAAAACACATCCTTTCTGCTCCGCTTTCACCGAGCGTCTTAGTATATCCTGCATCCTTAGCAGCACCAGCCCGTGGAACTTCCCACGGTGATGGAAAGGATGCTGAGCACTTAACATGTACCTGGTGTGACTGAGGAAGTCACTTTCTGATTTTATTTAATTTAAGCGGATTTTTGTGTAAACAGCCGCCTTCCCCAGGCGGCTTCTGGAGAAGACAGTTCCATCAGTTTTATCGAACTCCCACACCATCGTTTCCGTCTTGCTGGGGTTTAAAGAAATACCTTTGAGACTCTGGCATGCACCTGGAGAGGTCCTCTCTCTGGTCACAGGCTGGCTTCGCCCACCGAGGGGGGCTGTCGGGGGTGTTTCCTTTAGCCAGCACTTGTTTTCTTAAAAAGAAATGGACAGAGGTGCCGCCTTTAAAAGCTGTGCCAATGGCACCTGACATTTGGAACGTCTGGCTCTTTATGAAACATCAGAAGGCCTGCCAGCACCCGCCACCTCCCGGACCTGCAGCCACCTCGCTGAGGTCCCATCCACAGGCGCCTGCACTGGGGCCTCTGCAATCTTGCCTCGGGATGAAGGCTCAGCCAGCCTGGTCTGGCAGAGACGCTGCCCCGGTCCTCCCAGGAGCCGTGAGAAAAAGAACTTCGAGGTGGCAATGGCCATTCAGGCAGGCTAAACTCCATGGATTCCCTGCTTTGTGGAGTTTTCTCTGTGGGGAAGAGCGGGAGGTCATGGCTTGATATGGTGGGCAGGTAAGAGCCTCCTCTCTGAACTGCCACAAGGTGGTCTGAATGCTCCCCCAGAGATGCTGCTCAGAATCCTAGCTACTCCGAGCGTTTGCCTGAGGTGCTAGGATTCCTTCTGAAACGCAGGCCTGTGCTCAGGAGGGTGTGTGTGTGTGTGTGTGTGTGTGTGTGTGTGTGTGTGTGTCCGTGGTTGAGCATCAACCTATGAACCAGGAGGTCATGGTTCAATTCTTGGTCAGGGCACACGGCCGGGCTGTGGGCTTGGTCCCCAGTGTGGGGTATACAGGAGGCAGCCAATCAATGATTCTCTCTCATCACTGATGTTTCTATTTCTTTCTCCCTCTCCATTCCTCTCTGAAATCAATAAAAATATACTTAATTTTTTTAATCAGTTTCAGATTTATAGAATTATTGTGCTGATAGTACAAAGAATCCCTTATCTATCTGGCACCAAGTATCCTCGCTCAACATTTTACGTCCCCAAGATGCATTTGTTACAATTAATGATCCAACATTGATATGTTATTAACCAAAGTCTACACTTTATTCAGATTTCCTTCCTTCGTTTTTACCTCATGTCCCGTTTCTGTCCAAGGATCCCATCCAGAAAGCCACATTCTATTTAATCATTCTATTCCTCACGCTCTTCCTTGCTGAGACTATTTCTCAGATTTTCTTTGTTTTCGATGACCTTGCCGGTTCTGAGGAGCCCGACCCAGGTACTCAATGAGGAGGAGCTGCTGTTTTCCCAGGATTAGCCTGGGCTTGTGTGTTTTGGGGATAAATACCGGAGCAATGAAGTGCCTTTTCATCCCCTCATATCAAAGGACATCACTTGTCATTGGGACACTGGGCATGAGGTGGTGTTTGTCAGGTTTTTCCTCTGTAGAGTTATCTTTTCTTTTTTCTACACTCTTTGCTTTTGGTTTGTAGCTTTGTGGATGTTTTATTGTTATTATTATTATGTTTTTCTTGATTTCAGAGAAGAAGAGAGAGAGAGAGAGAGGGATAAAACCATCAATGATGAGCCCTAACCAGTTTGGCTCAGTGAATAGAGCATCGGCCTGTGAACTGAAGGGTCCCAGGTTCAATTCCAGTCAAAGTAATGTACCTTGGTTGCGGGCACCTACCCAGCAGAGAGTGTGCAGGAGGCGGCTGATCGATGTTTCTCTCTCATCAATGTTTCTGACTCTCTATCTCTCTCCCTTCCTCTCTATAAGAAACCAATAAAATATATTTTAAAAAGAAAACATCAATGGTGAGAGAATAATTGATTGCCTGCCTCCTACACCCCCCACACTGGGGGTTGAGCCACCACCGGGCACAGGCCCTGACAGGGAATCGAACCATGACCTCCTGGTTCACAAGTCAATGCTCAACCATCGAGCCACAGCGTCGGGGCCACACTCTGCTTTTTGGAAGGAAGTCACTGTGTGTAGCCCACACATAAGGAGTAGAGAGTTAAGCTCAATACATTGAGAGCAGAGGACTTATGTAAAGGATATAGAATTCTTGTTCATGAGGGAATTGTCTATCCTCCCTATTTATTTATACCACAATAGACTCACAGCTATTTATTTTATATTTTGGGTTATAATCCAGTATTACTTTATTATTATTATTATTATTATTATTATTATTATTATTATTATTTTCTCAGATTATTCTGTCTTTGGCTAACGGCAGCTCTTTCCGTTGGCACCTGTGTCCCTTTGTTTTAGTTTGAGCACATCCTTACTTTCTGATGTTTGAGATGGTCCAAGCTCAATCTTGTATATTTCCTTCCCCGAGTCCTCGAATTGGCCATTTCTCCAAGGAGGTCTGGTTCCTTTTATTGGAGAATGGTATTAGAAACCAAGATGTGGACATGAGGGGTGTTGTTGCAACTGGCGTGTCTGCTTCTAGGCCCCTCAACTGACAGCAAAGAAACATGCACACCAGTGTTATGGAACATACCTCTAACTATGTCACTATCTGGCTACCCAGGAGTTCACCCTGTTATTGCCCACTCTAGTCCATTATCCGGGGGACTATGCTAGCCCCCCGCTCCCACAGTCGCTCTCTCCACCCATTGCTGACTGGCTTACCGCTCCATGGCAGTATACTGTACATGCCCAGCCCCGTCAGCATTGCTAACTCCCCCTCCCCCACATAGAAACAGCTCTATTAACGGCAGGACAGTGCTTGCGTACAGTTTCTTCTGCCTTGACTCTCACACACGCCACTCCCTTAGGTCAGCACTTTGCCCACACCCTTTCCGCGAGGGTTTTCATCGATTTGTAATCCGGTCTGTTTTGTCATACTCTGCACGTAGGATTTCCCAACCTCCTAAAAGAATGTGTTTCGGTTTGCAGAATACTGTACATTCAGTTTCATTCTTTTTGCTCTAGAAGGTCTGTGGGTTTTGACAAGTGCACAGTGTCCTATATTCACCACCACAGCACCATACAGAAGGGTTTCACTACCCTTAAAAAATCCCCTGGGCTCCACCATCCATCCCTCCCCCCTCCACCCCCGACCATCACAGATCTTCTCACTCCCTCTATTTTTGCCTTTTCCAGAATGTCCTATAATTGAAATGATACACATGCAGTCTTTTGAGAATGGCTTCTTTCACTTGGCAATATGTGTTTAAGATGCGTCCGGGCCTTTCTGTGGCTTAATAGTTCATTTCTCTCCATAATATTCCATTGTGTGGATGGAGCACAGTATGTGCCTCCGTTCAGACATTGAAGGACAGACATCTTGGTTGTTTCCAGGTGTTGGCATGAGTGATCGTGGTGTCTGTAAACATTCACCTGCAGGTTTTCATGTGGACATCAGTCTGCAGATGTGGTGGGTGAATACCTGCCAGCGTGATTGCTGGGTCGCCCGGGAAGCTCATGGTTAGCTTTCCAGGGACTGTCCCAGTCTTCCAACGTGGCTGCACCGAGTCTTTCCCACGGGCAAGGAAGGGAAGTTCCTGTGGTTCCACATTCTCTCCAGCAACTGATATTATCAGTGGGGGGGTGGGGGTAGCCATTCTGATAGATATTTAGTGTTTACTCATTGTTTTGATTGGAGCAATCTTTTTCAAACGTGGCTACTCTATGTGCCCCAAATGAGACAGCTTATGTTATTAAACTGCAAGGAAATAAGACCTTTTTTCACTTTATGTATTGATTTTTAGAGGAGGGGGGAGAGAGAGAGACATCAATTTGTTGTTCCATTCATTGATGCATCCCTTGGTTGACTTTTCATACGTGCCCTGACCAGGGATCAAACCCACAACCTCGGCCAGGGCTGACATAGGATGTTTTAAAAAATCAGAAGACAAATTAAGTAAAGTGAACAGAAAATTGGTATTACCAGATGATACGAGTGGTTCACTGCGTTGCTAAGTGGAATGTAGCTTTAGAGCTTTATGTTACACACACATTTCTGGTGTGCTTGAGGAGCGAGCCTACAAGATGACTCGGAAGGGCAAAACTTGCCCTGGCTCCAGACTTAAGTAGAAATGTATCCATGAACTTTGAACTCATAGGCACTGGATATCATAAAAGACACCATAGCAACCGGCTTCACATGGAAGCTCCTTACGTCTGCCTGCACCGCTGCTCTTCTTCTTGCTGAGAGTTCCGGTTCGCTGCCATGTCTGGCTGAGAGCATCAGCGTGTCTTTCTCTAAAGCAGTGGTTCTCAACCTTCCTAATGCCGCAACCCTTTAAGACAGCTCCTCGTGTGGTGGTGACCCCCAGCCATAAAATTATGTCCGTTGCTACTTCATAACTGTAATTTTGCTACTGTTATGAACTGTAATATAAATATCTGATATGCAGGATGTATTTTCGTTGTTACAAATTGAACATAATTAAAGCATAAGGATTAATCACAAAAACAATATGTAATTATATATTGTGAAATATTTATTTCTAATTGCAAATAAATGAAATTTTGTCTTGAATCGTGGTGTAGCATGGGTAACAGTCTTAATATGACAATAGTAAACTAGATTGCTACATTTTGCTACACCAAGGAGCCGTGTGTTGGTTCCTAAGACCATGGGAAATAGGTGTTTTCCAATAGTCTTAGGCGACCCCTGTGAAAGGGTCGTTCGACCCCCAAAGGGGTCGCAACCCACAGTTTGAGAACTGCTGCTTTAAAGAGTTTTAGAACAGCCGCGATGATCTGGAGACAATAACCCTGGTCACTGTGGACCAAATGGAATGGAGATGGTATGGACACCAGTCTGCTTGGTGATGGGGGTTGAGGGGTCTCTCCCAGGGGTCCCCAAGGCTGTGATGACTCTCTTCTCCTGGCCAACATGAGAACTAAACCCTTGTCCGCCGTGACCCCAGCAGGCGTCCCTCCATTCTAGCTCTAACTGGTAACGTTTTCCTTAGCATGTTGCTATTCCTTGGAGAAGAGTCTGATTTCAATGCATTTTCCTTAAAGTGTGGTGGTACGTCTCTGTTAGATGGAGACTCCTGGACCTGAAGGATCTCCAAAATCGAGGCCTCCACAGTCTGGTTTAGCATGAGTTAGTGCTAAGCAGGGAAGGCTCACCTAATAGGTAGGGAATGGAGCCAGGGCTTTGGAACAAATAAGCAAACTGAGGTACAACTCCTCTGCCTGGAATGAAAAGGAGCGAAAGGTTCCTGGTAAGATTTCAAGTGAATTTCCGGCCGTGTTGCCTGGACAGAGAGCAGAGGTCTGATGGCCTGCTTGGCCTGCAGGTCCATCCCAGCGGCCAGATGGCCAGGGCGGGTGAGCGGACACCACGGGACACCCTCTGCTCTCCCAGCCGCTCTCAGAATGCGTCGTTGAAAAAAGGAAAACAATGGCTATTTGGACAGACGATAATGCTCTTTCTAGAGTGTCCATGTACGCCAATTTGCCGTGAAACTCTCCAAAGCTAATGAGATATCGAATGTGTTTTGTTGAGGGAAGACGCTGATTAGGCTTCGGTGTGGTTTTGTAATGTAATTGGCACAGGAAAGTTCACAGTTTCAATGTGGGAAGTAGCTTGCGTTTAGAGCTGGAGGACACAGGACCGGTGGGTGAAGGACGTGAAGCCACTGCCTGCGAGATTCAGAGCGAAACTTCTCTTCTGGGTTGAATTTATCAGGTGCCCTGGCCTGGTGCTGGGAGGGAGACCCTCACCCCTCAGTGAGGTGCCCGGGCCTTTTATTTTCCACATGTGACTGCCGTGGGTCTCGAGGGTGGTTCTCATTTTTTCAGGAGGAATTTTAGAACTTGGGGCTTTTCTGATGCCCTAAGTCAGTCGTCGACATACATCAAACCTGTAGGTGGCCGGTGTGGAACTGCATGCTGTCATACACAGACATGGGCTGCTTGATGAAGGGCATTGTCTGTTTATAAACAGCACCAAAGCCAACCCTTTGGTTCCCCTTTAGGAGGAGGTGGGGGAGACAGTCTGAAGAATCCAAGCTTAGTTCCACAGGTGGGAAGATGGGGGAGCTTGCAAAGACAACTACTGTATATATGAGCTGAATCCTAGTTTTGCCCTAGCCAGTTTGGCTCAGTGGATAGAGGCCTGCAAACTGAAGGATTCTGGGTTCGATTCTAGTCAAGGGCACATACATCGGTGACAGTCTCCTCCCTGGCCCAGGCCTTGGTCAGGGCTCATGCAGGAGGCAACCAAGCAATGCGTTTCTCTCACATTGATGTTTCTCTCTGTCTTTCCCTCTTTTTAAAATTCAATGGGAAAATAGCCTCAGGTGAGGATTTAAAAAATAATTTTAAGTAGTTTCACACAAGCTTCCCAGTTTCCTCAAGCTATATTTGAAAGATTATTATAGTATAGAGTTATATATAACACCCAAGACTATGTTTATTAATGTTAGAGGAAGGGAGGGAAAGAGGAAGGGAGGGAAGGAGGGAGAGAGGGAGGAAGGAAGGGAGGGAGAGAGAAAGAGAGAGAGAGAGAGAGAGAGAGAGAGAGAGAGAATGCAACATCAGTTGGTTGCCTTGGTATGTGCCCCAACCAGGGATCAAACCCACAATCTACGTATGTGCCTGACCAGGTATCAAATCTGCAACCTTTTTGGTGTAGGGACAATGCTCTAACCAGCTGAGCCACCGGCCAGGGCTAAGGTTACCTATCTGTGCCTGTGCAGTTCCCACGTGTGTGTGTGATACTACCTACCTCATGTAAAAGTAGAGGGGTTAGGCATTCCCCAAGTTCCTCTCTTGTGCTTTAAAATGCAGATAGTTATCTGGATTGTTGTGTGACAGATTAACTGGGTGAAGATAAAAAATCCTTTATCATCTGTGAGAAAATGAAAATGCCTTCTAATGAGGGAACATATCTACACATCAGAACGAGTGATTGTAACTATAGTGATGGTAGTTGTCACAGATGATAAAATTCAAGTGGAAACATGTAGTGCTTCACATTAAACAGAGTCTTGAAATGGCTAACCAAGTGGGAGATAAAAGAAACAGGGGAAAAGGTTAAACTCTCGGAGTAGAATGCAGGAGTAAAAAGAGGCAAATTCTAATGTGTCCTTTCCCCTCTCCCCCTAGCCAAGCATAAATGTGAGTAACACAGTACAAGAAACTACAAATTAGAATATACTAGAAGGTAAAAGACTGCCCCAAAAAAAAATTTTTTTTAAAGAAATCCACTGCCCCAAATTTCTCTCCTGGATGGGTTTGGTCCATGAGGCACCAGGTGAGACCTCGTAATAGCGGAACAGGCGGTAAAGTTGAATGGTTGGGTCAGGAATAGAGCCCTGTAGGCCTGTGTTCACATTCTGGTTCTACTGCTCACTGGCTGAGTGACCCATGGCAAATAACTTCTCTAACTCTGTTTCCATTCTGAGAAATGGGGCTGACCCTGATACCCACATCACAGAGGGGAGGAGGATTAAGTGAGGTAGTGTATGTAAAGTACGTAGGTTAATAACTGTCAGCAATAGGCTGGCAATTCAGGTAAAAGTGGATGTTAGAGTCTCTTTTTCTTTATCCTCACTTGAGGATCTTTTTTCCATTGATTTTGATTTTTTAGAGAGAATGGAAGGGATGGGGGAGAGAAGAGAGAGAGAGAGAGAGAGAGAGAGATCAACATGAGAAAGACATATCGACTGGTTGCCTCCAGCTCATGCCCCAACTGGGGCTTAACCTGGAATTGAACCCAAGACCCTGAGCCAAACTGGTTTGGAGTCCAAAATCTGTAGGGCAGGCCCATAGACTGGACATTTAATCAGATTTCTATGTTACAGTCTTAAAGCATTATTACCTCTTTGGGGAACCTCAGTTTTTGCTCTAACTCCTTCAACTGGTTGGGTAAGGCCCACCCACATTCTAGAGGGTAATTCTGCTTTATTCAAAGTCTACTCATTGCATCTATAAATTCCCTCATAGCAACACTTAGTCTAGTGTTTGCCCAAACAGCGGGCCACCATAGCCTAGTCAAGTTAACACATAAAACTAACCGTCTTTCTATCTTATGTGTGTGCGCGCACACACACACACACACATACACACACACACATACACACACACACACCTGCACACTTCATGTGCCCTGGCTACCTAGACTTTCAGTCTCTGGCACCCCAGGATCTTTGCTCATTCTGCTTCCTTTGTCTTCAGGTCTTTCCCCTTCTATGTTTCCCCTGGTGTTTCAGCTTAAGAATCATAGCCCTGGAAAGGCCTCTCTGATTCGTCCAACTTAGCTAGGACCCCATTGTACGACCAACTCAGCTTCCTGGTTTTTTTTCTTTTCCATTTTTTGTATAGTTTAAAACAAAACCAAAACGAATCTATGTAATTAAATGCTGCAGGTCTCCCTGTTGGACCGAAAGCTTCTGAAGGTATCTCCAGTGCTCCCACAGTGCCAGGCACACAGTAGGTGCTCATGAGAATCTTGTAGCTTCTAACTGATGTAGAGAACTGGGAGAGCTCCCAGAAAGTTTTATGTTATTTTGTTTTTTATTTCAGAGAGAGGGAGGGAGAAAGAGAAAACAACATCAATGACGACGAGAGAATCATTATGGGCTGTCTCCTACATGCCCCCTACTGAGCATCAAGCCCACAAACTGGGCAAGTGCCCTGACAGGGAATGGAACCATGACCTCCTGGTTCAGGGGTTGATGCTCAAGCACTGAGCCACACCAGCCGGGCAAGGAAAAAGAAAAAAAATTTAATAATTTTACTTAACTGAGTACATACAAAAATGTACCATTTCAACATGTATCAGATAAATAATTATGAAATAGCCTACCTTGTTATTTTTCATACTAACCCTTTGCAATCTGGTGACTTTTTACATCTGCACTTGGACGAAACTTGTGGCTGGGGGCTACCCCATTGGACAGCACGGGTCTTCAGTATCTCTCCACCCTTAGTCCCCCAAAAGGCCAGGCTGCTCTTATTTCCTCCCCACAGAAAACTCCCCAGTGTCTCCGTGGGGCAACCAGGTTACATCCCCTTTAGGATGGATACCAGTCAGTTTCTGGAATGCCCGGCCTCCCTCTCCGCTCAGCCTCAGGGCCCGCCTGAACTGCAGGCCGCTCTTGCAACAGGGACAGAAATCCAGATTCCACCGTCCCTGTCTTTTAGATCGGAATCTCCGCTTGCCCCTGGCGGGGCGGCCGGTTCTGAGGGCTCCCCCCAGCCTCTCCTTCCCTCCCTGCAGGACAGGCTCCAGCCCAGTGGGTCAGGGTGTGCGTTAGGAGTCACCCAGACGGCCTGGGGCAGTTGTCTTCCTGACTGGCCTTCGAAGCGCCCGCCCGATCCTCCCTGGGATCAGATCACGCTGGGGAAATGGGTTCTGCCCAGCCAAGCAGGGACCCCTGCCAGGATTTCTCAGCTGGTCCCTCCTTTCCTCCTTGGCTCCCCGACCGCCCAGGCATTTGGCAGCGGGAGCCTGGGTTTTCTGGAATTGCTTTTTACAGGGAATTTGGCACAAACGAATCTGCCCCTTCACGTGGCTTCCATTCTTGCAGGGTTTATTTCATTGGTTTGTTGCTCACCGCATCCCCCCACCCCCTCTTTTTTTTTTTTCTTTTTTCCATTTACAAAAGCCCTACTGGTTAAAACATAAGATAACTCGGGAAGCTCCAGCGTGGTTTCAACACAATGCAAAATCGAAGGAGAGTCTGACTTGGGTGTGTGGTCAATTTCTCCCTCGGCTGAAACCCACCCCTCCACCTGCACCCCCAGAAAACGATGCAGGTCCCACTTCCAGGCCCCTCTGCCCCGGTGTGGCTGGGGGCTTTTGTTCGCTGGGGCCAGATTCCAGATCCCAGATTCCTTAGAGAGAAAGAAGTGCGCCGGGACCCCAGGGACTGGGCTGCTGAAAGCCGCACAACAATGGGGCTGATTAGCGTGGCCTGGCTCCCCACCCGCTGAGGCTCCTCTCGGATTTAACTCTGGGCTGTGCTGGGGAGGGAGCCGCTCCCACCGAGAGACCCCTTCCACCCGCCGCTCTGCTCGCCCGCTGGCGTTCCCCCCCCCCCTCCTCCTCCTTGGGGGCCCGGGAGGGGAACAGCTGAGCCGGGATCAGGGGGCAGCAGTCCCAGCTGCATGCTAATTGTGCCACCTCCCGCCTGCCCACCCGCCCGCTTCCCCTCCCCCCTGCCCTCTGCTTCTGCTTCCAGGCCTTCTTAACCCTTTAGGCTCACACGGTGAGGGGATGGAGTGGCTTCAGGTGTTTCCTGGCCGCCTTTCAAGAAGCCTGGACTTTGGGCCCAGCTCTCCCCTCCTACCCTGGCCCAGGGAAGGGCGTTGCTAACTGACCCTGCCACTGCCTCCCTCGGGCCAAGAGCTGGTGCCTCATCCTTTCCCTGCAGCAACCCACCTGGTATGTCTTCTTCTTCTTCTTCTTCTTCTTCTTCTTCTTCTTCTTCTTCTTCTTCTTCTTCTTCTTCTTCTTCTCCTTCTTCTTCTTCTTTTTCTTCTCCTCCTCCTCCTCCTCTTCCTCCTCCTCCTCCTCCTCCTCCTCCTTCTTCTTCTTCTTCTTCTTCTTTTTGTTTTTTAAGAGAGGAAGGGAGAGGGAGAGAGAAAGAGAGAGCTATCAGTGATGAGAGAGAATCATTGATTGGCTACCTCCTGCCCGTCCCACTCCGGGGATCGAGCCCACAACCCAGAGGCATGTGCCCTGACCAAGAATCCAACGATGACCTCCTGGTTCCTAGGTCAGCGGTCAACTACTGAGCCACGCTGGCCGGGTGCCGTCTGATAAGTCTCATCATGAGGAAAGAGAGATTCGGAAAGTCGTGTTTCTGAGGTGGGAGGAGTATAGTATGAGGTAATCCTGAGATGGGGTCCTGCTCCCACGCCCCCACCAGGTGTGTGGGTCCCCAGCCCCCCCAGGCCCAGGTGGTGCCGGCCCGACGCCCACTGACGGTGAGTGACCGGATGAGCAGCTGAGAGTTGGGGCTCACGGCAATTTGCCAAGAAGGAGAGCTATGCAGACATAACAGAAGGCCTGGCTCTGGGCAGTTGCGTGTTGGTGGAAGGGGTCTGCCCTGTGGGCGCTGTTTCATCCCTCACACACACCCGGATTTCCATCGGAGGGGCTTCTTGAGGGGTTTTATGAGCCATGCAGTGATATATTGTTCATACATATACAGTGGTACCTCGAGATACGAGTGCCCTAACATACGAGATTTTTGAGATACGAGCCGTTGAGAGCGAGCGATTTTTGCTTTGAAATACGAGCAACATTTGAGATAGGAGTAATCGCGCGGATCGGCCGGCTGCACATGACCCACCAGTTTACTGCGACTCGAGCATCTCATAGTTTCCCACACCTCAAGGCTGCGGAACGAATTAAACTTGTATCTCGAGGTACCACTGTATCTATACAGTCTGATGGACGCTTCTCACACTGAGTGTTGGAGTCTGTTTTCCCCTCCTGTCCACGGGATGCTGTGGGCTGTGGAGGCTGGGCCACAGAAAGGATCAGACCCTGCCTAGCGTGGCTCAGTTGGTGGGGCACTGTCCCCATACATCAAAAAGGTCGCTGGTTCAATTCCCGGCCAGGGCCCAGGCACAGGTGGCTGGCTTGATCCCAGATATAGAGAGCATGCAGGAGGCACCAGGTGTTTCTCTCTCACCTCGATGTGTCTCTCTCCCCTTTTCCCTTCCTGATCTCTGAGACTCGATTTTTAAAAATGTTAAAACCAGCTGGTATAGCTCAGCAGCTGAGCATCGACCTAGGAACCAAGAGGTCACCGGTTCAATTCCCAGGCAGGGCCCAGGCACAGGCTCCAGGCCCGATCCCCAGTTGGGGCGGTGCGGGAGGCAGGCTGTCGTAGACTTCCTCTCTCATTGATGTTTCTATCTCTCTATCCCTCTTCCTTCCTCTCTCTCTAAAGATCAATAAAAAAAATATTTAGAAAAATAATAATCAATTAAACAAACAAAAAGGACTCAGGCTCTCCCACTGGCTGCAGTCATCTTAAGGTTTGAGTGGGGAGGACCCACGTGACTCAGGACCTGGCTGTGGGGGCCTCTCCACAGGACCACTCACAACACGGGAGCTGCTTTTCCTCCCAGGGCCTCCAAGAAACAAAGGGGTTTGCGGGGGGGGCGGGCACAGTCTTTTGTAATCTAATCTCAGCAGTGGCATCCCCTCGGCCATCAGCCTGCCGTGTTCTGTTTGTGAGAAGCCTGTCAGCAGGTCCAGCTGACAGGAAGGAAGGGGAGGAAACAAGGGCCCAACACCAGGAGCCAGGCCCCCTGGGCCCAAACTAGAGGCGGCCTGCACCTCTCGGTGATCCGCTCGGCCACGCATTGCTGTGTCCATTGCACAGATGCACACACTGAGGCACGTCAGGCAGAGTGCCTTGGATGCGAGGAGACCTGGCAAACAAATGTCAGCGTGAATGTCCTGGCCACTTTGCCTCCTGGGGAATTTCAGGCCCAGCAATGATTGGCAGCAGGGGACACCGATTTCCATTCAGATTTTAGACCCTTAACTTCTCCAAGGTCACTCTGCATTTATTGTAAGAATCTAGGTTTGCGGTCGGAAGGCCTCTGGGCTTTCTACGACTTCTCCACCTGGGCTGCACCTGAGCATCACCTGGGAAATGTAAAAAGCCCAGTCGCCCAGGCCACACCCAGGGCCATCTCTTCAGAATCTCTGGAGGTGGGCCCGGGACCGGGGTTATTTTTTAAGCTCCCCAGCGGTCCCACTGTGCAGTCCATCTGAGAGTTCCGGTTCAGCAGGCGTGGGGGAGCTGGAGAACCTGCGTTTCTAACCGGCTCCCCGGTGAGTGCAGGGCTGCTGGTCCCCGGCCCATACTCTCGGGGATCCCTGAGTCCGGATGGTGGTTCTCACCTGGGCCGCAGGTGGAAGCTTGCAAGCTGTGAGGGCTGGCCCCGTCCTGGGACTATGGACTCAGTTGGTGTGGGGTCAGGAACTTCCCACACGTAATTCCAGAGAGCCAGCAAGGTGCTACCCTGGCTGTGGACGCTCCGGGGTCTCCCTTCACGCTGCCCCACCTGCCCCACTCCCCAACTCCCAAGCCAGGTCCTCCCACCCCTTTTCTTAGGGCGGGGAGCCCAGCCAGCCTTAGGGAGACTATCTGTAGAAGACAGCCTTTCCCTCTGTTTGGAGTTGAATCCCAAAAGATTAAACATTATCTCTACTGTGACCTTCTTCTCTGTCTCCCTCCCCTCCCCTCCCCTCCCCCTTCCCCATCTGCCTCTTCTGATCTCCCTCCCCCTTCCCTCCTCCTCCCCACCTCCTCCCCCTGTTGTCCTCCCCCTCCCTTTCCTTCTCCCCTCCCTCCTGATGGCTGCTTTCAGTGTCCCCTGGTGTGAATTCCGAGGCCCAAGTCCTGCATTTACACTTGACCCCAGTCCAGCGGTCCAGCGTTGAGTGCCTCCGCCTGGAGCATATCCCTGTCCCATCTCAGTCAGCCCCCCTGGCCAGTCTTTCAACCCAGACCACCCAGGATGGATGAGAGCCCTCAGGGCTGTGGGCTGTGGGCTATTCCCCGGAGCAGAGTGCGATGCAAACGAGTGAGAGTGACAAGGTCTCCCTTTGAACAGACAAACAGTGGTCTCCCTCCCAATAGTCAAATGCAAGGCAAGCGTTTACGCTACCATGTTCTCACTGCATTAGTCATGAACTACTGGTTACTTTCCCTAAACACCAATCAAAACGCGCCCATGCAGTCTCAACCAGAGGCCTCCTCAGACTCGCACATGCCATAAAACACAGCTGACGATGTGCTTGCATGCTGTGCTTCCTTTGGCGAAGATGATGTTCGGGCACTGGCTGCCTTTAAAAACACAAAAGCTGTCAGGATTTGAGGACGGGGCGGGTAGTGGTCTGCTTTCTTATTGCAGAACACAATGTACGCACTAAGCATTTATCTCATAGAATCGTGAATGGAGAGGAGGGGGGATTCGCCCAGCTGTCACACCCTAATCTTCTGTGGGGCTCCCCTCTCACCTGTGAGCTCTTTAGAAGGCAGCACAGCGCCCAGCACACAGTAGGAGCTCAATGAACGTTGAGGGAACCGAATGGCTCGCTTGTCTGATGGCTGAGTCCGTGGAGCAGATGTAAAAAGCAGTGGTCCCCACTCTGAAAACTCCCTCTGGGTTTCAGCCAAAACTCTTATTTCAGCAAATACTATTAGTATTAAAGACACACTTATTCACGGGGAAAAGTAAAATGGAGAGTCACTCTGTTTTTCTTAGCGTGGGAAAAAGAAAAAAAAAAGATCTTTTGAAAATCAGCCTCTGCCATTTTCTATCCATCAGCATTACATTCCCATGATATGTTGCTGTGAGAATGCTCCCCTTAAACGCATCAAATGGATTAATGCTGGCACTTTATCAGGTACAATTTCTGTTTCCATAAAACATCTTTAGACGCACAAAAGCGACTTAAATGAGAAGGAGACGATCCTCCCCTTCTCCCATCAGCCAGGTGACGCTGGGAAAAGCTGGCGTGTCTGGAGGCTGCGGCTTAGTTCCCTCCCTGCTGCTCTGTGAAGGGGCCAATGGGCTCCCTGGGAATTCCCATAAGTGCCTGCCCCACCCGCCCGCCCGCCCAACACAGCCTGGGGAGCACAGGGGCTAACCAGCAGGCTTCAGCCAGCTGGAGGAGACACACGCAGCAAAAAGGGAGGTGGGTGGGGGGGGGGGGGGGGGGGGGGGGGTGTGAGCCAACCTTGCAAGTGGCTTGGGAAGTCATTCTCACTCTCATCTTGCGGGACAGTAGCGACATAGGGCAAGAGCAAACCTGGGGTCATCATGGTGGACACCCCCAAAATGCAGCCCAGCACACCTGTCTCAGCCATTATTTCCCGGAGCCCTCCCTTCCCCTGCTTCCCATTCTTACTAAATCTCAGCCTTTGAGGCGCAAGGAATACACTAGGCTTCTGGTTCTCAGACTATGATCCCTGGACCTACAGCATCACCTGGGAACTTGCTGGAAACACCCATCCCAGATCTAAGCAATCTGGGCATTAATAAACCCTTCAGAAAATTCAGGAGACCCTGGGGAGGAAGAGTTCTCCTTCCTCTCTGGTAGAAGACTAACCAGAGCAGGAGAAGTGAGTATAGGAATAATCTTATCTAATAAAAGAGTGATATGCAAATTGACCATACCTCTGTAACACCCACAAAGCCACACTCACCAGCCAATCAGGAGTTGATATGCAAATGAACCAACCCAACCAAGATGGCTGCGGCCACAGAGTGCCACAGGCGGCTTGGGTTTCCCAGGCAATGGAGGAAGCCAAGCTTCCTGCACACCCTGGCTGACCTTGGACTCCACTCAAGGCTACAGAGTTTCAATTATAGAAGATAAATAAATCCCAACAAAAATGGCTGCAGCCAAGGAGCTGAAGAGAGCAGGAGGCTTGGGTTTCCCCAGGGATGGAGGAAGCCAAGCTTCCTGGCAGGCCCTGGCCTCTGCTCAAGGCTACAAAGTTTCAATTACAGCAGATAAATAAATCTCAGATACCAGGGCCTCAACTTGGGTCACCAAGAGGTGTGGCCAGTCTGAAAACCATCACAGGCCCCTAGCCCAGGCCCCCCCCCTAAGGGAACTCCCACCCTGATCCAAGACACCCTTCAGTGCAAACCAGCCAGCCCCCACCCATGCACCAGGCCTCTATCCTATCTAATAAAAGAGTAATGTGCAAATTGACCATCACTCCAATACACAAGATGGATGCCCCCATGTGGACACAAGATGGCCAGCAGGGGAGGGCAGTTGGGAGGGACCAGGCCTGCAGGAGAGGGCAGTTAGGGGTGACCAGGCTAGCAGAGGAAGGAAGTTGGGCCTTCAGGGAAGGGCAGTTGCAGCGGACCCAGGGCTGCAGGGGAGAGCAGTTGGGGGGGGGGGAGGGACCAGGCCTGCAGGGAGGGTAATGAGGAGTGACCAGGCCTGCAGGGGAGGGCAGTTCAGGGCAATCAGGCCAGCAGGGGAGCATTTAGGTATCAATCAGGCTGGCAGGGGAGTGTTTAGGCTGTGACCAGGCTGGGATTAGGCCTAAACGGGCAGTGAGACATCCCTCAAGGGGTCCCAGATTGAAGAGGGTGCAGGCTGGGCTTAGGGACATACACCCCCATGCACGAATTTCATGCACTGGGCCTCTGCTCTCTATATATAAGAGCCTAAGCAACCAAACAACCAGTTGACCGGTCAACTGTGATGCACACTGACCACCAGTGGACAGATACTCAATGCACAGGATCAGGCTCCCTCCTGTCTGGATTGGGCCTGTGGGGATCGGGCCAAAACTGGCTATCTGACATCCACCCAGGGGTTCCAGATTGCAAAAGGGTGCAGGCCAGGCTGAGGGACCCTCTAGCAGAAGAAGAACGATAATGAGCCTCATGCCTCCTGTGTGCCCAGGATGTACTAGGGCCTGGGTTCTCTTACCTGATGCACCTTGGACCCCAAACCCCGCTCCTGCATCCCTGCAGCAGCAGCAGAGAGGAGCTGGGCTGCCAGACAGAGGCAGAGCCTCCACGTGCCTCAGTTTCCTCCTCATAAAATGGGGTGGCTGTGATCATCACAGCCTCCGGGTTGTCATAAGGAGCTACTGAGTTCGCACACATGAAGGCTCCTGGCGCCTGGTGCGTGGGGAAAGCTTTGCAAGTGTTTCCAGCTTTGTTATGCAACAAGCTGGAGGCTGGCTCTGCTCTCTTGTCAGACAAGTTCCCAGGAGTGCGGATGTTAGCCTCGGGGGTGCAGAACCGTCCCAGTCTCTAAGGGTGAGCTCCGTGCAAGCCGGTGTGAACTCATCGCTAAGTACAGGAGGGGAGGAGACCTGCCTGGTGCGCCCGTGATTCTCCCTGCCAAACCCAGCCCTGGCAAGCAGGAACTAGGCTTCTGTCAGGCTCAAACCAGAACCATCCCCTACTCCTCCCTGCTGCTTTCCTGCCAAGTCCCTGTCAGATGCTCAGTCTCGCTAAGGATAGTAGTAACCAGAATGAGTAATAATAATAATGTATGTTACCCAGTATAGTGGTACCTCGAGATACGAGTGCCCTAACATACGAGATTTTTGAGATACCAGCCATCGAGCGAGCGATTTTTGCTTTGAAATATGAGCAACATTTGAGATAGGAGTCATCGCGCAGATCGGCCGGCTGCACACGACCCACCAGTTTTACTGAGACTCGAGCGTCTCATAGTTTCCCACACCTCAAGGTTACGGAACGAATTAAATTCGTATCTCGAGGTACCACTGTACATCGTAAAGCCGTTCGCCAAGGACAGCAGCAGAACAAGGTGGAGGGGCATTGTGGGAGCATCGTGGGAGCATCGTGGGAGCATCGGGGACCCGGTGGTTGGTGAGAGATGTTGTTACTGACGGTGACTGAGGGGCAGCTCCCCCTCCCAGGAAAGGGACGGGGCAGGAAGAGGAACTTCAGAGCAGGATGTGGACACGGCACCAGGACCTGTGTCCAAGGTCACCCCTCGTCACCGGCCCCCTGAGAGCAGTGACGCCCAGCAGCAGAGACCCGAGTAACGAAAAGACGGCCAGCCAGGCTGCGGAACGGGGTGCTGCCGTGGGAGAGAAGGGGACGGAGGGGAGCGTGCGGCCGGGCCCTGAGACACGTGATAGTCAATAGCGAGGCAGCTTCATTCAGGGGGTGGGTTTTATGGCGTGGGAACTCTCTCTCCATGCTGCTACTCGTACTTTTGGAAAAGGCACAGGAGTACCTTGCGTGCCACCGTTTGTCTTTTTAAAGTGCACGTATGTAAATACAAATGCATGTCTCTCTTGACCGGCTGGATCAGCGGTTCTCAACCTGTGGGTCACGACCCCTTTGGGGGTCGAACAACCCTTTCACAGGGGTCGCCTAAGACATTCTGCCTAACAGTAGCAAAATGACAGTTATGAAGTAGCAACGGAAATAATTTCATGGTTGGGGGTCACCACCACATGAGGAGCTGTATTAAAGGGTCGTGGCATTAGGAAGGTTGAGAACCACTGGTCTGGATGAACTTGCCCGCAGCATTCTGAGAGCGGCCGAAGCTGAGGAGAGGTGGGAGCGTTTCTTTTCACTGTGAGCCATGTATAGGCATGACTTTTTTTTTTAATATTTCTTAAAATATATTTTAATGATTTTTTTTACAGAGAGGAAGAGAGAGAGTAAGAAACATCGATGGGAGAGAAATCGGCTGCCTCCTGCATACCCCTCGCTGAGGTTGTGCCCACAACCAAGGTACATGCCCTGGGCCGGAATCGAACCTGGGACCCTTCAGTCCGCAGATTGATGCTCCACCCACTGAGCCAAACCGGTTAGGGCTAGGCGTGACTTTTAAAAGTCGTGTTCATGTGTCTCCTACTCAATCAGTGAAGACAGTGTTTAGCAACACAGAGGGAGCGGAAAGGGAGAAGGGAATATTTATTGAAAGAGAGCACGTGCCAGGCGCTGCTCTGAGTGGTGCCACCCTCGTGGTACAGCCCTCCTCCGAGGAGAGTGTCCTACTGTTACTGCCCTTTGCAAAGGGCCCAGAGCTTCCACCAGGGTCTCACGGGCAGGAGGTGTGGCCAGTGAAATCTGTGGACCATCACCAACCCCTTCCCCATCCCCTTCCCCCCACTGCCTTGGGGTTCTGAGGTTTTGGAATTTGAGGCTCCCCAATGGAGTCTGCCAGAGCTTTCTGCAGATAAAGCATTTTAAAAGGTAAAAAAAAAAAAAAAACACCTCGGGGGTTTTACCCTTTCGGCCCCTGGCTGAAAGGCACCTAGGAGATCTAAGTCGTGTTTGCTCAGGAGACTGCGCTCTGGGCCCTGAGGGCCTGTCCAGCAGCATCCAGGTCCTGCAGGCTCCTCCCTCCCCCGTCCCCTCCACACACACACACACACCACCCTTCCCCCCCTCCCCACCCCTCGCAGGCTGGGTCTCCCTGGAGCCCCTTGGATCATTGGTGGGGGAGAGATCAGAGGAGTGGGGTGGGGGGAGGGGAGGGGTTCATCTCTACTGTTCAGGGGCATCTTCTGGCCAGACCCACAAAGGAAGTTTGCTTGGAAACTCACCGCAGCGTGGAGCAGCTTTCCCCCATCCTTCCCTGGGGCCCATAGACTCGCGTTTAATTACAAAGCAGGTGGAAAAGCCTTGGGGTCAGGGGTCAGGCTCGCCATTGTTTGTTTAACTTCTTACAGGGGAACCACCAGATTACATGCAGATTGGCTGCTTGCAGGGAGTGAGGAGTCACATTTCTCCGGCCTGGGCTGAGGCCCTGGGCCGCTGAGAAAGAGAGACTGGCTCTTATTCATTTATTTTTCTGGAAAAGGAGTAAATGCCGGGGGCCAGAGCTGGCAGTCATTCTGGGAAAGAAGGGGTTCTCACTCAGCGACAGTGTTTTAGTAATTTCTAGATGGAAAAACATGCATGGGGTCCAGATTGTGGGGTTTAAAAGAACAGCCATGGAGGACCTACTCCATGTCAGGGGCTTTGCATGCACTTGGTCACCGGGTCTTCAGACCTGTCAGGAGGTGTGGAGGAAAAGGTGGCTCCTCCTCGGGGGAGGGGGGGAGGGAATCGGGACAGAGGGGGCACCTCCGTCAGGGTTCCCGACTCATTCACTGTTGTCACCGGTGCCCTGGCATTTTCTTCTGCCTCTCGACCTTTCTCTTATTACTCTGTGGCCCTGCTGAGACAGGATTGGAATGTTGAAGCAGGAGTGACTAAGGTCAGGGGATGACAAGAGGAAAATAGAAAAATACAAACACAGGAAATATGGCTTCAGGACACAGACTACTTGCCGGGGCTGTAAAGTCACTTCCATCCACATTCAAGACCCCAGAGAAGGCTGAGCCCTAGTTAGTCCCTTCTGCTTCCCTCTGGGGTCCTCATCCATTCATTCATCCTTCTGCGCATTTGTTCAACAAATCATTCCTGAGCAGCTGTGATGTGCCAGGCACTGAGAATGTAGCCTTGAGCAAGCTGGCTAAGTTTCTGCCCTCTTAGAGCTTTCATTCTGACGAGGAGACAGGGAAACAAAGGTATAAATTCATACGTATAATAATTCCTGGTGGCAGAGGTGGCATGCAGAAAACACAGTGATGTGGTGTGAAGGAACCTGTGAAAGGCTTTATTAGCCATTTATCTATTTATTTATTTTCAATTTCTTTATTGATTAAGGCAGTGGTCGGCAAACCGAGGCTCTAGAGCCACATGCAGTTTTCCACTCTGTTGACTGAGTTTGCCGACCACTGGATTAAGGCATCACATATGTGACTTATCCCCCCGTTGTCCCCCACTCATGCCCTCACCCCCCTGTTGTCTGTGTCCATTGGTTAGGCTTATATGCATTGCATACAAGTCCTTTGATTGATCTCTCCCTCTTACCCACACTCTCCCCTACCTTCCCTCTGAGGTTTGATGGTCTGATCGATGCTTCCCTGTCTCTGGATCTGTTTTTGTTCATCAGTTTATGTTGTTCATTATAGTCCATAAATGAGTGAGCGCATGTGATATTTATCTTTCTCTGCCTGGCTTATTTCACTTAGCATAATGCTCTCCAGTTCCATCCATGCTGTTGCAAATGGTAAAACTTCCTTCTTTTTTACCACACCATAGTATTCCATTGTGTAGATGTACCACAGTTTTTTAATCCACTCATCTGCTGATGGGCACTTAGGCTGTTTCCAAATCTTAGCTGTTTTAAATTATGCTGCTATCAACATAGGGGTGCATATGTCCTTTCTGATTGGTGTTTCTAGTTTCTTGGAATATAATCCTAGAAGTGGAATCACTGGGTCAAATGGGAGTTCCGTTTTTCGTTTTTTGAGGAAATGCCGTACTACTCTCCACAGTGGCTGGTGTGAGATTGTCATTTTGATTTGCATCTCTCTGATAATTAGTAACTTTGAGTATGTTTTCATACTTCTCTTGGCCTTCCTTCTGTCTTCTTTTAAAAAGTATCTACTTAGGTCCGTTGCCCATTTTTTGATTGGGTTGTTTATCTTCTTTTTGTTAAGTTGTATGAGTTCCCTGTAAATGTTGGAGATTAAACCCTTATTGGTGATAACATTGGCAAATATATTCTCCCATTCAGTGGGCTTTTTGGTTGATGGTTTTTTTTGCTGTGCAAAAGCTTTTTATTTTAATGTGGTCCCATTTGTTTACTTTCTCTTTTTATTAGCCATTTAAAGCATCGTCCTCACACTATCAGATCGAAGTTATAAGTGAGGAAGTTGAGGCTCAGACAGGCTGACTTAGCCCAAGTCCCCGGGGTAAGGCTGGATTCACACTCAGGGTTCTCTCTGGAGCCCTAGTTTCCTCACTGTACTCTCTGCCCCGATTGTCTGGTGAAGGGTGCGCATTTGGACACCTCCCACTCTGTGGAACACAACAGGCTGGATCCACAGATGCTGTCTGGTTCAGGGAGCGTCTTTGTCCACTTAGTGTCTTATCTATAATGATAAAAGCATAATATACTAATTAGACCAGACATTCTTCCAGATGTCCTTTCTTCTGGACAAAGCCGCAGAGGGTGGGGGCCACAGCAGAGGTGGCCCAGGCCCCTGACTGTGGTGGAAGTAGTGGGCAGGGGCCAGGGCCAAGGACCTTGCACGAATTTCATGCATCAGGCCTCTAGTATATAGATATAGTCCACTACTAGAGAGAGGTGTTCAGAAATATCCTAAAGCATTCTGCCCTAGAACCCAAATTCATATTCTTTTGGCATGTGAAATATTTTCATCCCATTCCAACAGCGCCCAAAATCTTCATTGTTCCAGCATCAATTCCAACGCCCAAAGTCTCATCTAAAGATCATCTAAATTAGATTTGGTGAGTCTTAAGTTTCCATTTATCCTGAGGCAAGTTCCTCTCCAGGTATGAACCTATGGACTCAAACATGATAGGTGCTTCCAAAATACAGAAGTGGGACAGGCACAGGACGTACACTCCTCTCAAAAGAAGGGGTAACAAAGAAGAAATGAGGGACAGGTCCTCCTCGACAAGTCCAAAGCCAATAGGGCAAACAAGAGTAAACCCGAGGCTCAAGAGTAATGCTCTATCTAACTTGATGTTCTGCTCTTCAAGCCCATGGGGCAGAAATCCTGCCTTCTAGACCCACTGGGGTGGAGCTCCTGCCTCCACACCTTCCTTCCCCAGCAGGGGTTGGTCCCTGCAGGCTCAAGGAGACCCTTCCCTGCTGGCTTGGCCAACAGCCTCTCCCAGGCTCTGTGCATGGGCATCCTTTGGTAATCTGGGTGGAGGCAGCCAAATCCCTATAGCTCAGCACTCTGCAGAGATACTGTCAGAGGGACACCATCAAAGTTTGCCTGTTTCCTCCTGAGGGGTGGCCACCTCATCCTGTGTACACTGGGAGCCACACCGAGAAGCACAGCACCCACTGTCGTGAGGGGAGCAGAGTTACCTTCAGGGTCATTCTTCCATTGTCTTCAGTTGAGATGTCTGATCCATACTAAACTCCTTAGCAAATGGTGGTTTGGCCACAGCCTGAGTGTTCTTTGCTGAACCATAGGACAGAGTGAGAATTTTCCAAGTCGTTATGTTCTGCTTCCTTTTTGGAGAACAGGTCCAACTTTGGATCATAGCTCTCTTCTCGAATTTTACTATAAACAGTCAGGGACGCCAGGCCCCTTTTCCAACACTTTGCTTAGAAACAGCTTCAGCTCAATGTTCAATTCCATCCCTGGCAGGTCCTACTTCCCACAGAACACTAGAACAGGAGCACAATGTGACCCAAGTTCTTTGCCACTTTATAACAAGCATGGCCTTTCCTCCACTGTCCAACACTAAGTCCCTCGTGTCCATCTGACACCTCATCAGAATGGCCTTTGGCATTCATATTCCTACCAGCATCCTGTTTAGGACGGCTCGGGTCTTCTCCAAGAACATGAGGCTGTGTCTCCAGAGCGCTCCTCTTTTCTCCCCGGGTTGTCATCAGAATCACCCTTCCAGGCTTGCTCACTGCAGTGTCGGCCTTTGCTATCATGCACCTCCACACTCTTCCCACCTCTGCCCCATCCCAAAGCCGCGTCCACATTTTAGATCTTTGTTACAGCAGCACCCCTACTCCTTGGTACCAGTTTCTATCAGGGTCCTGGGGCTGCTGTAACAAAGCCACCGTACACTGGGCAACACATAAACAATAGAAATTTATTTCTCACCATTCTGGACACTGAGAAATCTAAGATCAAAGTGCTAGCAGATTCTGAGTCTGGTGAGAGCCTGCTTACTGGTTCCTAGGAAGGCCTTCAGATGGTGGAAAGGGTGAAAGGGCTTCCTGGGGACTTTCATAAGGGCACTAATCCCACTCATGAGAGCTCTACCCTCATGCCTTAATCACCTGCCAATGGTCCCACCTCTTAATACCATTGCATTGAGGATTAAGTCTCAATGTATAAATTTGGGGGGAACACAGATAATCAGTTTATAGCACGTAGGTCCAGTGACATAAAGCTTCTTTTTTTTCTTTTCTTTTCTTTTTTTATTGTTTAAACTATTACAAATAGTGTACATATGTTTCCTTTTTTTTTTCCCTCATTGACCTCCCCCCGGCCTTACCTATTCCCCAGTACATGCCCTCACCTGTCCCTCCACCCCCAGTGTCTTGTATCCATTGGTTATGCTTATATACATGCATACATGTCCTTCAGTTGATCTCTTACAGCTCCCCTCCCCAACCTCCCTTGCCTTCCCGCTGTAGTGTGACAGTCTGTTCATTACTTCTTTGCCTCTGTATCTGGTTTTTTTCCCCCTGATTCTTTTCTTTAAAAACATCTTGCCTCTGCAGGCTAGAAATAAACCTATAAGAACAAAAAATGTTTGAGTCCCAATTTCAATGTCCAATAGTTCTGAGTCCCAGTTTCAATGTCAAACAGTTCCTTATGTGTACACATCAGCAATGGTATCTGGATAGTGGACAAATGCTGACAATGCAGGTCCGACCCTGTCTGGTTTGGTCCTAGGCAACCTGTAGGGACACACAGATGCTGACTGCTCGCATGGCAAGGCGTTGTCAGTGTCTTCCATCTCTGCACTGTTTCTCCTCTTGGAGCAGACCTGTTAGTTCCTCTCTGTTGCAGGAGTCCCCTTGGTCTTGGGGTGGTTTTCTGAAAGTATATAAACATATTCTCAACCAAAAGTTAATCAATGAGTCTTTTCTATAAAATTGACTTGGAGTCCTTTTTATTTTTGCCCAAATGATTTTCCTTTGGCTTCTTTTGACACCATGAGTGTTTTTGACATAAAGCTTCTTGATGGTGGTAAAACCTGCTGGAGACTTCTACCATCCAAAGACTGAAAGACTTGCAGGAGGGACTGGAAACGTCAGAGACCTAGATATAGTAACATGGCTTAGCCTTATACATAATCTTTTTTCAGAAAAGTTCTAATGTTCCTAGGTTCTCAGCTTAGATCTTCACCCCTCCTCCCTTCTGATGACAAAATAACAGGTTGTGTTATCTTGATCTCACACTGGGCCCTTCAGGTGAACTCAGTGATGTCCAAGAGCAGAAACTCAACCCCACCTGGCTTACTAGATTTTCTCTCCCAGGAATTTGAAATGTGAGTGGAAGCACCCACATTGCTGAAGTGGCTGGAATTATGAGAGAAGGACTCAAGTCTTACTGTCTTCATCCTCCGTGTCTTGCTGAGACTTTGGGGTGCAGCATTTTCTTTGAATCATACAAGCTGCCCTCTTTTCAGGTTTAAGCAAGCCAGAGAGAATTTCTGTGCCTCGCAACCAAAAGAGTACTGAATAATAGATGTAAAGTTATACTCTAGTACTCAAGCAAGTAGGCAAAGCAATCGATAAATAATTACAAAATGTAATCAAGTATCTTGACAGAAAAGCACAGAAAGTTGGAGAGGCTACCAATGGAGACCAATTTCAGATTAGGTGGGCAGGAAAAGTCTTTGGGGTAATTATATTTAAGTTGAACTGTGGAAGAGATGGGGAGTCAGCCATCTGAAGAGTAGAAGAAAGGACATTTCAGGCAGAGGGAAAGCGTGTCAAAGTGTCCCAGAGCAGAGAGAGCTCAGCACATTCCAGAGACTTAAAGGAAATTAGTGGGGCTGACACGAGTGGGGAAGAGGCGAGATTTATTCTCTGAATTATGCTTTTGGTTAGAGTGGTGCAAGTCTGTAGGTTTGTTTTTGTTTTACTCTTGAAAATGGTCAAAATGCATCTTAACATTTAGCTGTACTGGTACTGTGTGTGTGTATGTGTGTGTATGTGTGTGTGTGTGTGTGTGTGTGTGTGTGTGTATTGCACAATGATATGAACCCATTTGGGGATGGGCAAGTTTAATATCCATATCACTTGATTTAACGCCTACCTACAGGAACTTCTGCTAGAGTAAGAACCTGACTTCTTCAGGATGAACTTGGATAGATCAGATCATAGGAGTGTATCCTGGGCTTTGGTAGATTTCTTTACAGACCAGGCACATAATGGTGTGTGTGTTGTGTGTGTGTGTGGTGGTTGATGGAGGGAGGAGGGGAATGAGCAGATGCATGACACGGAAGAGAACCCTGCCCATTCCAGGTCAGTTCAAAAACTGTGAATGTGTATTAGTTATCTGTTGCTGTGTAACAAATTACCACAAACTTAGCAGCTTAGAACAGCACCCATGCCCGGTCAAAAAGCCCTAAAAATTAAGTGATGCATACAGACTACTTTTCAACGTGGTTTACAATGTGTGATTTGTAAATACTCTTCACATGTGATGAGTCCCAGTTAGAATTGGGATCTGATGATTTTCTTACCTTCCACCTGAAAAGCTTCTAGGTGAAGAACTGTAAGAATGACGAGAGAAATGTGTCCGTGTTGACTGGCCATCAGATTCTACAAAAGCAACAAACTCCCTTTGTAACAGCGATCACTGCAAGCAATTCCGGAGAGGATGGGGCAGCCCATGAAGTAGGTTCTCTGTCTACAGCTACTGCCTGTTCGCACACCTGGCAGGATCGTTTTCAAATGCTCAAGGCACATTTTTATTACAGACGGTAAAGTATTGCTTGGGAAACATACAAAAAGAGTGTACATAATGTATATGTACAGCTTAAGATTAATAATAAAAGGAACATAAAGCCTGTTTTCAAAGAAAGCAGCAGTGAGCGTAAAAAGGCTCGCTATGAAATATTTGACATTTCATTGTGGAAATGGCAGCACACAAATTATCCTTGTTCGTTTCTTAGTGCCGTGGCTCTGCATTTCCCCATCGAGTGCCGTGCAAACATTTCATCAGACGTGGCGGAGGAAAGAAAACCATTGTTAACCACACCCGATGAAGTCATTTGGTTGCTGAGAGAACAGTCTTTGCAGCTGGATGGTTATGTTGTTTCCTATATTCAACAAGGGGCACGAATAACAGGGTTGTAAAGAAGCAAAGTGAGAGTTAAAGAGGCAATACGCCATAATATTTTCACCTCCCGGGTCCCTTCCATTCGAAAGGCCCATTATAAAAATATTACGGCGGCACAGCCCACTGGTAATCTGTGACTTTAACAAAGTCCACGAGGCGCTGAGATCCGACGTGGGCGATCACACCGGGAGGCCACAGACCGGGCCCGGCCCACTGGAAGTCGGGTCCTGGTGCCCTTGTGCTTATAGCCCCAGGCCTTGTGTGGCAGTGGGTACGGGGCAGGCTCTGGAGCCAGACCACCTGGGCTGGCAGCCTGGCTTCCTGCCACCGGTGACTGTGAACCTGAGAGAGCCCTCATGCCTCCTCGTGCCTCAGTTTCTCCCACTGTAACGAAGGGAGAAGGATGATGTGGACCTACCTTGGTGTGAGGATAAAATGAAGCCCCTACGAGGGTGTCTGGGCCACCATAGGTGCTAGTTCGTGTTGCCGGGTGAGTGTGTAATAGAGTCCCAACTCCTTCACCCCGGCGCCAGCTGGCCTGCCTGGCTTCAGCTCCCTCTCACTCCCTTCATTCATTCCTCCAGTGCCTAGAAGTCCTTCCATTTTTACATCAAACTCGCCACCTTTGTTTCTGTGCCCTCAACCTGTGACACTCCTCCCTGCCTCCACCCCACCCCCACCCCAGTATCCTATCTCCCCAAGTTATTTCCTGTGTTGCATTTATCACTTAAGAATAATAAATACTTACTGGCCGAAACCGGTTCAGCTCAGTGGATAGACCGTCGGCCTGTGGACTGAAAGGTCCCAGGTTCGATTCCGGTCAAGGGCATGTACCTTGGTGGCGGGCACATACTCAGTAGGGGGCGTGCAGGAGGCGGCTGATCGATGTCTCTCTCTCATCGATGTTTCTGACTCTCTATACCTCTCCCTTCCTCTCTGTGAAAAATCAATAAAATATATTTTAAATAAATAAATAAATAAATACTGTATGTATTAGTGTCCTTGTTAATGGCCTATTCTTCCGGGAGAATGGCCAGCTTGTCCCAATGTGCCGAGGACGTCCACATTGTTAGCTTGGAAGTCCCACATCCTGGGAAGCTGGCTGAGGACTCTGCCTTCTTCCACCTCCGTCTCCAGGGCCCACCCAGAGCCCTGCACGCAGAGGCCGCTCGGCACACATTCGAGGGATAAATGGATGAATAACCAAGCAGCTGGTTGGAAAAGAGGCCGAGCTGGGGAGCGCCCCTATGAGGGCACTGTCATCCTGCGAGATGAAGGAGAGGCCTGGGAACCCTGCTTTCATCATTTGGAACACATGCCCATGACGTCACGTCAGCCCTGCCCATGAGTTCACACCGAAGACCCGCCACCTGCTTCCTGACGTCCTCCCTGATGTTTATGTTCCAGTCTCCATAGCGACTGAGACGCCTCAGAGGCCAGCAGCTGCTTTGCAGCCCAAGATCAACACACAAGTGTCTGGAGACCCCTGGTGATCCAGGCCAGGTGGAAGCTGTGGAGGCTGACGCACTGGCCCATGTCATTTCCTCACGGGCCGACGCCTGCCTGGAGCCCGTGTGTCACAGGATCAGACTCAGCTTGTCCGGCTCCGAGCTCTCCCTCAGCCTGCAAACCGTAGGCACAGAGAGGACTCACAGGGAATCATCCCGAACAAGAGCAGGAGAGGTCAGAAGGGCCTGTCATAGAGGGGAGAAAGCAGAGGCAACCGTATATTTGGGGGTGTGGGGGAGTGAGGATGGTGGGGGGCGGAAGAGGAGGAGGCATTGTAGGACTAGATTTCACTTCCCCATGATAATAAAGAAGGCCCAGTATCGGCTCAGTGGATAGAGCATCGGTCTGCGGACTGAAGGATCCCCAGTTCGATTCCGGTCAAGGGCATGTACCTGGGTTGCAGGCACATACCCAGTAGGGGGCGTGCAGGAGGCAGCTGATCGATGTCTCTCTCTCATCGATGTTTCTAACTCTCTATTCCTCTCCCTTCATCTCTGTAAAAAATCAATAAAATATATTAAAAAAAAGAAAGGCCCAGTCTTTGGCGTTCCGGTGGATGTAAACATACACGGAGAGAGGCAGAGGGAGCCGGAGTGCAGCCTGTGGGTAAGGACACCGTGTCAGAGTGATCCTAGGTAGGAGGATCTGGTGTGAGCGCATTCATAGGCCAGCAGTGAGTGTCTCTCTTGGTGACTGACATGTGTACTTCATTTTCTCCACTTATTAAGTGGGAACGGTCCTTCCTACCCTGCCTTCCTCATGAAGATAGTGCGTCCGTATGTGATAATCAGCCCGAGCCTATGGGCTGAATGGAGGAAACTCAGGGGAACGTGCTAAGTGGGTCAGGTCATTCCAGTTGAGCGGATAAATCAATTTCAGTTGACAGGCTGGTTTCCTGCTGCTCCAAAAGTTTGTGCAAGGGGGAGGGTTTACTTGCTCTTTATCAACAGAAGCAGCTGGAGCGCAGAACTACTTGAGGCCTTCCAGAGAAACGGCCCGGGGAATCAGGAGGATGACCTCACATCGGTACCCTTCGGAGTCCCCCTTTCCGCCCCCCGAGTAAACTGTTTTACAGTCTGGCCTTCTCTATAAGAGGGGATGGACGGGCACTGGGCTGTGTCCTGGGGGATGGAGACCCCGTAAGATCTGGGGTCCAGCTGAGGACACAAATCAAAGTCTGGGGTCCTCCCCTGAGGAGGTGCTTCTGACGCTCCCACTCCTCGCCCAACACCAAAACCTGACTTCTTTCTCCTCTTGAACCCCTAAATACCTTTTAAATATATTTTTATTTATTTAGAGGGGGAGGGAGATGGAGAGAGAGATAGGAACATCAATGATGAGAGAGAATCATTGATCCGCTGCCTCCTGCACGCACACAGCCAGGCATGTGCCCCGACCGGGAAACAGACTGTGACCTTCTGGTTGATAGGTCAATGCTCAACCCATGCCAGCCAGGCTATAAACCCTATATTTTGGGGTCACTCTTCCCTACATCCTGCTCATCACTCTCTTTCTCTCTCTCTCTCTCTCCACCTTGTTCATCCTTGTGCCTGGTCCTCCCTGACCTCCCAAAGGCCATCACTGAAGGCCTTTACGACCAGCTCAAGGGCTGCCTCCTCCATGAGACCTCCCGGGCCTTTCCCTCCACGGGGCACCTCTCTACCAGGAGCTACCGCTACCACGTGGGACCTTTTCGGTCTCTTCTCACAGGATACCACGCGTGGATCTCCTCTCCCTCTAACCAGCAAACTCCCTGACGCTCAGCCTTGTGCCTTGTTAGCTCCCCTGGAGGCTAGCACAGCGTGGTGTGGGAGGGACTCAGGCCTTAGTCATTGCATCGGAGCTAAGTGGCAGGGTGTGTGAGATCTACACGCAGCATGTGAGTGTGTGAGTGGAGGCTGACCTGTCAGCAGTGAGGTTATAATGCTTAGGTCAACCTTGGTCCTCGCATGAGCGGCTTGTGGTTTATGTCAAAGCTGTTCTGCAACGATGACCACATTCTGCACATCTGGTTTTCATGGTATCATTTATCGGGAGGTGCGGAATTGTACTGGCCAGTGTTTATCTCGAGAATTCGCCTCTGCACCACGCCTTGCATAGGACACTGGGGTGCCCGCAGGGTCTGCACCCCATGTCAGGGGAAAGGCAACCAGCAATGAAAGCAAACAAAGAGCCGGGGCGACTTGTTCGATCATGGCAAATCAGACAGAGGAAAAGGCTGTCTCCGTGGAAAAACTGACACCCTTCTCCAGCCAGCTGTGTGAGCGGAGGAGCCATGGGGAAATTTGTAATAATTTGCAAGGTTTACCCAAAGGATGGAGTTGTGTCATTTTTCCTACAACAATCTGTGCTGCTGGCTGACAGCACGGAATTTCTTCCTGGGCTGAGCTGGCGATTATTCACGAAAATATTCCCAGCCAGAAACAGTGGCTGGTCTGAATCTGCTGGAGAGAGGGAGGAAGGCGGAGGGTGGACCAAGTTCCCTGGTCTCGGCTATTCTGCCCTCTCACGTCTGCAGAGTTCGAGTTCTCCTCTCGGGTTGTATCCAGGCCTCTGGCTTCACCGTCGCTTGCTCGTTGGCTAGACCTCTTGACACACGGTCCCTAGCCATCCCTTCCTGCGCTGGGCTGGGCTGCAGGCCTGCTCTCCCCTCCCCCACAGGACCTTTCCATTGCAGGCACCTCAGAGGCAGATGGTGCAGAAACCCTGGAAACCTGTCCTGGATCCTGCTAAAGGGATGCTCTCTGTGGTACCCCAGGAAAGCCAGGGTCTCCCCAGCACGCCCTCGCTTTTAGAGTGGTTGCATAGTGAAGCCCAAGAGACTTCCCCCCAAACACGGGCAAACCTGCCTTTCCTTAGCTTCTCAGGCAGCTTTTTCTCTGACTTAGTCCCCCCAAAGAAAGATCACTTAAAAGCTTGCTAAAAATGTACTCCTGCCTGATGCAGCGTGGAGGAAGTGGCTTCTTGTTTTCATCTCTTCTGCTCTCTGGTGCAGGCCCACTTTTACACCCGGGTGCTTTCTGCGTAGTGTGCCTCTTGCAACCCAGAACAGGGTTGCCAGATAAAACAGGTGCCTAGTTAAATGGGTTATCTAAAGACACAAAGGCTTTTTTTTTTTTTCAGTATGAGTATTTTCCAAATATTGCATGGGACAAAGCTACCCGAAAAAAAAAGTATTTGATGTTTATCTGAAACTTACCTGCATCTTCTATTTTTATTTGCTAAATATGGCAACCCTCGCCAGGCAGATCCTGGGTCTTTTCGTTACTCCCGACCATGAGTCATCTGTTTATCTCGATGCCAGGCATGGTGAATCAGTGAGGGAATGCCACAAAAACGCTACGTAATCAATAGTTCAAAACTCAGTGGCTTGAGTCATGTGTTCTTGTGAATCTATGGGTTAGCTGGGGGTCAGCTGATCTAGGCTGACTCAGCCAGGCTGTACTCTGCTTCATGGTCCTCTTCTTGAGCCCTGTGGGCTGGCCTGATTTCAAACCCGCATCCCGGTCATACCGATAGGATGATAAGCAACTGAGCTACCTGGCCAGGGCCTGCATTCCTTTGCTGCTTTCTGTTTTGGTTTCTTTTTCACATCAGCACTTTCCTAGAGATCTGTATCTCTGTGTTCGTATTGAAGAGTGGGACCCCAGAGAGATGAGGGGAGTTCAGTGCCCAGCCTTCAAGATGGTGCTGGTATTTGACCTCCTGTGTAGTTCCCTCCTGCAGGGTCAAGAGTAGCTTGAGCGGAGACTGGTTTGGCTCAGTGGATAGAGCGTCGGCCTGTGGACTGAAAGGTCCCAGGTTCCATTCTGGTCAGGGGCATGTACCTTGCTTGCGGGCACAACTCCAGTATGGGTTGTGCAGGAGGCGGCTGATGGATGTCTCTCTCTCTTATCGATGTTTCTGACTTCCTATTCCTCTCCCTTCCTCTCTGTGAAAAATCAATAAAAATATATTTTTTTTAAAAAAAAGGAGAGAGAGAGAGAGTAGCTTGAGTCACCAAAATAACATTGCAGAAATAATGGAGTGCGACCTCCTGGGCTGGGTCTCAAAAGACATTGCAGCTTCCACCTTGCTGTCTAGGCCCACCTGCTCTGGGTGAAGCCAGCTGCCACATTGTGAGGACACTCGAGCTGTGGACAAGTCCACGTGGTGAAGAGCTGAGGCCTCTTGCCAACAAGCACTAACTTGCCCGGTTGTGGGAGTGAGACATGTGAGGGGTGGATCCTCCAGCCCTAGTCCAGCCCACATCTTGATTGCAACCCTAAGCCAGAACCACCCAGCTAATCCATTCTGAAATGCTTGACCTATAAAAACTGTGAGGTAATAAATGTTTATTTTTGTTTTAGGTCACTATGTCACGAGTTCATTTGCAACGCAGCACTAGACTACTAATACGGGAAGGGTAGCTGGCTGGCAGGGCTGGAAATAGAATCTGGATGTCTAACTACGCATCAATTAAAGTTTCAGTCAGTCCTGGGTTTAGCCCCAACCCATACCCCAATGTTTAGAGGTACTCGTTCCTCCAAATCCTGAGAGTTCTGACAAGCAAATATCACTGAAGGTGGAGGAGTTAGGTTTCAATTTCTCTGTTCTGCAAAATCGGTTATCGTTTCTTTCCATCACTTTCACTTTTCCAGAGTTTTATTGACATTACTCATATGCTGCCAACGCCTCTCTTGATTTCTTCATCTCGGTGGGTTTATATCATTGGTTTATATTACTGGTTACTTAGGCAGGATGTGAGGAGAGGGAAGAGTTAAGGTGGGTGTATTCAACCTGCCACATCTACTCGGAAGTCAGAGGGATCTTTGACCATTTGGGAAACCTCCCTGCGTGCTGGAGACCACAGGAGTGGCCGCTCCATTTTTAGAAGGTCGGTGGCCTGTGGGCAAACAGAGCTGAACAAGTGTCTGAAGAACCGGGCAGACCCCAGGAACCTCTGCATGCCCTTGGTGCTGCGATGCAGGTGGTGGCAGGGGAAGGGAGAGGAGGAGGAGAGGCCTGGGTAGATACTAAGAACAAAGACCATGTAATCAGAAATGGGTTGAAACTTGAAGTGTAGAAGGATATGTGGAATGAGGATGTGCATGTGATAAAATTCAGATCAATTCCATTCCTAGGTTACCTACTGGTAAAGACAGACCCATGACTTCAAACAGCAACATTCTTTAATTCTACAAGAGATAAGGTAGAAGCCCTAGCTGGTTTGGCTCAGTGAATAGAGTGTTGGCCTGTAGTCTGAAGAGTCCTGGGTTCAATTCCAGTCAAGGGAACATGCGCAGGTTGCAGGCTTGATTCCCAATAGGAGGTGTGCAAAAGGCAACCAATCAATGATTCTTTTTCATCATTGATGTTTCTCTTCCTCTCTGAAATCAATAAAAAAAATTTTTTTGAAGACATGAGGAGGAAAAATCAACTATATATATATTAGATATTTTCAGAGTATGATGTTCAAAAAGAGTAATGAGAGGAAACATTCTTGCCTTGTTTTTGTTCTTAGCAGGAAATTCTCTAGTTTCTCACCATTAAGTATGATGTTGGCTATACATTTTTTGTAGATATTCTTTATTAAGTTGAGGAAGTTTCCTCTATTCCTAGTTTGTGCGTTTTTATCATGAATGAGTACTGGATTGTGTCAAATGCTTTTCTGCATCTATTTATATGATCATGGAGTTTTCTTCGCTAGCCTGTTGATATGATAGATTATATTAATTGATTTTCTAGAGTTGAACCAGCCTTGCTGATCTGGGACAAATCCCACTTGGTCATGGTATATCATTATTTGTACACATTGATGGATATGACTTGCTATTTTTGTTGAGGATTTTTACATCTATGTTCATGAATGATAGTCTATAATTTTCTGTAATGTTTTTGTCTGTTTTTGGTTTTGTGGTAATAGTAGCCTTCTAGAATTAGTTTGGAAGTATTGGCTCTGCTTCTATCTTCTGGAAGAGATTGTAGAGAATTATAATTTCTTCTTTAAATATTTATTAGAATTCACCAGTGAACCCATCTGGGCCTGATGCTTTCTGTTTTGAGGAGTTATTAATTGTTTAGTTAATTTCTTTAACAAATATAGGCCTGTTTAGATGGTCTATTTTTCTTTTATGAGTTTTGATAGATTGTCTCTCTCAATGAATTTATCCATTTTATCTAAGTTATCAAATTTGTGGGATAGAGTTATTCAGACTATTCGTTGATTCTCCTTTTAACGTTCATCAGCTCTGTAGGAATGTTCCCTCTTTCATTTCTGATATTAGTAATTTTTGTCCTCTCTTTTTTTCTCATTAGTCTGCCTAGAAGCTTATGATTTAAATTATCTTTTCAAAGAACCAGCTTTTGGCTTCATTGATTTTCTTAATTGAGTCCCTATTTTTGAGTTAATTTATTTCTACTCTGATTTTTATTATTTCTTTTCCTTTGCTTACTTCTGATTTAATGTGTGGGTTTTTTTTTTCCAGTTTCCCAAGTTGGAAGCTTAGATAATTGATTTTAGGTCTTTCTCTCTTTCTCTAATATATGTATTCAATGCTATAAATTTTCCTCCAAGCACTGCTTTTGCTGGATCCCACAAATTTTGATCATTTAAATTTTCACTTGGATTTAGTTCAAAATGTTTTTTTTTAATTCTTCTCTATGTTTATTAGGATTTTCCAGCTATCTTTCTGTTATTGATTTCAAATTTAATTCTACTGTGGTCTGAAATCACATGTTGTATGATTTACATGTTTTAAATTAGTGAAGGTGTGTTTTATAGCCCAGAGTGTGGTCTGTGTTGGTGAATGTTGTCTCTGAACTTGAGAAGAACGTGCATCCTGCTGTTGTTGGATGGGTAATCTACACATGTCAATTATATTCAGTTAATTTATGGTACTATTGAGTTCAGATGTTCTGGGTTTTCTCAAAGAGAATATATTCATATATTGCATTATTATTTCTGTAAAATAACAATGTAACAAAACAACAACAAAAATGAATGAATTTTTTAAAGCTATAATGGGCCAGCACAGAGGTGCTTCTGGGGGCAACCTTGCAGTTATTGCCAAGGGCTCATCCACTCACTCTGCCAGCCCTGCCAGTCCAGATGAGGGCATGGCCGCCGCCATGGCAACCCAAGGTCTTGGACCCACTGCACTGGACACGGTCAGTGGAGGGGAAGTACTAACGGATGGACTGAGGCTTGAAAGAGGATCGTGTGTCTGTGAATCCTTCCCAAATGCGAACACAAATTGCTGGTGATAGATGACTGAAATCCAGCCAAGCCTGTTTAACTATAATTATAATAAAAGGCATGAAGTTTATGTCCAGGCTCTAGGCATATTTATTGATTAAGCAATTGAAGTCTTACATCATATTTGCCTTATGATTTTAGCTGGGTACTAAGCATCCCAGCCCACAGAACCAATGGGGCAAAAAAGACATCACAGATGTAATTACATGTTCAGTCTTTGGACCATTTAAAATGTTATGCCACTCCTTTCCTAACGGAGATGGACGATATGGAATCTCAAATTCAAGAGAAGTCCATATCGACCAAAAAATGTCTAGAAAATGAATTTGGAGAGTAGAATGGAAATAACTTAATGTTGCTGCCAGAGATTCTACCCAGCATTCTGTCCAAACTTCCTTCCTTCCTTCCTTCCTTCCTTCCTTCCTTCCTTCCTCTGTCCTTCTTTCCTTCCTTTCTTTCTTTCATTAAAATATATTTTATTGATTTCAGAGGAGAGAGAGATAGAAACATCAATGATGAGATAATCACTGTTCGACTGCCTCCTGCAGGCCAACATGAGGATCAAGCCCGAAACCCAGGCATGTGCCCTAACCAGATATCAAACTGTGACCTCCTGGCTCAGTGGCTGAGCATCAACCTATGAGCCACACTGGCTGGTCTTGTCCCTTTTTTAATAACTCATTCTTCAAGTAAAAGAAGTCCGCTTGGAAGGAAGGGCTTAGTGATGTATTAAATTAGAGAGGAAGGTGCTGGAGAATTCTGTGGCACTATTTTCCAATTGTTAATATGTTCATCTGCTTTTATCAAGGTATTCAAAATTAGTTTCTGCCTATTCACCACCGAGAAACCTGATTTTATTAACTGGATTTCATAAATATAGCAAGTGTGGGAGGTTAATTTTAAACAAATGAGTGGGACAGAGGGCAAGGACATGGGCATATCTGTTTGCATACACCTCTAAAGAATCATGATAAGTTTTCATTGCTTTACTCAGAGGTGGTTAGAAGTGCAGTGAATTACACAGTGTGTCTTGATAATTAATTTTTTAAAATTAGAACAATCTAGAATACTCTAAAAGCCTTTTTAGCCCAAGATTAGATTAAATCCAGGAGAGAAAGTGTGAGTGATTTCATGCATGTCTATGTGTCTTTTTGGGAAATATGTTAGTTTTCTATGGAGACAATGCTATCATCGGTAAGGACAAATTCAGTTTACATACTTATTTGTAATAAACTCATGGTTCATGGAGAACAAAGAAAGTTTCATAAATCAGTCACTATGCTCCCTATGTTACATACAAATAATGATATTTGAAGGAACGATGACTTTTATTGTAGTTACCTGGTACTTCTCCAGGAATGAATTTTCCTAACCATTGGTTAGTCTTAGAAATTTCAACTTTATATTCAAAAGCAATTTTTACTACTTCCATAAAATATTTGTTTTAAAGAGAACACTTACCTGGAGAAGACGCACGTGTTTTGTTTTTAAGTTTGACATGAGAAACTGCCGTTGTTTTGTGAACCTGCAGAGAAGGTAGAGAATATACTTTCCCTTTGCAAATGCTTTCCAAAGCCCATGGAAAATTCACTTGCATAACGTCTCCTTCCACCCAGCCAAGTATTTATAGCCCTTCCACACACATGTTTGTAGGGATCTGAAAAGTCACTCGTTGGCTTTTATGTCTCCTCTCACATCTGTGGCCAAATGGCCACCTGTGCCTGCCAAAGGCCAGGGCATCACTTCAGACATCCCTCGGCGTGCCTGCATGTATCAGGATCCACACACAAAAGCTTCCACATCCCAACTGGCCTTTCATCTTGGTGCCCTCCTGCTTCTTTGCGGGGAAGCGTTGTTATTTCTGGTGGCCTCCTCTCCGTGCAGATATGCCTGAGAGGATGAAGCGTCAGAGTGCTGTTCCATCAGCTTGCTTTCCTCCTTGACTTTCAGGATGGATGGTGCATATACTGCTTCCGGGGATGATCGTTAGTGACAGGAGTAAATTGTAACTGTGGTTTATGTTATCAATGAGGAGGAGGTTGAGGTGTGGGGAAACAGAAACGGCAAAGATAAGAATGGCTCCGAAACCGGTGTGGCTCAGTGGATAGAGCGTCAGCCTGCGGACTGAAAGGTCCCGGGTTCAATTCCGGTCAAAGGCATGTATCTTGGTTGCAGGCACATCCCCAGTGGGGGGTGTGCAGGAGGCGGCTGATCGATGTCTCTCTCTCATCGATGTTTCTAACTCTCTGTCCCTCTTCCCCTCTGTAGAAAATCAATAAAATATATTTTAAAAAGAGATAAGAATGGCTTAAACATGATGGAAGCCGATTTCTTTCTTCTCTAAAGAAAGTCCAGTGGCAGACATCCAAGGAGGTGGGCCCTAATCTGCACCTTAGTATATTCCTGGGACCCCATCCTAGGGTAGGGCTTCTGTCCTCAAGTTGCGTCTTGCTCTGAGACAGGCTGCTGGGACTGCAAGCCATAAGAGATGTAAAGACAAAAAGAGGCTCCACCTTCTGAGTCCACTCCCTTCACACACACACACACATGCATGCACACCCTTCCTGGAAATCCTGCAGAATTTATCTTATTGGCCAGAAGCAAGTCACATTTAGCAGCAAAGGAGGCTAGGAAATCATAGTTTTATTCTTGGTCCAGACAATGTGTCCAGTTAAAAATAGGGTCAAGTTCAGAGGGGTGGGGTGTTGGGAGGCTGGGTAAAAAGGTGAAGAAGTACAAATTGGTAGTTATAGGATAGTCATCACAGGGATGTGTAAAGTACAGCAGAGGGAATATAGTCAATAACACTGTAATAACTATGTATGGTGCCAGGTGGGTACCGGAAATAGCAGGAGAAACACACTGTAAAATATATGATTATCTAACCACTCCGGTGTACACCCAATACCAGATAACACGGACGGTGGCATAATTGACAAATAAATACTGTGGATATTTGAGTTGTACAATGTAAAAAATATATGGAATGTGAACTGTAATTGAAAAATATTTTGTTCTTTGGGTATAGTAGGAATCATGAAGAGGTTAGAAGCCGTGTCGAGTCAGAGTCAGACTACATGATCCTCTGACAATCATATGTACGTACACATGAGATATTGTCTAGTTTGTTCAGTGGGATCAAAATATATCGTTAAATCTATAAGTGAAGCCTATGGGATAGCATGACTAATGTTTATTCAGGCTTGTTCTGTTTTCAAAAGATTAAAAAACAAGGGCAAGTAAAGAGGAAGCGAGGAGCAAGCAGAGAAGCAATGTCGCAGGTGGCAACTAGCCATCTCTGCATTTGGCAAGCCGTGAAGGTCATGACCAGCCTGGGAACAATGTCTGGGCTGAAGCTGTTCTAGGCTCTCAAGAGATTACCTGCTCCATCTAGACTTCCCTGCTTTGTGTAGGCTTTTCCTGGGTGGGGGACGGTCCTCAGGGCTGGAGTAGTCTCGTCTTGGCAAGTGTACTTATCTGTCCAGAGATCTCAAGCCTAAAATCAATACAAATGCACAGAGTCACTGCATCTCTGTGTGGCCACCTTGATACAGTCATCACCCAGGTGGTGGACACTCCTTCCCTGAGTGGCTGGTCACCTGAGAAGGTGGCTTAGAACTGTGCTTGGGAAACTGCTTTTACCCAATGCATAGCAGGCCTATGTGCTCCTACCCTGATGATTACAGCTCAACAACACCTGCTCAAAGAGCCGAGTTCTCTCATCACACAGTGGCTGTCACAACAATGTCACCTTGCTAGGAAAGTGTTCCCCATCTTGTTCTCAATTTCAAGGGTCCGGGGAGAGACCATCCTGCTAATACAGCCAAACCTAGGAAGACAAACTCCTTAAATGTTTCTAATTTTTCACTTGTATTTCAAATGATGTTTGAAACTTGTGGGTATTAGATGGAGTGTGGAATAGCTTGTTATACAGATATAGTTTTTTTGGGTTTTTTTAAATGTTTTTTTTAATATATTTTATTGATTTTTTACAGAGAGGAAGGGAGAGGAATAGAGAGTTAGAAACATCAATGAGAGAGAAACATAGATCAGCTGCCTCTTGCACACCCCCTACTGGGGATGTGCCTGCAACCAAGGTAAATGCCCTTGGCCGGAATCGAACCTAGGACCTTTCAGTCCATATGCTGACGCTCTATCCACTGAGCCAAACCGGTTTCAGCCAGATATGTTTTTATTATAATGCTATTGGGTGGCAAAGATAATTGACTGAGAAGACACCATGCATCAATTAGTGATAAGAAACATATCACTATTTTATAACATTTGAACTGAATTGTAATTTATACTAGAGGCCCGGTGCATGATATTCGTGCAGTGGGGGTAGGGAGTCTCTCAGCCCAGCCTGTGCCCTCTCACAGTTTGGGACCCCTTGGGGGATGTTCGCCTGATGGCAGGCAGACATCCCCCAAGGGGTCCTTAGCACTGCAGTGGAGACGGAAGAGGCTCCCACCACTGCTACTGCACTCGCCAGCGCTCAGCCTGGCTTCTGGCTGAGGGTGCTGACCACCAGGGGGCAGCTCCTGCACTGAGCCTCTGTCCCCTGGTGGTCAGTGCGCATCACACAGTGTGACCTGTTGTTCTGACATTTGGTCCATTTGTATACTAACCTCTTATTATATAGGGTATGCTAAAATGTACAGCCTTCAAATGTATATTTTGGTGAGTTTTTTTAAAAATATATTTTATTGATTTTTTACAGAGAGGAAGGGAGAGGGATAGATAGTTAGAAACATCGATGAGAGAGAGACATTGATCAGCTGCCTCCTACACACCTCCTACTGGAGATGTGCCCGCAACCAAGGTACATGCCCTTGACCGGCATCGAACCTGGGACTTTCAGTCCGCAGGCCGACACTCTATCCACTGAGCCAAACCGGTTTTGGCATATTTTGGGGAGTTTTAATAAAGGTTTACAGTTGAGTAACTACCTCCTTCATGAAGACACAAAACACTCACTTCCCTCGTCCCAGAAGGTTCTCTTATGTCACTTTCCTGGCAATCCTGAGCCCTGTGTCCCTGCTCCAGAGGCAATTCCGTGTTCCTGATTTTTGCTAGCTCTGATTGTCTCTAGAACTTCTGTAGAACCTCTAGAATCCACATAAGTAGGACCAGACAGTGCACACGAACTGTTTTGGTTCGGGTTTCTTTTGTTCAGTCTATTTCTGGAGAACCATCCCAGTTGTCCTATGAGTGGTTGATTCCTTTTGATTGCTGAATAAAATTCTATTGTATCTAACCCACCCCAATTTATCAGTCCATTCATAGCAACTTCCATTTGTTGAGCTAACTCACTCTTGCCAAACACTAGGCCACGCATGCCCCAAACCATGTCTCCTAACAACTAGAGGAGAGTAGGAGTGCTGGCCACTTGTGGGGGGGGGGGGGGTTATTTGTGATTCTGTCTTTTGCTGTCCAGCACCACCCCTCCTCTTATTAGCACCTGTCTGTCATCCTCTGTGGTCTTGGAGGGCGGTGAGATGTGGGAAATCAGAGCTTCCTTCTTAATGAAACTGCAGCCGGTGGAGGAGGGGGCAGCCTTGGCTTGGACCCAGCAATGGGAGCTACAACATGCAAAGGAGCTCCTTCCCGCTGTGTGGCTTCTGCTCGTGGCTCCAGCCTGGTCTTCTGAGCATCCTAGCTTCCTGCCCATTTCCCCCAGTTGACGACACCTTGATCTTGGCCTTCTGAGCCCCCGAAACTGGGAGTCTAGGTTTCTATGAAGCCCATGTGGTTTGTGGTCCAGGATTTCATCAATTCCAATCACTTCCCTTCTTCTTTAATTAGGAAGACTTGGTTTCTGAATTTGGGGACAAGGCCATTACTGATACACTGAGCATTGTCCCCAAGGCCCAGGGTTCAGTGATTCCCCTGGGGTCACAGAGTCTACTATATGGCAGGATGAGGATCAGAACCCAGTCTCAAATCATGCAAAGAAGGAGGCAACTCACACGGTGATGTTGGCCCTGTGACTTGGTCTCCGTCCTTGCCCCCAGGGGACAGCATGGGCCAGCTGTCCGGAGAAGACAGGCACACATCCTTCACAGCCCTCGGCTTCTCTCCGCAGAGCCAGCCAGGCAGCCTGAGGTGGTTCCAGCTCAAACCCCCGCCATCCCCCCACCCGCTGAAATCCCGCATTGCAGCCACTCACTGAACCATTTCCCTCGCCTGCAGGTCAGAAAGGAAAACCCACCCAGAACACGGTACGCTCTTCCCTGCCTTTCTGTGGCTTAGTGAAGCATTACTTTTAAACCCTTATTCTGATCTTTGTTTCATGTTTACAGAAGTGGATTCCTTTTATTCCTTTCCCCTGACAGGAATAATCCCTTTGGAATTTAAGCTTTTAAAGAGCAGCTCCTTGGGTCTTTGAAAGGCAGCCTTCCTCCTCCACAGAGGGGGGCGGTGGAGTGGGGAGGTCTGAGCTTCGTGGGGCTGCATGCCCGGCTGGAGGGGGAGCGAGCAAGTTCAGACAGCTCGGGCTTTGGGCTCAGTTCTGGCCTCTCCCTCCCCCCAGTCTCCTCCCCGATTCCCACCCCCTCCTGTGATACCAGTCAGCACCAAGCACAACCTTGAAAAAGAGGAGGGAGGGGCCGGGGAGGCTGTCAGCGGGAGAGAGGGGGTGGCTGAAAGAAGACAGTGCTGAAATGTCAGTCGCAGCCAGGGAGGGAGCAGAGGACCCCACAGCCAGCCAGCCCCGGGGGCAGGGCCTCGCATTTCCCCAGATTCTCTGGATATAGAGACGAGCAGACACTCTGGAGGAGGGGTACGGAGTGTGGTGGACACGGGGATTCACCCCTCAGACCCCTTGCAGTCACCCCGTTGCTCCAGGAGGACCTCAGCTGCCAGCCCCTCTAGAGATACTGCCAGCTGCAGAGGGGCCTCGCCCAGGGTGGTACCCACACCCAGGGAGGGAGGCGGCGGGGTATGAAGGCCCGCTGAATGGCTCTCCTGGGGCCAAACCCCAGGGCCACCTCTTGCTGCCCTTTGCTCCTGCCACAGCGTTTAGTCCCAAGGATGCTCGTGGGTAAGCACTCTGCTGCAAAGCGTGGTCTCAGAGTCCCTTTCCCAGGATTCCCAGTCTCAGATCATGGACACAGAAGTTAGCACTCAAACACATAGAAACACAATGCATTCTAGTTGTACTCACAGGATAATTATAAAGCAAACGTTTAAATGTTAAGTCCCTGCATTTGCATCACTGAATTCCTTCAACTCTCAGCTTTATCTACATCCTATGGAGAGAAGAAGTCCTATGACCCCAGCCGGCGTGGTTCAGTGGTTGAGTGTCAACTATGAGCCAGGAGGACACAGTCCCATTCCTGGTCAGGGCACATGTTCAGGTTGCAGGTGAGGCCCTAAGTAGGAGGTGTGCAGGAGGCAGCCGACCGATGATTCTCTCATTGTTGATGCTTCTCTCTCCCCCCATCTTCTTTCCTCTCAGAAGTCAATAATATATATGTGTGTGTGTGTGTGTGTGTGTGTGTGTGTGTGTGTGTGTATTTTAAGTCCTATGAGGCAGTTACTATTATTATCCTATTTTATAGATGAGGCAACTGAAGATCAGAGAGGACAAATCATTTGCTCAAAGTGCCACAGGTTACAGCCAAGCCAGGATCTGAACCAGGAGGTCTGTGCTCTCAGACACCACCTTCACCTTCCCCCCAGTGCTTCGCGCACGTCTGTAATATTTCTTCCTGCAGGACTGGGGCATGAGGTCAAGGACTCTGTTGGAGCCTCAAGCACTATCAGGGACAGGAAGGTTAGAAAAAGAAGTGTAAGCATATGAAAGGGAAGAATGGCATGAATATAGATGGTAAATCTCAAAGCAAAAAATGTTTAGGTTAAAAACATGGCTGTCGTAGAAACAGAAAATGAGTGCATGCCAAACATCGGACTGGGTGTCCTCATTTCCTGGGGCTGCTATGAGAGACAGCCATCTCACAGTTCAGGGGCCGGAAGTCCCAAATCAAGGCATCAGCAGGGCCACACGCTCTCCCAAGGTTCTGAGCTTCTTGTCCTCAGCTTCTAGTGACTCAGCATCTTGCAGTCTCCTTGGCTTGTGGGCACATCTCTGCTCTACCACATCTTCATGTCACCTCCTCCTCTGTGTATCTCCCCTTCCCACCCCCACCCCCACCCCTTGTCTCCTATAAGAATACTCAGCACTGGATTTTGTTTCCACAGACTAATTCAGAATGATCTCGAGATCCTTAATTTAATTACATCTGGAAAGATGCTTTTTCCCAATAAGGTGACATTCAGAGCCCCAAGGATTTGGACATGGCCTGTCTTTTGGGGAGCCACTGTTCAATCCACTCTACTCACTAATGAAGTAGGGGGGAGAGGATCCAACAAGATGGTAAAGTTAATTTCAAGGAAAACTGGAGAAACAAAGATTTATCTAGTCAGTCAGCAAAGGCAGGCTGAAACAACTGCTAAGTTAGAGACAAATGGAATGGTTCATGCTTCAGAGGGAAATAAAACTGTGACCTTCACCCAGCGGTGTGTCTCAGAGGTGGAGCATCGACCTATGAATCAGGAGATCATGGTTCGATTCCCAGTCAGGGCACATGCCCAGGTTGTGGGCTCCATTCCCAGTATGGTGTGTGCAGGAGGCAGCCAATCAATGATGACAGTGAATCTCTGTCATCATTGATGTTTCTATCTCTTTCACCCTCTCCCTTCCTCTCTAAAACCAATAAAAACGTATATTTTCTAAAAACAAAAATACTGTGAGCTCCGAGATGATCTTTTCCTAAAGACAGAAATCTGTTTGGACAAAAATCTTTAAGTTAGCATGTGACTTCACAGGTTCTCTTTAGTCAATAGTAAATGAAAAATTAAACAAAATACGTCTCAGAGTAGTGCTTTCCAATAGAACCTCCTGCTATGGTAGACTATTCTATATCTGTGCTGTCCAATCCAGTAGCCACTAGCCACCTAGCTAATGAGCTCCTAAAATCGAGCTACTGTGGCTGAGAAACTGAAAGTTTTCATTTTACTTAATTAGTAGAGGTCTGGTACACGGATTCATGCACTGGTGGGGTCCCTCAGCCTGGCTTGTGCCAGGCCTGCAGGGATCAGGCCGAAACCAGCAGCTGTACATCCCCCCACAGAAGGAGTAGTCTGTGAAGCAGCAGGCGGCCAGGGAGGAGCCCAAGCCCAGATCAGGCACCACTCAGCTCCCGCTCTTCGGCCCCACTGCACCTACTGCTGCCACCGCCATTCGGTAGCCACCACCACTTGGTAACGCTGCCGCAGAGGCAGGAAAGGCTCCGTCACGGCAGCTGTGCTTGCCAGCCATGAGCCCAGCATCTGGTGCCCGTCAGCTGAGTGGCGCTCCCATTGTGGGAGCACACTGACCACCAGGGGGCAGTTCCTGCATTGAGCGTCTGTCCCCTGGTGGTCAGTACACATCATTGCAACTGGTCAACTGGTCTTTCGGTCATTCAGTTGTTCAATTGCTAAGTCTTTTGTTTTTTTTAAAATATATTTTATTGATTTTTCACAGAGAGGAAGGGAGAGGGATAGAAAGTCAGAAACATCGATGAGAGAGAGACATCGATCAGCTGCCGCCTGCACACCCCACACTGGAGATGTGCCCGCAAACAAGGTACATGCCCCCGACTGGAATCAAACCCATGACCTTTCAATCTGCAGGCCAACGCTCTATCCACTGAGCCAAACTGGTCTCGGCAATTGCTTAGGCTTTTATATATATATATATATTTATATATAAACTAGGGGCCCAGTGCACAAAATTAGAGCACTGGGGGATTGTCCCTCAGCCCAGTCTGTTCCCTCTCACAATCCAGAACCCCTCAGGGGATGTTGGACTGCCAGTTTAGGCCCCCAAAAGGTCCCAGATTGCAAGAAGGATGTAGCAGTGTGCCAAGAGGCAGGTGGCGAGGGAGGAGTCAAAACCGGGACCAGTTGCCGCGTCGCTTGTGCTCATCCTGGCCTGGCCTGCTGCACCTGCTGCAGCAGGCCACTCGGTAGTGCTGCGCAGATTCGGGAGAGGCTCCCACTGCCACAGCTACACTCACCAGCCATGAGCCGGCTTCTGGCTGAGCAGAGCTCCCTCTGTGGGAGTGCACTGACCACCAGAGGGCAGATCCTGCATTGAGTGTCTGCTCCCTGGTGGTCAGTATTCATCATAATGACTGGTCGACCAGTTGTTCTGGTCATTACATCGCAACAGTTGCTTAGGCTTTTATATATATAGATAACTAAAGTTTAAGTATAAAGAGCCACAGGTGTCCGGTGGCTACAGTATTGGCTTCCCCTAGAGAATGAAATAATTCCCACCAGGACTTGATGGACAGTGTTCTAATGGGATTGAAAGGATATACTGTTGCCTTATTTCCAGGTTTTCATAGTTTTTCTTAAGATGTTAACAGCGGGCTTCAGGATAGGCGGTCTATGGGGACTCGTGGAGACTGTCCACGTCCCCAGAGAAGCACTTCTGTTTCGTTCCCTTCAATTGTTGGCTGTTGCCAGAGAAGCCAGGCAGTGGATTTTTATGCAAAATTGCTTAATATTTAGAGATTAGCTAATTGTTGATCTCTGCTGCAGGGGAAATTGACACTAATTATCCTCTCATAATCTGTTTATTTCTAGTTATTCTTACCAATATGCCACACCATCCAGCACTATGTCTAGCACATATCAGGAATCCCTCACCCTGGTAGTGTGATTCATTTCAGTCTAACATTTTAAGGCACCTACTGTGTGCTAGGGACTGGCTGGGAAGCAGGTCACTGTAAGGATGAAGAAGGCACAGTCCTTACTCTCAGGATCCCCCAGCCTGACAGGGCCACCACACAAAGTGCTTTCTCTGGTTGGCGATGGAGATGAGCACCAGGTGCCCCTGGCTCCAGCTGGACAGGTTGGGGGAGAGATGACAACTGAACCTTGAAGAAGAGCTGGGCAGGTGAAGTGGAGTGGAAGGGGCATTTGGGGCAGAGGCACCAGCATGGTGCGAGGAGAGAGGATGTGGCTATGGGCACAGCAGGAAGTAGGAGGAAAAAATTGGAGCAGACAGCATCACTAGAGCTTAAAAGCCAAGGCCAGAAGTGCCAGGAAGTGAAGGGAAAGAAGCAGCAAGGGTCAGGTCATTCAAGTTATTCTAGCCTAGTGGTCGGCAAACGCATTAGTTAACAGAGCCAAATATCAACAGTACAATTGAAATTTTTTTTGAGAGCCAAAATTTTTAATCTTAAACTTCTTCTAACGCCACTTCTTCAAAATAGACTCGCCCAGGCCATGGTATTTTGTGGGAGAGCCACACTCAAGGAGCCAAAGAGCCACATGAGGCTCACGAGCCGCAGTTTGCCGACCACTGTTCTGGCCCATGATGGGAAGGGTGTCTTATCACTGCTTGATCAAGACAGTGGGATGAATGGCTGGATAAGACATTCACTCAGCAAATAGTCTCCAATATTCAGCACTAAGGACACTGGCAATACAGACAACTAAGGTTTACAATCAAATGGTGTAAAAAAAAAAAAGTGAACAAATGCATAAGTAAGATAAGATTTTAGTTAGAATTCCTTAGGCTTGAAGAAGGGGAAACCAGAATGTGAGGGGTGGTGGGGAGGGGATGACTGGGAACTGAGCGGGGCATAATCAGGGAGCTCCTCTGGGGAAGTGGGATTTGGTCTGGGACCTGAATGTCCACAAGGAGCCAGCCACATGATGACTACATCCAGGAGGACAGCGTTCTAGGCTCTTAGCTCTAAGAATCATTTGGTAACATTTTTTATAGCCAGAGCTTTTAAAAATCTGCATATGGAAACAATTGAAGGGCATTTGAGAATGTAAGGGAGAAAAATCACCTGTAATCTTACTACCTTAACACCACTTTTAATTTTAGTCACAGGGTATTCCCCTCGTCCAGACCCTCCAGCACGTGTGTTTGATGTAACTGATCAAAATCAGCTGCAGCTTTCATAGTAGCTCCTTTTACTTCACATGATTAGCGCCTTTTGTAATAACCATAGTGTTGACCATTATAATGTTCCATTTCTGCATTATTGCCCATCCAATATTTAGCCTTCTACCTGTTACACATTTAGGTTGTTTTATAAGTTTTCATGTTCATGAGCATAAACATTTTTACCCATGCACATTTTTCTTCTCCTTCTTTTAGATAAAATGTCCTAAAGTAGGAAATTCCTGTGTCTAAGGGAAAACATATTTTAGAGCTTTCGATACAAGTTGCCAAATTATTTTTCAAAGGCGTAAGAAAGGAGATAGTGGCAGGGAGTGTGTGCAAGTATGTGTGCCTGTGTATGGGAATATGAGCAGGCCACCTGGCTGGCGTGGCTCAGTGATTGAGCATGAACCTATGAACCAGGAGGTCACAGTTCATTTCCTGATCAGAGCGCATGCCCGGGTAGCAAGCCATCCTTCCCTATGAGTAGCTGTGAGTAGGGGGTCTGCTTTACTCTCTACTGTGTGCTCAGCACCAGGCGCTCGGTGGTAGAAGGAGAGACTGTCGCCCATGCTCAGGTTTTGCAGTTCTAGATGTGCAGCTGACGTGGTTGTTGCGCTCCAAGGGACAGAAAATTGCCTCATCAGGAATGAATGTTTTGCATTGCTCTGCTTTGGTAGCTTTGGCTTTTGATTGAAAAAAAAAAAAAAAAAAAAAAAAACCAAGAAATAAATGCTAAATAGATGTTTATGGAGCTCACCCAGCATGGCTCAGTGGTTGAGTGACAACTTACGAACCAAGAGGTCATGGTTCGATTCCCAAGCAGGGCACACGCCCGGGTTTCGGGCTCAATCTCCAGTAGGGGGCATGCAGGAGGCAGCCAGTCAGTGATTCTCGCTCATCATTGATGTTTCTATCCCTCTCTCCCTCTCCTTTGAAAAAAAATAATAATAATAAAAATAAATAAATAGATGTTTATGGAGATTGGACCAAGAAGGCAGGCTGAGCACTTTCAGCTTCCCCCTCCAAACCTCAAGAAATGACTGAAATGATCATATTAAATAAAATGTATTAAATCATCATGTTAAATGCAATTTGTTACACAAGCTGAGGAGTTCATTCTGTTGGTTCCAGGGATACAATTTTCATGAGATGCTTGCAACTAAATGGTAATAGGGGAAATTGTACCTCTCTGATGGTCCCTTGCTATTTTCAGCAAATCCAGGACTGGCAAAGCTGGATTGTGAATAAATTAATGCCTTATGTTATATATCCATTTATATGTATATTTATACATCCCATTCAGCCCCTTCTCTGCTCATTGGACCCAGGCTGTGTTGACAAATACAGCATTCATTGAGATCCCTGCAGGGCCTGGACTGAAAGACAAGCACTGTCTGGGTTCTTTTATTATTTTTTTAAATTTTTATTTATTGATTTGAGAGAGAGAGAGAGATCGATTTGTTGTCCCACGTATGCATTCATTGGTTGCTTCTTGTATGTGCCCCAACCAGAAATCTAACCTGCAACCTTGGCTTATGGGGACAACACTCTAACCAACTGAGTTACCTGACCCGGGCCATTCTGGGTTCTTATAAACAGCCTCTGAGACAAAGATTTGTGGGAGCTGATTTATTAGAAAACATTCCCAGGAAGGATGAGTAGGGAAGAGGGGAAGTGGGACCAGGAAGAGAGGAGACCACCCATCCAGAGTATGAGAGCAAACAGGGGGTCACTGTGGCTTAATGTGGGGAGCTCTGGAGACAGTACAGGTCACGCCTCAGAGGTGTCCCTATCAAGGGGTGAGGAACATGAAGGGCTTATATCCCCTCTACCCATCAATACACAAACTGTTCCCAGAGACAGTAACTCAGCAACGCTTCTGTGTCTTCGTGTACAATGTGCAGTCCAGCAGGCTGACGCTGGCTGCTGGGAGCAAAAGCCTTGGACGTGGTAAAGGGATTTGAGGGCTGGCCAGATGGAGCTCTGCCAGCTCCTGCTTCAAGCTCCCAGCAGTAATCACCATGAAAACAAGCCCTGTGAAAGGAGACATCAGCTTTAACATAGAAAAGAACAAATATCTGAGAATGGGGAGGTCATTGAAAAAGAGAGAAGGTGACTCTGGAGAAAGTTTAATCAGTCTCCTCCAGGACATAGAAGCAGGTATTTCATCTGCTGAACCAGACAAAGGTCTTGAAAATTATTTTTGGTCACTGCCATTTTTTTTTAAGTAGATGAATAATAGCCAACTGGGAACAGCTGGGGAACAAACACATGAGCTGGAAGACAGGACTGAGCAAGTTCCTGACAGAAAGAAAGTATGAAAGAAAAGTTAGGAACATGGAAAATAATGTCATAAGTTCCCACAGCCACCTACTAACTAACACTTTCTGAATGAGAAGACAAAAAGGATAAATGGGAGAAAAATACTGTAAAAGGCAGTAGAAGAAGAATTTCCAAAGTTAGTATGTAAAGGAGTCCTCAGAACAAAAAAAATGCCCAAAAAAGACTCAAGCAGGAGAAATGAAAAATGCTGCAGACATAGTAGTGATGTCATGGTGAGATTTTTAGAATGCCCAGGAGTAAAGGAAAGTCCTCAATCCTCCGGAGAGAAATGCAAATTATACACTGGGGGAAGGGGGCGTATCACACTGACCTCATACTTTTCATCAGCAACAGTTGATGGGAGAAGGGAGTAAGGCCAGATCTTTAACGTTATGATGGAAAAAGCTTGTGAACATACATTTGAAGTGAAAATAGTCACATGGGGAACCGACATAGACATTTCAGACAAGCAAGAACTCAGAAGAAAAAACTATTGGCAAGCCCTGTTGGAAAGGATTAGAGAACACACTCTCTGAAACAATAAAAACTGATTTGAGAAGAGCAGCAGCATAGAGAAGCACTAGTTAACGAAGGAGAAAAGAAATTAGTAAAATGTTAAGAAAAACAAGTAATAATCAGGATTCCCACTTAGTAAGCAGTTAACTTGTGAAACCAATAGTAAGCTTGCTGAAGATCATCTTCAAAGAAAGTGTCAAACCCACACACATTTTCAAATGGACAGCCTCTGTCACATCGTAATGAACTTCACTGAAAACGGGGAAATGCAGAGACAAATCCCCCACGGTCATGACATGAAGACTCTGTTTCTATGGGGTTTTGGGGCGGACCCACATACCTGAGTGTCTGTCAACTGGACCGGCAGTCTTTGTCCACGGAAGGGACATCCTGAAGAACGCACTCCCACTGGTGTGTGTATTCTCTCTTCTCAAACCACCGGGCCTCCAACTCCGTAAAACCATGATTGACTGAGAATGGATTTGTCTAATTTGCCCTCTGGTCTTCCTCTTAAAGCACAGATTATTCCACGGAAACCTGCCAAAAGCTTTCCAACCTTCAGCACGGACTGGGCAGTGAAACTGAATAACAAAGGAGCTCAAGTCATTGGGGAAAGTCTTGTTTGAAAAGAAAGGCCCTAGCTGCATTTGAACCTTTTTTTTTTTTTGGTGTTGTGGGTTTGTTTTGTTGTGTGTGTGTGTGTTTTTGTTTGTTTGTTTGTTTGTTTTGTGTTCTTTGTTTTGTTTTCTGCCACAGACCCCTCCTTTATGACACCTCTTAGAACCTTTCAACAATTTGCTTTTCTGGGGACGATTCGATCCATTTGGAGTCGCCTCTTCCAGGGCAGGCAGCGGCATGAGGGCGGCCGCCTTTGTCCCAGGAGCGTGTCCACTCATTAAGACGGCGCGAGTTTGTTTCCATTTCGGGGACTTCAGTGATAGCCGCCTCTCCGGGGATTAGAGGCTGTTAATTACTTTCTGTGAAAGAGGGAGCCCGCAGTGGGGCTGCCTGGCAGGTCCGCTAAAAATAGAGGCTATAGGTTATTTTTAAAAACCCTCACCCAGGGATCATGACTGTGAGTCACATTTATCTCCGGAGTGTGCCTGCTGAGGGAAAACCGCACGGCTCTGTGGACTTTGCCAACCCTCCCCGAAGCCTGGCCATCCCTGCTGAACGGTCACAGCTCCCCACCCAGGAGGAAACGGGGAAGGACCTGTGCACAGGAAATGTAAGACCCGATTTAGTTTAAAATAGACATTCCGTATCCAGAGAAGGCGCACTCTTTTCTCAGCCATAGCTCTTTTAATATATATATATATATTTCAAAAAGGAAGGGAGAAGGAGATAGAGATAGAAACATTAATGATGAGAGAGAATCATTGATCGGTTGCCTCCTGCACGCCCCACACTGGGGATGGAGCCTGCAACCCAGGCATATCCCCTGACCAGGAATGGAACTGTGACCTCCTGGTTCATAGGTCAATGCTCAACCCCTGAGCCAAGCTAGCTGGGCCTCTCAGCCCTAGCTCTTAACTAGTGTTTGCCAGGCGGCTGTATGTGACGTATTGTTAGCTTCATTCAGCTCCTTCCCCAGGAATGTTTGTAATCTGCCAACTACTCTCGGAGAAGGAGGTCCACGGCACAGAAGGTATTTGTCTTCTCCAGGGCATCAACATCACTTGCTTACAGAACATTAAAAGGGAATTTTGAGTGACAAATGCATGAATCTACAGCTACGTGTGATTAGGCTGTTCTGGCTAAAGCACAATACATTATCTGGAAGACATACTTCACACTCCCAAGGCACTTTAAAATAATGAAAACATATAAAATAATATCTAAGTAATTAAAGTAATGGCGAATAAAAACTCAGCTTTGTACGGAATTGCCTATTGGGGTAATATATCTCTTTTTATAAGCCCTTGGTGATATTGCTATTAATTTTTAAGTAACAAAATATTGCTCTGGAACCAAAAAGGGGGTATTAACTAACACATACACTATTAATTGCTTTGCAAATGCAAAGTGCTCAATTCGAGTTTATGGAAATAATCCATGGAGGTTACCCAATAAAATCTCTGCTCAGTGCCCACTTTTGAGTCGCTTGGGCCTTGAGGAAACCCTGCCCCCCTCCCTACTGAACCCATAACAATAGCCTCCTTAGGCCCCCTGTCTCCTCTCTGAGCTGATTGGCCTGCATCAGGAAGCCTGGTTCTGTGTATGCTCTCTCCCGCCCTCACACTGTCATTCTTTCCATTAGCCCAGCCCCTTCCCTGATGACTCAGGCACTATTTATTCCCCCCTTCCCTTTCAGCCCGTGGGTTTTCTGAGCCACAAGTGGGACACTTCTTAAAAGGACAGCACCCTCTTATAGACGATATTCTGTCCCCAAACCGGCCTGTTCTCCCGGCAGCCTCCTGCCTTCTTGATGTCTCTCCTCCCCTGGGTCCCAGGGGATTAGCCTCCAGGACCCAAGTGCTCTTTATGCATCAGCCAGCCTGTGACTGAGTCAGCGCCTTTTGAGTTCCCCAATCCCAGTGAACCCATTTCTCAGTGCCCCACTGTATACACCAAAGAGCAGGGAAGAAGTGGGGGACTGGGGTTTGAAGTCTCGGGTGCCTAACTTCAGCAGGCACTCACTCCTGGAGTCAGGTAAGCGCAGGATCAGTGCCTCCTTCAATTGTGTGTTTAGCGCCTCACTCACTTACCCTTGCCCTGATCCATTCACTATCCAGCTGTTCCAGTCCTGGATTCACTGGGAACAGCAAGCAGCAGGCAGAGAGGGGAACTGTGGTGGAAGCGTCCCTAAAAGTAGGCACAGGCTCCCTTTTCTTCAATTTCCCATCCCACCAGCTATTTGCAAGTATTTCTTTCTTTCTTTTTTATTGATTTTTTACAGAGAGGAAGGGAGAGGGATAGAGAGTTAGAAACACTGATGAGAGAGAAACATCGATCAGCTGTCTCCTGCACACCTCCTACTGGGGATGTGCCCACAACCAAGGTACATGCCCTTGACCAGAATCGAACCTGGGTCCTTTCAGCCCACAGCCTGACACTCTATCCACTGAGCCAAACCAGTTAGGGCGCAAGTATTTCATGAAAAAAAAAATGTATCCCTTGGGCGGGTGGGAGTGGTTGGGGAGAGGTCAATGGGGGAAAAGGAGACATATGTAATACTTCAAACAATAAAGAATAAATAAATAAATAAATAAATAAATAAATAAATAAATAAATAAATAAATAAAATGTATCCCTGGCTTGTGAAACAAAAGCTCCTTAACACAATGAACGGCTTCCTACCAGCTCTTCTGTAAACTAGAGGGAAATTTTCTAACATTCTGAAGGTTGTTATTGTTCCTCTTAGCGAGTTTCAATGTATATTAATATATTAAAGGTTCTGAGAATCCTTATGGGGGGAAAATAAAAGCCACCTGTTTAAATGTGTTTCAACCAGCCTTTGACCACAGAACTTCTGGTGTGTGTCGGGGGAGACACCTGTTAATGTCATGCAGAACAGGCGTTGGGAGGAACCTGGTTTGGGAAACCACGATGGAATAGACTGAGCTTTAGATTTAAGACGGGAGACATGGATTTGAAGCCTGGGCGGGGGTAACGGCCCCTGCACCCCCAGATGTGAACATGGAGGGGGTGGATCAGATGAAGATGAAGGGCCCTTCCAGCTATAAGATACCAAAACCCTCTGGCTATCTCTTCCTTCCTGCCCTGGTGACCTCCCTCCCTCCTTCCCTCCCTCCGTGGGTCCCAGGGGAGAGGAATCTTTATATAAAAATGTGCCTGCCCCAAATTGGTACTCACGGAGCAAACTTTTAAGTGGTATTTCAGGTGAATTCAGGGAGGCAGTCTCAAGTCAGGAAATTCGCTCTCCTTAAATATGTCAGAAACCCTAGTGGCTCAGTGGTTGAGCTATGACCTATGCACCAGGAGGTCACAGTTCGATTCCCCCAGTTCAATCACCGCCCCCCATGTGGCCCCCCACCCCTCTTGCCTCGGTTATAGGCTACAGGCTCAATCCTGGGGATGGAGGGTCGAGTGCAGGAGGCAGCCAATGATTCTCTCTCATCATTGATGTTTCCATCTCTCCCTTTCCCTTGCTCTCTGAAATCAATAAAAATATCTTTTTTTAAATATGTTAGAAACCCAATAAGTAAGGTCAAATGTAACTGAGAAGAGTGACTCCTCAGCTGGCTCAGAGGCTGAGAACAAGCTCTATGCCAGGGAGGCCTACAGCCCCTAACCAAGCATGTCAAACTCAAAGACTAACACCGGTCACATAAACGAGGCATGCGGCCTGCTGCAAATGTGGCTTCTTGCCCTAAACCGTCCAGCAGTGTGGCTAAGCTCAGGTTTGACTCTGCGTCGGTCTGTGTCTCGACTTCAGGTCATTCCAGCTTTAAGACAACATGGCTGTCGGCACCAACTGCCCACCTAATTTTTATCCAAATATATCAATACTTTTAAGGCCAACATTAAAAGGCAAATATTTGCTCCTTGCACCAAAGTAGCCAACTTTTAAATAATAGACTTTGCCTGGATCACTAAGAACCACCCTTGATCATTTTTCTCTCATGTTTTGAGAGATCTTGTCTAGTTGGGTTTTTTTTGTTGTTGTTGTTGTTTTAAAAAAAAAACAAACACACAGTCATCCAAAATGCATATCACATGGTTGTCTTCCCAGCCAAAAGCCAAGACACTTCCCGGAGCTATATTTATTCCTTCCGTGTAAAAGTTTTTGTTAGTTTTGTCTTGCTGTCATTGATGTTTGAGTCAATAGACAGAACCTCTGTGATGCAGTTTAACAAAATGAATACAAAGACCCGCAGCTGCTGCTGACAGCGGCTCCAGGAGATGGGACTTACACCCATTGAATCCATTCAGGTGGACAACTGTGGCACCTTCCCCCGGGAGGGGGAAACCCCTGTCCCAGCTGAAATCCCCTGTCCTCAGCGCCATAAACCTGTCACCACAGTCATAAAAAATTGGTAGGGGGCGCTTATTAAATGCAGGTCCATGGGGCTCCGTGGCCCCACCCCCACCACTGCCTGGGGGTGGTGCCCCAGACGCTGGCTCTGAGCACCTGCAGGCTCCATCCCCTTCCCATCTCCCATCCGTACCTTTTATTTATTTTTTATTTTTTTAATATATTTTATTGATTTTTTACAGGGAGGAAAGGAGATAGAAAGTCAGAAACATCGATGAGAGAGAAACATCGATCAGCCGCCTCCTGCACACCCCACAGTGGAGATGTGCCCACAGGCAAGGTACATGCCCCCAACTGGAATCGAACCCGGGACCTTCCAGTCCGCAAGCCGAGGCTCTATCCACTGAGCCAACCCAGTCTTGACACCATCCGTACCTTTTAAACCTTTCAACTTGGGGCTGGGAGAGGCGGTGGGCCCTCCCGCTCCCCTCCCCTGGGCAGTGGGGTCAAGTTCTGAGCTCTTTGGAGTTCAAGGTTTCCTTTATGAGGAACCAGAGCCTCGTAGAATTCTGGTTTACTCTGGAATCCTCTCAGGATAGAGACAGAGATAAGGACCCAGGTGCCCTGTCCTTGGAGAAAAAAGGAATCAACTAAAGCAGCGGTTCTCAACCTGTGGGTCGCGACCCCTGCATATCAAATATTTACATTACATTAACAGTAGCAAGATGACAGTTATGAAGTAGAAATTATGGTTGGGGGTCACCACAACATGAGGAACTGTGTTAAAGGGTCGCAGTAGTAGGAAGGTTGAGAACCACTGAACTAAAGGAATGTCAGTTCTGTCAGAAAGGATTAAGATTTCTGAGATAACAATCTTGCACTCCACCCCACCCCACCCCACCCCACCCCACCCCACCCAAGTCCCTGCTCTTCTCCATCCCACCCCTCACCACTAAGCCCGCCAGCTCTCTGCCCCAGGGAAGGGATGGGCCTCCCAGAGCTGACAGAGTGGTGTCTTGCTGCTTAGGGTCTGGGAGCAGGCTCCTGTCAGCGTTTGCCCGAAGCAAAATGTTGGAGAGAATTGGTGTCTGAGGGAAGATCTATTCCAGGGCTAGAGAGAGGAGATCAGAAGAGAGTCTAGAAAGAGAAGCCATGTCCAGCCAGCGTGGCTCAATGGTTGAGCATCGACCTGTGAACTAAGAGGTCATGGTTCGATCCCCAATCAGGACACAAGGCCGGTTGCAGCTGTGTCCCCATGGGGGTGTGTACAGGTGGGAGCTGATCAATGATTCTCTCTCATCACTGATGTTTCTGTTTCTCCCTCTTCCTTCCTCTCTGAAATAAATAATATATATATATATTAATATTTTATTGATTTTTTACAGAGAGGAAAGGAGAGAGATAGAAAATCAGAAACACCGATGAGAGAGAGACATCGATCAGCCCCCTCCTGCACGCCCCAAAGTGGAGATGTGCCTGCAAGCAAGGTACATGCCCCCGACCGAAATTGAATCTGGGACCTTTCAGTCTGCAAGCTGACGCTCTATCCACTGAGCCAAACCAGTCTCGGCAAAAATATATATTTTTTAAAAAGAAAAGAAAGAGGAGCCAGGCACCCTGCTTCCTAGCAGAATCCCAAGAAGAGCAAAACCCTAAAGAGGTCTGTAAACCCTGAGGACTGGGGGTATCTGTGCCCTGCTTCCACTTGACACCCTCAAAGTTGGCAGACCTCACAGAGGCCCTGGCTCTGGTGCATCCAGGCTGAGCCGTCTTCGTGTCTCTGAAACTTCCACCTCAGGCCCAGGCCCAGAGCCAGCAGCGCGAGGCCTCCACCCAGCCCAGGGCCCAGTGGGGCCCCGGGGAGTTCAGTGACCCGAGTCATGAGCCGGGACACAAGAAACCCGGCCAGTTACCTGACCATACCTGAGCTTCCGCTGGAAACTGGAATTAGAGTGAGCCTCCACCACTCTGGGAAGGATGGGAGCTTAACATAGAAACGAGTGAGTATTTTCAGGAGTAATTTGTGTTTATTCTCTACCAGAGTGATGGGCTGATACTTCTATCCACAACCCAGGCTGGAGATAAGCGGGGAGTGGCCCAGCCTTCATAGCGTAGGTCCCACGGTCCAGAGTCCCCCTCCCCCTCCTCCGCACGCACCCCCTCCTGCCACCTCCTCCCCAATCTTCCCAAACCAGTGAAACCTTGGCCCCCTGAGCAGTTGATTGTTTCCTTCCCCTGAAGCCAGAAACCTGCTTCTCAGTGGTCAGTGCGATAAACCGATAAACCGGGCCTGAGGGTAAAGGCGGGGCGTGTGATGCCAAGGACTGTTCCAAAGGCCACCGGTAACTGACCGAGAGGAGGACTGGGAGGGGAGGACTGGTCTTCCTGAGCCGGGACCCAGCTGTTTGGAGTGAGTGTAACTGAAGGGAACGAGCGGATGGGAAACTCCTGCCTTTTCCCATTTACCCAGATTCCTAGGTTTCTTTTCCTTCACGTTTTCTGTGGCAACAGCTTGAAGGTAAGCAGCAAGGTTTAATTTGTCTCATCTTTGAGCACATTGTCCTCCCACCATCACCACTGCCCTTACCTTACGAAGGCAATAAAAATTATGTACACATGCCCTAGCCAGATTGGCTCAGTGGATAGAGCTTGGCCTGCAAACAGAAGGGTCCCAGGTTTGATTCTGGTCAAGGCCACATGCCCAGATGGCAGGCTCCATCCCCAGTGTGGGGTGTGCAGGAGGCAGCCGATCGATGATTCTCTCTCATCATTGATGTTTCTATCTCTCTCTCCCTCTTCCTTCCTCTCTGAAATCAATAAAAAAATATTTATATATATATATATTTTTAAAGGAACAAAGGTTCTTGCTGAAACCGGTTTGGCTCAGAGGGTAGAGCATTGGCCTGCGGACTGAAGGGTCCCAGGTTCGATCAAGGGCATGTACCTTGGTTGCAGGCACATCCCCAGTATGGAGGCAGCTGATTGATGTCTCTATCTCATCATCGATTTTTCTAATTCTCTATCTTTCTCCTTTCCTCTCTGCAAAAAAATTAATAAAATATATTTTAATAAATAAATAAATAAAAAGAACAAAGGTTCTTTAAAAAATATATATATGTACACACACTTATACCCGGACAGAATATCAGAGTTAAAAAGGCCAAGCTCGCCGAAACTGGTTTGGCTCAGTGGATAGAGCGTCGACCTGCGGACTGAAAGGTCCCACCCAGGTTTGATTCCGGTCAAGGGCATGTATCCTGGTTGCAGGCACATCCCCATTAGGGGGTGTGCAGGAGGCGGCTGATCGATGTCTCTCTCTCATCGATGTTTCTAACTCTCTATCCCTCTCCCTTCCTCTCTGTAAAAAAATCAATAAAATATATTAAAAAAAAAAAAAAAAGGCCAACCTCAGCTTTTTACCAAAATGGGAAATTGGATCTCAGACGTCATAGTTTCACGGAAACTCCAGTACAGGTGTCCCCCGAGCTGCTCAAGTTTGGGTTACCCGGGCTCTCTGACGAAAGCCCACGGGAATGCCTGTTTCCACAGCCCTAGACACCTGAGGAGGAGTTCCGCTTTTATGGAAAAAGCTGAAAAGAAACAGTGAGCAGTTACAGAGGCAGCAGGCTCCTAAGGGGGGAGAGTGGCTGCTCCAGGCTCCCCCACCCCCACCCTTACCCCCACCCCGAACTACACTCAGCAGCTCGGGACTGTGTGTGTGAGCATCTGCGCTCTAGCTGCATTCACTGTGTGCATCCGCTCCCAAGATGTACCCTAAGCTCCGAGCAAAGCCTAAGAGAGCTGACATGGGTGTTACGCTTGGGGTAACACGGGATGTAACTAAGCACGTTGGTATGATTTTGTGGGTTATTTTCTGGGTCTGTGAACACTCAAAACTAATGTTTTCATTAATTTCAATGTAACTGCTTCTCTGCTTTGCACCACTGCAACTTACAGAAGTTTCAGAGGAACACTCTGCTGTCACTTAGTGGGGGAAACTGCACTCCACGCATCCATGTTGGTGGACTGCTCTTTTCTTAGGAAAGCATGCTTTAAAACGCAGAGGTCTTTTTTTTTTTTAAATATATATTTTATTGATTTTTTTTGCAGAGAGGAAGGGAGAGGGATAGAGAGTTAGAAACATCGATCAGCAGCCTCCTGCATGCCCCACACTGGGGAATGTGCCCGCAACCAAGGTACATGCCCTTGACCGGAATAGAACCTGGGACCCTTCAGTCCGCAGGCCGATGCTCTATCCACTGAGCCAAACCGGTTTCTGCTAAAACGCAGAGGTCTGAAAGTCAAGGTTTTGCCTGGGTCCTTATCCACGGTTGTAGAGCTCCTCACGCCTCTGTCTGCGATGCGCACCAATTGCGAAAAGCTATGACCTAAAGAAAGATGGGGAAACATTGGGGAGCTTTGGTGCAAACTCGCCAGGAATTGTCCAAGTGGCCCATCTCCTCTGGTGGAAGTTGGTTGAAGGTCTGAGCATCAGTCCTTGTTCTCTGTCATTGCCACTCCTGGGTCGCCTTCTCTTCTCTTAACCTGGCTCGCTTCTCACGACATTCAAAGCAGGAAAACTTCCCTCGGAAGATCCACCTGCTAATCAAACATCACGTATGGGGAAACCTGAGCGCATCTAAGGAACTGATTCTAACGGTCCTGTTAGCCTGTCCCTCACTGAGAGACCCGAGAGCTGCTGAAAGCCCAAACGATAAACCCCTGAGCTGAGTCTCCCTTCTCAGGGCCTACCCTCTGGTGCAGGTGCTGAGGAGCAATGATGTGCCCACAGCAAGGAAGGAATTATCGGACAGAGGAGTAGAGCATGAGTACCACGTGGGCCAGCGATTAAACCTGGGGGACACAGCATTGTCTGGACTTTCAACCCAATCTGGTTTGGGTTTCACTGCTTCAGGTTTCATTAGCCGCTACAGATGAAAATGAGTTAGGCTCTTCCAGGAAATACTTCCTCCCTCCCTTCATCCTTCCTTCCTTCCCTCCCTTCCTCCCTCCCTCTCTCCCTTTTTTCCTTCCTCCCACCCTTCCTTCCTTCCTTCCTTCTTTCCTTCCTTCTTTCCTTCCTTCCTTCCTTTCTTCCTTCCTCCCTCCCTCCCTCTCCAGGAACATTGTTAAACATTTAGAGCAGGGGTGGGGAATCTTTTTTCTGCCAAGGACCATTTGGATATTTATAACATCAGTCACCGGCCATACGAAATTATCCACTTAACAATGAGCCTGCTGTATTTGGTCAAACATTTCATTAACTCACCCCTCATGCCTTGGCAGGGCCAGACCGAATGATTTCCTGGGCCTTATAAGGTCTGAGGGCCAGATGTTCCCCACCTCTGATTCAGAGAGCGCCCGTCACGCCATCAGGTATGCACACCCTCAGCCTTACACTCCAGGGGTCTGAAACTACCAATGTTTCCACCAAGTAATGGGGCTCTGGGCGCCAGCTACATTCCAGAAGGAGAAGGCAATTCAAGGAGGAGATGGCCGTTCAAGGAGGAGATGGCAGCTATTATTAATATATCTTTTTAAGCAACCACAGTGCCTATATTGTCTCCATCTGAAAGCTTGACTTTACCGCTTTCAGTGTAGTCACAGAAGGAGCAAAGTGGAACTTCTTTTTCAACAAACTCAGTGAGCAAGAGAGAGAACACGACATGCAGGTTTCTCCCAGGGACAAAAGCTGAGTCAGTTAGAAAGGGCAGAACTGTGCAATGCGTATGATGTGCGAGGCATTGGCAGTTTTGTTCCAGAGTTAACATGGAGGGTAGCGGGAGATTCTTCTTGCTGTAGAAAAAAAACCATATCTTGCATTTCCACCCTATTTTGGTCTCTATTCTGATTTCCACCCTAGCATTTTTTTCCCCATTTTTTAAATTAATGTATCACATGTGTACATATCTTCCCCTTGCCTCCCTACCCTACTCCCCTACATGCTCTCACCACCCACTCCAGCATTTTATTATCAGCATCTGTAACTCTGAAAATATGATAGTGATTTTTTTTTTTACTGACATAAAATAAGAACATTGCTTCATCAGAGCATTGGAATAAGAAAAAATATGTAATTCTGTCCAGTTTTATGAGCTGACGTTGTATTAAAGTGATTGATTGGTACTCTGCATGGCTTTTTCTGGGCTTCTTGGGGGCTTCTAGTAACATTTAAACCATCAACTATAAGACAGTTGCCTTCTGAAAGAAAAGGAAAATGTGGGGGGTGTTTGCCTGTCTTCTTCAATTCAGTACCAAATAGCAGTACTTGAACTAGTTTCTGGGAAATGCAACCCGACAAATTCAGGACCAGCATGAGGCAGAACCAGCATATGGGTCCCTTCATCTCTCCGAGTCCTTGTTTCTCCCAGTGAAAATGGAATAGTAACATTTACCCCAGTGGATCTGCTAGGAGGCTGATGTATCTAAAACACGTGGTTAGCCCAGCTGCTGTGGCTTGGTAGTTGAGCATTGACCCAGGAACCAAGAGGTCAAGGTTTGATCCCAGGAAGGGCATATGCCCAGTTGTGAGCTCAGTCCCCATTAAGGGGTATGCAGAAGGCAGCCAATCTATGATGTTTCTCTCTCATCACTGTTTCTCTCTCTCTATCCCTCTCTTTCTAAAAAACTCAATAAAAACACATTTTTTAAAAAAACAAAAACACGTAGTGCTCAGTCAATGATTCTCCCTGATTAGCCCATGTAAGTTAAGGTGTACGAGCTTGATATATTGTCACTTTTCGTGGGCATATTTTTGTTTCCAGGGTTTTTTGTTTGTTTGTTTGTGTGGTGTTGTGTCCAGGTTTTGATAAGGCTTCTGGATGTATAGGCTCAAAAGAAGAAGCCCTGGGGAATTTCCCACATTGTGGCCGATCAGTTGGGAAAGATTTGCTTAGGACATCAGGGCCTCCAGGGAGTTTTTCCAATTACGCCACCGAGGTCTTTTTTCTGGTGTTTAACTAAGACCCATGCTGTATCCAGGGCTCTCTTTGTCACCAAGGAACTTCCGCCTTCTCTGTTTCTGTGAGTGATATCATTGTGCCATCATTAGGACAGGTGGTGGCCTGGGGCATGGCACTCAGAGAGACATTTGGGGCTGAGGTGATCTAAGATGAATGATAGGCTCTTCTCCTAACCTTCTCTGAGGGTTACAGGGTTATGAGATGTCCGTACCCCTGCTGTCCCTGAGCAGTTATTCACCGCAGCTCCTCCCTGTTCATTCTCAAACTTATCCCACTTTGGGTGGTAAATTACACAGTTACCTTAATCAGAGTGAACTCCATGTGAACAAGGACAGTAAGTCACAAGAGGGACATTGATGAAGTACCTTCATTCATAGCTCTCAGGTGCTTAGATTATATCAGTGTTAAGATACACTGCCATGGCATGTACCACTAAGAAAGAATAAACCCCACCATGTTCGTTTGCTAGGCCTGCCCTTGCAGGTATCCGCATTTTTAATCGGTAAAGGGTCAATCCGAATTATTAACAGGTATCTGCTTTATAATGCGATTGAGCGTTTTCTGGTTAATAATTCAGATTTTGTAATTAAAGAAAACACGATAATTTCCAGAGAAACATCAAAAGTGCTTTATTCAAAGCAATGTCCATTGCTAGCTACACATTTCCCCCATCTTTCTGGTAATGTGTAGATACCGTCCCAATAGAACTTTTCTTGTTTTGAGGCAGACCATTCAGAGACCCAATTTTCCACTTCTTCATACATTTTGAAGTGCTGCTCAGAAAGTACGGGTGCTATCGATCGGAACAAGTGGTAATCTGAAGGAGCAAGGTCTGGTGAATATACAATGGTGGGTTAATATTTCCTAGGCAAGGTCTTTTAACAGGTCCTTAACTGGTTTTGAAGTGTGTAATGGTGCATCCTCATGAAGCAAAATTACTTTGCTGTGTCTTGTAGCCCATTCTGCTGATTTTACAATCAAAGCATGGTTCAAATTGATTATTTATTGTCGGTAGGGACCATTATTAACAGTTTCACCTGTTTTTAGAAGCTCATAATACCACACCTTCCTGATCCCACCAAACGCAGAGCAGTGTCTTCTTTCCGAAGCCATTTGGCTTTGCAGTCGATGTTGATAGTTGACCTGGACTAACCCATGATTTTGTGCATTTGGGATTCTCAAAGTAAATCCACTTTTCATTGCCAGTCACAATTCAATGCAAAAAAGACTTTCTTTCATGCTGTTAAAGCAACATTTTACTGTTGACTTTTCAATTTTCTATTTGTCTTTCGTTCAGTTAATGTGGCACCCATTTTCCTTCCTTTAAAATATTTCCCATTGCTTGTAAATTGGAAATTGTTTGCTGAGCAACGGTTAATCTTTCTGCAAGTTATTTTTGAGTTTGACACATATCTTCATCCAGTATGCTTGTAATTGTTGGTCTTCAAACTTTTTCAGTTGACCAGGACATTCCTTTGTCTTTCACATCAAAATCATCATTTTTAAAGTGTTTAAACCAGCACTCGCAAATATCTTCATGATAAGCTTCCTGAAGTATATAACTTTCAACAGCACTTTTCTTCAAAATAATGAATTAAAACTCCTCAAATGTTCTTTTTGTGACATGAAATTTGACATTTTTAAGTGTAAAAATATCCATGATGTTAACACCTTCAGAAAATTTGACATATGAAGTTTTGAAGCTTGTTGTCAATACAACAAAATAGCATACACATCAAATCGCATATATGTAACATATGTGTAACTCCATTTATTGAAAAAAATCCGCATTATTAACCAGTATACCTAGTAGATGGCTGTCTACTCCCTGTGTCTTTATAAGCTCTTCCCTCCCTGTGTGTGTGTGTGTGTGTGTGTGTGTGTGTGTGTGTTTGTGTGTGTGTCTCCTAATCTCCTCTCCTTTTAAGGACACTAATCATATTGGATTAGGCCCTACCCTGAAGACCTCCTTCCATCATATCACTATTTTAAAGACCATATGTCCACATACAGACACATTCTGAGGTCCTGGGTGTTAGGACTTCAACATCTGAATTTTGTGAGAACGTGGAGAAACCAAGATGGTGGCATAAGTAAACACCTAAACTGCTGCCTCACACAACAATTTCAAAATTACAACTAAAAGACAAAACAGACACCATCTAGAACCAGGAAAGCTGGCTGAGTGGAAATTCTACAACTAGAAGGAAAGAGAAAAGCACACTGAGATTCAGAGGAGCTGCAAAAGGCTGAGGTACGGAGATACGCACGGAGAGGACTGGCTTCTGAGTGTGTAGCTGGCTTTCCCAAGCAGGAGGGAGATGGAAGCTCCCAACTGCACTAACTCTAGTTCCAGGTGAGACCCTGAGGACCCAGACTCATTCGGGAGGAATCTGGACTGTCTGGCAGAGGGTGAAACTTGAGTACGGCTTTCTCTCAGAGATGCTTGCAGAGATTACTGAGGGACACTGAGACCCAGGGGCCTCACAGGGCAGAGCTGATGTGAAGCCAAGGCTGTCTGCTCTTCCCTGAAACTCTGTTCCATCTAAGCTGAGCACAGAGGCTTTTGCAATTTTTCAAGTCTTGTCTCATAAGAGTGTCTCCAGTACACAAGTTCTCCCGGCATAGACACAGGTGATCCTCAAAGCAAGTTGGCCTGGAAGTCAATTCCTCCCAGTGATACCAACAATAATCAAGTCTTAACTACAACAAGGCTGTGCACACAGTCCACAAAGGGGTGCACCAAGAGTGTCCACCTCAGGTAACTGGGGAGGCTGAGCCACTGGGCCATATAGGACACCTAGCACACAAAGCTACTCTACCAACTCAGGGAAGCAGCGAAATGCAGAGACAAAGAAACATATCAAAAATGAAAGAAATGTAGAAAAACAAATGACTGAATATAAAGTTCAAAACCACGGTTATAAGGTTTTTCAAGAATTTCCTAGATAAATTTAGTGAGACCTTCAAGGATGTGAAAAAGGACCAACTAGAAATTAAACATACACTGACTGAAATAAAAAATATTATAAAGAGACCTAACAGCAGATTAGAGGACCACAAGAATCAAGCCAAAGATTTTAAATACAAAGAAGCGGAAAATACTCAACCAGAAAATAAAAAAGAAAAAAGAATCCAAAAATTTGAAGATAGTGTAAGGAGCCTCTAGGACAACCTCAAGCATACCAACATCCGAATTTGGGGGTGCCAGAAGAAGAGAGAGAGCAAGATACTGAAAACCTATTTGAAGAAATAATGACCAAAAACTTCCCCCACCTGGTGAAAGAAATAGACTTACAAGTTCAGTAAGTGCACAGAACCCTAAATAAAAGGAATCCAAAGACACATCATAATTAAAATGCCAAGAGCAAAAAACAAAGAGAGAATATTAAAAGCAGCAAGAGAAAAACAGTTCATTACCTACAAGAGAGCACCCATATGACTGTCAGCTGATTTCTCAACAGAAACTATGCAGGCCAGACAGGAGTGGCAAGGAATATTCAGAGATGAATAGCAAGAACCTACAACCAAGATTACTCTACCCAGCAAAGCTATCATTCAAAATTGAAGGGCAGATAAAGACCTTCACAGATAAGAAAAAGCTAAAGTAGTTCATCATCACCAAATCAGTATTGTATGAAATGCTATAAGGTATTCTTTAAGAAGAGGAAGAAGAAGAAAAAGGTAAAGATAAAAATTAGGAACAACAAATACATATCTATCAACAAGTGAATCTAAAAATCAAGTGAATAAAAAATCTGATGAACAGAATAAACTGGTGAATATAATAGAATCAGGGGCACAGAATGGGAGTGGACTGAAAATTCTCCAGGGGAAAGGGATGTGGGGGGCGTGGGAAGAGACTGGACAAAAAACATATATCTATGGATGAGGACAGTGGGAGGGAGGTAAGGGCAGAGGGTGGGTGGGAACCCAGTGGAAGGGAGCTACGGGGGGGGGGGCCGGGGGGAGATGAACAATTGCAATAATCTGAACAATAAAGATTAAGTTAAAAAAAAAAGAAGTCAAATTGGTACTTACAGAATAAGTCATGGGGATTAGGTAAAGCACAGGGAATATAGTCAATAATATTGCAATAACTATGTATGGCATCAATTGGGATACTGGAAATACCAAGGTATCTGATTGTCTAAGTTCTATATATACACTGAAACCAATACAGAATAAAATTGTAAAAAAGACAAGCGAAATAAAACGTATAAGGAGAAAAATAAATAAGTAAATTTTGTGGGAACATAACACCCACCATTTAAACTCTGGTGCGCCATGAGTCGGTAGCTGTATCCCGGTGTCAGAGAGATTACAATGTGAGCAACTGTATGGCTCAGAACTGCACAGCTCTAGAACACAATCAGTGTGGAAGGGGGCACTGTTCTCATTCTCTGTGCTTGGGTGATGGTGAGCACAGAAATGGAGAAACCTCTTCCTCTGGTTTCTGTCACATCCCCCCCTTCACCCTCCCGAGGGACCTGAGAGAGGAAGGGAGAGCAAAGCCGCCCAGATTGCGATCTTGATTGCTTCCCCTCCCTGGTGTCTCACTTCCTGCCAGTTCTTCTTTTGTCACAGTGCCCATGACTGCCCCTTCCTCTCTCCCCACCCACACCCGCATCAGCCCTTAGCTCATACCTGGACGGCTTCCACGGCTCCCGAACCGGTCTTCCCACTTCCATCCCCTTCCTCTCCCTCCCCATCCACCCTGACTCTTGGTCAGCAAGATGATTCTCTGAATCGTAGCCTTGGTCACGCCATATCCCTGGTAGGAAGCCTTAGCCAGCC
>JAAGEH010000125.1:23147973-23202848 GCA_011751065.1 Lasiurus cinereus
TCTCTCTCTCTCTCTCTCTCTCTCTCTCTCTCTCTCTCTCTCTCTCTTTTTTACAGAGAGGAAGGAAGAGGGATAGAAAGTTAGAAACATTAATGAGAGAGAAACATCAACCAGTTGCCTCCTGCACACCCCCTACTGGGGATGTGCCCGCAACCACGGTACATGCCCTTGACCGGAATCAAACCTGGGACCCTTCAGTCCACAGGCCGATGCTTTATCCACTGAGCCAAACCAGTTAGAGCCCCTCACTCTTAAAGAATAAAACACAGACATGTCTCCACCTAACCCTGAGCCTCCACGCTCTGTCTGGCCCAGCCTCCCAGCCTGCTGGTTCCATGACCCTCCAGCACAGCTGCCTTTCCACCTGGGGGTGTCTGTCTGCTGGGTGCCCCTAGACCGGCTGGCTGGTGCTCTGGGCCTGTTTGAAGGCTACCGTGTAATCACTGCACATCGTTATTTATGTCCGACTCCCCAGCTAACAGCCATCCACTGGATGGCCACTGTAAGGCACTCTATTAACCACACTGGCGGAGAATGGAGTTGCCTCTCCCTGGCTCCTCCGGAAAGAATGAAAAGTATTTCCCCCACCCCCTCCCGACTCTCTGCTGGAGGAGAAGGTGGCTTTTGTGTCCTGGAAGTCTGACTTCCTTTCGCCCCAAAGAGAGTTAACAGCCTTGTTGTGTGCTTTCTGTGGGGGGAAGAGGAAGCTGCCTGGTGGGATGGCCGCCCCCCCTTTGTTTTCTGGCACACGGGCCGCAGGAACCTGGTGGCGCATGATCTCTTTTATGGCCTGGAAGGATTTTACATGGACTTCAAATATGCGTTCTAATTTTTTTAAATATATTTTATTGATTTTTTTTAAAGAAGGAAGGGAGAGAGACAGAGAGTTAGAAACATCAATGAGGCCCAAACCAATCTGGCTCAATGGATAGATTGTCTGCCTGCAGACTGGGGGGTCCCGGGTTTGATTCTGGTCCAGGGCATGTACCTTGGTTGCGGGCACATCCCCAGTAGGGGGCGTGCAGGAGGCAACTGATCATTGTTTCTCTCTCATTGATGTTTCTAACTCTCTATCCCTCTCCCTTCCTCTCTGTAAGAAATCAATAAAACATATTAAAAAAAAGAAGAAGAAGAAGAAAGAAACATCAATGAGAGAGAAACATCAATCAGCTGCCTCCTGCACACCCCCTACTGGGGCTGTGCCTACAACCAAGTACATGCCCCTGACCGAAATCGAACCTGGGACTTTTCAGTCCACAGGCCGACGCTCTATCCACTGAGCCAAACCAGTTTCGGTGAGTTCCAATTTTTTAAATGAGGGAGAGTTCCCATGGAAAATCTAAATCTCTGAGTTCTCTTGAAAAAAAAAAAAAACTCAGGATTTGCAGCTCTGGGCCCCTCTTTTCATGTGGCCTCCACTGGCAGGATCCATGTCTCGCTGAGCACTTTCCAGTTTTCCACAGTGCCCACCCCTCGCCAAGGTCTCATACCACCTGCCTCGCTCATGTATGCACCTGCCTGTTTCTGGACAGTGGCCGTGAGCTTCAAGAGGGAAAGAGGGCCCTGGCCGAATTGTTCATTCCATAGAACATTGTCCCACTGTGACCACAGTGGCAGGTTCAATGCCCGGTCAGGACACACACAAGGATCAACAAATCGATGCTTCTCTCTCTTTCTCTCTCCCTCCCTCTTCTTCCCTTTTTCTCCCTCTCTTGCCCTTTCCTCTCTAATGGCAATTTTTGAATTTATTTCTTTATAAAAGAGTGAAAGAGAGCATAGCATTCCAGTAGTCTTTTGAACCTGCCGTGTTCTAGCATACCTTCCTGGGGGAGCAGGGCCCGGGACAGAGGTGGCTGGATGCACCTTGAGAGGATCAGGGAACGTGCCCGTGGCTGAGTTGGGCCCAGAGAAACTTGAACCAAACAGGTGCCACACCTCCAAGTTCCTGCCTGGCCTCCGCCCCACAGTTCTTGTACAACCTACGTGGGGTGGGGTGGAGTGGAGGGCATTACCCTGCATTGCAGCATCGCCAGAAGAAGCCATGCATATCACAGTCTATGGCATAACTCACCCTGCAGCTGTTCAGTGCACAACCACAGCACCATGTGGATGGTGGCTGGTGGCTGGGGACAGTGAAGGAGAGCAAGAGCGAAAGCGAGTGTGTGTGTGTGTGTGTGTGTGTGTGTGTGTGTGTGTGTGTGTGTGAAGCCTCTCAAATGAATTGATTTGGACTTCTCACCAACCTTGACAGTGGAGACCCAGAACTTCAGTTTAATTTTTTAAAAACAAATGTAATATATCTTATTCCCGAGTGTGGTTTAGTCATCAAATTCTGTACAGAAAATAAATAGTTCCCTGGAGCAGAGCGCACGTCCAATCCTTCAGTCTCCTCCATAGTGTGCCGCAAAGTTAACACACAGGTCCCAGCACGCAGTTTCTCTCCGAGAAAGACTTAACCCTTCTCCTTTTCCTGGGTGATCAGTCCCAGCAAAACTGGCGCCTGCCCCTCAAACTCACTTGAGGCTAAAAGCCACATTCACGTTTTGCAATGAAGAGTTTAATTAGCATCTGAGTGTCTGCTTATGGTGACCAGTCGGTGTGTCATCTGCCCAGGAGGGAGTTCAAATCACCCTCTCTGCTATTGACACTCACTGTTCACTGCTTTAGAGTGTGAGTACCTTTGATTAGAAATTCCACTTCTAGAAAAGTATCCCAAGAAAGTAATCAGGATGCCGAAACTGGTTTGGCTCAGTGGATAGAGCATCGGCCTGTAGCCTGAAGGGTCCCAGGTTCAAATTTCGGTCAAGGTCATGTACCTTGGTTTCAGGCACATCTCTAGTAAGGGACATGCAGGAGGCAGCTAATCAAAGCTTCTCTCTCATTGATGTTTCTAACTCTCTGTCCATCTTCCTTCCTCTCTGTAAAAAAATCAATAAAATTTATTAAAAAAAAAAAAAAAGAAGCCAAAACTGGTTTGGCTCAGTGGATAGAGCTTCGGCCTGCAGACTGAAAGGTCCCAGATTCAGTTCTGGTCAAGGGCATGTATCCTGGCTGTGGGCACATCCCCAGTAGGGGGTGTACAGGGGGCGGCTGATCGATGTCTCTCTCTCTCATCGATGTTTCTGATTCTGTCCCTCTCCCTTCCTCTCTGTAAAAAATCAATAAAATATATTTAAAAAAGAAAAGAATCAGGAAATGTCAGCCAAGACTTCTGAGTATAGATGTTTATTGTGATACTAGAGGCCTGGTGCACAGATTTGTGCACATGAAAAGGAAATTAATTAGAAGGTGGCTGGTGGGGCAGGACTGGGCCAGATGTGCTGGACATACCCTGGAGTCAACCTCCTGTGGTCCCTCCCCAGCCGGCAGCCGCACTGGGGTGGCACTGTGGCTCAAAGGGCATCTGCAGAGTGAGCAGGGTCCCTCAGGCAAGTGGGATCCCTCAGCCTGGTCTGTGAGGATCGGGCCAAAACTGGCAGTCTGACATCCCTCAAGTGGTCCCGAGGTGCGAGAGGACACTCTGCAAAGTTGCTGTCGCTCGGCAGCTCCTGCATTGAGCATCTGCCCCCTGGTGGTCAGTGCGCATCATAGCTACCGGCTGGACAGTCAATGGTTGGACGGTTGCTTAGGCTTTTATATAGAGAGATATTGATTACAGCCATAATAGTAGGAGGCAACCTAAGTGTTACACCACTGGGGAGTGATAAAATGCATTCTGACACATTCGTACCATATAGGACCACACAGCCTTTGAAGAGAATGTGTGCAGGATATTGAATGGAATCAGGAAATGGTTAACACATATGTGTAAGACCTGTAATTACCTCTATGTGCGTTGTTAACATTTTTCAAAGGGTGTGACTATTGTTAAAAATATCCACTGTCTTTCCCACTCCCTGACTGTGGGTTCAGCCATGAGGTCTTTTGTTGTTGTCTTTTAAATCCCTGGGATATAAGAAGATGTGATGCTGGGGGAGGGCTGAAAGTCTTTGGGTGATTTGGCTTGATCTCTTGAGTCTTTGCCAGAGCCATGAGAATATACGTAGGCCAGCCCACTGATTCTGGGATAGATGACAGACATGTTCAGCCAAACCAAACCACCCAGAGAAACACAATCTGGCTCCACCGTCCTCCAGGGAACCCACAGATCCATGAGAGTAAAATACTGTAAGTCCACTGCTGGGGGCTTGTCATGCTGCCCTTTGGTGGTGATCGTTGACTGATACAGGAAGCAGGTACCCTCCACTTCTGGAAAGATCTTTTCCCCAATGACTTAGCATACACAAACTGGTGCAATCGTCCTACACTTTTTTAAGTGCCCATTTGATCCATACTGAGTCCCTCCAGGTTCAGGGGGAGGGGACATAAACTCCACTCCTTGATGAGAGGGATATCAAAGTTCCATTAGATGAACATGTGGGATGGAGGTATTTTATGGACTTCTTTGGAAAATAAAATCTACCATATGGAATTCTCAGAACATTGCCTCATAAGCACTTTCTATGTGTTAGCTATTTTCTTTTCCTTATTTAATAATTTCTGTTTATTTCAGAGAGGAAGGGAGAAGGAGATACAAACATCAATGATGAGAATCATTGATCTGCTACCTCCTGCAAGCCCCTTACTCGGGATCGTGCCCTGACCGGGAATCGAACCATGACCTCCTGGTTCATAGGTTGACACTCTACCACTGAGTCACACTGGCCAGGCTGTATTCATGATTTTCATTCAAAACGTATTTATTGAACACCTACTATGCACTAGTTACTCTGCTAGGTCCTGGAGATACACAAGGAACATCACAGAGGTGGTCCATCTGTACATGGGCTAACCAAAGGAAAACTACAGGCTAAACCCATTATAAGAACCACATAATAACTGAGCAGATGAGCGATGGGGCTGGAGATAATTTTCTAGCACGTAGGCCAGCCTCCGAGGACCAGGAAATAATCCTGACTCTAGAAGTATTTTGCTGTGATTGTGCCTTGTGTGATAGAGGCTTTCTTGGCAGCATCTCTGAGTGTAGAATGAGGAGGTCAGAGTTCTCAAAGGGCTTAGAGTCCAATTCCATTTCCATTGTATTCAAAGAGTTACTGTAGCTTTAATGCAAAGCAGGTGTTGGGCTTCTTAAACAGGAACGAAAGGAACCTGGCTAAGCTTAGCAGTAGCTTGCCACTCCAAGTGGGATCCAAATGGCAGCAGCCTCACCTGGGGGTTTCATAGACATGCAGAATCTGAGGCCCCGCCCAGGACCGCTGAATCAATAGCTGCATTTTTTTTTACTTTTAAAAATTTAATTGTGGTACAATTCACCTCTGAAATCTATCATCTCAGTGATTTTGAGTTCTTTTACATCGTTGTGCAACCATCACCACAGAACTCTTCATCTTACAAAACTGAAACTCTGTACCCACGAAACAATGACTCTCATCCCCTCTATACCCAGCCCCTGGCAGGCAACATTCTATTTCTGTCTCTCTGCACTTGAATACCCTAGGCCCCTCTTATGAGCAGAAACATACATTTGTTTTTTATGTGACAGGCTGATTTCGCAAAGCACAATGTCCTCAGAATTCATCCATGTTGTAGCAGAATCTGCATTTTTTTTTAAAAACATTTTTTATTGATTTCAGAGAGGAAGGAAGGAGGAAAGATAGAAACGTCAGTGATGAGAGAAAATCATTGATCAGCTGCCTCTTGCACGCTCCACACTGGGGATTGAGTCTGCAACCCAGGCATGTGCCCTGACCTGGAATCAAACCATGACCTCCTGGTTCATAGGTCGGCATTCAACCACTGAGCCACACCAGCTGGGCAGAATCTGCATTTTAAGAGGTCTTCCAGTCACATGTATGCACCTTTTAGTCTGAGAAGCGCAGCTTCACTAGATTGCTGGGAGCTGAGGTGGGGGAGGAGGATGTCCAAGAGGACAATCCTCGCAGGACGCAGCTTTCCTCTCTCCTCCTACAGCCCCTGCTTCGGGATCATCTCCATGGCCATGCAGGTGAGAGCAGTTTTTGATTCTTGACATCAACCACTTGGGCTCCACTCCACCAACCAATGAATGGCTGAACTGTCTTGTGGGCACCAAAAGTTTCAGGCCTGCTCTAGCTGGTTTGGCTCCATGGATAGAGCATCGACCTGCAGACTGAATGGTCCCAGGTTTGATTCCAGTCAAGGACACATGCCCAGGTTGTGGGCTAGATCATGGCAAGGAAAGTGGTATTTGCATTAAAAAAAAAAAAAAAAGCCGAAACTGGTTTGGCTCAGTGGATAGAGCGTCGGCCTGGGGACTGAGGGGTCACGGGTTCAATTCCGGTCAAGGGCATGTACCTTGGTTGCGGGCGCGTCCCCAGTAGGGGGCATGCAGGAGACAGTTGATCAATGTCTCTCTCTCATCGATGTTTCTGGCTTTCTATCCCTTTCCCTTCCTCTCTGTGAAAAATCAATAAAATATATTTAAAAAAAAAAAAAAGCCCTAACCAGTGTTGCTCCGTGGCTAGAGCATTGGCCTGTGTGGACTGGAAGGTCCCAGGCTCGATTCCGATCAAGGGTATGTACCTTGGTTGCGGGCACATCCCCAGTAGGGGGTGTGCAGGAGGCAGCTGATTAATGTTTCTCTCTCATGGATGTTTCTAACTTTCTATCTCTCTCTCTTCCTCTCTGTAAAAAAAAAATCAATAAAATATATTTTTAAAAAAAAGTTTTGGGCCTGCAGAAAATATGCTTGTGAAAGTCTAACTTATGTGTTGCTCACTGAAATAGCAACGACAATTTAAATGTCTGTGGATGGGCTACACGAAGTTAGCAGCCCATTAAATGGTTCACATTTATTTTAATAACACTTCCACTGGATAGTGCCAGCACTATTCCAAGTAGTTATCAGCCATTATCACCTTTAACTCTCATAACAATTCTAGGAATGGCCATTATTATTATTACCCCCATATTACAGATGGGGAAAGTGAGGCACAGACCAGGTAAACAACTTTCCCAAGGTCACATGGCTGACAAATGGGGGAGCTGGGATTTGAACCAAAAAGTGAGACTCTCGGACCTATAGGGCTACATTGGGCTTTCTTCTTGGTAATTGCTTGACCAAGTCTTCTGTTCAAAACCGGGCACGAGGAATTATGTAGATTGTGGGCATGTTGTGGTCTACTTTTAACCATAGGGGTTAGTTTGTAATAAAAAAATAACAGCAGAAGCTAGAATGTCGGAAAGTAAGCAGGAAGCCCACGTGACCTGATGGGTTTTTCTCAGTAGGACAGAAGAGAATTTGAGGTCCACATTCATGCTACTAAATCGTAGAAAGACTGGCTTCCCTCCTGCTAGTCACACTCTTCTTTGCCTCCTTCACAGGCTCCTTCTCCTCAGCCTTTTTCAAAGCCTCTCCCCCTCCCTGCCCCGGGTTCTCCCTCACTAATCTCAGTGATTCTCTTGGCTTCTAAGCAACTAACTCCCAAATCCATGCTGCTTATTGCGATCTTTCTTCCTGGTTCCGTATTTCATTTATTCCCAGTGTCTCCGTGAAAAACTGAGAATGGGAATCATTATTATTCTTATCCCCATGTTACAGATTGGGAAAGTGAGGCACAGATCAGTTAAGCAACTTTCCCAAGGTCATATATGGCTGACAAATGATGGATCTCAAATCCGCCTGGCCCACGTGGCTCAGTCGGCTGAGTATTCTGTGCACTGAAAGGTTGCTGGTTCGATTCCTGGTCAGGCACATGCTGCGATTGTGGGCTCCATCCCTGGCAAGGAGCATGCAGGAGGCAGCCGATCGATGTTATGCTCTTACACTGATGTCTCTATCTTTCCCTCTCTCTTCCTCTCTCTCTAAAATTTAAAAACTGCTTTAAAAAAAAAAAAAAGATGTCAAATCCACCTCCGGAAAGATGAGCTACATTGCTTGATTGATACCTTGAGAAGAGTGGGGAGCTCAATGTCATGGCCAGACTGCTCTCATGATCAACGTGCCTAAATGGCACGCATCGCCTCCTGACCAGGCCACACTCCCAGGCCCCCATTGCTGATCCCACACCATCCTCTCTATGAGGCTTGAAATCTCTGTTGGTTGTCATCTCCTTCCTTTCTCCAAAGCTTAAGAAGTTTTCCCTCCTCAAGAGATCTCAAACCCGCCTTCTACTTTGCATGTTGTCACTGTCCGAGCTCAAGCCCTTACCATCTGTCTCTAGTCTCCTCAGCCCTGCCTCGACCTTCCTCCCCAATGCCCAGCCTACACACAGCTGACAGGCATCTTCCCAAAACCCAGAGCAGCGTGTTCCATCCCCTGGCGCTGCTCTTACCTCCATCCCTGCGTCCTGAGGGAATTTGCCGGCGGCTCAGGGAAAATGCCCTCCTTCCTTGCTCTTGTTCAAAAAGCAATCCCAAAGTGACAGAAAAGTTGCACGTCCAGTTCAAGCAGCATTTTGGTTCCTGGGCCACTTGAGAGTGAATGGCAGACCTGATGCCCTGAAAACTTCAGTATGCATCCCCCACCAACAAAGGGGACATCTCCTGGTACACCGCACAACCCTTGTGGAAATTAACATTGGTAAGTTGCCCCATTCGAGGTTTGCCAGCTATCCCTGTAACACTTCGCAGCAAAGCGGTCCAGTCCAGAATCACATGTGCGTCAGCTGTCATGTCTCCTTGGGCATCTTCAGTCTGGAGCAGCTCCTCATTCTTTCCTTGATTTGTATGTCCTTGACATTTTTGAAGTTTCCAGTCCCAACATGTACAGATACCCCTTAATGTTGTTTTGGCCTGATGTTTCCTCACGATTAGATTTGGGCAGGAATAGAGTGCATCTTGGTTAGGAATATCGCAGACGTGACACTGGATTCTTCTCGATGCCTCTAACTGTGTGGTACACGATTTCCATTTGCCCCAGTCCCGGCGATATTCACTCGGATCCCTTGAGTAGAGAGTGTCCACGAGGTTCCTCACCAACAGGGATTCTGTTCCCTTTCACAAGTAGTTTGTGGAACCCATTGAAACTGTATACATATTTTGGTCCTCATCAGACTTTCAATCGAGTCATTTATTTATATCAGACTAGATGAATGCTTTTCTATTTTATTCAATGTGTTCAATAGAATCCATTACTATCATATCTTGCCTTCTCTCCTGGTATGACATGGACCTGTATAAAGAGGATTTTAGCCACTTCTTGGCCCCGGGGCCCTGTGTTGATCAAAACCATGTGCTTCATTCCTACTCAGAGGAAGGTTGTTTTCTGAGTTTTTGTTACCCAAGTGCATACAGTTACGACTTGCTTATGAAGCAAAAGTTGTCATAATGTGAAACTATGTGCTAATGGCCCATAACACAGGCCACACTCACACAAAGTCTCTCCCTGCTTCACACTAGCAGCCTTCTTCACCCATTCCAGGAACACGTTGGTGGTTTGTAGCAACATCCAAAATTACAATTCAAATTCAATGCAAATCGGGTCATAAGGTGAAATTGCTATTCTTGCAAAGTCGCAGGGTTTCATGAAGTCCGTGAAAGTAATTTAGCAGGCCTGCTCAAAGCCTCCGTGAGGCCAGATAATAGCTCCCAAAGAGAAAACAGGAAGGAAGGAGGATGAGATGCTGTGAATGACAAGGATTCTGAAAAGAAATCCTGAGAAAATCAGTAAGGCCATCACATAATTTTGTGGCCTGAAAAATGACCCTCTTTATGAATGTGATGTGAAAATAAAAAATAAAGTAAGGAATAACATACAATTTTATTCCAAAAAAAATTTGATGTTTGTATTATTTATGTATGTATGTATGTATGTATGAATTCAGAAGTAGCACATGGCTAAAACCACCATCTAAATTGTGGTAGGGGGTAAAGTTGCTATCATAATAACGTTGGCGTCTTTTTCCAGGATAAAATGCCGATCAAATGTTTTCTTCCCTCGTCACTGTAAAACTGCAGTCCCTTCTGTAAGTGGGTCCCCTTTAAATAGCCTTGTCTGGCACAATCAGTGTGGCTCAGTGGTTGAGCGATGACCTTTGAACCAGGAGATCACAGTTTGTTTCCTGGTCAGGGCACAGGCCTTGGCTGCAGGCTCGAACCCAGGAGGGGACCTGCAGGAGGCAGCTGATCAATGTTTCCCTCTCTCTCTCTCTCCTCCCTTCCTCTCTGAAATGAATAAAATATATTTTAAAAATAAATAAATAAATGGCCTTGTCTGGGCGCCATTTATCTGTAGGTCATGAGGCAACTCAGCAGGCAGCTCACAGCTGCTGGGGCAGGAGTGAGCCTCTGTCCCCTCACATGCCCCTTGCACATGTCACCCTCCCCAAGTCCCAACGTCTCCTCTTTCTCCCTCCCCCCGCCCTGCCTCCATGCTTATTTTTTTACTTTCTAATCTCACCTTCCTCATTTATCAAAAGAGGAAGAGAATACCCGGGCTCCACTGATATCACAAAGGGCGGTTCCTGTAGTCAAATGAGTTCACAGCTAGTAACAGCAGTCGCCACCATGTACTGAACCCTGTTCTGTGGATTGTTGCAATGAAGTCTCCCCAATTTGTAAAGGTAGAGCCATTGTTTTCTGGCATTTTACATATAAGCAAACTGAGGCTCTAGGAAGTTAAGTAAGTTACTCAAGTTTCCTCAGTCATTGCAAGAGTGAAAGATTTGAGGCCATTTGGTTTGGTGTCGGCCCACGGGCTGAAGGCTTGCAGGTTCTATTCCCGTCAAGGGCACATACCTCAGTTGCAGGCTCAATCCCCAGCCGCAGGGTGCATCCAGGAGGCAACCAATCCATGTCTCTCTCTCTCTCTCTCACATTGATGCTTCTTTCTCTCTCTCTCTCTCTCCTCCTTATTCCATTCTCTCTAAAAATCAATGAAAAAAAATATCCTTGGGTGAGGAGTGAAGATTTGAGTTCATTAGTTCAAGCTCTAAACTGCTAGATCATCCTGTATAGAGAAGAGCTTTGAGAACTGAGAGGTGCCCTGTGATTATAGGCATCATCATCGCATGTTTCCCCGTGTATGCGCTGAACTCCAGGAGCTGTTGCAGGAGAACGGGGAAACATTACTAGAACTCATTCCTTGTGTGTGTGACTGGCTGTTTGGACCCCAGAATACTTCACTACTGGCACCCAGTGGCACCCATAGGCATTGCCTAACCCCATTCAGACTAATGACCCTAATCCAGTGGTCGGCAAACCGCAGCTCGAGAGCCACAGGTGGCTCTCTGGTCCCTTGAGTGTGGCTCTTCCACAAAATACCACGTGCGGGCATGCACATACAGTGCGATTGAAACTTCGTGGCCCATGTGCAGAATTCAGTGTTCAGCTCTCAAAAGAAATTTCGATCGTACCGTTGATATTTGGCTCTGTTGACTGATGAGTTTGCCGACCACTGTCCTAATCTATAGGCCTTAGAAAACCGATTTGGCTGTGAGCAGTAAAACAGCAGCAGAATAACTCCCCCAAAGAACATTCACTCAGCCCCCCAGCCCTCCCCTAGCAGCTTTGGCCAGGGGGCACCTCGGCCTCCTCTCCAGCGCTCCCAGGCCTGGATGGGTGGCACCAGGCCCAGAGGCCTAAGAGGAAGTTTGGTTTCTGTTAGATAGCAGAGGAGTCAAAATATGTGTGGCTCGGTGCTGGGCACTAGAATTTACTGTTGCAAAATGCAAGCAAGATTGTTAAATGCCCACCTATAAGATGAGTAAGAAGCCATCCATACATGCTCACACATACACACACACACACACACCATTCAGGGCTACCTGGAGCAGAGTTCGGATGCAGGGTTCCTCCCCCTGCCCCCTACAGATAGCCCTGTTCCATGGTCCTCCCTCTACTCAGGCTATGAGTGTCTGACCCCATGGACAGGAGTCCCTCTGCTCTGCTTTGCATTTTCACTCCATGGGCACTGTGTTTGCCCCCCAGCCTGCCTCTGCAGGAGCCCAGGTTTGTGAGTGGGCGCTAATTTGCCTAACAGGCATGAAGTGGTGTTGTGTGTTACCAGTGCCCAGTATAGGAGGGAAACTCCCCTGGAGGTGTTGGATCTGACTCAGGTAATAAAACCACCGGTTTCTCATAATCTCAGGAGAGCTATGGGGGGAACGAGGGAGGGCAGAGGCAGAAAGGAGAATTGTATTTGTTGACACATGCAAAGACCCCCAAACCATTAGACTTCTCTTCCCAGTCAGAACTTTTGGTTGGAGGGAAGAATATTTAAGAGGGTCCTCTTGGCTTACACATGAGGAAGTTGAGATCCAAAAAAAGCATCAGGACTAGAGTGAGTATGCCCCGTGGTAAAGGACAGACAGAGCTGGCAATCGAGCCAGGTCTGGACCTTCCACTCCAGCACTCCCTCCGCAGGCTAACATCCACACCCCAGCTTGAACAGACATTACATTGTGAAATGGCTAATGCATATGCCCTCATGCAGAAGCTGTAGCTTAAGCATGTTAGACAAGAAAAGTTGGGGCGAGGGATCTTTTTTAAGATGTTTTGGGGTGGATGTTGAGGGTATCTGCTAGTTTTGCCTGCCCCATCAAGGCTACCACTTCCAGTTGTTCACGTTTCCCACTGCACAAGAGGGGACAAGTGGGTTCATATCCAGCTTTAGCTTTGCTCACTCAACCATGTGTCCTGGGTGTGGAGCTGCTTCTGCCCAGAGGAAGGTGGGTGCCATCTACCTCCCCGCCAAATGGTGGGAGCACCAGGCTGTTTCTACCTGGAGGGGGTGCCCATGTCCAACTCACAAGGGTCCCATAGGAGCCAGCTATGGCATCCTGCATCCATTCCCCCTTCTTCTGACACGGAAGCACAATTTTCTTTTGGTTCTCAATCCTATGGTTTTATGCTGACCCCACTCCCATCTCCAGCAATGGACCAGTGACTCAAACCTATAATCAGTGACTCAATGAACATTAACTCCAGTTATGGCTGGAGCTATTGGTCCTGGGGCAACCTTTGCCCTGGAGTGGCTATTCTTGGGAGGAGAGGGAAAAAAAGAAGGAGAAGGAGAAGAAAAAGGAGAAGGAGAAGCAGGAGGAGGAGGCGGGAAGGAGGAGGGAAAGAGAGAGGGGAGGGAATAAAAGAAGAAGGAGGAGGGAGAAAAGAAAAGAACCCAGCCGGTTTGGCTCAGTAGTTGAGTGTCGACCTATGAACCAGGAGGTCAGGGTTCGATTCCTGGTCAGGGCACATCCTCGGGTGTGCAGGAGGAACCAATCAATGATTGTCTCTCATCATTAACGTTTCTATCTCTCTCTTCCTCTCCTTTCCTCTCTGAAACCAATAGAAATATATTAAAAATAAAAAAGAAGGAGAAAAGAAGATGGTATTGTTGGACAACTTGGAATCAGTTGGGTCTAACCAGATTCCCCCCTTTAAATTAAGCAGCTATCTGAACCGATTCTCTTCCTTGCTTAGGCTGAGTTTTGTTGAGTTCTGTCCCTTGCAACCTCAGGAGTCCTGACCACTGAAGTGAGAGAGTTCAGGTTTCACCTACTATGAAAGCTCCTCTACCAGATTGCCGAGAGAGCTTTCCAAATCTGAACTAAATCTAATCCATCCTCAACTCCGCCCTCCCCCGCCCCCATGGCATGCTAGGAACCTTGGGGGGTGTCCTAGGAGCATACACCTGTGATACCTACCTTCCTCTCCTCTGTAAGCACTTACCCTCGGGTCTCTAACAGTCCTGTCAACAAAGACCTGCATTTAAAATTCCATGTAAGCTCTCAGCAGAGCCGGGTAACCGATTGAGACAGCATGGAAAATATATGATCTTCATTATCATGACATGGGAAGCAGAGCTGTCTAATTGCTTTTGTCCACTGGTGTATAAAGATTGAGTCCAGATGTGTTTTTAAAACAAGGAAAAGAAATTTTACAAAGGCTCGTGTTGGACCTTGCTTTGAACAAAGCAGTCTAATTTCCTCTCTTTCTGTCTCTTCCTCTCCCCCTCCCCCCCACTCCCCTCCCCCTCTTCCCTCTCTTCCCCACCTTCCCCCACTCCCTCTCTCAGGGGAGAACGATGTGAAAGTGTTTTAACTGCTTGTAAGTTTTCACAACCTTGTTGATTTAGCTTTTCACAGAAGATAAAATTGTGAAATTGGCCTTGAAAACTTTATTTTCGCTTTCCTCCATTCAAAGGGACAGTTGTGGAGCTAAAGCACAGGCTGCTGGTCAGCCCGAGCTCCCGTCTCCCTGGCCAGCTGCCCTCTGCAGAGAGTTGAGGGAGCAGTGAGTCCCTTGCAGGCTTGGGGAAGAAAGCCTTCCCATGGAAATCCACAGAACGGGATGAGATGATAATCATCTTTAAATAGAACCACCCAGGGCCCAGCTTCTGTGTTTCATTTTCTGAAAGAGCCCCTAAATCCGCTTCAACATTTTTTTTTTTACCACTACAGTTATTTTTAGCACACCCAGCCCACAGAGCTCAGCAGGCCTGAGGCCCTGAGGGCGTCCTGAACTGGGGGTGGAGTGCACAGCTCCTCCCGCAAAGGTGCACTTGAAGCTGGAAAACTAAAGCAAAACAAAACAAAAGGTGCAGCCCCCAACACTGTGCTCATTTGGAGGCCAGGCTGCTTGGCCCCATGCGTGTATATGAGGCCAGGGCTGCCCACAGGAAATAGAATTCATTGAAAGGTTACCTTGTTATTCTCAAAATTAATATTTTTCCTGAAAATTCAGAGTGCCTCTGGTGGATTGGAAAAAAAAAGGGTGCAGGTAACGCTGCATTGGGTGTGGAGACATACCCCGAAAGTGGGAAGAATGGAAGGCAGGATCCTCCATCAAACCTCAAAGGGGCTCCTTCAGCCCCGGGTCCTGGGGCCAGGGAAGCCCCTTTCTCATCTACTGAGGCAGAGGGGGTTGCTAGTGAGAGAGTTCAAGTTTGAACTCTTCCCGAATGCAGGAACCTCCTCCCCATCCCCTGCTCAGAAGCTGTGTAGGCTGTGGCCTGGCCAGTGTGGCTCAGTGGTTGAGTGTCCACCTATGAGCAGGAGGTCACAGTTGGATTCCTGGTCAGGGCCCATGCCAGGGTTGCGAGCTCGATCCCCTGTGTGGACTAATCAGTAGGCAGCCAATCAATGATTCTCTCATCATTGGTATTTCTATCTCTGTCTCCCCCTCACTTCCTCTCTGAAATCAATAAAAATATTTTTTTTAAAAATAAATAAAAGAACAAAAATTAACAAACAAAAATAATTAGAAGCGTTTAAAAAAAATCTGTGTAGACTGTGTAGTTGTATCTCCAAATAATTACAGAGATCTCATGGCTCCGGCGGGAAGAGGGGGGGGTTTCCACTCTCTAAGGAGTCCTCAGAGTTAGCTCCTTTTTGGGGGGAGATAAATAACTTTAATCTCCCTTACCTATTTTTTAAAATATATTTTTATTGATTTTTAGAGAGAGAAAAAGTGAGAGAGATAAAAAGCATTGATGAGAGAGAAACATCATTGATTGGCTGCCTCCTGCATGCCCCCTACTAGGGATCAAGCCTGAAACCCAGGCATGTGCCCTGACCAGAAATCAAACTGGCGACCTGTTGGTTCATGGATCTGTGTTCAACCACTGAGGGACACTGGCCTGGCATCCCTCACCTATTTTGTAGGCAACAAGCCCTCGGAGGTAACACTAAAAGACAGAAAGTGATGGCTGGAGTGGGCAACCTTTCCCAGCACTTATTTCCACACCCATCTCTCCACCCGAAGGTATATTATGGCTTTAATTCCAACCTAAATTCCAGAGGGAGCGACTAATGTGTGGCATTAGTGGGAACAGTCATTACAGAGAAATTGCGGTGGAGAAAGCTGTGGGCTCATTCTGGTGCTGTTCTTAGTAGCCAGGAGACCTCAGGCAAGTCATTAGCTGCTATGAGCCTTGATCTCCTCCTCTATGTGCTGGGGCAGAGCTAAGAACGCCCTCACAGCGTGATCACAAAGAGTCCCCGAGAAATGAACGCAACACTCAACAAATGGGACTGCTAAACATCAATTGGCTACCTCCTGTTTTGATTAGATCAGTACCCACCAGAGCCTCCGTTATAGCGTGACCCTAGGATTGATACTGCATGTCTCCCCAAAAGTGTGCTTGCCTGGTACAAAGGAGTTGGGCCCTGAACGGTTTGGCTCAGTGGATAGAGCGTCAGCCTGCGGACTCAAAGGTCCCAGGTTCTATTCCAATCAAGGGCATGTATCTTGGTTGCAGGTACATCCCCAGTGAAAAGTGTGCAGGAGGCAGATGATTGATGTTTCTCTCTCATTGATGTTTCTAACTCTCTAACTTCTCCCTTCCTCTCTGTAAAAAATCAATAAAGTATACTTTTTTTTTTTTAATGGAGTTTGGCACTTGGATAAATGGAGCACCGTCTAAGCGTCGATGTGGAATCCAGGATTCCAGCACATTCTCGTCTAAGGGTCTGTGCAAGAGATATCCGCTCAAATGCGCTCCTTCTGAGGGAGACTGTTACCACTAGAGTGGCCTGCAGGAGCAGGCCCGGGGGACCATGCACTGAATTGTCTGGCCTGAGCCCCAATCCCCTGCCACCTCCTCAAGACCCCGGGGGACAGGAGCCGGTACAGACACGTGACAGGAAGCTGTCCCCAGGCTGGTCAGGACCTTCCCATACTTGGGCATTTGAATTGGGAAACCTGGAAGGAGCTGAGTCATGGTGTGGGCTCCAGAGCTGGGGCTCCTGATGTTGGGAGCCAGGGGAAACCAAGAGCAGAGCAGCCAGGGCAGACAGAGGCGCTGACTCATTCTCTGGTCCCATTTCTACAAACCTCGCTCCTGGGCGAGAGAAGTGGGACGCATTCCATGCCTGGGGTAGTAGGCTGAATTGTAACTCCAAAGAATACATGTCCACATTTTTTTATTAGTATTATTGATTTGAGAGAGATAGAAGAGAGAGAGAGAGGGAGGGAGAGAAAGCTAAACATCAGTTGGCTACCATCTGTACACACCCTGACCCGGATTGCATCTGGGATTGTACCTGAAACTGGGCATGTACCCTAACCAGGAATCAAACCCTCGACTGTGGGAGCCCCTTTCCACGTCTCGCATGGTTCAGGGTTCCCGGTTCAGGGTTCGGGTTCTGGAGGAGGCCGCACGAAAATGAAAAGAGAGACTGGAAAAGTATTAATTTGGCGATATTGGGGGGCCAGGCAGGAGCCTTCCTCTAGTGCAGCGGTTCTCAACCTGTGGGTCGCGACCCCTTTGGGAGTCGAACGACCCTTTCACAGGGGTCGCCTAAGACCATCGGAAAATGCAGATATTTACATCACTATGCATAACAGTAGCAAAATTTCATGGTTGGGGGTCACCACCACATGAGGAACTGTATGCAAGGGTCTCAGCCTTAGGAAGGTTGAGAACCACTGCTCTAGTGGAAAGGACTACCTCTTGCTCTGGCCTTTTTCTCCCTTTTATTAAGGCTTTGGGACACACCCATAGCCTTTAGGCAGGAAATTACAAGAACAGAAATTAACATGAAACAAACAGGTAGAGGCTGCTTCAGCTAACAATGTTTCAACTAAACAGTGAGTGATTAGCTCTGACTTTTCAGAGCAATTAAGGTTGACCAGCCTTCTGGTCTCCTGTCCACATCTTTCTATTAGTGAGACAATGTTTGGTTTCCAGCACTTGACCTTTCAGCATATGGGACCACGCTCCAACAAACAGAGCCGCGCTGGCCGGAGCAAGGCATGTCCACCTCTTAACCCCCGGAGCCTGTGAATGCAGCCTTCCTTGGGGGAAGGCCTTTGCAGATGTTAAGGGTCTCAATTTGACATCATCTTGGATGATCTGGGTGAACCCTAAACCCAGTGACAAAAGTCCTTAGAAGAGACAGAAAAGAAGACACAGAGAAACACGGGAGAAAAGGTGGGTGAGTGTCGAGGCAGAGGTTGGAATTATGCTGCCACAGACCAAGGAGTACCCGGAGCCATCAGAAGCCTGAAGAAGCCAGAAAGGATGCTTCCTAACCTCTGGAGCAAGAATGTCAAACCCAAAGACCAAAGAAATGAGGCACACGGGCCACAGGCCACGGGTTTGACATGCTTGCAGTCTGGAGGAAGTGCAGGCAATCTGAGTTTGGACTTCTGGCCCCTAGAACTGTGAGAGAACACTTTTCTATTGTTTAAAACCTCCCAAGTTTGTGGCAGCGTATAGCAGAAGGCACAGGAAACTAATATGTCTTGCAAACCAGGCATGGGGCAAAGTTACAGGCGACTGACTCTTGGCGGAATAATGCCTACTCCAAACGAGGTGGCACCCACTGCAAGCAACATCTCCTTAGTTTTCAGCCATAAACTGAGTTTCCTGCTGCAGTTCCCATAAAATAATCACAGAAATAGCTACCATTCCTGGAGCGCCTATGATGTGCCAGGAAATTTAGGGTTTTTCTCAAAGCTCTGAGTTTTTTCTTTAATTCACAGAAACTCCTTTCCTTTCACTCTGCCTGAATGGCATTCCCATTTTACAGCTAAGTAAGTTGAGGTTTAGAGAAATGGGATAACCGGTGCTGGGAGCCAGCCCAAGCCCTCCAGCCCAGGGGAATGGGAACGTTCTCTGCTTCCACATCCCCAGGGCCAGAGGCAGGAGAGGAGGAAGGGGGTGGGAGGAAGCCAGAAGGAGAGGTCTCATGGGCCACGCTGCCACCTCAGGGCAGGGATGTGTGACAGGTCCGGGCTGCGTGGCCACACGGCAGCAGAGAGAACTTGTTCTGAACCCAGGTCCTGACACCACTTACTGGCTGAGGGACCCTCTCCCAGGAGCAAGGAATTGTAATGCTCCGTGTCTAGTATTAGGGTTAAAGTAGAACATGGCGTTCAGCATGGAGCTCAGCGAAGCTTGGTCCGAGAGAGGCAAGAAACTGTGAGGCCCTGCGCCTGCTAATCCTCCCTGAAACCCCAGGCATTTCAAAGGTCCTAGAGCTAAAGGTCACCGTCCTAAAAGGTGTTTACAATCTCTCTCTCTCCACGAGGTCAATCTCCGCCTTTGTCTTTAAAACTGCGTGTGAAGTATTGCTTATCAAACTCACCTGGTCAGAAGACTCCCGGAGCCTTGTTAAAAATTTACATTCCACGGCCTCACCTTAGACTCATGGAGGGAGGGCTCCGGCACCCGAATTCTTGGGTAAGCAGTCCCAGGTGACTATTAAAATGAGAAAAGGTTAGGAATCTTAAACTGTAACGGTCATGCCAAATACCCAGGGATCTCGTTGACAGCTGGGTGGGCCTGAGCACCTGCATTTTTCACAAGCTCCCAGGGCACCCCTGGGTGGCTTCTGGGAGCCACACTCTGGGCAGCAAGAGAAACTGGCAAGCGTGACATGAACTGGATTTAAAGGCCTTGGTTAACATCCTCAAGGTCTACCCGTGCTTTACAATGCTAAGAGACTTTTCACATTCCTGTTCTTTTTAAAAAATATTTTTATCGATTTTTTTTTTTTTTTTAGAGAAAGAGGGAGACAGAGAGAGAAAGAAACATTGATGTGAGAGCAGAACATCCATCAGCTGCTTCCCTCATGACCCCTCCACCCCACTGGGGATCAAGCCTGAAATCCAGGCAATTACCCCGACCAGGAATTGAACCAACAGCCTTCGGTGCAGGGGACTAGGCCTGACCCACTGAGCCCCATGGCCCGGGGCTCACCTTCAGGTTCTTCAGCCAGCAGAACGGTCCGATCAGGTGGACAGCATCCTCTTTGTACCCATGTGATCCCAGCAACAGGCAGTCAGGCTGGTGGCTGGGAGAGCCAGGGCAGTTTCCCACAGGAGCGCATCTATAAAAGGCACGTTCCTGGCACGTGCTCACTCATCCATTCCCTCACCGAAGGGACTGTGTACCCCCGGGGCTGCTAAGGACTCCCTGAAGGAGGAAAGGAAGTCTGGCTGTACCACGGTTCCCTCCACCTGGCTGGGGTGTCTGGTCATGGAAGTGCTTGGGTAGCACTTTCACATCACGTCACCCCTGATAGAAATTTCCCCTCCGGAATCTCCCCGCAAGCTGCGCCTGCCTGTCACTCTCGCCACCTCGGTTCACAGGCTCGCTGTCATCACTTCCCCACTTTTGTGGACTGAGGTGTCCTTTCCCTGCTGCCTGGGTGCGCATACTCTTTTTTTAAAAAAGGCTTTTCACTTTGAAATAATTTCACACTTTGAGAAGAACTGTAATAATAGGAAAAAATAGGAAAATGATGCAGCCCCTTTGAAAAACATTTTGGCAATTTCTTTAACAGTTAAACCTAGCCCAGCCAGCATGGCTCAGTGATGGAGCGTCGACCTGTGGACCAGAACAGTGGTCAGCAAACCGCGGCTCAAGAGCCACACATGACTCTTGAGCCACGGTTTGCCGCTCTGTTGATTAACAAGTTTGCCAACCACTGAACCAGGAGATCTGGTTCGATTCCCCATCAGGACACATGCCCCGGTTGCGAGCTTGGGCTTGATCCCCAATGTGGGGCGTGCAGGAGGCAGCTGATCAATGATACGCTCTCATCATGGATGTTTCTATACCTCTCTCCCTCTCCCTTCATTTCTGAAATCAATAATATATATATATGCAATGGGAAGATATGTATACATGTAACACAATAAAAAAATTAAAAAAAACAAAATAAATAATTTGTAACTATGAAAAAAATAATGTGTGTGTGTGTGTGTGTGTGTGTGTGTGTGTGTATTAAAGGTAAACCTAGCAATGTCACTCCTGGGGCACATACCCAAAATAATTGAAAACACATATTTTGGAACAAAACTCAAACACCCAATCAATGAGTAAGTGGATAAACAAAATGCAGTATATACATACAACGCAATAGTATTTGGCTATAAAAAGAAATTAAGTCCTGATACATGCTACAATGCAGATGACCCTCAAAAACAAAGATGTTAAGTGTAAGAAGCCAGACATAAATGGCTTCTTAAACTTAACATATATGATTTCATTTACATGAAATATCCAGAATAGGTAAATCTATCCTAGATAATAAAACCCTAATATGCAAATCAACCTAACGGCCGAATGACCAGTTCCTATGACATGTACTAACCACCAGGGGGCAGATGCTTAATGGAGGAACTCTCTCCTCATGATCAGTGTGTTCCCATAGGGGGAGCACTGCTCAGCCAGAAGTTGGACATCCCTGGTGGGGTCCCAGGCTGAGGGACACACCCCCACCAATGCACGAATATCGTGCACCAGGCCTCTAGTAGGAAAATAAAGCAAGCTGTTGGTTGCCAGGGAGTTGGGGGAGGATGGGGCTGGGAAGTGATTGCTTAGTGGGTATGAGGTTTTCTTTGGGGATGATGCCAATGTGTTGGAACTAGACAGAGGAGGTGGATGCACAACGTTGTGAAGGTGTTCAGTGCCACTGAATTGTACATTTTTAAGTGATTAATTTTGTTGTGTGGATCTCATCTTAATTTTTAAAAGCTGCACTAAGACTTATGAGACTATATATATAGTCTATATTCATTTTCTGAGCCATTTATGCCAACCAAATATCTCAGCATGTATCCCCTAAGAACAAATACATCTTACATAACTCCAGTAATAATGATCAATCTCAGGAAATTTAATATTAATGCAATACTGTTATCTGAGCTGCAGTTCACATTCACATTTTGCCATTTTCCCACTGATGTCATTTTCAGTGATTTTCCTCCCAATTCAGGATCCAGAATTATACAATGCATTTAATTGTCAAGTCTCTTTACTCTCCTTTCATCTGGAACCGTCTCTTAGCCTTTAGAGTTGTTTTCTCTTGCCCTAGCTGGTTTGGCTCAGTGGACAGAGCATCGGCCCTATGGACTGAAAGGTCCCAGGTTCAATTTTGGTCAAGGGCACATGCCTAGGTTGCAGGCATGATCCCCAATATGGGGCATGTAGGAGGCAACCAATCTATGATTCTCTGTCATCCTTGATGTTTCTAGCTCTCCCTCCCTTTCTTTCTGAAATCAACAAAAATATATGAAAGTAGCCGAAACCAGTTTGGCTCAGTGGATAGAGTGTCAGCCTGCGGACTGAAGGGTCCTAGGTTCGATTCCGGTCAAGGGCATGTACCTTGGTTGCGGGCACATCCCCAGTAGGGGGCATGCAGGAGGCAACTGATCGATGTCTCTCTCTCATTGATGTTTCTCTCTCTCATATATATTTATATATGAAAGTAATAATAATGAAGTAAAATGGTTTTTCTTTTCTTTTTGGGCTTTCCTCACATTGCCATTTCGGAAGAGTGTAGGTCCCTTGTTCTGCACACTGTCTCTCGTTGTGGGTCTGTCTGACTCTGTCCTCAGGATTCCATGCATGTTGTGCCTCTTTGGCAGGAATATCTCAGGCGTGATCTGTCCTTGAGGCGTGGCATCCATGTGTCCCCTTATGATGATGTCCACTTTGGTCACTTGGTTCAGGCTCTGTCTGCCCGATTTTTCTTCGGGATGCTACAGTTTTTCTCTTTGTATTTAATAACAGAGTATGGTGTTTTTAATTTCTAACAAAATTAATTCATAAAATTAGTTCTCGGCGCTGTCTGCAGTTTGTTACTCATTCAATCAATCTCTATTTAGTCCAGGGAGGATATTATATTGATAAAGTTTAAGACAGTCCCTGCCCTCCTAGAACTCATTGCTTTGCTGGGCTGACAGGTTCCAAAGTCCCCAAATTGGAATACTGAGTCTGTCCAATATATTCGTTACTTCTTTTGTCAATTTCATAAGGAGAAGGCAGCTGTCTGGGAATCATTTTGGCCATGAAACCCAAGCACTTGTTAAACTCTCTTGCAAACCTTAGAATAATGGGTCTGGAATATTTAACTACATCAAGCCAAGAATCCTATCTAATATAAGGGTAATATGCAAATTAATTGTTGCTCCGTCACAAAGATGGCAGCGCCCATAGCCACAAGATGGTGGTGCCCAATCCTCTCAGTCACACCAGAGTCCCCCCGTCCTCAGGGGGATGGCCACTGAGAGGGGGCCTGGCGGAATGCTTGCTTTGAGGCAAGCGTTCTGCGCCAGGCCAAGAATGGGCCTTTGGCCAGGCCAGGGTGTGGAATGCTTCCTTTGTCACCCTGGTAACAAGGCAAGTGTTCTGCTCCCAGCCATGGATGGGCCTCTGGGCCATGGAGAGCCTCTGGGCAGTGGGCATGGAATGGCCAGGTCCTGCAGAGCTACTAGTGCACAGATTCATGTGCAGGACTGCTAGCTTATGATAATAAAGGGGCAATACGTTGATTAGACTGGACGTCCTTCCAGATGAAGCTGGGGCCGAAGGGAAGCCTGGGTCCCAGGTGCCTGTGGGCAGCCAGAAGGAGCCCAGCCCAGGTCCTGGGTGCCTGCTGCTGGCCGGAGGGAAGCACAGGTCCCAGGTGCCCGAGGGAAGCTGGTGCCAGCAGCCGGGGAAAGGAAGGCCTACGCTTGCATGAATTTTCATGCATCAGGCCTCTCATTGAAATAATAACATACAGACTAAGTAAGGCACAGATTTTATTGTAAAGCCTGTTTCAATACTTCATGCTTTTAAAATAATAATTGCTTTTTCCTTGAGCTTAATATTTTTAATGGGCTGGTTCTTTGAATTGTTGGAATAAAACTCGTTTTAAGTAGAACTGAGAGAATAATGGCAGGTACCCAATCTGGAGACCTGCTTAAACTGCTTCCTGTGACCGCAGAGTGCTGGTTCTTCCTCACTTTTCGTGTGGGATTCATCTTTATCGCCCTCAACATAACTTGTCAATAGGTGGGGAAAAGCATACTGGCAACAATCTATTTTTTGTGCATCTCCCAAGTATGCATCATTCTGTGTCCCTTGACTAATTTTGAGAGCTTAAAAATAACAAAAAATACAATGTAGAATTAAAGAACAGATATTTGAAAAGATAGTTCCCACTCTACTATTTGCTTAATTTGCATAATTTTAGATTGACTTTACTATTAAAATTACCGATTTTGCTGCCAAAAAAAAATTATTTTTTCAACCTAACAGAATGCAGGCTCCATTTCTAACAGTTTCACGGCCGCTTGGAACACACGCACGGTCCCGCCATGTTTTCGGTGTCTTTCCCTAGAAAGGACTTGCCTGGCGGCCACCATATGCCTGACAGAAACACAGGAGCGAGCAGCCCAAGAGCGATTGGTCAAGGGGTGTTTGAGGATATTGCTTGCTTTCTTTTTTTTTTTTTAAATGCTTATTTGCTGGCAACCTGCCTTCTCTTAGGTCTGCTTACATTTCAAGATCTATCAGCTGTGATGTAGTTTTAAAACAGCAGTTATTTTGTCCTTAAGTCATACATGCTCACCATAGAAAAGGCAGGTGAAGCACAGTAAAGACATGTTACACACAATCCCATCCAGAAATAATTATATGTACGTAATTGTATATATGAAATACTTAAGGTATTTTGTGTTCCTTTCCATATGGTAAAAATATATACATACATATGTTTTTTACATATATCAACTGTCTGTGGGTTCAATCCCTGGTCAGCGCACATAGAAAAATCAACTAATGAATGCATAAATAAGCAGAACAATAAGTAGATATTTCTCTCTCTCTCTCTCTCTCTCTCTCTCTCAAATTAATAAAAAAATTTTTTTGGCCCAGCCAGCATGGCTCAGTGGTTGACCGTCAACCTATGAACCAGAAGGTCAAGGTTCAATTCCCAGTCAGGGCACATGCTCAGGTTGCAGGCTCAATTCCCAGTAGAGGGCATGAAGAAGGCAGCTGATCAATTATTCTCTCTCATCATTAGTGTTTCTCTCTCTCTCTTTCCCTCTCCCTTCCTCTCTGAAATCAGTAAAATATATTAAATAAATAAGTAAATAAATTTAAGTTTAGTTCAAAAATTGTTACTATGTGTGGTGATGGATGTGAACTAAACTTACTGTGGTAATCATTTCACAATATATACATATATCAAATTGTTGTTGTAGTACACTACAACAATGTTATATGTCAATTATATCTCAATGAGAGAAAGACAGAGAGAGAGAGAGAGAGAGAGAGAGAGAGAGAGAGAGAGAGAGAGAGAGAGGAGCTCCCTGCCCCTTCTGCTGTGTGAGGACAAGTGAGAAGACAGCCGACCTGAGCCAGGAGCAGGCTCTCACCGGACACTGGGTCTACTGGCTGCTTGATGGTGGGTTTCTCAGCCTCCAGAATGGTGAGAAAGGAGTGTCTGCTGTTTCTGTCACCCGGCAAAGGGTCCTGTGCTGTAGCAGCCGCACAGGCGAACTCAGCTGGCCCATCTCCGCACCTCCCAGTGACTACTCTCCTGACTCCGCATCTGGGGGAGGCTGCTGGGGGGGCGGGGGGGCTCAGCTAAAAGAAAGGCCCAGCAACCTGCCAGACACTGTCCGGACAATGAGTAACGGAGCCAAGATTGAAACAGAGCCCCAGCCGGTTTGGCTCAGTGGATAGAGCATTGGGTTGTGGACCTAAGGGTCCTGGGTTTGATTCCAGTCAAGGGCATGTGCCTGGGTTGCAGGCTTTTCTCGGGCCCGGGCCCTGTCGAGGAGTGTGCAGGAGGCCACCAATGGATGTGTTTCTCTCACCTCGATGTTTCTCTCTGTCTTTCCCTCTCTCTTCCATTCTCTCTCAAAATCTATGGGAAAATATCCTCAGGTGAGGATTAAAAAAAAAAAGATTGGCCAATTCTCATAACTTTTAAGACGCATTGCTTCCTCAACTTGGGGACCCCCTTGGGGGACCCTGAACTTTGGGCTAGCCAGGATCAGAGCTGAGGGGAACAAGCTAGCTTCCTCAGGTGCTGTCACAAAGGCCCCTCAGCCCAGCCCACAAAACTCACCACCACCGTCAAGGCCACCCCAACAAAGAAGACATGCCTCATCAGCCCCACGTCGCACGCTTTTCAGACCACACATTGTCCTTTTGTCTGTCCAGGAAAGCTGCCGGGATTGGCCTTTCTAACCTCGCTCCTCTGGACACAAATGTCCAGAGTCAGGCAGCCAGCGGGGGTGTGGTGACCTGAGGTTCATTCCTAGGCAGGGTGCCCGCTGCTGGGACAGGAGCAGTGGCTGTCTTTGCCCCTGAGCAGCGTTCCTGCCGCCCTGGCCTGGCAGGCGCTGGGGCCCGGCCCTGCGTGTGGCAGAGGGGCAGAGACGTCGGGCAGCCGGCCGGCCTGGCGCCCAGCCCCGGAGCACACACACATGCCTCTGTGGAGGGTGCCAGGGCTGCCCCGGGCCACGGAGATCATGTGATACCCTTTCGAAAGGGCGAGGGATCTTTCCTTCCACAGGAAAGTCCACGTTTCAGAACCACCAGGGAGTGAGTTGCCAGAAGACGTGGAAGCATGCTCCTTGGTCCCTCTGCGGCCGAGTGGGAGGTGGCACATTTCCCAGGGAAAGCATGTGATTCCTGTGTGCCAGGCCGGACTCAGTCCAAAAGAGTCCACTTTGTGCTCCTCCTGATGGGGCATCGGAAGCATCGTCCTGAACATGCAATGGGAGGAACATCTCTGTGATCACCTTCAAACGAATCTCCTTCGGTAAGCTCCACGAGGCGGGCATCCGGAGTTTTCTGCACATTGCTGGCGAGACCCGCGGTCTCTCTTTGACATGGGCGGTGACCTGAAATCTGTGGTGAGCCTGGATTTGCAGGAAGGAGACAGGTCTATGTGGGCAGCATGCCACCTGGGAAGGCCAGCCCTCTTCAGGATAACCTTCCGCTGAAGGCAGTGGTTCTCAACCTTCCTAATGCTGTGACCCTTTAACACAGTTCCTCATGTGGTGGTGACCCCCATCCATAAAATTATTTTCGTTGCTACTTCATAACTGTAATTTTACAACTGTTATGAATCGTAATGTAAATATCTGGTTTTTCCGATGGTCTTAGGTGACCCCTGTGAAAGTGTTGTTCGACCCCCAAAGGGGTCTCGACACACAGGTTGAGAACCGCTGCACTGAAGGGTACCCAGGCCTTCTCCTTGGGAAGAGGCAAGCTCTCCTTTCCCCTGTCCCCAGGCTCAGCAATCAGACAGACTCTTTCCTTTCTTCTCTGGCTGCATCCAGCTCCGTCCTCTGCAGCTCTGGTTTCCAGCGCTGTCTTCCCCGTTGCCCTTGGAGAATGCCTCGCTGCCTGCTCTTTTCAGAGGATGCTTTCACCACGCCTTTCAGGGAGTCCAACTGGGAGAGAAAAAATATCAGCAAGGAGAGGGAAAGAGATTTTTAAAAAATCATAAAACTGCAGAGCGGCTGTGGGGAGGATTAAATGAGGTCACACAGAGGAAGTATCTGACCCAAGAAATAAAAGAAATGGTGGGATTGCCAGGGCCTGACAGGGGGCACGCCAAGCTGCGCTGTCTCGGTACTAATAAGGACACCCTCTTCGTGTTCACACAGGAAGGGTCTAACGAAGGGGCTCATTCATGGCTGTCCACAAGAAATGCAGTGCAAGCCACTGTGCAATAAAACTTCTAGCAGCCACATTAAAAAGTAAAAACAGCCCTAGCCGGTTTGGCTCAGTAGATAGAGCGACAGCCTGCAGACTGAAGGGTCCCGAGTTTGATTCTGGTCAAGGGCACATCCCCAGGTTTTGGGCTTGATCCCCAGTATGGGGTGTGCAGGAAGCAGCCATTCAATGATTCTCTCTTATCATTGATGTTTCCATCTCGCTCTTCCTCTCCCTTCCTCTCTAAAATCAATTAAAAAATATTTTTTAAATGCTATTTAAAAAAGTAAAAACAGCCCTGACCAGTTTGGCTCAATGGATAGAGTGTCAGCCTGTGGACTGAAAGGTCCCAGGTTCGATTCATGTCAAAGGCATGTACCCTAGTTTCGGGCACATTCCCAGTAGGAGGTGTGCAGGAGGCAGCTGATCGATATTTCTCTCTCATCGATGTTTCTAGCTCTCTCTCTCCCTTCCTCTCTGTAAAAAATCAATAAAATATATTTTAAAAAATAAAAACAGTAAAAATAAACAGAGAAAACTCATTTTAATAGTTTTTTTTCTTTTTTAAAATAATATTTTTATTCATTTCAGAGAGGAAGGGATAGAGAGAAACATCACTAATAAGAAAGAATGATCAATTGACCAACTCCTGGTTGCCCCCTCCTAGGGAATTGAGCCCACAACCCATGCATGTGCCCTGACCAGGAATTGAACAGTGACCTCCTGATTCATAGGTCGACGCTCAACCACCAAGCCATACCAGCCGGGCAATCATGTGTTTTTTTAACCAAATATTATCATCTACACATCTAATCGATATCAAGAGTTGAGGAGATAGGTCTAGCTGTATAGCTCAGTGGGTAGAGTGTTGGCCTGGGGACTGAAGGGTTCTGGGTTTGATTCCAGTCAAAGGTACATGCCTGGGGTTGTGGGCTCAATCCCAGTAGGGAGGCAGCCGATCAATGATTCTCTCTCATCATTAATATTTCTCTATCTTTCTCTCTCCCTTCCTCTCTGAAATCAATAACTTTTTTAAAAAAAAAAAAAAGAGTTGAGGAGATAGCTTACAATCTTTTTTTCATATGAAGCCTGTGGAACCTGGCCTGCATTTCACACAGGTCTGAACCAATCACCTTCCCAGTGGACATGCGGACAGTGGCTGTCACCGTGAGCAGCGCAGGTCTACACACCTTTAGTCCATCCTCCCTGCAAGGTGAAAACTATCATTGTTCCTTTTTCATGAATGGGAAACTGAGGCTGAGCCGCTGGGTAATTTGTCAAAGTGAACAGCATTGAACAGTGGTTTTACTATGAAACAGTATCCTGTTGGAATCCTGGTTTTGCCACTTCTGACTTCCATGGATTCTGACTTCAAGTCTCCCAGCCTCAATGTCACCATCGCTGGATTAAAGGGATAAAATAATACCTCCCAGTAGCGTGGTTGCAAGGGTTGGAGATGATGGAGGCGGAGGCCTGTCAAAGGGCCAGCAAACTAAGAAAAGCTGGCTGTTCGGATAGAAAGAACTGGAAAGGACGTCTGTGCTCAGGCTGAGTTAGGAGCTGCTTCCCAAGGTCTGTGAGCCAATCTGAGCACCTCCTCCTCTTGGTCCTAATGGACGTTCTTAGGCGGGGATGGAGGTCAGGGGGAGGAGGAGTGGGGGGAGGGTTTTCAGTCTTGATGTGACTTCTGTCAATCCTTGGTTATAAGACTTCTGTTCAGCTAGTCTTCAGTTGGTTATTCAGGTTGATTGTTCTATATTTTAGTTGTAATTCCAGTGTGGTCCCAGGAGGAGGTGAGTATAACTTCCACCTACTCTGCTGCCATCTTGGATCCTGACTTTTTTTTTTTTTTTTTTTTAATGCATAGAAAATGGTCTGGAATGATATAGACCAACCTGGAAACCATAGCTGCTTTGGATGTGGGACTAGAATTGAGAAAAGATTGAAGGAGATTTTCTCCTTGACTGATATACTAGTACTTCCGTTTGGTCTGTTGTTTGTTTTTATTTTTTATTTTTTTAATTAAGTTTCTTTTTTTATAATTATTCTAATCAGCTATTGACATGCATGATCTTTTTTTAAAAAATATATTTTATTGATTTTTTACAGAGAGGAAGGGAGAGGGATAGAGAACTAGAAACATCAATGAGAGAGAGACATCGATCAGCCGCCTCCTGCACACTCCCCATGGGGATGTGCCCGCAACCAGGATACATGCCCTTGATCGGAATCAAACTCGGGACTTTTCAGTCCACTGAGCCAAACCAGTTTCATCTGTTGTTTGTTTTTAACCATGAGTATTGATGTAAGAACACCCAAAACCTGTAGAGAATTTTTATGAGAGTGTACTTGAGCCAAACTGATGACATGCCAGAAAGCAAGGTCTCAAATGCTCCCGAGGATGACAGTTCTGCCGTTTCTTTTCTACATTTGGAATTAAGGAGGGAATGTCAGGACGGTTACAAGAAGGAGGGAGAAAGCAAGGCAGGGGAATCTCTGTGATTGGATGGCAGGTTAGTTAACAAGGCCACGTGCGCCCTTAGGGGTGGTTATGCTTCCTAGGGATCTGAAAAAAAGTCACTCTGGCACAAGAACAAGAGGCAGGGCCGGTTTAAGATAAAGAAAGATAAACCTTTTTACTAAAAAGTTATAGGTCTGGGAAATGACTGCTCTCCATGACCTGCCCAGTTAGGAATTTATGATCAGATTACCCTGTGAGGTTACTTTCAGTCACTTGTCAGGGTTGTTATAGAACCCCTTTTTCATTTACAGTATACATGGATGATTTATGGATTTTTGAAACCATGAAAATGGAGGATAAGATGAATGGTGGGGAAAGGCAACATAAACATGATACCACCCCTATCACAACTCTGAATAGAATTATTTTCATAGGCAATAACAGGTCTTGGAATATATGAGTTAGTATTACAGGGTCCTCTTCTCCACTCCCCCAAACCCTTCTCCCGGATCTGGTAAAATTGGCCACTCATCTCCTCTGCTGGAGGAGCTATGTTCATCTTCCCAGTGACTGCGCTAATAATGAGCAGTATGAAACCACAAGGGGTCCAGAGGGGCCATGGCCATGGATTGGGTAGTCCCACAGAGTCTCAAACTTTAAAGGGAAGTGTCATTACTCATCGGTTATTCTACAACTTATCTTGACAAGATTAAAAAGAATTTATCTTTTGAAGCTGATCATCAAAAAAAAAGGAGAACTTGTGAAATGCTCGGTGCTTTTGAGTCAGTCTCTGTCTGAGGGCCATACCCGTGGGGCGTCTGCTTCTGCTAATCTGCCCTCCTTTCTGGGGAGATTCCACAGTCCATTCCCAGGCCAGCATTCCAGGGGAAAGAAGGAGCCATCTCCCTGAGCAGGGCTGCCCCCAGGCGTTGTTTGTGGTTCAGGGTGGGTGTGGCTCCTGATCTGGCCTTGTTTCTCAGAAGGCTGGGTCACAGGCCCAGGGGACTGGCTTTCCGAGGCAGCTCTTGGAACCTCCCCAGCTGTACTCAATCAGGATCCTTGAAGGTGGGACCACCAGTCTGCACTTTTTTTTTTTTAATGTATTTTTATTGATTTCAGAGAGGAAGGGAGAGGGAGAGAGAGATAGAAACCTCAATGATGAGAGAGAATCATTGATCGGATGCCTCCTGCACAGTCCCTACTGGGAATGACCCTGAAATCTAGGCGTGTGCCCTTGACCGGAATTGAACCTGGGACCCTTCAGTCCACAGGCTGATGCTCTATCCACTGAGCCAAACCGACGATCCAGTTTCCCCAGGTAATTCTCTGACGGTCAAGTCTGAGAAATACCTACGACAGGGCTTGAGTGAGATTGTGAAGGTCATGTCAGAGGCATAACCATCAGCATGTGTGCAGCTCATGAAATGCCCTCCTTCTTTCCCGGGCATGTAGCTTGACAGAGCCATTCATTCAATGAAATTATATCATCACTAAGGGCACTGCTGCTTTGGTATTGAAATTGCACCGTTTTTTGTTTTGTTTTTGGAAGTTACGCAGATGTTTTTAAGTAAGCTAAACTGAAAACTGTTAAGTTTTACATGAGATTACGAAGTTTCAAATATATATTTTTTTAAGTCCTCTCTCAAGTCCCTGAATGTTGTAAACCCTGGTGTTTAACCTTCAGGTCCTTGTAACCTGTCCCCGAGTCCAGTGGCTAAACCTGAAAGAACAGTACCAAATGTTCTCTTACACACACACACTCACCATACTTGTCCCGCCTTAAAACGAAGCAGGAAGCTCGGGGACATGAGGCAGAATCAGATGCTGGCTATTACATAGCCTTGTTTGTGGAGCAAATGAAAAAATTATTACATGTTTTACTGCATTTCAGAATCTGTTTACAACTGCCTAGTCATTCCGAGTTTGGATTTTCCTTTGAAATGAAAGCCCTGTAAAAAAAAAATTAATAATAATAGAGAGGGATACTATATTGGAAGAATGGTAATAGAACTGTAAAAAAATCAAAATAAATTATGCCATTGCTGTTCTTTATGATCCATTCAATATTTACTTTTTCAAAAATAAAGTAGGGACCAGCCGGAGTGGCTCAGTTGGTTGAGCATTGTCCTGTGTACCAAAAGGTCGCTGGTTCGATTCCTGGTCAGGGCACATGCCTGGGTTTGGGTTCGATCCCTGCCCTGGTTGGGGCACATATGAAAAGGCAGCCAAATGATGTCTATCTCTCTCTCTCTCCCCTCCACCCCCACCCCCAAGTATGTCCTCAGGAAAGAAGGGAGGGAGGGCGTAAGGGAGAAAAGGAAGGGAAATAGATCCAGGCAGCATTCGAGGCACTTGACAATGAATGACCGGCCCTAAGCAAGCATTCTTATTCTCATGGAGCTGTTATTCTACTTGGGAAGGAAAGAAACAAATATGTAGAATGCCATGTGGTGAGAGATGCTGTGAAGAAAAATAGGTAGGGTTAGAAAGTGAAGTGGGGCAGGAGGGTTTTTTGGGAAGTGGGGGGATGGTGTTATCATTTTAGATGGGCCAGTCAGGGGAGACCAAGGTGACATTTGAGCAGAAACCCCAAGGAAGTGAGTGAGGCAAGCAGCCACATTGGGGGCAGGGAGGAGGGGTAGCATGCATCTGTTCTGGCAGCGGGATCAGCAGGGGCAAAGGCCCTGAGGCAGAAGTGTCCTTGGTGCACTTAAGAAACTGCTAGGACATCAGGGTGGGTGGAGTGAACACAGAGATAAGTAACAGGAGATGAAATCAGCAAGGTGGCAGGGAATGCCAGTAAGCCCTCACAGATCTGGATTTAGATTCTGCTCAGAGCTAGATCTGAGCAGAGAAGTGACCTGACACAGAACAGCAGGAGGCCTCGGGTGGAAGAAGGGAGGCTAGTTGTTAGGAGGCCTTTGCAGGAATCCAGGTGAGAGGTAATGAATTGCACTAAGGGGCAGCTGAGAGTCGTGAGGAATGTTGGACTCCTCTCTTCCTTCTTGGTTGTCAACTAAAAAGCTGAATAAGCCCTAGCCGGTTTGGCTCAGTGGATAGAGCTTTGGCTTGCGGACCAAAGGGTCCCGGGTGCAATTCAGGCCATGGGCACGTACCTCCATTGTAGGCTCCTCCCCAGCCCTGGTCAGGGCTCATGCACGAGGCAACCAATCGATGTGTTTCTCTCAAATCAATAGAAAAGTATCCTCAGGTCCTCAGGTGAGGATTTAAAAAAAAAAAAAAAAAAGCCCTGCCATTGTGGTTGAGTGATTGACCTATGAACCAGAGAGGTCATGGTTCAATTCCTAGTCAGGGCACGTGCCTGGGTTGTGGGTTCTATCCCCCATGGAGGAAGTGGAGGTGGCAACCGATCAATGACTCTCTCTCATCCTTGATGTTGCTATCTCTCTCTCCCTCTCCCTTCCTCTCTGAAATAAATAATAATAATAATAATAAAGAGCTGAGTAAGAAAAGATTTCTCTATAAAGACATGACCTGGAGCAAGCCCACATTGACTGAGCTACCTTTCTTTTCAGGGTGCCCTCTGCCCTGCCTAATTCTGCTCTTCAATTGCCCTTCCAAGAGGATTCTCCAACTTGTGGGGAGTCACACTCTTTCTCATTCCAGATTATTCCAGCCTTGCCAGGTGAAACAATGTCACCCCCCAAAAAACCTTTCATTGGGAAGATTCCATTGAATCTTCTGTCTAGTTCTTGAGCTTTTAAAGGCAATGTCTCCTTGTTCCTAGGAGACAACACCCTCGATGAAGACATGATTAGGAAACATTCAAAAGGACAGAGAACTCAGCTCTCTATGTAATTAGTAAACATTCAAAAGGACAGAGAACTCAGCTCTCGATTTACCTAGATTATTATTGACTAGTAGTGACCCGGTACATGAAATTCGTGTGCATTAAAAGGGGATTAGTTAGAGGAAATAATTTAATATTGCCATTTGCCCTTTCTCTATAATAGAAGTGTCAGCGATGAAAGAAAATTAGTGAAATGTATATGAAAACCTTCCTCCTGTCAGAGTCTAGGGATCACCAGGGGACCCAGAGTCAAGTCCCTGCCCACCCACATGCACCTCAAAATTGTGTGAGACTCAGACCTGGCTGCCCCCCAACCCCGCATTTGGCTAGATCAGATGCAGCCAGTCTCCCACCTTTGTCAAGCCCTATCGGGCAGGGGGCCTAGCCTCAGGTGCCCTGGCCTGGTGCCAGAACAGGAGGGGGGTGGCCTGAGGTCCCCCAGCCCAGATTGGGGCAGGGAGCATGCCTTGAGGTCCTCCATTAAGCCCTTCCAGGTGGGGGGCATGGCCTGAGGTCCCCTGTCAAACCAAACCAGGTGGGGAGGGGGCTCAGCCCAGTACTGGGATGGGATGCAATCTCAGGTCCTCTGTCAAGCCCCATTAGGCAGGGGAGCAGCCTGAGTTCCCTCGACCCAGCAAGCTCCACTGGGTGGGGGGCATGACCTGTGGTCCCCTGTCAAGCCCAGCCAGGCAGCAGGGAGCAGCCTCAGGTCCCCTGGCCTGGTGCTGGGGCAGGGGGTATGGCCTAAGGTCCCCTGTCAAGCCTTACATGGGGGGGATGGGGAGGTGGGGGGGTTTACACGTAACTCAGGTCCCTGCTGATTGCTTATTAAGGCTCCTTATGGGAACTTGGCCTCAGCTGTGGGTACAGCCATCTTTGTGGCAGAGTGATGGTCAATTAGCATATTCCTTCTTTATTACATAGGATGGCAAACCGGAAAAAAGCGCTTCTCTAAAATCCCAGCCTTAGCTTATTTTCTTATTTAAATCTTTATTGTTGAAAGTACTACATATATGTCAAAACCGGTTTGGCTCAGTGGATAGAGCATCAGCTTGTGAACTGAAGGGTCCCAGGTTCAATTCCAGTCAAGGACATGTACCTTGGTTGTGGGCACGCCCCAGTAGAGGGCATGCAGGAGGCCACTGATCGATGTCTCTCTCTCTCATCGATGTTTCTAACTCTCTATCCCTCTCCCTTCCTCTCTGTAAAAAGTCAATAAAATGTATTTTTTTAAAAATTAAAAAAAAAGTACTACACATGTCCCCTTTTCCCCATCGAATCCTTCTAGCTTGCCCCAGCTGGCACCCTGCCCCAGCCAGCCTTAGCCTATTTGCAGAGGCTCTTCAATGAAACAAGTGGACCTCCCAGGAAGGTTCCTTCTTTAACATCATCCTCTGAAGACTGCAGCACAGAAACCTGCTCATGGTAGGATCTGAGCCCCAGAGAGATGTTTGAGTCTTAGGTGGGAGTGGGAGGAGATGTCTAATATACATCACTAGAGGCCTAGTACATGAATTTGTGCACCAGTGGGGCCTCTCGGCCTGACTAGCAATGGGGGCCGATCGAAGGCTCTCTCGTCCAGTCCCGATTGGGGCCAATGGGGGCCAGCTGGCCAGGGAGGGATTGCAGGAGGGCTCCAGGGCATGTCCAGCCCATCTCACCCAGTCCCAATAGGCTGGACCCCAGCAGCAAACTAGCCTATCATTCAGATGGAGCGTCTGCTCCCTAGTAGTCAGTGTGCATCATAGTCACTGGTCGGACAGTTGAACTAAAGGTCGAATGAATGGTCAGAAAGTTAGCATATTGCTGAAACCAGTTTGGCTCAGTGGATAGAGCGTCAGCCTCTGGACTGAAAGGTTCCAGGTTCGATTCTGGTCAAGGGCATGTATCTTGGTTGCAGGCACATCCCCAGTGGGGGCTGTGCAGAAGGCAGCTGATCGATGTCTCTCTCTCATGAATGTTTCTTACTCTCTATCCCTCTCCCTTCCTCTCTGTAAAAAATCAATAAAACATATATTTTTTAAAAAAGTTAGCATATTATACTTTTATTATACAGGGTTAGGCAGCTGTTTACCTTCTTCTCATTCATTCATTCATTCACTCATGTATTAATCCATTCATTCATCCATTGGATACCTACTATGTGCCAGACACAGATCTGAGCACAGGGATACAGAGACTCAAATACAAAGGCAAAAACAAAAACCAGACAGATCCTACTTTGGAGAAGCTTGCACAGTTGGAACGCCGCCTGTCATTCTCTGTCCCACAGGTGAAAGGGGCCGTGATGCCCAGAACAAACGTGGGCTTCTGCGGGGCCCTGACACCACGGAACCCAGAGGCTGTCCTGGGCCTGCCTCAGTCCCCCCGGATGCTCCCCCTCCAAACACAGTGGGTCCTCCCCTGAGATACCCGAGCACAGGGCAGGTCCAATCTGAGTTCTTGCATTGCAGCGGAAGTGATTAAAACGACAGGAAAAGAACTTTCCGATTCCTGGGAGGCAGCTTGTGTATTCACTGGTTTAAAGTGTTTTTAAAAATGCTCATCATGTAAATGTGAAGAGAGAAAAAAAAAAAATCCAGGGTGCAAATGTGCATAAAACAGAATGATCCCTATCTGGAAAAAAAAAAAATAATGTATTTTTACACATGCACATATGTGTGGAGAAAATACTGGAAGGAAATGGAACTAAATGTTTCTGCTGTTCTCTCAAGAGAGGGGGTTGATGGAAGGGTTTTCATGCTTTCTTTCATTTTTTTTAAACATTTTTATTGATTTTAGAGAGAGAGGAATGGAAGAGGGAGAGCTAGATAGAAACATTGGTGAGAGACAACATCATTATCCTGCTGCCTCCTGCATGCTCCCTACTGAGGACTGAGCCCACAACCTGGACTTGTGCCCTGACCAGGAGCCAAACCAGTGATTTCCTTCTGCACGAACCAACCACTGAGCCACACCGGCGAGGCTTATCTTTTCTTCGTGTTTTTTTTTTCAAATGTCTTATAAATAAGAAATTACAAATTATAGATAAGAAATACACAAGCAATCCCATTAGTGTATTATTACTTCTAATTGTCCCTCAGTAGCAGCCCTTGGAAAACCGATTTTTTTTTTTTATCATTGCTGCCGTTCGTGCTGTAATTTCCATTGGATTCTTAGCAGCAATCTTGCGCCATCCTCATTTTATAGATGAGCAACGGAGGTGCAGAAAGGTAAAACACAGTGTCCTATGAAGGTCAGAATTAGGACAGGTGCTCCGAGCCGCAGTGTCCTTAAAGAGAAACAGCAGCAGTGGACTGTGTGCCTGGGGGTCTTATAAAATGCAGGTCCTAAGCAGCAACCACGTGTGGCCGGTGCTGCTGGCCCACGGGTCACACAAGCGTAGCAGGGGTCTTGCCCTAGCTCAGTGGTTCTCAACCTTCCTACTGCTGCAACCCTTTAACACAGTTCCTCGTGTTATAGTGACCCCCCAACCATAAAATTATTTTCGTTGCTACTTCATAACTGTCATCTTTTGCTACTGTTAATGAATCGTAATGTAAATATCTGATATGCAGGATGTCTTAGGCGATGACCCCTGTGAAAGGGTCGTTCGACCCCCAAAGGGGTCGCGACCCACAAGTTGAGAACCGCTGCCCTAGCTGGTTTGGCTCAGTGTGGATAGAGCGCTGGCCCTCGGGCTGAAACCTCCCAGTTTGATTCCAGTCAAGGGCACGTACCTTGGCTGCAGGCTCAGCCCCAGGCACAGATGAGGTCCAACCACTCGTTTTGTCTCTCTCACCTCCATGTTTCTCTCTCTCTGTCTCTCCCCCTCCCTTCCACTCTCTTTTAAAATCAATGGAAAAAATATCCTCGGGTGAGGATTAACAGAAAAAAAAGAGAGAGAGGAGCAGGGCCTGGGGTCAGGCGGAGACTTTAGATCCCCTACTTGTCTGTGTCTCTGTCAGCCAGGAGCATCGGTTTGTCTTGTCGCACGTGGAGGGGCGGTCATGAGGACAGAAGGAGAAGGTATCCGTGGAGCCTTGGGCACCGTGCCTGCCGCACAGGAGTGCTCGCTGACGGATGCTTTTCGCAGACCCAGCGGTCGCTCCCTGGGTTACACCATCCGTACTCTCCCGTGTCGGCCAGCCTTACTGGAACCCATCAATGCCTCTCTTATTCCAGCCGCCCCAGCACCGTCTCCACTCACCCACACGTAGATGTAAATATTGTCTAAGGGGCCTCTGTGTGCGAGAAGGCCCGGGAAAATACTAGGTCTTTCTTTGCCGGAGAAACTTCACTTTGCACTTTTTAGAAAACGTAAGGGATGGTCGGGCGAAATGCTTGCCTGGGGGGCTGGGAATGAAAACGTACGGTCCCCAGCCCACCAACACCATTTTTCTGCGAAGAGTTCAGTTTTAAAGATGAGTGTGCGCAGAACGATGGTGGGAGAAAAGGAAGCAGTGTCTTGTTTGTTGCACAGACACTTCAAAGGGTTTCCTCTTACTCAGAGGAGGCGGTGACTGGGAGCAAAGGGGAGGGGGAGGGAGAGTAAAGAAGACCCTGCCAGAGCCCCCTTTCACTGGCAAACTTTCTCGATCCTAACTGGGGAGTAGGCTTCCCGAGCTAATTGTTGCCCAAGCCCAGGGAAATCCCCACAGGGAGGAGCAGCATCAAAGACAATGCACCTGAGTGTGCTTTTCTCCCTTTTCCGCGCCAGTTGCGGGTGGTGGAGAAGGGAGGGTGGGTGCTGCCTCCCGGGAAGGATGGGGACATGTCCCCCGGCAGGTGCTAGGGCTCACGCCAGGCATTTGTCTCAGCGATGTCTGTCTCCAGGGGGACTGCCTGGCTTCGTTCTACAGTCTGGTTGTTGACCGTCAGTCTGGACAGCCTGTTGACAGAAGGCTGGTTGTAAGGGAGACTGAGACAAGGGAGATCAAGAGTCCAAAACCCTTGGACTCTCTGGGGCTCACAGGGGCCTTTTCTCAGCTTCCTTCCTTTTTTTCTTTTCTTGTTTTATTTTTGTTTTTTTGTTATCCTCACCTGAGGATAGTTTTTCCCTTGCTTTTCAGAGAGAGTAGAAGGGAGGGAAGGAGAGAGAGAAAGAAATAGAAAGAGAGAGAGAAACATCGGTGTGAGAGAGACACACGAGCAAGTTGCCTCCAGCATGCACACTGACCCAGGATAGGGAGCAAACAAGCAATCCAGGTATGTGCCCTTGACCAGGAATCGAACCCAGGACCCATCAGTCCATGGGCAACACTCTAACCATTTAGCAACACTGGCCAGGGCAACACCACCCTTCTTGAACAAGGCACCTAGGTCCCTCCCCCCCCCACAATTAGATACAAATAGCAGGGGGCAATAAACACACAGCGAAGACAGCATCCGAGGACACTGCGGTTTAACGAGCACCACCCGGCATGACCTTATTTGATCCTTAGGACAACCTGCGAGGTACGACTGACTGGCACTGTTTTGTAACTGTGGAAACAAGGATCGGGGATGAAGTGACGGGGCCCCATCACATAGCCAGTGAGGTGTGGAATCCTATTGAGGCAACCAAGTATGACATGCGAAGTCAGAAACATGATATTCTAATACAGAAGCAAACATGATATTCTAATACATGTTCCCCAACTTAGCATGAAGTTTGATGACATTTATACACTGGTCAGGCCGAGGCTATTTCAGGCAAGCTGCTTACTATTTATGCTCCTTTGTGTACTTTCCCATCTGTTGCTGGTTTGACAGCTGTTTGTTCATTCCGGCTTTCATTCATTTATTCATTCAACAACTATGTATTGATTGGCTGCTGGGTGAAACCCGAGAGGAGGGGAAAGGAGGCAGGGTGCCTGCCAGAGCTGTGAGGCCAAGGCAGGGAGGGAGGGACACCAGAACAGCTGCCGCTACAGGGGCAGCTGGGAGAGTCCTCAGAAAGAACCCCACAGGCTGCCCCAGGTGAGGCGGGGAGGGGCCGCCCCCCCAACCCTCCCATTCCCCCGGAACCATGCAGGAAATGGGAGTCGGAGTCCCAATTTCTAAAGCTGCATCTTGCAACTTGATTCCTTGCCTTGATTTGCTCTAGGTCAGTGGTCGGCAAACTGCGGCTCTCGAGCTACATGCAGCTTGTGGCGAGTCGTGGTTTGCCACTCTGTTGACTTATGTGTTTGCCGACCACTGGTCTCGGCAAACTCATAAGTCAACAGGCATTCTACTAAATCATGAGTTTGCCTACTCTTGAGGATTGAAATTCAGTGGGTGAAAATCGTAGTCATTGTTTATTGTCATCCATAGGCAGCTGGGAGATTGGGCACCTCACAGCTGTGTGACTCTGCCTTGACTCAACCTCTCTGGAGCTAAATCTTCTTGTCTGTAAATGGGGGGGTCACAAATGCAGCTCCCTGAAAGGGCTGTGGTAAAAATTATGTGAAATAAGACAGGTGAAGTGCTTGAACACAGAAAGTAGCTAATACATTTCAGCTAGTAATAATTCATAAAACTGCACACCCTCCTTCCTCCCCTCCCTATCCCCCATCATCTTTAGAAGCTTTAAAGAAGAAATAGGCTATGGCAATTTTTCAAGAAACCATTTTTTTAATAACCATCCAGTCATGATAAAAGATAATTATAATTTTTCAATTTTGTGAATACCTTACATCCTGGGGAGATTTGGGTCCCCCTTCCCACTTCATGGGTTGATGTATATATTTTTAAATCTATTTCAAAGATCTTACTGGCTTTCCTGTTATAATAAATACTTCCAGGGTTGGGATGATCATAGTTAGCGAATTAAACATTTTGTATTTCATGGTTTGGTTTGGTTTTGTTTTTATTGATTTCAGAGAGGAAGAGAGAAGGAGAAAGAGAGAAATATCAATGATGAGAGTTATTGATTGGCTACCTCCTGCATGCCCCACACTGGGGATTGAGCCCACAACCCAGGCATGTGCCCTGACTGGGAATCAAACACTGACCTCCTGAGCCATGCTATCTGGGCAAACATTTACATTTCTGATACTTGAAGCGGAATGGAAGGTAGTGAGGCAAACCTCCTCGTGACTCCAGTGGCAAAGATCTTGGTTGAATGCATGCAGAACAGCTATCTTGACTCTGTGTGGACATAATGTGCAATGGCCTGGCTGAGGATTCTGGGGGTTTAGATGCCAGACACCAAGTATGATTTCACACCTTGGAGGGGGACAGATACTCATCTGAAAGGTTTAACCCAGAGGACCCACTGACAGTCTCACTTTTTTGCCTTAACCATGACCTTTAAAAAGAAATCGCATGGAGCTTGAAACCAAGATGGCGGCATAGCTAAACACCTAAACTGCTACCTTGCACAATAATTTCAAAACTACAACTAAAAGACAAAACGTACATCATCCAGAACCACACGAAAGTCTGGCTGAGTGGAAATTCTACAACTAGAAGGAAAGAGAGAGGCTCACAGAGACTCAAAGGAGCTGCAGGAGGCAGAGGTACTGAGACGCATGCACAGAGAGAGCAGGCAACTGAGTGTGTGGCTGGCTTTCTCAAGCGAGAGGGAGACAAAAGCTTCCAACTGCGCTGAACTCCAGTTCCAGGTGAGATTCTGGGGACCCAGACTCGTGTGGGCAGAGGCTGGACTGTCAGGAGGGAGAAAAGCATGCTGAGACTCAGAGGAACTACAGAGGGCAAAGGTAACAAGGCGTGGGTGGGGAGAGGGTGGGCAGTTAAGTACACAGCTGGCTTTCTCAAGTGGGAGGGAGACAAAAGCTCCTGACTGCATAGAACTCCAGTTCTGGGTGAGACTCTGGGGATCCAGACTCATTCGGGGAGAAACTGAACTGTTTGGCAGCGGGCAGAACTCAAGGGCAGCTTTCTCTCAGAGGTGCTTGCAGCAATTACTGATGGACACCAGATGCCTCTTAGGGCAAGGCTGATGGAAGCCATTGCTGTTTGTTCCACCCTGAGACTCCACCCCATCCAAACTGAGCACAGAGGCTTTTGTAAGTCTTCTCTCATAAGGGTATCTCCAGCACAGAAGTTCTTCCAGTGTAGATGCAGCTGACCCTCACAGTCAGTTGGCTTGGAGGTCAATTCCTCCCAGTGATACCAACAATGATCAAAGCTTAACTACAACAAGACTGTGCATACAGCCCACAAAGGGGTGCATCAAGAGTGTCCACCTCAGGTAACTGGGGAGGCAGAGCCACTGGGCCCTATAGGATACTTAAAACACAAATCTACTCTATCAATTCAGGGAAGCAGCCAAAATGCAGAGACAAAGAAACAGATCACAAATGAAAGAAATGGAGGAAAGCAAATGACTGGATATAGAGTTCAAAACCACGGTTATAAGGTTTTTCAAGAATTTTCTAGAAAAAGCCAATAAATTTAGTGAGACCCAAGAGGAGATGAAAAAGGACCAACTAGAAATTAAACATACACTGATTGAAATAAAAATTATTATACAGAGACCTAACAGCAGACTAGAGGATCGGGATCGCAAGAATCAAGTCAGAGATTTGAAATATAATGAAGCAAAAAGTACTCAACTGGAAAAAGAAAAAGAAAAAGAATCCAAAAATATGAAGATAGTGTAAGGAGCCTCTGGGACAACTTCAAGCCTACCAACATCAGAATTATGGGGGTGCCAGAGAAGAGAGAGAGTAAGATACTGAAAACCTATTTGAAGAAATAATGACAGAAAACTTCCTCCACCTGGTGAAAAAAAATAGACTTACAAGTCTAGGAAGCGCAGAGAACCCCCAAACAAAAGGAATCTAAAGAGGATGACACCAAGACATATAATTAAAATGCCAAGAGCAAAAGACAAACAGAGAATATGAAAAGCACCAAGAGAAAAACAATTAGTTACCTACAAGGGAGCACCCTTGTCAGCTGATTTCTCAACAGAAACTTTGCAGGCCAGATGGGAGTGGCAAGAAATATTCAAAGTGATGAATAGCAAGAACCTACAACCAAGATTACTCCACCAGCAAAGCTATCATTTAGAATTGAAGGTCTGATAAAGAGCTTCACAGATAAGAAAAAGCTAAAGGAGTTCATCACCACCAAATCAGTATTATATGAAATGCTGAAAGGTATTCTTTAAGAAGAGGAAGAAGAAGAAAAGGGTAAAGATAAAAATTAGGAACAACAAATACATATCTATCAACAAGTGAATCTAAAAATCAAGTGAATAAAAAAATCTGATGAACAGAATAAACTGGTGAATATAATAGAATCAGGGACATAGAAAGGGAGTGGACTGATAATTCTTGAGGGGGCTAGGGAAGGAATGTGGGGCGTGCAGGAAGAGACTGGACAAAAATCATACACCTATGGATGAGGATAGTGGGGGAGGGGTAAGGGCAGAGGGTGGGGTGGGAGCTATGGGGAAAAAAGAGGAACAATTGTAATAATCTGAACAATAAGGATTTATTAAATTAAAAAATAATAAATAAATAAGAAATCGCATGGTTACCTTGTTTAGGTATAATTAACTGACTTAATTCTCTTGATTCAGAAATCCAAGGCTGGGGGGGGGGAAAAAAAAACACACATCCAAAACGTGTGTTGTTTTAATACAGAAACAGCAGAACAGATCCTTCCAGGAACCACATGGTCTGTTAATATTGTTTTAGGACCAAGTGAAGCTATTTGGAAATCAATATTTAAACATTTTTATGAAGTGAGCCATATGTCAAATAAAACAGGACAAAAGGAGTAGAAATGTGCAGAAGAAAATGCCAAATATCTGTTTATGGTGTCACTTCATATGTCTGTTTCCCTCGAGGCAAAGGTTTTTATTATTGTTGATGTGATTCCTTTTATTCTGTTGTCAGTACCACTAGCGCAGGTAAGTAATAAATGATTCTGATTGTTATTTTATATCCATATTGTATGTCTTCCCCTGTAAATGCCTATTCATTTCGTGGTTGTTAAAGTAATAGAATAACATCAGTCTGAAAACTAGAACGGAAAAAACAAATGCAGAAAAATCATCCTCTCAGTCCCCTAAGGCAACAGCTGGTATTTCTGTGTCCATAGTTCACTGTTGCTCAGGACTCACCATGATTTCCTGCATGACCCTGCCATCAGGCTGGGTGAGTTTCTATGCTGCTTCTTCCTCTCACAAGCTGTTTGACCTTGGCCATGTTGCTTATACTCTGTCTCTCAGTTTCCTCATCTGTACATTGGAGTTGATAATACCAGAACCTGTCTCTCCTGGTCAGTGTGAGGATGAACTGAAATCGTGAATGGAAAGCTCTCGCCTGGGGCTCAACCCGGTGATTGCCTGATCAATGGGTAGTTATTGGTGGCATTACTATTATTTCTCCTGTGGTCCTTGCCACAACCCTGTAAGTGACAGAGGTTAGAATTGCTTTTGTCTCTCACAAGAAGACAGAGGATCAGAGAGGCTAAATGACATTCACAGTTCTGGCTTCAGGCCCAGTGGTGTTTTTAAGGCAAGTGAGAAATGGTATATGTTTCTGTTTCTCGGGAGAGGCCTTTTAAGGGATAAACAGTTTCTGCCTCTGATGTGATGCAATAGGAAGTTCAGAGTGTCACCTATGACTGACTGTCTTGCCAAAACTTTTTAAGTGGCATAAATCACACCTTTCTACGAAACCTCAGACTTACAGGACATAAGAGAGATAGGAGGTCATGTTAAACGGTAGCAAGAGGAAAAACAACCAAGCAAATCCAGAATGTGGGTCATTCTGCCATACAAACTGGAGTGTCTTTTCAACAAGCCAGGGCATGATTGGAAAAAAAGAAAAAAGTGAGTGAGGTGGGGTGGTTGGGGGATGTTCTAGATTAAAAGAGGCCAAACAAACAAAAGCAATGTGCAGCATCTTAACTAGAATACTGATCTGACCCTAAAAGAAAACTAGAGAATTGAATATGTACAGAATATTTAGACCATACTAGGGAACTATTGCTAGTTCTCCCTGGTGTGATAATGGTATGTGGTTGTTTTTTGAAAAAGCACGTTGAAGAATTGAGGGGTAAGTTGTCTCAATGTCTATAATTTGAAATGATTTAGTGAAAAAATTGTTGAAGCAAATAGGGCAAATGTCAATGCTTGAATGTCAGTGCTGGAGTGGGTATATGGGACTCCTTGTACTAGTATTCCTACTTTGATAAGTGTTGGAAATTTTTCATAATAATATATAAATAAACAAGAAAAAGAGGGTCTTTTTAGAAAGCAGAAGCTGTGCATTGAAGTTGATCCAGAGATAGCCCAAGGCCAGGTCCAAATATCCACTCAGTGATGGTGACACACAGCACAGCTTTGCCTTCCACATCTTCACAAGTGGGAGTTTCCTACATCTTTCATAAAGAGAGGACATAAAAATCCCGCATTAAAAACAAAATAAAGCCCTGACCGGTTTGGCTCACTGGATAGAGCATCGGCCTGGGGACTGAAGGGTCCCAGGTTCCATTCCAGTCAAGGGTATGTACCTTGGTTGCAGGCACATCCCCAGTGGGGGGTGTGCAAGAGGCAGCTGATCAATATTTCTCTCTCATCGATGTTTCTAACTCTCTATTCCTCTCCCTCCCTCTCTGTAAAAAATCAATAATATATATATATATATAAAACAAAACAAAACTACTCTATACTATTAAGGAAAACCTCTCTAGCCATTCCTATAAAGGGCCACATTGATTGATTGATTGATTGATTGATTGATTGATTTCAGAGAAAAAGGGAGCGGGAGAGAAAGATAGAAACATCAATGATGAGAAAGAATCATTGGTTGGCTGCCTCCTGCATGCCCCACACTGGGGATCCAGCCCACAACTCAGTCATGTGCCCAGAATCAAACCCTGACCTCCTGGTTCATAGGTGGACGCTTAACCCCTGAGCCACTCTGGGTTGGCTATAAAGGGCCACATTTAAACCATCTAGTTTGGGGACTGTATAGCATTTAGATGTACAATAAATAGGTGGTGGGATAGTATCAATAATATGTTTATAATGTAAACACATTGGAGCCCTAAGCAAGTTTTTTGTTTGTTTTTTTAAGCAAGTTGGGTTTTTTTTGGTCTGTTGGGTTTTGTTTTGCTTCTCAGTAGAGGATATTTTCTCCATTGACTTTTAGAGAGAGTGGAAGGAAGGGAGAGAGAGGAAAAAAAAACATCAATGTGAATTGTCTCCTGCACAGCCCTAGGGCCAGGGATGGAATCTGCCACCCAGGTACCTGCCCTTGACCCTTAGGTTGGAAGACTGATGCTCAACGATTGAAAAAAACACGTCAGGGAGGGTTTTTGGGTTTTTCTAGAGGATGATTGATAATTTTGGTAAAGATTGGTCCATAGCCCTAGCTGGTTTGGCTTAGTAGATAGAGCATTGGCCTGTGGACTGAAGGGTCCTGGGTTTGATTCTGGTCAAGGGCACTTGCCTGGGTTGCAGGCTGGATCCCCAGTGGGAGGCATGCAGGAGGCAGCCAATCAATGGTTCTCTCTCATCGTTGATGTTTCTGTCTCTTTCTCCCTCTTCCTTCTTCTCTGAAATCAACAAAAATATAAAAACAAACAAAAGATAGGTCCATAGTCAGGGACAGAGCTAAGAAAAGTCTATAGAATTTGAATGCCCTATTCCAAGCTCTGCTCTAAACCACTCACTTCCAAGTGAGAAAGTTTGAGAAGAGCAAATATACTCACCTCCACGTTCATAAAAATCTTTATTTTACTTTCATGCCACGTTCAAGGAAAATAGCAAGTTTTCATTTCATTCTTTAGTGGTTTCCAAAAATAATATCTTAGATACATACCTCCTAGACCACTACCCCTCCCCCGCCAAGCTTTAAAGACACAACTGGAACTAAATAAACTCTAAATATTGGAATGTAAAACTCAGTGTTAGAAAGGATCTTTCTACTCTCTCTACTTAAATCACTCAAGGACAGCAGTGCCAAGGAGTAACCCAGAGTTATGGGTAAGTGACTTTTTCACTATTTGAGCATTTTTGAATACAAATCTTTACTTTATGTAATTATATGGAAAAACAAAACAAAACTCTGTTTTTCAAGAAAAGTTATGATTCCCACTCCCTAAACCCAGCAAAAAGTAAGAACTCTCAGAGGAGGACAAATCTTGCTCCCAAATTACCAAGTTCTAAACCTCACCCCTAGATTGTCATAAGAACCTGAGCAGATGTTGCAGAAAATGACTTTTTCAAATAGAAAGTACCTGTTATAACAGGTTTATTACTTCTGGGAATCCAACGTGCAAATCATATAGGGCAGTGGTTCTCAACCTTCCTAATGCCACATCCCTTTAATGCAGTTCCTCATGTTGTGGTGACCCCCAACCATAAAATTATTTTCGTTGCTACAGCAACATGAGGAATTGCATTAAAGGGACGTGGCATTAAGAAGGTTGAGAACCACTGATATAGGGGAAAGTAATCATGTTAAAGAACCTAAGCATTGTCACCAACGTTTTCCACACTTGCCCTTATTGTGATTGACAAATTTTCCCAGAGAAGGTCCATATGTTTTCAATATCTCTGAAGATCCCCACTTGCAGTTTTGTTAAGGATCTCTTGGTTGAGCACTTTTAAGAGGCTGGACTAACTTATGTTCCATCTAGGGAGGAAGAGAATTGATTCCATGTAGGAGATACCAATCCTCTGAAACGATCCGTCACCTGACAGTTTTCCAAACAATTTAAGCGGAAGCATCACATACTTGGGTCCTTCTGACTCACACATTGAGAGAGAAACATTTCTGGGCAAAACCCACATGTCTTCTGATTTACCTGTTTGTTCATGCTCTCTCGGAGGCTCCTGCCACTGTAACAGCCAATCAGCAGGCATAACTCAGTCCTGTGAGCCGGGCATTGGGCTGGAGCTGGAATAAGGCAGTGGTCCTCCTCCCCTCTCTTTGCTTCCAGTTTCTCCACAGACAAGAAACGGTGCCAAGCAGCATCTGAGATTTGACTGTGTGTAGTCTTCGGATCTATTTTTTTTTTAAATATATTTCTTTATTGATTTCAGAGAGAGAGGGAGAAGGAGAGAGAGCTAGAATCATCAATGATGAGAGAGAATCATTGATTGGCTGCCTCTTACACGTCCCCCACTGGGGATCGAGCCCAAAACCCAGGCGTGTGCCCTTGGCCAGAATCGAACCTGGGACCCTTCAGTCCATAGACTGACGCTCTATCCACTGAGCCAAGATGGCTAGGGCTCTTCGGATCTATTAACTCTGGAACAGCCAAAGAAAGTTTGAGGTCACTGAATTAAGTCTTGAAAAATACATTAGGCCCAGATAACATGTTAGATTCAACTGAGGATAGCTACCGTTTATCAGGCACTTAGGCCATCCCAGGCACGGGGCTAAGCCTTTCTCATTGAACCTTCAAAAATCTCATAAAATGAGTTTTATTATCCCAGTTTTGCATATGCAGTAACAAAAGCTCCGAGGTTGACGGATGCTGGAGAGGTGACTGATGTGAGAGTGGTGTGGGTATAAACACTGCTCTATTCATTCTCTAAGTGCCCTGAACTCTGCTCCCCTCTAAGGTGGGGGCGTGGAGAAGGAGGAGGCAGAGGGGCAAGGGGGCAAGGGTCTCCCCAGCTGTCAGCCTCCCATAGCCGCTGGGGGGCCCTTGGTGATGCCTGACCTTAGCCACAAGCCCAAGTGGTGATGTCCCACCTGTTTTATCACTTCATTTTTCTTTCTTTTCTTTTCTTTTTATTTTGAGAGGACATTTATCAAAGCTGAGGACACTGAAACAAGCAAAGGCCTAGAATAGAAGCAGCAATAGGAGACAGCCTCGGTGGGAATATGAGCCTAGGCTGGGTTGCTTTGGCTCACTGAGAAGTCAGCTAAAAGGGGACCTTGGGACCCTAGCTGGTTTGGCTCAGTGGATAGAGCGTCAGCCTATGGACTGAAGGGTCCCAGGTTCAATTCAGGTCAAGGACTCATGCTCAGATTACTGGCTCGATCCCCAGTAGGGGACATGCAGGAGGCAGCCAATCAATGATTCCCTCTCATCATTGATGTTGCTACTACCTCTCTCTTCCTTCCTATCTGAAATCAATAAAAACATTTTTTTTTAAACAAAAAAGGGAGGGAGTCTTGGGGACAGGTTCAGGTGGTTAGCCCTGGAGGGGCTCCCACTGGCCATTGTTCTTCTGGTTATAAGCCTCCTGGGGCCTCCCAAAGCTTAGGAGATATGAACCTGTGGGGGAAGAGGAAGGGGAAAGGAAAGGCTCAGGCATGCTCCTGGGAGGAGAGCACGTAAGACTTCATTGTTCTCCTTCACCAAGATCTAGAAAGACTTTTCGAGGTGACTAACGTCAGGAATGAAACTGGGGAATATAGGAATCTTAGCGTCTACCCTCATAGTTACATTGGGCAAGTATCTGTCCCCACCTCATTGTGAGATTTAGGGTTGCTTCCAAGTCAGTGAGTGTAACTCAGGAAACAAGGATGGAGGGAGAGTGGGAGGAAGGGAGGAAGGGAGGGAGGAAGGGAGGGAGGGAGGAAGGGAGGGAGCAGGAATCTGGGCCCAGCCCAATGCCCCCTGCTGAGGTGCTAGCAGACCCTGACAGGGCCCAGCTCCGTGGAAAGCGGTGCTGGTGGGTAGAACAGAGCAGACTGACCTCCACGGAGGTTGCCTGGTTTCCACAGTCCCTGGCTGCTGCTCTGTGCTTGAGCTATAAAGACGGGGATTCCACCTTCCAGTGGATTTTGCTTCTCCTTCTGCTTTTCAAGTGGAATCAACATAGACGGTGTTTTATTTTTGCTGTTTGGGTTATCAGCTCTTTGGGATTCTCAGAATTTACCTTCCCAGATAAACATTTCCATTAGAATGCAGCCCCCCCTCCAAAAAAGATGTGGATTCCACAAGTCCCCATGGTCTGCTTTGATTTCTCTTGGTTCTGCCACAAACTGGGCCTGCCCTCAGAAAACTCATCTCCCTTCTCTGGACTTCAGCTTCCACGTCTGTCAATAGAGCAGGGCACCTTGACGATCTCTAGAGCTCTTCTAATTGGGCATTCTGAACCTCTGAGGTCGGTCGAGGTGGAATCCCCTTCCATGCAAGGGGTTGGGTGTCACTCCAGGCCTCATCCTGGGGACACTCATACGACCCCACATGTCTCTTGTCAACTGCTTGATGATGATGCACTCACACATGTGTGAATGCTGGGGATGGACATAGAGGAGGTGGGGACAGGAAAAAGGGACTATTAAACACAAGTGCTGTTTTCATTCATTAATTTTTTAAAAATATATTGATTTCAGAGAGGAAGAGAGAGAGAGAGATCAATGATGAGAGAGAATCATTGCTCGGCTGCCACCTGCCCCTGGATGGGGATCAAGCCTGAAACCTGGGCATGTGCCCTGAACCGGATCGAACCATGACCTCCTGGTTCATAGGTCGATGCTCAACCACTGAGTCATGACAGCCAGGCTAATATTTTTACTGTGTCCCTACTAAGTGCCAAGCACTCTTCTAGAATACTTCTAAGCGGACGTATATGCTGCCATCACGAGACTTAAATTCCCAGAGCTTCCACATTACGCAGTGATTAATTAAATCAGCGCAGAGAATTAGGAATTAGGAGCTGCTTCCCTAAGCCCACACTCCTCGGTGGCTTCCTTGGAGTCTCCTTGACTTCTTTCGCTCCTTTCAGGCTGTTCTGCCAAACTAATCTTTTAAAAACACCCCTTAGGCTAAAATGCCTCTGATGTCTCTCCCTTGGACCTTTTATCCTTTAATGAAATCCAGGCTTCTTAGCTCACCACGGAGCCACCCTGTAAACTGGAGGTACCTACTTTTCATCCTCCTCTCCACCCTTATTTTTCTGAGTCTTTCAATCAGTTCATCTACCCACAGTCTCCCCAGCGACTTCCTGAGAGTTTCTACTTCCATATATATTTTGTTCTTTAAGGAGCTAGTGATTAGATATTTTAAATGTACTAAGCTAGTGCACACTTATTTTAAGAAGTGAAACAATACAGAGACATGTCATGAGTTGACAATCTCCTCTTGAGGTGATTGCATTTACAGGGGAGTCACAAGAATTATACCGAGAACATTGATGTACCCTTTCCCCAGACTTGCCAATTTGTAACATTTTAGCACATTTGTTTTATTCTCTCCTCTCTCTCTCTCTCTCTCCCCCTCCATACACACATATTGTCAGTTATTTTCCCAAGCTATTTAAATCATTTTCAGACATCAAGTCTCTTTACCTTGTAATGTTTCCGTGTGTATTTCCCAAAGCAGGAATAAACTCAGTATACTGTAGTTACCAACTTCAGGAAATTTAACATTGATTTAGAACATCAATCTAATCTAACTTCCATAGTCATAATTTTTTTCAATTGACCCAATTATATTCTTTATAATACTTTTTCCCATCCAATAAAGGATCTGGTTCAAGGATCTTTTTTAAAAATATATTTTTATTGATTTCAGAGAGGAAGGGAGAGGGAGAGAGAGATAGAAACATCATTGATGAGAGAGAATCATCGATCAGCCGCCTCCTGCACACCCCACACTGGGGATCGATCCAGTCCACAATCTGGACATGTGCTCCAACCAAACCGTGACCTCCAGGTTCATAGGTCGACAACACCCAACCGCTGAGCCACACAAGATGTTGATTTTTTTTTAAAAAAAGGTTTCACAATAGATAACTAAGAACGTGAAATAAAAGTAATTTTCCCTACTATTTTATTTCTCCAAATTTTAGTAACTAAAAAAGTGTTAAGTTTAAAAAGAAATAAGAAAAAAATAAAAGAAAAACAACAGCCTTCCCCCTGCAATGTGTTAAATTCAAGAAAAGGTTTCAGAGATGAAGGAACCAAACAACTCAAACTGCAACCCACTATATTCCAATACAGTCTGTCCTTATGTTATCGATATATAGGAGGCTGAAGAAGGAAGTTTGTTTAGAGAATAGGCCATACAGTTGAGATGCTAAATTATAAATTGAAAAGAATGCTTTCACATTCAATGCTACCCATTTGTCAACATCAAACAAACCTTTTCGCCCAGTCCTGAGAAAGCATTAGATTTTTATCAGGTTCTTGGTAAATTTTGAAAATCACATGGTTGTTCAATGCCTCCATGTGGTAGGAAAAATAATGTAGCTGCCCTAGCTTCCTGTGATAGCAACATTCAGGGCCAATAAAGTCTGACAGTGCTTAGGGGAGAGGTTTTTTTCAAAGGGACCAGTGTTTTTAAAGAAAGCCTAGGGAAAAATGACCCGTATTGAAGATAAAAGCCCCAGATCTCATTAGGCTTCTTTGGGAACCTTCCTTATCTTTCTCTATAAGGAATGGATTTTTTGGGGGCAAAGGAGCGTCATAAAATAAGACAAAGTGGGCCAAACTCCGCAGTGAGTTCATCTTTTCAGAAAGGCCTTAGAGAAATTCTTTTAAAATTCCAAACATAAGATTTTTTTTTCTTTTGACACACACAAAAAAATCCTTTCTGTTTAGCCATAAGGTAAGTCTAAAATCCATATTTTAAAATGTTAATTTATTTAAAAAAGAGGAGAAAAATGTTCATTTGTTTGACAATTTTTTAAACCCTTGCCCAACGATATGTGTTTGTTTGTTTAATTGATTTTAGAGCGAGGAAGGACATGGTGGGGGGAGGGAGAGACAGAGAGAGACATCAGTTACCTCTACTACTCACCCCAACACCAGTATGTGCCCTGATCTTAAATCAAACTCGCCGGCCACCTCTCCATGCACCAGAAGATGCTCCAACCAATTGAGCCACACCGGGCAGGGCTGCTTGACAATTTTTGGGGCGTGAAATTGGCCAGAGAGCATGGTGGCCTTTATGAAATATTGAAGTTCGGTGTAAGCAGCAAGACATAAATAGGAGTGCTCAAAAGTGAGACTGAGTCTCTTGCTTTTGAATCAACGGCATTATTTCACCTCCCAGGGATCAGGCAGCACCTTGACCTTCAAGTGCTTCTACTTGAAAGTGCTCCATACTCTAAAGATGGCTTGAAAAAGGGAGCTGGGTCATTCTGAGAATCGGAAATAGGTATTGGTAAACACCGAAGCCCGCTTTCTCAAAGCCCATGGTTGTCACAGGTTTGCACCACGTGGGCCTCTATGACAGGGTGCATCTTTTAAGTGTAAATTTCGCATTCCTATCAAAGCATCAAATACATGCACTTGCTTCCCCGCAGCATAGACTACTACAGGGTTGGGGGAGGGGCAGAGGGATAGTTTTGTGGCATACCCTTTGCTTTCTTTAGGAGAAGACAGCAGGAGCATGTACTATGTACTAAAAACTATATCCACAAACACGAAATAAATAATAAGGATCTTTTAAACTATAATTGAGACTTCTCCTCCCCGCTGCACCCATCTCCCAAATATTGCCAGAGCTGACAAAATGATTTGTGGGCAGCAAGGGCCAGAGCCCAAATTTGGTCATGGATTTACTGCATGACCCTGGACAAGACATACTGGCTTCTGTGCCTTAATTTCTTTATCTGTAACGTGAGGACTTTGAACTCAGAGATATATCTTAGGCACCTTCCAGTAAATAAAATCCTATGATTTCTTCACACTGTCTTTCTCCTCGGTGGTTCCTCATCCACCCTAAGCCATAAAGACCCTATGTCTGAACAAAATCCCTGAGATGTAGGATCAGGGAGGGTTAATTATTTACTTTGCATAACAATTCCTACACCACCTTCATTACAGATACACACTTGATCCTTTTAGCAACTCTGCGCAGGTATTTATAGATGAGGAAACCGGAGCTAAGACAGGCCAGCTTAGCTCCTTTGGCCTTGTAGTTAGTTAAAAAGTAGAAAAGCTAGAAGGGGGTGAATGAGTTTTTATTTTTATTTTATGACTGAGACAGTGAGACAACTATATATTTAAAATAATCTGACATAAAGATTAGTCTTTTGAGAGCAGTGGGTTCTTTTCTAAACATTTTGAGGTTTTTATGGCCCCTCAGTAGGTCATTCCCCAACCATAAAGAATAACCGGAGTTAGGGATGAGAAAGGCCAGTGCACACAAGAGGCTGGTGTCCTTCCACTGGGAGCACTTCCCTATGGTGGAGAGCCCTGGATTCCACGGTTTATTCCCCCAGGGACCGGTTCAACCCCAAGCATCAACAATGCAACACCAAGTACCATATTCAGTTGTTTTACAAAAATATTATCATGGTTAGTATCCAAGCATACAGTTTCTGTAAACCAACTGAAGAAAAATTCACCCACCATGCTCGTCACATCAGCAAATGGAACTTTTTATTTTCTGGTGTTTTGTGTCAGCTCTCATCTCTCATCTCTCTCTCTATATATATTTATATATATTTTTTCTTTTTTTACTGGTTGTAATCATAGCGGAGACTGGCATTTTAATGAATCAGAAATCCAAATTTTTTGTAAGAAAGTGTCAATTTTAATAACTGTCTTTATTTTCATCCCAACTGAGTTTTTATTTCATACTTACACTTGCTTATTGTTTTCTCTTGATCTTCTATCTTTCTCATCAGGACAAAACATCTACAATCTGGTTTTAAGAAGGTTTTGTTTTGTTTTCAAAGAGCGTATGGCAGGGAATGCCATTGTTTTTATATATTCTACCTGGACTCCTGAAAGCAAACCCTATGTCTGGGGATTTTTTCTCAATTTTCCTATGTATGTGAGTGACTGAGGGGGTAGGTAGCTCTGTCTGCAGGCAGGAGGCTAGAGGCTATCGCGATAATCAATAGATTTTTCCCAGCTATTGGACTTGATTCTGACCATTCCTAGTACACAGTTTCCTGGTAAGGATTGAGCAAGCAGCCTTCGAAATTACTTTATGAATCTTGATAACGTGGGAGTTTCGTGTTGAGGGCTCAAAGGGGTTTAGGGACGTGGTAAGAAGGCTTGTTTTCCTGGTTAGTGGGTCTGCCATAGGCTTTATGTCTTGTGTTGTCCTGCGGGTAACTGAAGCCACTGTTGCCATGGAAAAGGATGGCCACTTGAAGGAGATCATTTAGAGTGGCCCCTGGACATGTGACTGGGCGGTCTCCTGAAGGTACAGACCTTGGGTGTGCAGCATTGCACATGTCTCATCAGTTTCCTCCAACTGAGCTAACAAAGAAGAAACCACATCGTCATTTGATGGCTTCATCTTCTTTGGATGCCTTCATCTTAAAAAAAAAAATAATAATAATCTTGGTAAAAATACTAAATTAGGAACAATTCAGAAGAATTACTGATTGTTGTTGTTTTTTAAAATGATGATTTAAATAGCCTTTC
>JAAGEH010000125.1:23211545-23236454 GCA_011751065.1 Lasiurus cinereus
GTCTGTGTGTGTGTGTGTTGGGTCTGTGTGTGTTGGGTATGTGTGTGTCTGTGTGTGTGTGTGTGTGTGTGTGTGTGTTGGGTCTGTGTGTGTGTTGGATGTGTGTGTTGGGTGTGTGTTGGATCTGTGTGTGTATTGGGTCTGTGTGTGTGTGTGTGTGTGTGTGTGTGTGTTTACGGTGTCGGCCTGCGAGGTTTTGAGTTAAACCGCAGCCCTGCAGCAGCAGCAGGGAAAGTTGGGGAAGGGAAGGCGGCCTTTGGAAGGTGGGCGAGGCGCGGGGCCTCGAACTTCGCCGCCGCCGCCGCCGCGCTGGGCGCCTAGGTGAGCGGCAGACAAAGGCCGCGCCGCTCCGCTCCGGTGCTGCGCGGCGCGGGCCGGGCGCGGGGTGGGCCTTTGTGAGGGGGACCGGGGCCGCGGGAGCCCCGGGGGAGCCCGCCGCTGCGATCAGGGCGGGGGAGGGGGAGGGGGCAGACCCGAGGGAAGTTCGAGGAGGTCCGGGAAGGAGGGCCGGGAAGGGGGGCCGGGTGCACCTGTGCGGCCGCGGGCCTCCGGGCGGGGGTGGCCGCGGCGGGGCGTGCGGATTCCGGGGCGCGGCGGGCGGGCGGGCGGCGGCGGGGAGCTGGGGAGCCACGGCGTCCGGGCGGCGCTCTACACCCGGGCCCGCAACTTCGGGCGCCCGCGGGGGGCGGGGGGCAGGGAACCCGGGCGCTGGGGGGCGGCCACCGAGGGGTCCCCCTAGAGGCCTGCGTCACCCCGGCTTTCCAGCTCCCTGAGGGCCTCGAGGGGCCTCGCGGGGCCTCGCGGGGAGCCGCCATGTTGGCTTCGTCACTGAGCACACAGGCCAGGGCCTGGAGCGGGGTGCCAGGAGGCCGTCCGGGCGCCCCGAGGGGTGGGCGGGGTGCGCCCTGCCCCCCCCCCCAGGCCGGGGCTCCCGAGGCCGTCCGGGGACTGGAGGTGCTGGGGAGGGAGCAGTGCGTCCCGGCACTTCCTAGCCCGGTTGGAAAGCTGGTCCGCAGAGGAGCGGTTAGATTATTCCTACATGGAGAACACCCCGACTCAGGCTGTTAGATTATTCCTAAATGGAGAACACCCAGACTCAGGCTGTTAGATTATTCCTAAATGGAGAACACCAGGCACAGGCTGTTGGATTATCCCTAAATGGAGAACACCCAGACTCAGGCTGTTGGATTATTCCCTACATGGAGAACACCCGGACTCAGGCTGTTAGATTATTTCCTAAATGGAGAACACCCAGACACAGCACGGCCCTCGTGTGCGGGGCAGATTCGAACCCGGGCATAGTAGATGATGACAAGAGACTGGGCCTGCCAACTCGCTGCCAGAGCAAAGTGTTTCCCTGCACGAGGGCCCTGAAGCTTTGGTGTGCAGAGTCCTCCCCGCTCAGCGAAGATCCGCTTATCAGGGCAGGAGGGTCTGTTAACCTGCCAGACGAATGCCTCCGCCTGAATGTGTCCTGTGTTTCTCTCTCTCCCCGACTCCAGGATTCAGAAGGAACTGGCCGATATCACTTTAGACCCTCCACCTAACTGCAGGTGAGCTTCCTTTCAAATTTGTTCCTTTTTCCTTGCGTTTTTTCCTTCCAACTTTTCCCTTTATTATTATTATTATTATTATTATTATTATTATTATTATTATAAACTTTTACTTTTATTCTTTGGTTAATGCTTGTTTCGTGCTAACTGCAGGTATCAGCTGAAATTTACTTACCCTGAGTATAATGTTGAGCTTCTGACAATCTCGGTGTTATGTTAAAGAGAAGTAATAGATTTATTTGGAGTGGACACTTTTACATAAAACAGAACTGTAAAGTGAATACGGAGGTGTACGTTTGTCTAATCCTGGGTCTTTCATATGTCATTGCGGGTGATGTTGGTTTAGAAAATTGCTTTGCTATCTTAGTGTTATTCATGCTCTCCACTACGAGAGCATGGAGTCAAATCAAACATTGGCTCCCTCAGACTGTACACAGAATGTGTGTGTGCAGTTTCAAAACAGTTTGATGCTAGCCTTCAAAGGGTTGTTGATCTCTATTCAGAAGAGCATTTTGTTATTTACTGTTGAGTCAAGGTGGAAAACTTGATGAATTTACTCAATCAGCAGAGAAGTGAGGAGACATAATAAGAGTCATTTATTTAAGGAAGCTTACTTGTTTGGTTCTATAACTCCAATTGTTCAAAATTAAGTGTCACGTTTAACTTCACTCTCCGTTCTCATGATTGGCATTAGATGGGGATTTGAAGTTTTAGAAGTGTGCTAAGCTTACAGGGTTAGAAGAAGTTACCGACGAAGAAATGCTGTGCCCTGGCCTTGCATAGAATTTGAATCAAGCATGTGGAAATGGGTTGAAAGCTAAATGAAATACTTTGCTTATTTACACTGAACTTTCTAAACTGTGGTTAATGGAGTAAATGGAAACCTCAGTTGCCTTTTTGTTATGTTTATTGTTAATGTTGGTCAGGTGTGGGACATTCTTTGGTAAAATTTGGTCCTGTTTTGAGAGGAAAATCATTTCCGAGTTTGAAATGCTCTTATAATAAATATGGTTTGTAACTGAACCACGCAGTCATTCTTGACGACTTCTTTCCTGGCTATGAAGAGTCTTTTCAGGATGTTGAGGAAGTGGAGAAATGGGTAAAGCTGGGGGCTGAAATATCTCCCTTTTTTGTTTCATTGGAATCGTTCAGATGGAAGCCTGTAGCTTCCCTTGATTGGTTGTGTTGAATCCATGGGTATTACTCCCCAGGCGAGGTCCGTGCTGTAGTTGTTGCTCCTGTTTGGTAGCGTGTCTTCCACGTGTCTCTGGTGAGTTCAGGCAGCTGTAGCTGATCAGATTATGAAATTTTGAAAGCATGGTTTCAGAACTAACATTTATCAAAACGTGTTACGGCTTTCTTGCAAAAAAGGTGCAGTCAAATTTAAAAATTGTAAATAATTGAAAGGTTTTCATGCGATTAGGTACTCTTTAGAAATAGGATAAATTCACTTTAATTTCACAGCCTTTTACCTGAGTTTACATGTGAGAGATCTGTGCTGCTGCGCTCCTAAATTACCTTTTTCAAGGTGAAACCTTTAAACGTTACCTGTGGTCAGTGAGTCACCAAACTGGATGGTTGGTGCTGAGGAGACAAATTTCAACATACTTACACATTGAAAAAAAAAAATCCTCAATTTCAAAGAAAACATGAGGCATCTTTATTTTGCAAGAGAATGTGTATTATGTTGACTTTTAAAAATAAAGACTGGTGTATTTTTCTCAAGATGTTTCCCAGGAGGGCTGTTTTAAGTAATATGAATCACAGTCTCTACTTGCAGTTGTTGTTTTTCTTTTTTGTTTGTTTGTTTTTTTATACAATCTCTACTTTTGGTTGCCTTAGTAATGTTGACTTAATGGTATCTAGTAGTACCAATATTCAACATATTTAAATGAGTTTTGGTTTGCTGGTTTCTGTTGGTACATTATGGGATTGAATTATTAAATATATTTTTATTTCAGAGAGAAAGGGAGAGGGAGAGATAGAAATATCAATGATGAGAGAGAATCATTGATGAGCTGCCTCCTATACGCCCCACACTAGGGATCAAGCCCAAAATCTGGACGTGTGCCCTTGACTGGAATCTAACCTGGGACCTTTGCTCTATCCCACTTAGCCAAACTGGCTAGGGCTGAAATATTTAGAATTTTAATGTACATTATTGTTGGAGATGGAATGGATAATTTAGTGTGGGGATACTTTTGATGTTAGCTTCCATTTAATATGTATGAATTAAATGATACATTGAATTGCATGCATGTTTGTTTTTTATAATTTTTAAAGTGTTATTCAGCATGAGAGCTTGGTTTGGATGAAATTGTAAATTCATCAATTGTAAATTGTATTTTGAATTTGTTAAATAACTGGCTTTCAGTGAATGTGTTTTATGTATTAAACCTTTTATAGAGCTGCCTTTTTTAAATCAATAATCAATAGAGTTGCAGTTTTAAATTTAAACACATTTCTTTATTAAAATATTGTAGTTGGTACAAAGTAGCCTCAAACAGTTGAATCAGTGTGAGAAATGCTTCTCTTGAAAATGCACTGCTTGTGTTCACTAATTTTAGCACTTGGCAAAAATGTGTGGCTTCAAATGTGCAAAATGCACTTGCTAAATATGTTATAATTTTGAGCACATAAAGTTAAATCTCAGTGTTGTATATCATGTTAAGTAGATTTTAAGTGAATATTTTAAAATGGGCTTATATTGCCACATAAATCAAATTCTTTGGTATCTCTGATCTATTTGGTTACATGTGTGTGTACAGCTAAGGCTCCCACTTCATGTACCCTGCATTTGGTTAGACATTTCCCCCTGCATTCTGGCTCTATTTCTTTAAGGGAAAAAAATGTATTAACTACTGTAATGATTTCCTAACTCGTGCCATGTCTTGATGGTAAAATTATGCCTTTTCGGTAGCTGGCGAACTCTGCCATTAGGGTCAGTTTTGCAGCTGTTATTTATAGCTTAGGGCTCAAGCTTTGCTAAATTGACTAGTTATAGCTATCTAACTAATCTGTAGACATAAATGTATGTAGACAGTATGTCTGCACTTAATAAATGATGTATTTTACCCAGGTCCTTTAAACTTCAGATTTTACTTAAGTGGATGTCTTTTTTATTATGAGTCAACTACTCATACAGTGACTTGAAACCTAAAAATTCAGATTTTAGAATTAAAATGCCTTTCAGAAATCATGAACCTTTTCAAGCATGTTAGAGAAGAAAAAGTTTTTTCTTATTATGGCTTTATTATTATTATTAACTTGGCCTTTTGTTGCTTATATTTTAAATAGAATTTACACATAATGTCAGAATGCACATTTTTAAAAAGTTGAAACAAATTGTGGAGTAAAAAGTGAAAGATTCCTTCATGACCTCATCTGCTTCTGTCCCTTGCACAGAGATGCTCCCGGTTAGCCGTGGTGTGCATCTTTCTGGATAGTTTCTGTGAATTGACATTGTTGTACGTTTCTGGTTTTGCAAATCCTCTTGGAATTAGTGGTAATAGAACAGGGTGGGGCAAACACAGGTTTACAGTTGTTTGTATGGAAAACAATACAGTAATAAGTAAGTAATAATACAGGAATCAGCTTTGTTCCCTTTACAACCGGAAACCTACATTTTGCTTCACTCTGCAAGTCCCAGGCTGCTCACCTTGGAATGAAAGGAGATTCCTTGCAGCAGTAAAGGCGGATGCCTCGGCCAAGTTTAGCATGCTTTAAGTGGTTGTTTACTGTAAAAAATTGGGTTCTGCAGAAATTATCCTTTACAAAATCCTAGGTCAGCTCACTTGCTGAAAAATGTCCTTTTATGTAACTTTAATTCATCTGATGCTACTAAATGCATCAAGGATATCGAGGTGACTTCATCACCTGCATGTTTATTTTGTTCTAATTTTTATTTGGGTAGCTACCACTGCAGTGTGCTTGCCTTTATGCACATAGAGACAGTGTTGAAAAAGAGTGAGAACCAGGAGACTAGAGTGTCAGCACAATCAAAATAGCACCCAAACCAGGGTCAAGTGGCTGGAAATTAGATCATTGCCTGGGGCCTGAGCGGGTAGGAAGGAAGGAAGGAAATCTATCCAGAAATGAATTGCTCACTAAATGAGTAGGCACTCTCGTGTTCACCAAATGACCATGTTTCTGGATGGTAAAGCGTCACTGCTCTTATTTCTCAAAAAGTTAAACTGAATTACCATATGACCCAGCAATTCTATTCTTAGGTGTATGCCCCAAAGGATTGAAAACAAGGACTCAAAAACAGATACTTGTCAGTGTTCGTAGTGGCATTATTCATAACAGCTCAAAAGAAAAAACAACCCAAATATCTATCAACAGATGAGTGGAATGGACAAACAAAATGCAGAGTATACATGCAATTGATTATTCAGCCATATAAAGTAATGAAGTTCCTATACATGCTACCACAGAGATGGATTTTGAAAATGTTATACCAACTGAAATAAGCCAGACACAAAAGGACAAATATTGTATGATTCTACTTACATGAACTATCTAAAATAATCAAGATCCTAGAGACAGAAAGATTAGAGGTTTCCAGGAGCTGGGAAGGGGAGAAAGGGAGATCTTTCCTCCTTCCTTCCTGCCTGCCTTCCTTCCTTTCTTCCTTCCTTCCTTCCTTCCTTTCTTTCCTTTTTTAATATTTCTTAATAGGTACAGAGTTTCTGTTTGAAAATTTTGGAAACAAATGCTGGTGGTGGTTGCACAATGTTGTGAATGTAATGAACGGCACTGAATTTTACATGTAAAAATGGTTAAAGTGGCAAACTTAGTTATATATTTTACCAGAAATTTTAAATGGCTAAAAAAAAAGATACTACTATTAAAATGTCATCAGTATTTTTGGGGAAAATGCTTATGGCTTACGAGGCGACACTTCAGTTTTTAGGGGTTCTTATAAAGGATATTAAGGAAAAATTTCTGTCACAAACCATGCGTCCCTGTTCTACCTGAAAAATCACCTCCTTCATGGAGTTCATAATCTAGAGAGATGGGAAGAAACGCAGTCAATTGACTTTGACTAGTGTGTTAGAGTTGTCTCTGGAAAGTTATGTGGAAAGGACTGCACATAACACGTTAAAGGTTCAAAGAGTGAGTGTGAGATCACTTGGAGCTGGTGGGAAGGGTCCTGGCTGAGCCCTCGGGGGGCCTGGAAGCCTCCTGGAGATGAGAAGGAGGTGGGGAAGACTGAGGGGCATCCGGAGTGCAGGGACATGTACGCAGAGATGTAGCAGAGGAAAGGCAGAGGGCACTGGTGGGCAGGAGTGCAGAAACCTGTGGCTGGGGAGCAAGGAGGAGTGGGAGGACAAACAGTCAGACCAGACTTGTTCCTGATGTCCGGCTGAGGCTCTGAGTGCCATGTTATAGACCCTGGGGCATCACTAAGCGTAATCTAGTTAGAGCCGAGAATCGGCTCCAGACAGAGCAGGACTTGAGTGGAGCTTGGTGGGAACCAGGAGACTTGGCGATTGCTGCGATAGTCCCGGGGGAGGCCAAGGGGACTGAGGGGACAGCTGATGCCATCGGTTGGAGAAGAGAGACACGAGGAGAGCAGTAGGATGTGGCCACTGATTCAGATACGGGGCACGGGGAGGGGGACAGAGGGTCTTTGGGTGTTGGGGAAGATGGATGGTATCATTCACGGGAGGAAGAAGGTGGGAAGATGAATTGGCTTGAGGGAGGCGGGTTGGATCATCCTCCCCAGGTTCTGTTACATGCTTTGTTGAGCAGATACAGGTAGAGTGGTTAGCATGGTGCCGCCACATATTTAAGTTTATTAGCAGTCAGTCAGTGAACTCTCAGGCCTACTTCTAGATTTGATCAAATTAAACTCCCCAAAAAGGCACAGGGACCCTGCTTTTCTGTCTTTGATTCTGACCCTACCTGCCCCCTCCCCACCGTTTTCGGTGGGCAACATTCAAAGCTAGAGAAGAGTTGGGAGACTAAAACAGGAAAACGGCCATCCTTCATCATCAGCTGTGAGCATTTCCCCAGGTTGGCCTTTCTCGCCCATATCCCTGTATTTTGCAGAACCGTTTGGAAGCGAGCTGCATCCTGATGTTTCCGTGTTAGGCTTACATGCATTGGATCTGAGGGGAGCCGGCGGGGCGCTGAGGCTGCAGCTGGCTTTGGGCATCCGCATCAGAGTGGGAAGGTTGGGGAGAGAGTTGAACTTCCTGCTGGGGAAGAGGAGGATTGAGAGCTGTGCTTGGAGGGGCGTTGTCAAAGGAAGGATGGGAAAATAAAGAGGACTGGAGAAAAAGGGAGCAAAGTAGGGGGGAGAGCTACTAGGTAGCCTAAAAAATGACTCAAGAGGATTAAATGTAAAGTGAAGAGCATGCTTTGTAGGCTGAGAAGCAGCAGCAAGTAGAGAGGACAGGAGTGACACAGGGAGATGCGATGTTTTAAAAACACAGCTGTGGAGAAGCTGATCGAAGGGACCTGTGTCACACGAGTGGACTGTGTATTTAGGAAGGCTGGTGGCCTGAAGGTCACGATGGTGACAGTTTCCCAGAGGAAGCATTCTGGCCTGAGGAACGCGCCAGCCGCTTGGAAAGAACTGAAAGCAGCGCCTGCCCCCAGTCTGAGTTGGTTCGCTCTTTCTCAGTAGACTCAGGTTCCTTGACAGCAGGCATTATGTCTTTGCTTTCCTACGGTGTGTCCACGAAAGAATAAACAATATTTATTAGTTAAAGTAAAACACCAGCACAGGCACCTACCTAATTCAGGTCTGATGGTTTCGTGGAACGTCTTCATTACCCTCTTCAGAAAATAATGCAAAGAGCCGGGGGGACTGGCTGTCGCGTTTTACAGCTGTCCATCGCTGGCAGTCCTGCGAGGTTGGCACCCGGGCCCTTTGGACAGTTTTCACCTTCCCGGAATCGCTGCAGGCAAGATTGAGAAGATGCATAAAGAAAACATCAACACCTTTGATTCCCATGTTTTGACTTTATGACATGACTGTTGGCCAACAAGCAGAGTGTGGGCTTCGGGGCGCTAAGTGAATTGGCCTTCCTAGAGACGGTCCCCTAAAATCCTCAAGCTCTTCCCGATAGTTGGCTCCGTTAGAGATGCTGGCACCCGCCTGAGACATCTGACACATTCCCCGTCATCAGTGGGGTGAAACAGGTTTCATAATAAGCCCATTCTTATTCAGCCTCTCGGAGGCAGCCATGCTCGAGTGAAACAAAAGGCCTAGTAGTTGGTGTCAGAATCTGCTGCTAATCCTCCCGGAAACCGCGCTATAGGCGGAGCTCAAAGCTCTTGCTTGAGGACCGCAATCCAGGAACATACACGCGAGGGGTTACGGGGGGGGGGGGGGGGGGTGGTGACACCAAAGCCACAGGACGGAGATGGGGAACCTGTCAGGTCAGGAAAGTCTGGCAAAACCCATGTTTTCCTGCGCAGGGCATAATGGACATTGGGTTATGCTACCTGGGGCAGCATACGGTTCACACATACTTTCATGAACAGGGTGGTCACAGCCTGAATTCTGTCTGCTTTTAAAGGCCCGACGAGAGAGAGCGAAGTGCCAGGACCGAATAAAGGGGCTGGTGTGAGTATCCTCAGCTCTCGCCTGTGCCGCAGGCCACGTCTGACTTGTCTGTAGTGACTTGGGTTGGCACTAAATTTTGTTTTATTTTGTTTTAAAGGTTGGTAGCTTGGACCTTTATTTTTAGTACTTTAAAAAAAAAATTTAAGTACAGAAATAGTCTTACCAAGTCATTTAAAAGTTTTGCCGTTGAAAAGATTTCACATCTGGTCGGCCGGACATCGTCAGTCTAGCCCTGTGAGCCCACCACATCCTCCGTTCATGTGTGCTGACACTCAGTGGGGCGCGCACACGGTTGGCACCGAAATCACCCCACCACTGGGTCTGCCCGTCCAGGTGCCAGAAGCTGTGAAGGTTTCTAGCCTGGACTGGCCGGTTCAGACTCCCCTTCTCTGTTGTTTGAATCAGCGAGCACAGCCACCCGGGCGGCACAGAAATGCTCAGACGAGTGTGGGGCCCACCCCAGCGCCCTGAGCTCTGTGCAGCCACACAGGACCCCTGGGCAGCCAGGGCAGTGTGAGGACAGAGACCGCCGTTTGGCTCCGGGCCCCACAAGCAGACCAGGCTGCCGGTCGGCCCTCCAGCACTGCCTTCCCAGCCTCATCAAAGAGTGATCATCATGGAGAGGTCCTGTGGGGTCTGCCAGCACTGAAATGATGGCCATTATGCAGACTACCAGGACATCAGGTGTTTATATCCACTTACATTGATAGATGGGAAATCGATGGGCGATGGATCCTATATCGCACTGCAGGCGAGATTGAGAAGATGCATAAAGAAAATATCGATACCTTTGATTCCCACGTTTGGACTTTATAACATGACTGTTGGCCAACAAGCGCGTGTGGGCTTCGGGGCACTAAGTAAATCGGCCTTCCTAGAGATGGTTCCTAAAATCCTAAAGAAAAGAGAGAAAGATTTGAAGCACATTTTCAAATGGCAGGAGGTAGAACTCAGCTTGGGATGTTCTTACTCGGAGAAAAGTTTTGGATAGGCTACAGCTCAGAAAACCAGAAAGCATTGTGGCACAGGAGTAAGTCAGATCACATTTATTTAGAACATTGGAGGGCTGTGTGCTGCGCATTGCTCTGTGTGACTGCAGCGGACCTGGCTCCTGGCTCGTGGAACTGGAGTTTGGTAGGCAGTGCAGATGACCACCAAGCAAGCAGGATTAGTAGCTACAAGTTGTGACGGCCAATAGGAGAGCAGTTAGCAGTGCAGCGATGGAGAATATTTTGGGGGGGGGGCGCCCGGGGGTGGGCGGGAGTACTACCCTAGAGAAGGCTTCAAACATTAGGCAAAGACCTGAAAGATGATGAGAAAAAAAGAGCTTTGTGGAGAGTAGGAAGAACATTCTGGACTCAGGGAAGCACAGACATAGGCCCTGAGGAGGGGAGAGCCACATGATGCAGGGCCATCCATGTAAGCTGTGGTAGCAAGTTTGGGTTGCGTGCCTCCCATTTCTTTCCATGGGAAGCCATGCGAGGTTTCAAAGCAAGGAAGCAACATTATTTCAGTCATGATTTCAAAGTCTTTTCCCTCCTCCATCCTGTGTGGAAAACAGCAGGAGGAAGGCAGAAGTAAAAGGAGACCAGAAAGAGAGGGTAGTGCTCTATTCCAGAAACGGGTGATGGTAGCTAGGATGAGGGGGGTGGCAGTGGAAATGAGGTTAGAACACCTGGACCTGTTAGGGATTGCATGTGGGAGATGAGAGAAAGACCCAGAACGGCTCTGAGTCTCCCTGGTTTTAGCAGTTAGGTAGATGACAGTGACATTTTGCTGATGGGAAGGAAATTGGGATACGGCTTCTTGTGTGTGTCAGTGTGTTGGGTGAGTCCTTTTTGGATATGTTACATTTGAGACAGATGCTCTAATGAGGCATCTAAATGAAGGTGTCAAATAGAAATCGGAGATGGGTAGTTGGAGCTCGGAGGAATATTTTGAATTCGGGATAAATATAAGCCGGAGATGCACATACATTTGGGAGACATCAATTGATAGCGGCGTTTGAATGTCTGGGAATGCCTCTAGCTTACCCAGAGAGCAAACGTGTAGAGAGAAGAGGCCCCAGGGTGGAGACCGGGATGTCTAGCAGTTAGAGGTTGTATAGTCTAAAGGAGACGAGAGAGAAGGAACATCAGAGAGTTGGTGTCAGAAAACAGTGAGTGGAAAGTGTTTGGAGTGGAGAATCATGAACTCTGAAATAATGCAGTGAGCTGGAAAAAGAGGAAGATGAGTGAGCAACCATTGGATTCTACACCATCTAATTTGTTGACCATCATGAGACAGATCCATTGTAGAAGAGATACAAGAGGGAAGGATTTTCAAGAAAGAAAAGATGTTTACCCTTCCCACTTAGAAGATTTCATTGTGTTTATTCAAATAAGGGATTTAATATCTGAATTTTATATTGTAGGACAAAATTTCTTGTGTATTTAATTATACTAGAGGCCCGGTGCACAAAATTCATGCATAGGTGGGGGAGAGTCTCCTTAGCCCAGCCTACACCCTCTCCAATCTGGGACATCCCTCTCACAATCCAGGACTGCTGGCTCCTAATTGCTCACCTACCTGCCTGCCTGATCGCTTCTAACTGCCTCTGCCTGCCAGCCTGGTTGCCCCTAACTGTGCCCTCTGCCAGCCTGGTTGCCCCTTAGTGCCCCCTCTGCTGGCCTGGTCGGCCCTAACTGCCCTCCTGGCCAGCCTGGTCGCCCCCAACTGCCCCCCTCTGCCAGCCTGGTGGCCCCCAATTGCCCCTTCCCGCTGGCCTGGTTGTCCCCAACTGCTACCCCTGCTGGCCTGGTTGCCCCTCATTCCTCTTCTCCCTCCTTCCTGCCCCCTCCCTCCCGCTGACCTGGTCAGCCCACGCAGCCTGCTGGTCAGTCGTTTGGTCGTCCCTCACTAACCCCCTGCTGGCCTTGTCGACCCACGTAGTCTGCTATTTGGTTGTTCCTGTGAGGGCATCATGACCAATTTGCATATTACACTTTTATTAGTATAGGTATATATCTTGTGAGAGGCTCTATCATTTTCAGTGGATTTTTAAATAGTTTCCTCTGTTTTCCTTCTACCAGAAAAAGTTAACTTATGCTTTACTAGAAGTTGGTGATCTTATGGCTAACATTGTAGAGTGGGTACCCTAAATCAGTGGTGCCAGGTTCATATATTACACCTTTTGCAGGGCTTAGTTTAAAAATACTAGAGTGTGGGTAAACTGAAAAATCATAAATTGCTGGTGCCATCCTTAAAGTTCATCACATGCTTTGATTTGGATTGATGTGTACTCTGGGAGTGGGTACATGTGTTTACTTTGAACACAGTTTAAGTTATTTATCATATTCAATGTTTTTATCCTTTCAAGATCGGCAATTATGTTAATACTTCACATCAAATGTACTGGAACTCCTAAAGCATTATACATACGGGCATCATCTCCCCAATCTACCAATCATGTTTTATTAATTTGTTTCAGGTTATCCCAGGTACTCTTGGTCTTGCTAATTTGATAATTCAGCATGGTTGATCTTGTAAAGAGACAAACTTGTAAATTACAGCAGTAAGTTGGGGTTAATATGATACCTAGAATTATTATTGAATGTGGGTAACAGTTTCATATAAGAAAATGTCCTACATTGTAAATGTTTATTTCAGTACTTTCCATCAGAGCAGTATGTGTCCACAGCAGCTTATGTATAAAAATTCAGACACCAGATTCCCATTCAAATTGGGAGTGTAGGGGGCTTTGGTTGTAAGTGATGTGAGCTGGTATCTCTTTATTCACATCACAGAAGTTATCAGTCAAAGCACTACATTTTAGTCTCAAAAATGTATATTTTATTGACATTAACTTTCTTTGAGAGTAGGCTCTTTGGGTTATGATCGATATTTTTGACATTTTCAAACAACTCAAAGTTATCTTCTAGTATGCCTTTACAGTAAGTAAATATTTGGAGAAGAAATTATGGCATCTCTTAGTCAAATAACTTAGACAGATTTCAAAATTAAAATGATGGCAAAAATAAGTCATTTTTGTATACCATAAAGTTTATTTGTACATATATAAAATATATATGTTATACGTGCGCGCACACACACACACATTGATTTCAGAGAGGAAGAGAGAGATAGAAACATCAGCGATGAGAGGGAATCACTGATTGGCTGCCTCCTGCACATCAGTTCAAGCCCGCAACCCTAGGCATATGACCTTGACCAGAATCAAACCTGGGACCCTTCAGTCCGCAGGCCAATGCTCTATCCCAGTGTTGACTGGGAGCATTGAGGCTAGAATGAAGGACTTTTTAGGATTGGAGAGAGATTCTTCTCATTCACAGAGTGTTAGTTGGAATCACAAAAGTGTCTCAGGGAATCGAATGATAACATGTGGAACCACAAGCGGTTTGTCTGCACAGGGACTTTGCTTCCCAAGTGACTTAAATGTCTCCTCCCATCACTCATACACTCTTCCTCTGTGCCAATGGTTCTCAACCTTTCTAATGTCGCCACCCTTTAATACAGTTCCTCATGTGGTGGTGACCCCCAACTGTACTTCATAACTGTAATTTTGCTATTGTTATGAATTATAATGTAACTACCTGTGTTTTCCGATGGTCTTAGGCGACCCCTGTGAAAGTGTCGTTCGACCCCCAAAGGGGTCGGGACCCACAGGTTGAGAACCACTGCTCTCTGCTGTGGACACATACTGCTCTCTGCTGTGGACACATACTGCTCTGATGGGCATACATCTCAGTTTTGAAAAGTCTTTTATTGGAATTGGCTTTATAAAATGTTATTCCTTAGCAGACTTTGCTAGGACACATTTATCCTAAAGACAAAGAAATGGTTGAATTGGTGTAGATTCTAAAAGAAAACATTAGTTTTATAACAAGCACTCGGTTTTTTATAAATATGATGGATAACTTTTCTCCAACCTAAGTACATATTTCAGAACAAATGTATGTTAGTTGATTGTAGTAATGTGGGAGCAGAGGCTGTTAGTACCCTGTTTCTCCGAAAATTGTAAGACGGTGTCTTATATTAATTTTTGCTCCCAAAGATGCGCTAGATCTTATTTTCAGGGGATGTCTTATTTTTCCATGAAGAAGAATATGGTACACATTTATTGTTGAACCAAAAAAAAGGTAAATTTATTACCTGTATACAGTACGGTAGTAGTTGTCACCACAAACCAGCTCACTGATTGGCCCCAGCGCAGCCAGAGCTGTTCAGGCAGGGCGAGGTCTCTTTAAATCAGGAGTCAGATGCCTTACGGTAGCTTCGGGGGCCTTATATTCCGGGGCGGCCTTACGTTTGGGGAGGCCTTATTATCAGGAAGGTCTTATTTTTGAGGGGATACCTTATATTACAGTGAGAGGCAAAACTGGAAGTAGATCTTATTTTCGGGGGATATCTTAAGAGAGCAGTGTCATGTTACTTAATCCTATATAATAAAGAGGGAATATGTAAATTGACCATCACTCTATAACAAAGATGGCTGCACCCACAGCTAAAGCCAAGTTCCCTTAAGAAACCTTAATGAGCAGTCAGCAAGGACCTGAGGCTACGGTTGCCCCTTGTGGGGCTTGACAGGGGACCTCAGGCCATGCTCCCCACCCAGCAGGACTTGTCAGGGCACATCAAGGTACACCCCAGTGCTGGGTCAGGGGAACTCAGGCCATGCCCCCTGCCCAGTGGGGCTTGATAGGGGACCTGAGACTGTGCCTCCCCCCCACCCCACCCAGCGGGGATTGGACCTCAGAATATGCCCCCCAATCAGTGGGGCTTGACAGGGGACCTCAAAGCATGCCCCCCACCCCATCTAGGGGACCTTGGGTCACACCCCCCATCCTGGCACCAGGCCAGGGGACCTGAGGCTATGCCCCCTACCTAGCGGTGCTTGATAAGGGTGGGACTGGCCGGGTCTGGATCTAGCCAATGTGGGGAGTGGGGGGTGGCCAGGTCTGGGTCTCGCACGATTTTGAGGTGCATGTGGATGGGCAGGGACTTGACTCTGGGTCCCCCTTTTAATGTGCACGAATTTTGTGCACAAGGCTACTAATATAGTATATGGTACTGCTTTGGCCTTGGTCCTTTTTTTAGCAACTCTGTGCAAGTCCTCAGAAAGCATAGGTTCATTCTTCAGCTAGATTGGTAGCCTCCTTTCCCCTTCCCCACCCACTCCCCAAAATATTTCTAATTTATAGCTTAGTATCCTAAGATGTTTTCACATCTAAAGTGTGCCTATTACATAGTAAACACATTGACAAAATAAATCCTATGTTGAGGACATAATTCTTAGAACAGAAATTTAAAATTGGTTTCCATTCTGTCTGGTCACACTACTGGATTCTATGTAGATGTATAGATTTCTACTACATTTTACTGTAACTTTTGACAGTTAAATATATTGGGAGAAAGTTCTATATTGTAGTACAGTGGTACCTCGAAATAGGAGTTTAATTCCTTCCGTAACCTTGAGGCGTGGGAAACTATGAGAGGATCGAGTCTCGGTAAACTGGTGGGTCGTGTGCAGCCGGCCATCCTCGAGATTACTCCTATCTCAAATGTTGCTCGTATTTCAAAGCAAAAATCGCTCGCTCGATGGCTCGTATCTCAAAAATCTCTATGTTAGGCCACTCGTGTCTCAAGGTACCACTGTACCTGCAAGTTAAAATACACGATTGAGAAAAAAATAGTAAAAAGCTATTAAGATCCTGTAGCCTAAACTCGTTTCTATACTGGATACTTGTAGCTCGGGTGGACTGGATGCCCACTTCTCTGTCTCTGAGTCCTGTTTGTTATGAAGTGTCCTGAAGGCTCAATGCTCAAAACCCGTGCAAGAGTAGACCTTCCTTCCCCTGGCTGCCGGGACCCGGGCTTCCCTAGCTGCCCCGGCTTCCTCCGGAAGGACGTCCAGTCTAATTAGCATACTACGCGTTTATTATTAGAGATAAGTGAATTTTTCCCAGTTGCCTCCATCTGTTGCCAGATGACTGGTGCTTTGCTTCTCTTCTTTTTCCACAGCCACCTTGAAACTTTTCTGCTTTTAGTCCACTTCCATTTAAATCCTGATTTAAACTTCCCCACCTGGGAGTGAGCGAGAGCAGTCATCTTTGGTTCTGAAGCTCCTCTGGTATCCGACAGGCCCCTAATGTAGTGCAAGGCTTGAGGAGGATAGCACTCACTGACTGTCATTGGACCTGCAGGTGCATAAGAAGACGTGTTATCTGGTTGTTTGATGGACTAATAAGTCAGATCTCAGAAGACCTCATGATGTTACTGTAGGCTTAATTTGCATTTTTCCTTTCTGTTTGACTGCATTCCTGGCCTTCTCCCACCTTGTGGTGGCTCCCTTCCCTTCCTGTTTCTTCAGGGAAAAAATGATTAGCTGGGTGACATTTTGTCGGGAATTTCTTATGGACATGCTCACTAGAACCAGCATGCAGATGGTGACACTGGCCTTTCTAGAAGAGACATAATTGCATGTACCTAGACCCTACCTGTGAATTACTATGGGTTTAAACTTTGAAGGTCTGATTCATTCCTCAACAGGTATTTAGCAAGCCCAGCAGATTAGTAATTATGTTCCTTGAATGGGTTTTTCAGATACGTAGCATACTGAAGACACACTTGTATCATGACAACTGTCTGTATTAATAACAGATTTTTGTTCCAGTTAAATCCTATTACTAGTTTTACAAGTGCATCAAGGCCTGGCAGGGTTATCAGTGACTCAGCTGGGGTGGGTGAGACAATCTTCTACCTGCCCCACCTGTGTTTTCTGCCTGTTTCTCCGTGACCAGGCTAAGCAATCCAAACCACTGCCAGCACTTTGGTCTGTGCCTGCCCTGGTTTATCTCATTGTGTGGCCCTGAGACTTAAGGTTTAGCTCTAACCAGCTGTTCCTCACCATCCTCTATAATAAAAGGCCGGCCACCATAAGTGGAATGACCAGAAACCAGAAGCAAGAAAGGGGGACCTCAGGCCGTGCTCCCCTGTCCTAGCACCAGGCCAGGGGACCTCCTGGGCCAGGGGAGCACGGCCTGAGATCCCCACCCTTCCGCCTTGCTAGCCCCGCCTCCAAGCAAGCGGTTAGGGGTGATCAGGCAGGCAGACATAATGGTTAGGGTGATCAGGTAGGCAGGCCAGCGGTTAGGGGTGATCAGGGAGACAGGCCAGGAGTTAGGGCAATCAGGTAGGCAGATGGCCCTCGTGGGGCTGGCCCTGCCCCCCAGCAAAGAAAGAGGGAGGCCGAGGCCACCAGTGGTAACTCTGTGGCAGGTGTGCAGCTGGTCAGCGATCGCCCTGCAGAGGTAAGCCTAGGCCAGCCAAGCCATCGCACCCCATGTCTGTTGCCTGCCTAGGGAGGCCACCAGTGGCAAGAGTGGGGGGAGCAACACTGCACAGATGGCAAGCAGTGGCAGCAGCGGGGGTGGGGCCAGCTGCCTGCAGCCGGGGAAGGGAAGCCCCGATAGGCCCTGATCTCAGGCCAGGCCTAGGGACCCTACTCGAGGGCTCCCGGATTGTGAGAGGGTGCATCAGGCCTCTAGTAATCTAACATTTATTATGCATTTCCTATTGTGCCAGGTACTGAAAGGAGTGAAAAAGACAGTGATGACCCTGCTCTTGTAGAGCTCACATTCATATGAAAGGAGGGACAATAAGAAAAGTGCAAACGTAATTTCAGATAGCAATACAAAGAAATTAAAATGGGGAAATGGCCGAGCGAGCAAGTGACAGGCAGGCTGGGACATTGGTAGGTGCTGTTCTGGGAGATGTCATGAGTAATGGCAAGGACCCTGCCATGAGAAGGGCATCTCGGGGGACTAGACATTGTGTGGGAGGAGGAGATAGGCAGAGGCTGTTTGTTAATTTCAGTAGAAAGCCACGGGAGAGTTGTAAGCAGAAGAGTGATAGTACCACACGGTTGGCCTATACTTGAAGTATATCGCCCATAAATTTCCAATTTATAGGCATAGAAGTTACAGAAATAGTCTGTAAACATCTTTTTTTTTCTTTACAAACATATTCACTGACATGTCTTTATAGCATTAGGTTATATATCTGGATATAATCTGTATCTTCATACCTATTATGTCTAAACTAGAGGCCTGGTGAATGAATTCATGCACCAGTGGGGTCCCTCTGCCTAGCCTGTGGGATAAGGCCGAAACTGGCTCTCCGACATCCCCAGAGGGGTCCTGGATTTCGAGAGGGTGCAGGCCAGGCTGAGGGACCTCACTGGTGCACAATCAGGGCCAAGGAGGGACACGGGAGGGCTCCAGGGCATGTCCAGCCTGTCTCACTCAGTCCTGGACCCCAGCAGCAAGCTAACCTATCAGTCAGAACGTCTGCCTCCTGGTGGTCAGTGCATCTCATAGCAAGCAGTTGAGTGGCCTTAGCATGTCATTAGCATGTTACGCTTTGATTGAACAGATGACTGGACACTTAGCATATTAGGCTTTTATTATATAGGACTAGTGGCCCAGTGCATGAAATTCATGAACATTAAAGGGGAATTAATTAGAGGAAATATTTTAATATTGCTGTTTGCCCTTTCTCTATAATAGAAATGTCAGAGATGAAAGAAAATGAGTAAAATGTATATGAAAATCTTCTTCCTGTCAGAGTCTGGGGCATGCTGTGGGACCCAGAGACAAGTCCCCATCCACCTGTGTGCTCCTTGAAATCCTGTGAGACATAGACTCAGCCAGCCCTGTCAAGCCCTGCCAGGTGGGTGGGGGTGTAGCCTCAGGTCCCCCAGTGCACACTTGGTGGGGTGTGGGGGGCACAGCCTCAGGTCCCCCGGCCTGGCACCAGGACTGGGGGCACAGCCTCAGGTCCCCCGGCCCGGCCGGGGTGGGGGGCATGCCTTGAGGTCTCCTATCAAGCCCAGTTGGGCTGGGGCACGGATTGAGATCCCCTGACCTGGCACCGACGCGGGGAGTGCGGCCTGAGGTCCCCCCTCAAACTCTGCCAGTAGGGGGTGCGGCCTGAGGTCCCTGTCAAACTCCACTGGGTGGTGGGCACAGACTCGGGTCCCAGCTGATTCCTCGTTAAGGCTCATTACGGGAACTCGGCCTCTGCTGTGGATGCAGCCATCTTGTGTTACAGAAACCCCGTCTCCACTCTGGACACCATCATCTTTGTGATGGCATTATGGTCAATTTGCATATCCCTCTTCATTAGATAGGATGTCTATATCTGTTACATCCAGAAGTTTTGAAAAATTATAGGCATGCTATGGGAATTTATGTCTGAACCTGTGAAGGGAAGTGAACAGCCCTAGTTTATCGGGACATGATGGGCGGGTTCAAGTATGAATGCTCTGTAATGCACATGGAGCGTTTAGAGTCCACACAAACCCAACCTCTTAGTCGTCTTTGCAGTCGCTTCTTCTGGCCTGTCCACCTGCAGTGACGGTGGCCTGCATCTGCCGGGATGCTCTGCCTCTGCCGAGCAGGAGCAGCAGGCGGGGACGATGTGGGACCCTCAGTTGTCTGGGAGGCAGCTTTCCCATTGGGATTCCCGTGAGAGTTAGAAGATTGACCTGTGCCATGTAAAGGCCCAAGTCTGTGTGATTTGAATACCTAGAGAGGGTGAATTCCAGTCTCCTTGACTTGGCGGGTGCTTTTGAGAGGAATAATTTTGCCATAATTCTTCATTTTGATAGCTGAAATGTGTGGACTTAAAGGGCCATGTAGGCCATGGGCAGGTGAAAAGCTAAAAAACACATTGGAGTAGTGATACTAATCATTCCTAGGTGTGTGTTGGGAACTACAGTTACTAAAAGTCTTTTGATTTGTTTCTTATGCTCTAGAAATGACATAAAATGAGACGCAGCATACCTTAAAGCAGTACATCAGGTTTGGGTTACATCGATAAGAAATTACATTTCTTACAGAAGGGAAGTTTTTCTTAGGAAGGGCCAGTTTGTCATGCTATTTTCCCCTTCTGAGCGGATAATATACAGTTTAGAAAGGGACTCTATCCATCATAGGAAAATTACATGTTATTCAAATTTCTTGAGGGGAGAAAATTTCAGTGCGGACATAACATGGTGATTTGTTCAAAGGGAAACACCACCAGTAATATAAAACAATCAAGTAATTTATATTTTACTTTGAAATGAATCTTAGTAATTATGGTAAAATCATGTGTGTCCAATATTCTGTGTGTTCACTTTACTAAGTAATGAAGCAACAGCAGAAAGCCTGATTTATGATATTCTGGGCAACTCCAGTTTACCTTTTTTTGGACACGTGCCTGTGGTCTGGCTCTTAAATGGTGAAGCTGTCCCCTGGCACTTAGTACACATCTCTTTTCAACATTTATCACACTCAGTTATGGTGTTTGTCACTAACGGACTGAGTTCTTGAGACTCTGATTGTTTTAGTTTTATTCTTGTGCCTGACAAGAATACAAATACAGCCCTAGCCGGTTTGGCTCAGTGGATAGTGTCAGCCTGTGGACCAAAGGATCCCGGATTCAATTCCGGTCAAGGGCACACACCTCCATTGCAGGCTCCTCCCCAGCCCTGGCTCTGTTTGAGGCTCGTGCAGGAGGCAACCAATCGATGATGTCTCTGACATCGAATTTTCTCTTGGTCTTTCCCTGTCTCGTTCACTCTCCCTAAAAATCAGTGGGAAAATATCCTCGGGTGAGGATTAACAAAAAAGAGAAAGAATACATGTACAAACCGTTAGGTTTAGAAAACCCACAGAACAGAAGGAAGAGCAGCGTGAATAAGTAGGTGGTGGAGGCAGGTGGGGTTGTCTGGAGCTCCTCGTGGGAGAGCAGGGATTACAGGAGCACCACTATTCTCTTTCCCTTACCTCCTTCCTCTTCTCCATTCATGGAGATGCCTAAAAGGTTTGAATTATTACTGAATCAAGTTAGTGATTGGTTAGAAGTATTTGTGTAGATTTTAATAAGTCATTGAGAAATTGTCAAGTTGAAGTGATTAAAACACAAAGTCAGTTTTAATCTTTCATAGGTTAAAAAAAAAAGGCAATTTGTTACTTGATGTAAGTTTTTCTTAAAAGTTTTTTGTTTTAATCCCCGTCCAAAGGTATGTTTTTATTGTTTTTTTTTTTTTAGAGAGAGGAAGGGAGAGTGAGAGGAAAAAAATGAAACACCATTGAGCCCGGCCTGTGTTGCTCAGTGGTTGAGCATTGACCTATGACCCAGGGCATCACGGTTCGATTCTAGTCAGGGCACATGCTTAGGTTTCTGGCTTGATCCACAGTAGAGAGGGTATGCAGGAGGAAGCTGATCAGTGATTCTCTCTCATCATTGATGTTTCTATTCTCTCTCCCTCTTCTCCCTTTCTTTCTGAAATCAATAAAAATATATTAAAAGAACAAACAAAGAAACCACATTGAGCTGTTGCCTCCCATATGCGTTCAAACCTGGGACTGAACCCCAACAACCTCTTGGTGTATTATGGGACAATGCTCCTATCGACTGAGCCACTTGGCCAGAACTAAGATTTTCAATATAGGCTTAATCTTAAGAAAATATACAACATACCTTAGATCAGGTCCACAATATGAGAAGGTGGGATCAGTATTTGGATGTTTGCAATACTAGTGGCAGCATTTGCTGGTAAAGGCTTAGAAGTTGCTGCATGATAGACAGATTACGTTACTTTTGCAGTAAAATATCAGAGTAACAGCCACCCTCAGTAAAAAAAAGATGTGAAAAAAGTTGATCTCACTATAGTGGCCCTGAGCATTTAGGTCTGTGCGCAGAGCACTGAATTAGACTGTGCGGAGACGCAAAAGTGTGGTAGGTGCTCTCGGCATCAGATGAACACAGAACCACTACTGAACAAGACAGTATGTATAGGGTTCATTATGACCTAAGATGAACATTTGTTTATACTTTTTCATCGTAATTCCCTTGCACCTAAACCTTACGTCATGGAGAGCAGTGATTTCCAATCCGGTCCCTGCGCCAGCACACCCGAGGAAGAGAGAGAAGCCTATCTGTAACGGGGGGCTTGCTTTCCGCGATGGGGTCAGGGGCAGGGAGAGAAGCCAGTTTGCTTGGGATGGGGGATAAAGGCCCTCCGGCGATTGTGCCCGGCTGTAAATATACAGAGGTTGGTAGTAACCTGAGGAGCAGTATTGGCCTCTTTTCTTGAGGTCAAATAAGGGAAAGAAGTGCTGAAATCGTGTTTATAGATTTAGGGAGTAGAAGGAAAAGGGAGAGAGGCCTTTGAAGGATCTGAATTGAGCTCATGAGATGAAAGGAAAAAACTGAGACGGGAATGGAGTCTAGAAGAGATGATATATTTCTTTCTTCTTTTTTTTTTTTGAAATTACATCTTTCTTGAGGTTAGAAATGGAGTCTTGTTTCCCCCCACAGGTTTAATTTGCTGCTTGGTACAAGTAAGAAACATTTGAAAAAGCAGCAGAAAAAAGGAGAGAGAGAGTTTGAGGCCCACAGGAGCATAGATTGATGGGCTCTGCTGGGCCGAGGCTCCAAGGAAGAGGGGCGCCCCAGAGTTTGCTCTTTTAGAATCGCCGTGGAGAAGCCCTGGCATTGTAAAAATACGGAAATACTCCATACGTGTTTCTCTTCCTCCTCCTCTCCAGCTGGCCACATACCTGGAATTTGGGCTCTAGAATAATTTAAAAGATCCTTGTCAAGAAAATATATATGGGGACAAATCACTACTTCCTGGCCTTCTAGGACCCTTGACAGTCACACCCCGCTGCAATGCTGCACTGGTCAGCCATAGATCGCATATGTAATGGTGTGGTCCACAGGATTATAATGGAGCTGAAAATTTCCTAGTGCCTAGTGACATTGTCGCCATCATGTCATATTGCGATACATTGCTCACGTTTGTGGTGATGCTGGTATAAACAAACCTATTGCACTGCCAGTCATAGAGAAGTGTAGCACCCACACTTAGATTCAGCTCTATACTGGATAACAAATGACTATACTATAGTTTATGTATTTACTATACTCTTTATTATTTTTGAATGTACTCCTTCTACTCATAAAAAGGAGTTTGCTGTAAAACTGCCGTGCTCACCGTGTCCCTTGATGGATTGCATCATTTTCTCTTGTGCTGGACTTACTCTTGTGTTGCCTGTACAGTAACACGCTGCACGGGCTTGGAGCCTAGGAGCAGTGGCTGTAGCGTATCCCGTGTGTTTAACCCTCTGGGTGGTGTAAGTGCAGTCTGTGATGGTCACACAGTGCCCAAATCGCCAAAGGACACTTTTCTCAGCACTTACCCCCTGGTTAAGAGGCACAGGACTATTTCTTAAATGCAGGTGCTGGGTCTCTGGGTCGTGCTTCGTTCAGCGAGCCTTTCAGGATGGTTTTCAAATGTATCCTGGACCTTTCCCAGAAACCTCATGGACCTTTCCCAGAAACCTCCTGACATCCCTTTGACAGGACCGTCAGTGGGCTAGAGAGCCTCAGTCTTTACCTATAAAGTGATTCCAGGTTCACAAATGGCAGTAGCCTCTTGTCCAGTCCCTGACACACAAAAATAAAAATCACCAATAATGGCGAATTGGAAGGTTTATACCAGTCAGGAGTAGTTTTTTCTTTTCTTTTCTTTTCTTTTTCTTTTTTTTCTTTTTTTTTTTGTATAGGTGGAAATCATCTGTTGAATCTAAAAACATGTACAAATTCTAAAATATATATATATATATATTTAGGGGGGTGAGGGCAGGGTTGGGGAAAGGGGACATATATAATACTTTCAACAATAAATTTAAAAACAAGCAAAAATATTCCCTATTGATTTTGGAGAGGAAAGGGGGGAGAGAGAAATATGATGATGAGAATCACAGATTGGCTGTCTCCTGCACGCCTCCTCCTGGAAATGGAGCCTGCAACCCTGGCATGTGCCCTGACCAGGAATGGAACCGTGACCTCCTGGTTCACATGTTGACACTCAACCACTAACGACACCGGCCGGGCTGGTCTACGACTTCGGGTTTAGAAAGCCAACAGGACGGAAGGGAGAGCAGTGTGACAAATGCTGGAGCGTCTGGGTTTAGAAAGCCAACAGGACGGAAGGGAGAGCAGTGTGACAAATGCTGGAGCGTCTGAGCTCCTCGGGAGAGCATCGGTTACGGGCACCGCTTCTCTCCTTCTTTTGCCTCATTCCTCTTCTCCACTCACCCGGAGGGAGAACCCGCCCCTGTGGGACTCCTGGCTGGTCCCTCTTTCCCCGGGTTATGCAGTAGGGCCTGTGTGGCACCAGGCGACGGGCCACAGTCGGAGCATCAGCAGATCACAGCTTTAGCTCCCCCAGGAGGGGCTGGTGAATGGGACAAAGACAGCAGTCATAGCTAAGCCTGTTGGCGTTTACTGTGGGTCAAGCTTTGTTCTAAGGGCTTAAAAGTAGAAATTCATTTAAAATGTAAACCATCACTATTGGTGGGCCCTGTTGTCCTCGTTTTACAGATGATGAGTCGAGGCCCAGGTTGCTGTGGTGAAGTTAGTAAGTGGAGGAGCCAGGAGAGGGACCCGGTCTGGCCCCGGGCCTGTGCGCTCAGCCCTCACTGTGCAGTTCAGTCTGATGCCACTTTGGTTACTAGTGAAGACTCTCTATGTTGCAGTTAATAAAATTCCACCTCACTGAAATGAAAAAGATGAGATTGTTAGAAGGATATGAGAGTACATGCCTGATAACACAAGAACTGGAATGTTCGGGGTACCGGAAATGGAAGCCAGGGTTCCTTCCATCTCTTTTCTGCTTCTCTCTGCAGGTGTGCTGTTTCTCTCTCTCTCTCTCTCTCT
>JAAGEH010000125.1:23236554-23286879 GCA_011751065.1 Lasiurus cinereus
CCCAGTTCCCACCCCTCCCTCTGCCCTTCCTTTCCCCCCATTGTCCTTATTCATAGGTGTACGATTTTTGTTCTCTTCCCACACCCCTTTCCCCTGAGAATTGTCAGTCCACTCCCTTTCTATGCCTCTGATTCTATTATATTCACCAGTTTATTCTGTTCATCAGATTTTCAATTCAGTTGATTTTTAGATTCAATTTTTTATGTATTTGTTGTTCATAATTTTTATCTTTACCTTTGTCTTCTTATTCCTCTTCTTAAAGAGTACCTTTCAGCATTTCATGTAATACTGGTTTGTGTTGATGAACTTTAGCTTTTTCTTCGGTCTAGAAAAAGCCAGCGGCACAATCAGCAGTCAGTCTTCAAGTGCTCTTCGAGTGCGCGCGCCTCCAGACCTCTGCCTTTCCGGCTCCCTTCAATTTCCATACACTCCTCCCTTTTCCCAGCAGTCCAGACTCCCTCCGTATGAGTCTGGCCCAGAACTGAGGTTCAGTGCAGTCGGAACTTGGGTTCAGTGCAGTCGGGAGTTTCTGTCTCCCTCCCGCTAGAGGAAGCCAGTCAAGCATTCTGCTACGCCTCCTCTCCACGTGCGCGTCTCCTTATTTCAGCTTTTTGCAGCTCCTCTGGGTCTCTGCGAGCCCCTCTCTTTCCTTCCAGTTGTAGAACTTCCACTCGGCCAGCTTTCCTGTGGTTCTGGATGGTGTCCGTTCTGCCTTTTAGCCGTAGTTTTGAAATTGTTGTGCGAGGCGGCAGTGTAGGTGCTCACCCATGCCGCCATCTTGGTTTCTCTGAGCTGTGTTCCTCACATGCAGCAGACTGGCTGGCTCCCACAGCCTGCCTGAGGAGCGTGACCACAGACACCCAGAGAGAAACAGGCCCTTTCTCTCCCCACACCAGTTAGTGCAGCTTGATTGACCTCTATACCAGCTAGTTTGACAGTTAAGTCAAAAGGCTCCAAGTGGCACTAATGGTGACAGTTAATTTAACAAAATGGAAAGTGGTTCCCAAAGGAAGAAACCTTATCATGATAGCTTTTGCTGATGGGCCACTTGAGTTTCTTCGGTCCTCTGCGCTCGGTGAGACTAGGGGCCGTGTTAGTCACCTAGCACAGTGCTCGAAAAATGGCAACTGCTCAGATGTGTACTGCGGGAATGAAGGAATAAAGAATAACTTTCCTGAGAAATAACACTTACAAAAATAAAACCCTGTTTTCTGAGCATTGTCCGGCATAGATACAAATAGTGTGCTGGAGCAGAACATAGGTTTTTAGCAAGGGAGAAGAGACTGGGGTATGGAGACCTATACAGGAGAAAAATAAAATATTAAATCTTACTTTAACTCCGTTGCACCACATATCCATTTGTCTATTTTTTTTTTACTGTTTCTTTTCTCTTTTCTCCCCCTTTCCTCAATATCTGTCTGTCTCCCAGCACTTCCTCTTAGTCTCTGTAACTCCTACCTCTCTCAGCAGAATAAAATGGAGATGCTTTTATTTCTTAAATACAATTTGTGTGCTGCTTGTTTTTAATCTGAAAAAATGAGTAGTGTGTGGTATGAAATATGCCTCTCTCCCTTGAAAGTGAAGTATTTGATAGTCAGACATAAACAAGGTAAGAATTTAATAGACTATCCCACTGGGAAAGATTTGTTTTCCAGACTCCGTTGAAGCACCTACATTAATGAATTTAATTTGGGTTATTATTTTAGATAAATGGTTTCCTTGCATTTTTAGAATATTAACAGTGTTAGGTTGGAAGATACAAATAAGCAGTGATTCAGAAAGCCACATGAGGTCTGGAAAGCCAGTCGTTAAACAACGTATTAAATCTAATGCCACCGAGAAGGATGTTGGGAAGCAGTGGCAGTGTGAGCAAGGCTAGAGGGAGGGTGAACAACTTAACAGGCACAACAGCGAAGAGGCCGATTTAAGATGCCAAAGGTTTTACATAAAAAAAACTTGAACTTAAATTGTTATACTTTCCCATTTGCTATCCTTCCTGTTGACTTCAGGCACCTCTACGCTTCGCCCTATAGCTTCTGTGCTAACCTCCTTCCTCTGAGTTACTGTTCCCTTTGAGGTTAGACATGGAATACTATTTTCATACAATATTATTTTATAAATTTCACTTAAAAAAATACACCGAGTGGCCAGATTATTAGATCTCTGAACGCGTAATAATCGGGCCACTCTGTGTGTATGTGTATGTGTACGTGCACATGTGTGCATACATATATATACACATATGTATATGTATATTAGAGTCCTGGTGCGTGAAGTCATGCATGGGCGGGGTCCAGCCAGCCTGGCCAGTGGGAAGGGACATGGGTAGTTGGCCGGGCTGCCTGCTGGGTAAACTCCTGGTCAAGGGGACAATTTGCATATTAGCCTTTTATTATATAGGATATACACTGAGTGGCCAGATTATTATGCGTTCAGAGATCATAATAATCTGGCTACTGTGTGTGTGTGTGTGTGTGTGTGTGTGTGTGTGTATGGAGAATTTGCATCAGGGAAAATGTTTTTAAATCTGATGATAACTGGGTGTTCACTAAATATAATGCCCATAGATTTTAGTTGCGAGTTAGTATGAATTTGCCTAATATATGAACAGAAAAGCAGCTATCTGGCTGTAGCTGTTTCTTTTCTGACTTTGTAATGTATGGGGACAACATGCATACAACACTCAGTTTGGGGTGACTGTAGACAGGTGTGCGTTAAAGTTGGCTCTGGGTTTTCTAAAGCCTTTGATTTCTGCCCAATCCTAGAATTTTTAAAAAGGAGATGCACAACCCTCTTTCCCTTCAAGTTACGGACTTTCTTTTTCAAATTCAAGTGAATTTATGTTGAATTTTGCTTTTAGACTTGTATTTCCTACAGTTCTCACAAATCAGTATTAGCAGTCACTGCTCCAATTGATAATATTTAAAATTTAGAAAAAATACTGGACTAGTTACACAGTGCTTTAACATTTTCAAGCTTTGCATATTGAGTTAATCACTTACTTGAAAGTGCTCACTTGAAGCAATCTAGCGTTATGTGTTTTATGTTTAGTGCAGCGGGTCTCAACCCTGGTTGCTGTCTCGGTTATTACAGGGAGTGTTTTAAAGAAATACAGACTCTAGGGCACCCCATTAACTCATCACTTCCAAGGGGAGGCTCAGGCACCTGCATTGAAGCAGCATCTAGAAGCCAGGGGTAAGAACCAACGAAGTCATGCATACTTTGCATATAGTATATCTCTGTTCTTGATTTATGACATAACCATAAATTACTAAACAGAACAAAAAGTCATTCAATTTTAGAAACTTTTTATTTTTCAGACCTATAGAAGGAAAATAGGATAAAGATGAGTATAGCTTTATCAATTAATAAATTGTTTGAAGAACCCCGGTGAATTGAGACTGACTTTAATTTCAGTGTGTTCTGTGCATAATCTGCAGAAATAATTCTCAAAATAAAACGTTCATTTCAGCATGTAGTAGCTTTATACTTCAGTTCATTAGGAAAACTGGGGAAGAGTTCAGCTTCCATTTCCTTTGAGTTTTAAGCTATTTCTAATAACCTTTTCAGCTGCTGCTTTTATAATCTGGTCGTAGCACAGACAAGATAGGTATTTCAGAAACAGGTTTTGAGCTTTTACGACTGATGTTAAGGTTACTTTTTATCTTATATGGGCCTTTGGGAACAGGGGCTGTTTAGGATGTAGGTGAAATACACTGCAATAGCAAGAACCAAGCATTGTAAAGTCTCGTGTCTTTAAAGCACAGTTTTTGTAACTCACGTTACTAAGAGAATATGGAATCCAGCTAGTAGAATTGGCCTCCATACACGGGAGGTAAGAAACAACTGATTTAGAGTGCCACGTAAAACCTGTTTTCTCATTTCGCTTATTGGTCACGTCTTCTTCACCTGTAATGCATTCACTCATTAAACATCAGGCATCTTCCACATGTCGGTGCTGTATTGGGGGTATATCCATGTAAACAAAGAAGATGAGGTTTGGGCCCTGTTGGCGTGCTCAGTCTGGGGAGGAAGAGATTTTAAACAAGAATAAAAAGGGCTCTGAATGTTACTCTGAAAATTGCACGGTGCCTCGATTCTACTGGTCAGGAGCAACTTTTTTTGTTCTTTTCCCCAAAGAGTGACATTGGCTTTTCTTGGAAATGCTAGAGCTGAAAGGGAACTTAAATCGACTTCAGTTCCTCATTTTACCAATGAAAGCACTCAGATCTAGCCAGGTGGTGTGGCTTCTCCTAGAATGGCTCAGCTGCGGATGTGCCATGAGGTGTGGTTGGGATGGGTCACCAGTATTCTGATTCCTCCCCACGAACCAGTAAGCAACATACGACTAAGAGAACATGCCCCGAATCTAGTCAGTCAGCACACTTTCATTGATCTGCTTTATGCTTTCGTACTGTGAGATGCTGGGGTTACTCAAAATGAAGAAGATAAAGCTCATATTGTTAAGTAATTGACAGTGTAGAGATGGACAATTTTTTAAAATCTTTACTGTTGAAAGTATTACATATGTCCCCCATTGAGCTCTTCTAGCCCACCCCCACCCCAGGCCTTCACCACCCTGTTGTCAGTGACCGTGGGTTATGCCCATCTTTGGTTGATCTCTTCGCACTCCCCCCTTCCTCCACCTCCCTTGCTTTACTTCTGAGGTTCCACAGTCTGTTCATGCTTCTGTGTGTCTGGATCTGTTTTGTTCATCAGTTTATTTTATTCATTAGATTTCACATATGAGTGTGATCTTGTGACGCTTCTCTTTCTCTGACTGGCTTATTTCACTTAGCATAATAACTCTCTTTATAAAAGAGTTACTTGGCCCTAGCCAGTTTAGCTCAATGGATAGAGCGTCAGCCTGTGGACTGAAAGGTCCCAGGTTTGATTCTGGTCAAGGGCACATGCATGGCTTGTGAGCTTGATCCCCAGGAGGGTGTGCAGGAGGCAACCAGTCAGTGATTCTCTATCATCATTTCTGTTTCTCTCTGTCCCTCTCCCTTCCTCACTGAAATCAATAAAAAATATTAAAAAAATAAAGATGCTTAGCATATTAAAATCAGATTGAGTTAAAATCTAGCTATCCACTTAATAGGTATATAAATTTGGGAGGTGCATAAATCACTGTGCCTCAGTTTCCTTATCAGTAAAATGGGGATAAGAGTGCTTACCTCATAGGTTTTTAGGATTTAAAAATATTTTTGTGTAAAGCACTTGGAACAGTGTCTAGCTTTTAATAAGCATTTAATACATACTAGCTATCCTAATATATAAAAAGCCAAAGGCTGTCACGACTGAAACAACTGGATGGACAACTGAACAGCAAGCTGTGTGGGGTGACAAGGGGTGTGGCAATTGGGACGACCAGGCTGGCAGGAGGGGGGTAGTTAGGGGCGATCAGGCAGGCAGGCAGGCAGGTGAGCAGTTAGGAGCCAGTGGTCCTGGATTATGAGAGGAATCCCAGATTGGACAGCATGCAGGCTGGGCTGAGGGGACACCGCTCCCCCCCCCACATGAATTTGTGCACTGGGACTCTAGTTATTACTATAAAAAGAATTCTTTAAAAAGTTATATTACTTTCCTTTTATATCCTTTTCCCCTTCCATTTTTACAGATGAGGAAGTTGAAACATAAGATTAAGTAACTTAACCCATGATCACACAGCTGAAAGGTTTGGGAGCCAGAACTTAAAAACAGGGAGTCTAACCAAGTGCTCTGTTTAGATTTAGGGGGCTTAGCCAAGGAGTGCCTCCCACCAATACTAGAAAATCTCTCAAAATTGAAAGCATCCCACGTTATTAGTAATGTGTTAACTTTTAAGATGTGTGGCGATACATTTGCTTTCTTTTGAAGAACAAAGGGACTAAATCTTGGGAATGTTGCCCACTTTATCAAAGTCCAACTTGCCATGTATTTTTATTTTTAGACATGGGTTGATCCTAATGTGAAATTCAAAGGATTTGTGATATACTAAAAATCACAAGTGTCTTGTTTTTTATAAAGCATTGGACATAGTGTTTAGTTGATTGGTTTTGATTTTGCCTTTTGTTTTGCTTTTTAATTAAGGAAGTAGCCCAAACTGATTTGAGTAAAAATGGCTTATTTGAAAAGTAGCATTTTTACCAACCTCAATCTTTTGAGGTACTTTTGACATACAGAGAATTAAATAACATATAGTATATGGTACATTACCAGAATCTGATAATATGAAGATTGAGAATTATAACTCTTTAGCATTCTTTTGAAAATTTCCCTTTCTGCTTGTTCATTAATATGTTGCTTTATATATCCAAGTTAGTAATTATACGTCTCTGAAGAAGAAGCTTTTAAAATTGATTAGTAAGTGTCTAGTAAGTTATAGTTGGCATGTAACTTTAAAGGCACACTTCTGAGATATTGCCGGTTCCACTCAAGACCACTGGGAATAATCTTTATGCTGATGGGGGAATCTTGCCTTCAGTTTGTAAAAAATGCGAATACAGTGAAGCCCAGTAAAACGAGGTATGTCTGTATTTAATATGGGTTTTTTTAAGGTAGCATATATTTGAGACCTGCTTCTTTTTCAGTCTGACAATCTTTGCCTTTAAATTGGGACATTTAGACCATTTACATTTAATATTTTTGCTGACGAGACTAGGTTTAGCTCTCACTATTTGTGAGGTTTGTTCCCTGTTTGCTTTTTTCACGTTTTTTTTTTTTAATGATCATATATGCTTTATTGGATTACTAGCTATAATTTTTTGTTTTAAGTGGTCGCTAATTTAGAGTTTATAGAATACATCTTTAGCATACCACAGCCTACCTTCAAGTGATATTGTGCCCTTCTTTTTGGTATAGGTTCCTTCAGCATTTCTTCCTGTAGCTGATGTGCTATTTTAACCATAAATTTTATTCCTACATGTTAGAATTCCCACAATACTTTGTAACTGTTTTGGCTGTAAACACTTAATATCTTTTTCAAATTTGTTGATTTCAGAGAAAGAGTGAGAGAGAGAAACATCAATGATGAGAATCATTGACTGCCTCCTACATGCCCCCCCTACTGGTGATCAAGCTCACAATCTGAGCATGTGCACTGGCTGGGAACCTGTGACCTACTGGTTCATGGGTCGATGCTCAACCACTGAGCCACACTTAATATCTTAAAGACATTTAAGAAATAAAATTAATATTGTCTGTGATTTTATTACCATTTTGGTGTTATTTCTTTGTGTAGTTCCAGATATAGGCCTGTGATCAATTCCACCTGAGAGACTGCCTTTAACATTTCTTACTATCAGATCTGCTGGTGAGAGTCTTTCAATTTTTGTAGGTCTGAAAAAAACCTTTATTTTGCCTTTGTTTTTGAAACACTTTTGTTGAATATTGAGTCCTCGGGTGACAGTTTTTCTCTTTCAGTACTTAAGGATGTTGCTCAACCGTGTTCTGGCTTGCAGTTTATGAGACGTCTTTGTTCTGTATGTCATTTTTCCTTTTAGTTGCCTTTAAGATTTAATCTATCGTTGGGTTTTGCAGTTTGATTATGATCTGTCTTAGTGTAGTTTTCTTCCTGTTTCTTATGCTTGGGGATTATTGAGTTTTTTTGGATCTATGAGTTTATATTTTTCATCAGATTTGGAAAAATTTTGGCCATTAATTTTTTTCAAGTTTTTTTTTTCTGCTTCCCCCTTGTATATTAAGCTGTTTGACATACACCGATTCTCTGTAGAAGTTTTTTTAATTTCAGAGAGGAGGGAGAGATAGAAACATCAATGATGAGAGAGAACCACCCACTGACAGGCTGCTTCCTGCAGGCCCCACACTGGGGATCCGCCTGCAACCTGGTATGTGCCCTTGACCGGAATCGAACCCAGGACCCTTCAGTCCACAGGCGATGCTTTATCCACCGAACCAAACCAGCCAGGGTCAAGGTTTTGTTTGTGTTTTATTTTTAATAATTTCTATTGATGTGATTTTAAGTTCATATTTTCTTTGCGACATCTGACATGCTATTAATTTCATTGAGTGTAGTTTTTAAAAATCTCAGATGTTTCCCCAACAAGTTTGGCTCAGTGGATAGAGCATCGGCCTGCAGACTGAAGGGTCCTGTGTTCAATTTTCTATCAAAGGCACATGCCCAGGTTATAGGCTCAATCCCCAGAAGGGGACGTACAGGAGGCAGCCGATTGATGATTCTCTTTCTCCCTCTCCTTTCTCTGAAATCAGTAAACACACACACACACACACACACAGCCCAGATGTTGTATTTTTTTTTTAATATCTAGTTATTTGATTTGGGTCTTTTTATAATTTCCATCACTCCATCTAGCATACACTGGGTACGTGCCCACAACCAAGGTACATGCCCCTGACTGAAATCGAACCTGGGACCATTCGGTACATAGGCCGACGCTCTATCCACTGAGCTAAACCGGCTTCGGCTCATATCTGGTAATTTTTTAATGAATACTAGACATAGTGAATTTTCCTTTTTTGGGGGGGTGCTGGATATTTTTGTATTCTTAAATACTCTAGAATTTGATCAAGCCTGCAACCCAGGTATCAAACCTACAACCCTTTTATGTGCAGAACAGTGTTCTAACCACTGAGCACACTGGCCAGGGCTAGACTTGATTAAGTTTATTTTTATTACCGTAGCATTGGTTTATAACATACACATTTCAGGCATGCAGTATTATAAATTGGCTTCTATATGTACTTCACCATGTTCACCACCAAAAGTTTGGTTGCCATCAAAACCATACAGTTGAGCCCCTTGATCTGCTTCCCCCTCCCTACAGGGGAGCAAGCCCACAACCCGGGCATGTGCTCTGACCAGGAATCTAACTGTGACCTCCTTCCTTGTTGGTGGATTGATGTTGAACACACTGAGCCACACAGATGATATGCCCCAAAATAGTCTCTAAATGTCAAGATACATTTTAAATAAAACCTCTTACTCATTTATATCGGGTAAAATGTGTGTATACATATTAATTCTAATATGATTACAGGTCAAGCCACATCAGAAGAATATATTATGTGGTGGTTGTAGTAGGACTTAATGGCTACATTGTTACAGATGTGCATTTCTACTTTCCACACATTTCTTTGGAATTGCAAATGAAATACTTTGACTCTAATAGGGAGAAAATGTAAATGTCATACATTCATCTCTCTCACTTTTTCTCATTTTTAAGCGTGCCTTTTCTAAACCAATGCCATTCAGTCCTGGGCTTCTGGAGCCACATTTGTAGTTACCATTAACCAAAAAAACCACATGACTACCTTTGAACACAGTATTGCACTGTACTATTCTGACACAAATTTGAAATGCTATGGGTTGGTGAGTGAAAGAGCCACATGCAGCTGAGAGTCCCAGTTTTATATCATTGTCCTAGATCTTTTTGTTTTGTGCAAATGTGTTTGGGTGGTTGTGGTTTGGAGTTCCTGTAGGAGAGGAGTGAAGGCATTCTGGGTGGGTGGCGAGGGGTAACTACTGTTGGGAGGCAGGAAATACAGTCTCTTTCTAAAGACTTGATGCACACCATTTAGTACTTTGAGTGTTCTAGTGATTGTTACACTGGATCAGAAAATTCATTTACCTAAAACATGTATTGTAACTAGCTAAGAGTAAGTATGGTATAGCTTTTAGTTTGACTACAGGGGGTGGTAAATCTCAGATTTAATAAGCTTTATGTTAGAGTCAGCCAAAAAGGTGTCCAGATTCTGCCTTTGCCTTCTTCGACTTCCATGAATACCCATTCAGGCCACCCTGGACCTCACATACATCCCAACCCTTCCCTGGGGAGCTCCTCCTGGCTTTGTGCCCGTGCCTTGACAGATTAGCAGAGAAAGAAAGGGCTTTATAGAGGAGAGGGGAGAGGGGAGTTCAGAGGTGAGAGAAGGATCAGAAAACGCATGTCATGATTGGCAAGAAAGTTCCAAGGAGGCAAGGCTGATGAAAGCAGGAAATGCCCTTTCGTGTTGAGACTGGGAATTCTTTTGGTAGCCGTTAAGAGAATAGTCTCCTGCAGAATAACGAGGTAAAGCGGACTGAATCTCGGGAGGGCATGTGTGGAGGTAGAAGCAGAAAGCTGGCATGGGAGGGGCAGGAAAAAGCTGGACCAGTCGCTTGGAGAGAGATGTTTAGGAGTATTTCAGGGTTTGTTGTGTTGTGTTTCCCCTTTTCGCCTGGTGAAGTCTGAACTTTTGTAACCAAGCGTTAGAGGCACTGATACAGGAGGGAGGAGCAGTTTGATCAAGACCACATGTTTGTCTTGGAAAGAAGCACATACACTTTGGAAAAGAAAGGAGAAAAAACGAGTGTGGATTTTGAGGGACCAAGAGATACCAAGAAAAGGAAGAAGTCCTTAGAAATAATACAGTCAGTACTTTAAGACGTTCTTGCCAAAATCTATACCTTTTGGTTGCCTTTCAGACTGGAGATGTGTGCCAGCCAAGGCACAATTACCCCGGATTGATTGAGGAAATGGTTTGGCACACGGCTGCCCTCCACCTGCCACAGTGTGGTGCTGGCCTGGTGGGGGAGGCGCGACTTGCTTGTGGTTCGGTTGCTTTTTACGGACCGACCACATCCACCCATGGGAACTGCCTCCAGTCTGTGTCCCTCTCAGGACGGAGTCGCAGGGATAGAGGTGCCGTGGCCGTAAGGGGGCCTCGCCTAGGCTCTCTTGAGAGGCCGGGCGCCTGGGGACAGCTGAGAGGGGCTGGGCCCGCCGAGGGCCACGCTCGAGACCAGCCCTTTCCTTTCTGGAAACTGCTCTGGCTACAGAAGCCGTTCCTGGTAAATCTGGAATCTCTGCAGATGGAGGGCTCAGACAAGGACACTGGAAACAAAAATCACCATCTGTTATCACCAGCATTTCTCAAAGGGGAGGCTCTTAAACTTTATGGCAAACATAAATGCTCTCTCCTCTTCCCCTTATTTTTACCATTTGATGAAAACTTTGTCTTGGACTTGCATCACTGAGGCTGTTCATGTTGGGGAACTTGTTCTAAATACGGGTGCTCCTTTTCCACCCTTCACCTCCCGGGCTGTAACAGCGAGGGAGCTCTGGTGGAAAACGGGTGCACGCGTGTGCGTGAAAGGGGGAGAGGGCTGCTACCCACAGAGACTTGTATAGGGAGCCCGTTTCTCAGCTGCCCTCACTTGGGCTCACATCCACTCCTGTCACCCCTCTTCTAACAATTTACCGTGTTTCAGTCCTTCTTTGTTGCCCTCCTCTTAGCCGGGAGTGTGTGAGAGTTGGCACTAGCCTGTACCATTTCTGCGACTCTTGTACCCAATGCAACATTGGGCGCATATTAAGGTCCAAAGAGGTATTTTTTCATTGGGTTTATTGAACTAACCCACTCGGGATTTATTTTCTACTCTCACTGTTCCTGGCTTAGCAGCCCCAACTGCCAGAGCCGCCAGAATTTCCCTCTGCTTCCTTTTGAGGCTCTTTTCCAGAACCCTGTCCTGCGTTCAGGCTTTGCACACGCCAATGTGTCAAGGTCTCTTACAGGGAAGCGTGGCTCTAAACGGTTCCTGCGGGGGAAAGGCGTTTTGCTGGGAGAGCCACGCTCAGTGCCCGCAGCTGTCGGCTCCTGGCTGTGGCTGCTGGGTGCTGTCGCCTTGGCTGGGGCAGATGAACGCCGTGTCCCTGCTCAGGTTTCAGGGGGGGTGGGAGGAGGCTGCGGCCGCTCGCTCTCTCTCTCTCCACAGATCCTGACTGCTCTGCTTTTGTCTTTTTCAGCCAAGTCTGGCCTGGTAGGCCTTCTCATGGCTTCGTGCGGGATTCATTGTTAATAATGTGAAATGTTTATTAACCAGATGCCAGAATGGCTAAACATGGTGGCAATGCCTTTGGCTAACAGAAATCTAGAACTGTAATTCGTGGTCAGAAACGCACTGGAGGATTTTAGTGGCTGTCCCAGGACTTATATTGGCACTCGTTTTATTCATGCTTATGTGGTTGGTGTTGAATGTGCCTGTTTGAGAGTCTTTGAACTTGTGAGCCCTGGTTCTTAAAAGAAGCACCACCACACACCAAGCAGCCAGATACACTGATGAAAAGTGTTCCTTTATTTGCTGTAAGGCCTGAGCCCGGTTAGTGTTTTTAGGAGACTATGAAACCTGGTATTTTTAAACTTCTTGAACTAAACGTAGACATCGCCTAATTACCGTGTACACGGTGTTTTTAAACTATATGCATATAACAGCAGACGTCAAGTACGCTTACTAATGATCAGTATCCTCCGATCTAAAATCGGAGTAGTAATGGTTTGACAGTTTTCTGAAATATTAATAAACATACAAGATTGTCGACATACATTCCCATTTTGTTTATTTAGCAAGTAGTGGCTTAACTAAGCACTACAGCAAGGGTCTGGGAAGGGGCCTGCCACGTCTGGTGAGCAGAACCACGGGGGTCTGGGCAGGCCAGGGAGAGGCCCTCAGCTCCCCTCCTGCTCAGGGAGGATGAGATGTAGATGTCGTTCGTGTGTGTGTGTGTGTGTGTGTGTGTGTGTGTGTGTATGTGTGTGCGTGTTGTATTTAGAGGTGCTCCGGTTTACTGATAATACTATAGGGCTGTTGGCATGAAGTCTGTATGATTTCCCAGAGACAGTTTGTTCTCATTATTGTCACTGCTGATCCAGGTTGATAGGTCTCCACAGCCTCTTAATTAGGCTGCTTTATCCATTGAGGGTTGGCTGTGTAGCTTCCTATTTCTGAAGAGCTTGGTGTTTTCAGTGTTCGGGGTTTTCCACGTTTGAAAACAGTGTTGTTTTTTTTCACTTCACTCCTGTAGGCTGTGCAGTTAAAATCTAAATTGCCTGGTAGGCACTTACGGTCCTCTGTGATCTGTTCCCACTCGTCTTTCCAGTTCCGTTTCGACTACATTTCACTTCTCTGTACTGAAAGCTCTCCACTTGGGCCCTGGTCCCCTGGAAAATGGCCTATTTGGCTCTCTAAGCATCACTTAGGTGTTATTACACTCTGAAACCTTCCCAGTTCCCTTAGAATAAATTTCAGGCCACCTCTGTTCCTGGTTTGCATTGTACTATATGTAGTACAGTGGGCATTAAACTCTGTGTAGCAAATCCATAATACTAGGCCACTATTTTCTGCTTGATTTCTGGGAACCAAGTGGATGATCATTTGGAAAAATGGCTCACACACAGAACGGGGGGATACTTGGAGGAAGTCAAATTGGCAAAAAAGGCATATCACCTGGTCTGGAAATGTTGGCTTTGTTTTTCCTTTCCATCTTTTCTCTTTAGTTTTTGGTTTTATTAAAACAATACACCAACATAGTTTAAAGAATCTAAGATTGCTCTAAGATTTGTCACAAAGAAACAATTGTTCCCAACAGCCTTCCTCTCTGCAGGCAACTATTTGCATCTCTTCGACTGGACTGTTTCGCTATTTGCCTCCCTGTTTTTAGGCAGGTATAGCCACACTAGGGCCTAGTGCATGAATTTGTGCACAGGTGGGGTCTGACCAGCCCACCCCCTGATGGGGGCCTATTAGGGGTGGGGCTGGTGGGGGGGAGGGACCTAGGGAGAGCTCCAGGGTTTGTCCGGCCTGTCTCGATCAGTCCTGATCTGCCAGACCCCAGCAGCAAGCTAACCTACTGGTCAGATCCCCTGGTGGTTAGTGCACATCAAATCGAGCGGTTGAGCAGCCTTAGAATATTCATTGGCATACAGTGGTACCTCAAGATACGAGTGTCCTAACATACGAGATTTTTGAGATACGAGCTGTCGAGCGAGCAATTTTTGCTTTGAAATACGAGCAACATTTGAGATAGGAGTAATCACACAGATCGGCCGGCTGCACACGGCCCACCAGTTTACCGAGACTTGAGCGTCTTATAGTTTCCCACGCCTCAAGGTTACGGAACTTGTATCTCGAGGTACCATTGTATTATGTTTTGATTGGTTGAATGGATAACTGGACACTTTTTTTTAATGTATTACATGTGTACATATCTTCCCATTGCCCCTCCACCCCACTCCCATAAATACCCTCTCCCCGCCCCCAGTGTCTTGCATCCATTGGTTATGCTTACATGCATACATACAAGTCCATTGGTTGATCTCTTATCTACCCCACCTCTCCCTAACCTTCCTGCTGTAATTTGACTGTCTATTTGATGCTTACTGCCTCTGTATCTATCTTTTTGTTCATCAGTTTATAATGTTCTTCATTAACCATAAATGAGTGAGATCATGTGGTATTTTTCTTTCATTGACTGGCTTATTTCACTTAGCAATAATGCTCTCCAGTTCCATCCAGGTTGCTGCAAATGGTAAGAATTCCTTCATTTTTTATGGCAGCATAAAATTCCATTGTGTAGATGTACCACAGTTTTCTGATCCAGTCATCTGCTGACAAGCACCTAGGCTGTTTCCAAATTGTAGCTATTGTAACTTGTGCTGCTATGAACATAGGGGTGCATAAATCCTTTCTGATTGGTGTTTCTAGTTTCTTGGGATATATGACCCTTTGCATATTAGGCTTTTATATAGAACTAGAGGCCCTACCTGCACTCTCCAATCTGGGACCCCTCGGGGGATGTCTGACTGCCTGTTTTGGCCAGAGCCCACAGGGATGGAGCCTAAACAGGCAGTTGGACATCCCTCTCACAATCTGGGACCACTGGCTCCTAACTGCTCGCCTGCCTGCCTGATTGCCCCTAACCCCTCTGCCTGCCTGCCTGCCTGATCGTCCCTAACTGCCTCTGCCTGTTGGCCTGATCGCCCCTACCTTGCCCCCCTTCTGGCCTGATCAACCCTAACTGCTTCCCTGCCAGCCTCATTGCCCCTAACTGCCTTTGTGTTGGCCCCCGGTCTAAGCCACATTCTGGCCTCCCTCTGCGGGAGGAAACCTGGCAGATCAGGGGAAGGCCCTGCCTTCATTACTCCAATGCTGCTGCCACTGCTGGCCTGAGCCGGGGCCGTCACAGCTTCACCTCGGCCCTCACAGCTGCTGGGGCTTTGTCGGGAAGGTCGTCCGCCCTAATTAGCATATTACCCTTTTATTAGTAGAGATTACTTGCTGTTTCCATTTTTGGCAACAACTCTGGATTCATAACAATGAATGGTGAAGATTTAGTTATCCTTCTGCCACTCTCCTTTCCAACTCTGATCACTTCCTGCATAACTTACTTTTCACTCTCTTTTTTTTTTCTCCCCTTTCTCCTTGCTGTCTATCTCCCTCCCTACCCCATAGTGTTTCATACTTATCACTAATTCAACTTCAGATGCTTTCACAGTTGTCTAAACCTCCTCAAAAGACATCCAAATGCACTGGGCATTGTTTGTGAATTTCATAATTTTTAAGAAATCTCTCCTGGCGCCTGACCTGTTGCAATGTGGACAGGCTCTCTCTACATGGTCTTTTTGGAGATGTTCTATTCTCTAATCTTCTCTAGAGACCTCAAATGTCTGAAAAGATCTCTGTTCTCCCCTCGTACTTGATTTTGTGTGGGTATGGAATTCGTGTTGAACATTATTATGAAGACATTGCTCCAGTACCAGATCACTCCCAGTGTTGTTGAAATCCAAAGCCAAGCTCGTTGATTCCTTGTACATTATCTTTAAAATCCATGTCCTGAGAAGTTTTCAGAAATTACTTTTTGACCTTCTCTCTATTTACCCCTTCTGGATTATTATTACTGTTCAAATCTTGGACCTTTTTATAGCCCTTTAATTTTTGTGCATCTTTCTCTCCTGCTTTTTACCTGTCTTTTTCTACTTAGATAGATTTCAATTTTTATCCTTCATTGAATTCTGGAAAAATATGTTTGCTTTCATTTTTAATTTCCAAAAGCCCCTCCCCCCATTTTATTGAGATACAATTGACATACAACATTGTTAATTTAAGGTGTACAACATAATGACCACAATAAGTGTAATTTATATTCATCACTTCACATAGTTACAACTTTTTTCCTGTGATAAGAACTTTTTAAAAATATATTTTATTGATTTTTTTTACAGAGAGGAAGGGAGAGGGATAGAGTTAGAAGCATCGATGAGAGAGAAACATCTATCAGCTGCCTCTTGCACACCTCCTAGTGGGGAATGTGCCCGCAACCAAGGCACACACCCTTGACCGGAATCCAACCTGGGACCTCTCCGTCCGCAGGTTGATGCCCTATCCACTTAGCCAAACCGGTTTTGGCAAGAACTTTTAAGATCTACTAGCTTAGCAACGGTCACATATACAATACAGCAGTAACTATCGTCAACATGCTATACATCACATTCCCACAACATATAACTGGAAGTTTGTGCCTTTCTGAAAGTTTTTAGTCAGATTCTTGTTTCACCGATGCAATCTATTGCCTCTCTGGGTATAAGTTTATTTTGACATTTTCTTCAATGTTGGTTTTCTCTAAGTGGCCATCTTCTAGTTTGCTTTGATCGCTGTTTGCCATGTTAGAGAGGGACCATGTTCCTGGTTATCTAGTACTTAGCCAGGGAGCCTTTAATGTCTTTCCTCTGGGCTGACCAGATTCCGCAAAGGACACCGTGCGGAGGGTGAAGGCCAGGCCGCACCCTGGGAGCTGAGGGAGAAAACGGGGTCTGATGGCCTGGCATGCATCCGCTCATTTCCAGTCAGCACCTCTGCCCTCATCCATATTAACGTGCCCTGGTTCAGAGACCCTCCGCTTTAACCTTCCCAGAATGTAAACCTCCCAGCTGGCCGGCTTTCTATTGATTTGTAACAAATTACCACAACGTGAGCAGCTCGGAAACAATACTCATATTTAGGGCCTACAGGAGTCGGGGAGCAAGCAGTCAGCTGGCCTGTGTGCTCCTCCGTCACTCCGGGTTCTCGGCCAAGCTCACCAGCTCGCGTAGATGTGGGTTCCGCTCCCTGCAGCTGGAGGACTGAGCCCGCAGCTCCTGGAGGCCACCTGCCGTTTCCGTCCTAGCAGATTACATCACAGAGGCTTGCTCCCCCCAGGCCAGCGGAGCAGCCTTTGTCTCCAGACAGCGAGACTCGTAGGACCTAACCTTTGGCAGAAAGCATCGAGTGAGTGGTAGCCCGTCGATGTTGTCTTATCCGTTGGTAAGAAGCAATTTACAGCTTCTGCCCACACACATGTGGAGATGAGACAGAGTGTGAAGAGGAAGAGATCGTGCTGCCCATGTTAAAATTCTGCCTGTCACAGGGGGTCTGCCGGCTGCTTATAGACCTTACCCAGCCCTTAGAACCTCTCCCTGCCTCCCTCTCACGGGCACACACTACGGAGTTGTTTAGGGGGGTTATGTGGTATACCTGGGGTTGATGTTGGCTTTCTTCACAGCCAGTTTAGGATGCAGCTTCCTTGGTCATGTCAACTCCTTTACCACTTGTCCATTTGCCTTCTAGCTGCCAAACGTCTGTTGATGCTGTCCCCATCCTTCTGTGTTTATGCCTTTCTAAAAAAATCCCTTTACTGTCGTGTTAGTGGTGGAAGAAGGAGAAAAGCTGGCACATTTATTCAGCCTACTATCTTTATGCACATGTTCTGAGAATGCCCCCACACACCAGTCCAATACTTAAGTTATGAGAGTTTTCTTTTTAGTCTTCTAAGAAAGAAAAAAATAAGAGCTTAAAATTTCCCCACTTATTTTTTACCTCCTTGTATTCTTTATTCTCTCTTAGCCACCTTTTAGACCTTTAAACCAAACTCCTCAATTTAACCTTCTCTCTTAATCGGAATTTTTCCTTTTTTAAAAAACTTAAATTATTTATTGTGTAAAGTATTACATATGTCTGTCTCCTTTTTTCCCCATTGACTTCTCCAGCCACTCCCACCCCCCAGCACATGCCCTCGCCCTCCTACCGTCTGTGTCCATGGGTTGTGCTTATATGCATGCAGACAAGTCCTTTGGTTGATCTCTTACTCTCCCCCTCCCCCAGAACTTGTCTTCTCCCTTGGGCCTTTCTATAGAACCTATACTGAACAGGCATCGCCTTAGCCATTTCCCGAGAAGTGTATTTCTTATGGAATTGGAGAAACTAGCTGACATTTTGGTTATACAGGGCTCTTTTCTGGTTGGGGAATGATGGTTTGTACTCCCCTTTAGCATTTAACATTGACATTTAGAGTCATTTTAGGAAGCAGAGGATACTAACTTGAGGTAGCTTATGCACTGCATGTGTTAATTTGCAAGCTGGGGAAAGTCCTATGTACCTGCTTACTGCTGTTGCCTGCTGCTCAGCTAAGACAGCAGGACGGAGATTTACCGATGAGATTCAGCGGCGGAAAAGAAGGCAGAACCCACCCTCCCAGCCCAGCCCTGTGTTTGCCATACCAGCCATAGCCTCACTGATTCGGTCTCGGCCCTTTGCAAACATAAACAGCCTTCCCTTTCTCTGCTGGCCAGCTGGGGCCAAGCAAGAAGCCAGTGACCGTCTCCCAAGAGCAGTAAATAGCTCGCCTCACCTCCTGACCCTGTGATTTCCTGGTGGTTCTAAGTTGTAGATCCCAGTGGAGAGGGAGGGAACAAAGAGGTTGTGGAGGCCTGGGCTGTATAGAGCATCGAGCAGTGGGGGATTGTGTCCTCAGGCAGGGGTTGACCTCCATTTCACACAGGTCATCCCAGTGATTGCTGGGCCTCCCCGTGCCGCTGTGAACTAGAATGGAGTGGAGTGGATTTGGATTCTTGGCCTATGTCTGGGACCAAACTCATTTCCGAGCTGGGGAAGGAGGTGTCATCTTTTATACCTGCTTTTTCTGAGCTTTTCCCCCCTCAACAAAAGAACTGTTTATGTTTTGTTCTTTTTTTTTTTTTTTTTTTTTTTGCCAGTTAGGAGCATAATATTTGGGTTATTTTCCGATCAAACTGATGCTTATTTCCACGAACTATCTTTGGTTTTCATTAAGCAGGGGATTCTCATCATTTTGGTAGCTGTCACATTATTATCGAAATCCCCTCGGAGTACCCTGGGTGGTATGTTTTTGTTTTCAGCTAGTGCATGTCTACAATCAAAGTGAATCAATTTTTGTTTTAGAAATTTTGATACCTATTAAGCAGATCACAAGATTTTAATTTCCTGTTTAATTCCCGCTTTCATCCAAATGTGAGAGAGAAATGAAGCAATACGGAAGGAAAGGCATACTAGTGAATGTGATTAAACGAAGTGGTGTGAGTCCAGAGGCGGAGAGAGTCAGTGGCAGCTCCGTGGATGAGGTGGAGAGACAGCACTCGCTGTAGGAAAGCCTGATTGCAGTGCCCAGAACCGTGTGACCCCCCAGCTTCTGCGCTTTGTGCGAACACATCACTTCACCTGCTGCATCTTCCTCCGTCTTTAATGGGGACAGTGCTCTCTTCCCTGATATGCAAAGGACTTGAGTAAACACTCTCAGGCAAAGTTTATCAAAGAACTTTGGAAAATGATGTTTCTCATGCTTAGCTCAGCTTATTAGATGTTCATCCTCAGCCAACCCTAGTTGAGAGTAAGGCCCCCTGATGTCCGTGGTTTTTTAGGTCTTCCTTTACCATCCCTAGTCTTTTTCAGATTACCTTGAAAAATAGTTTTCTTTTTAAAACTGTGTCCTTACTCTAAATGGGTCTCGTTTTCTTTTTCAATATTAGTGTGTAAATTTCCAGTAATGGTTGATTATTACTTCATTTTCTAAAACAGCAGCACCTGAGGTAAAACTGCAGCTGAATAACTAGCTGGTAAGAGAGCTTTTTGTGGTGTTTGGCTATTACCGAATTTGAAAACATTGTCATGTGATGCTGGACAGTAAGTGGTACATATTGTTTGAACAGCTCATAAAAATATTGTTAATTGCTGCTATGTGGGAAATTCCCCGCTGTCAAGAAATGTAATGTGTGTCCACATGGCTGTAGCATTCTGTGCAAACATCTACAGAGAGATACCTTCTCTCTGGTTTGGAACAAATTCCACAAAAGCTCTACAGCTCCCCTAGGCCTCCCATCAACCTTGTGCTTCATGAAGGGATAAAGCAGATTCCTTTGAAGGTGTATAACTTTCTGCTGGAGGAAGACACCATTTCCTCTGTGTCAGGAAAGCAGGATATTGCAGGGGCTTTGTGGGAAGGCCGTTCTTGGTGGGCATGATCATGTTGTCTTAGACCTTAAGTTCCTGAGTTAGTTTCCCTCTCATCCTGTTCCCAAACAGCTGCTCAGATACACTGGCTACTACTGCTGGGGAATTCATGGTGGGCACCAGCTTCTCTGGGAGTTCTTTAGGTTGGCGCTTGCCTAAAACGTCTTTCCAGGGGACAGGAGCGTGACTGGGTACATCCCTAGAAGTACCACTTTGTATGAGGAGACACTCTGACTTAGTTATTGGGACCATGGCAGTGATTGCTCCACTTTTTAATAGCACTCTCCATGTCACTAGCCTGATTAGTCATCTTAGTGAGGTTTTCTGCTTTTTCACATTCAGAAATTTCCTTCTGCCACTCCCTTCTAGGTTACTAATGGCTACCGTTTTATGAAGGGATGCTGAGGACAAGGAATTTTTTGTGTTTCATAAAATTCCTCTGGGTGTGCTAAATAGACCTCATGGAGATGGCAGCCTGCATTCCCTAGAGAGTATGTCTGCCGGGAGACCTGTGGGCGATGGGGATTCCCTTTGGTGGATGGCTACATTCCTATTCTTTTATCCTCTCAGAATTCCTTAGCAAAAGTGGAGTAAATTAAGAATGGATTTTGAGTAGTATGTTATTGTAGGGAATATAGATCTGATTGTGGCTCTCTTCCTACAGCATTATCAGAATTGATACTTTTCTTGCTGCAAAGAATTATAAACAGTGAAGGAGAGAGCTAGATAATACAAGTGGTACTTAAAATCTAGAAGATGAGGAAAAGCTAGTAGTTGTTGTCAATGTCACCTACAGCTGACTTCTCAAGCCTCAGTGTGCATAGGAATTGTTTGGGGACCTTGCACATTCTGGTGCCTAAGTGTGAGGTGGAGCCTGAGAGTATGCAAGTGTAACGAGCTCCCAGAGGATGCTGATGTGGCTTTGTCCAGGGAGCACAGTTTGAGGAGCAGTGATCTGTAGGAATTTAGAGTATATGCAAGTCTAACTTTTAATAATAACTCTAGATAGTGAATTTTTTTTTCTGTACCAGGCACAGAGCAGTAAAACAAAGATAAGGGGATAGCACTAAATCTGACAACCGGGATTCAAAACTAAGCTTTCCCCTTTACTACTTACCCTTGAGCAAATTTCCTTTAAGGCAGAATTCTCAACCTTATTACTAATAGTTCTGACATTTTGGGCCAAGAAAATTCTTTCAGGGGGCAGGGATTGTCTAGTGCATTGTAGGATGTTAAGCAGTATCCCTGGCCTCTCCCACTAGGTGCCAGTAGCACCCTCCTCCCTAGTTGTGACATTTTGAATGTCTCCAGACATTGCCAAGTGTCTCCAGGTAGGTGGAAGGGTGTCGGCAAAGTCATCCCCAATTTCAAACCACTGCTCAAGGGCTACTGTTGAAATGTAGGAATTTGGGGGTTTTTGTGATGTGAGAAAAGCATTTTATATGAGCAACTAGTTTTCTCATGAAGCTTTATGCAAAGATTCTAAATACAAGTTTCAAACATCTTCAAACACAGATGTGTTTTTTTTCTCATCTTTCCTTAAACCTTAATTTCAGCCTCCCAATTTAGAACTTTCCACACTTGCTAATTCCTTAGAATAAGAATTGAACTAAATACATTATTCTAAAGTATACTTTGACCAGCTTTTGAAATTGAAGTCATACTTCTTATTGTGGGACCAAAAGTATCTTCTGTTAGAGGAACAGTACAGAAGGTGGTAAACCAAACATATGCCAACCTGAGAGAACCTGGTTACTCATTTTATAAAGAAACTAGAGGCCCAGTACATGAAAGTTGTGCACAGGGTGGGGGTGGGAGGGGTGTCCTTCAGCCCAGCCTGCTCCCTCTTTAATCTGGGACCCCTTGAGGGATGTCCAACTGCCTGTTTAGGCCTGATCCTGGATCGGGCCTAAATGGGCAGTCGGACATCCTCTCACAATTCAGGACTGCTGGCTCCCAACTGCTCACCTGCCTTCCTTCCTGATTGCCCCTAACCGCTTCTGCCTGCCAGGCTGATCACTCCCTAACCACTCCCTGCCAGCCTGATTATGCCTAACTGCTTCCCTCCCAGCCTGGTCACTCCTTACTGCCCTCCCCTGCTGGCCATCTTGTGATGACCATCTTGTGTTCATATGGGGCAGTCATCTTGTGTGTTGGAGTGATGGTCAATCTGCATATTACTTTATTAGATAGGATAGAGGCCTGGGGCACAGGTGGGGACCAGCTGGTTTGCCCTGAAGGGTGTCCTGGATCAGAGTGGGTGTTCCCTTGGGGCATGGGGTTGCCTGGGCAAGGGGCCTGTGGTGGTTTGCAGGCTGGTCACGCCCCCCAGTGACCCAAGCAGAGGCCCTGGTATCTGGAATTTATTTTCTACAACTGAAACTTTGTAGCCTGGAGTGGAGCCAAGCCTTCTGCTGGCACAGCCAATGAAACTTTGTTGTCTTAACCTCCACTGGCCAGGCTTTGCGGAAAGCTTGGCTTATTCCATCGCCAGGGGCAATCCAGGCCTCCTCTCCTGTGTTCTCTGTGGCTGTAGCCATCTTAGTTGGGTTAATTTGCATACTTGCTCTGATTGGCTAGTGGGTATGGCTTGTGAGTGTAGTGAAGGTATGGTCAATTTGCATATTACTTTTATTAGGGTGGGTGGGGTGCTTGATCGTGGCCTTCTGGGAGTTGTAAACTTTTGCCATCCTCCCCCGTCAAATGGGTCTGTAGATCTGAACTTTTCCAGTGAGAACTTGAAAGGAGCAAAGAGTAAAAGTTATAATTTTTACTTCATTCTCTGGTTAAGAAGATGCATATGATAAAAAGCTACATGAATTCATCTCCTAACAGCATTAGAGTCTCAAGTGTTTATAGGCCACAGTGGTGTTTCCCTTGGGTTCTCAGACCCTTCGCAGTAATCCCTAAGCCCCCTGGTTGAACCCACACATTACAGACCCACACTCTGACTCTTCTCCAGGACTCCTATTTCATGCGCTATGACTTCCACTGCAGTTGATACTCTTTCATGTAGTATTATTTTTCTTATAACCCACCTTCTCCATTTTTTACTTTAACCAGAAGGTTGCACATTTTTTATTACATAGCTACGTTCATGTTGTATTTTTGATTTCTTTTTTCTGAACTTTCAGAAAAGTTTACACCCAAAGTGAAAGCTAATTACAAACAGGTGGCAATCTTGATTTGGATGTCTAGTTATGATGAGCTGTACAGTGTTAAAGTTCATATTCTAAACTGTTTGTCCTACATCCTGTAACCTGTGCCAGTGGTTCCCAAATGTAAACCACCTGCTTAAAGATCACCAGGGGAGCTTTTTAAATATATGGATTCTTTTGTCCCCTCTGGATATTCTAAACTTAATTTTTGAAGTTCTATAGATAATTTTTAAAAGTATTTTTTATTGATTTCAGAGAGGAAGAGAGAGGGAGCGATAGAAACATCAGTGATGAGAGAGAATCATTGATTGGTTGCCTCCTGCATGCCCCCTATTACAGTTCGAGCTTGCAACGGAGGAACATGCCCTGGACCGGAATCAAACCCAGGACCCTTTAGTCCGTAGCCGACACTGTACCCACTGAGCCAAATCAGCTAGGCTGTTCCATAGGTTCTGCTGATGAACAGTGAAGTTTGGAACCCGCCAATTTTCTGTACAATCCATAAAACCTGCTTATAGTGGTGTCCTGTTAAACTACCTTTGTTTTATCTTCTTTTCTACATTAAAGGGCCAGCAAAATTGGACCAAGTCTAGGGTTAGACTGACTTTACTCGAGTTTTTTCTGAGTCTTAGTATCACCAAGCTGACTGAGGAAAAGTGGATGATTTTGATCACAAGAGTTTTAGGGAGCAGCTTGGAATGCTACCTACTGGTACTGGGTTTTAGATGGCATTGGTTCCTCAAAAAAGGGGGAGAGAGGCTTAGAGTAGCTTTTTATCTTGAAGTTTTAAATCAGTGGTTCTCAACCTTTCTAAATAGGCCGCGACCCTTTAACACAGTTCCTCATGTTGTGGTGACCCCCAACCATAAAATTATTTTCGTTACTACTTCATAACTGTAATTTTGCTACTGTTAATTAATCATAATGTAAATATCTGGTTTCCGATGGTCTTAGGCGACCCTGCTAGCGGTTCTCAACCAGTGGGTCACAGATTGAGAACCGCTAGCAGGGTCGCCTAAGAACCTAAGACTATTGGAAAACTCGGATATGGTTGGGGTCACCACAACATGAGGAACTGGGTTGGGCATTAGAAAGATTATCTTAGATAATCATGAACTAGACCAAAGAGGACAGTTCATCTTTATATCTGCAAAATCTGTGTTAGTGTTGTCTTCATCTACTAGTTCACTTTTCAGTGGGAAAAAAAAATGGATGGTTTGAGGCAAGTCTCTCCCTTCCCTCTTCATCTCATCTTTCTTTTAAATGAAGGACGTGGACCTTATTATCTAACCACTTAGATATAAGGGGCATCTTGAAGACAAGGCATTTTTGTCTTGTTCATTATTGAAACCACTAACAGTTAACACTCTGCCGAATACATGGTCATTCAGTAAGTGTTTGAGTGAATGAATCCAATTAATACTAGACATTTATTTAAAACAGCAAGTTTGCCTGCTTTTTTAGAAATTATTTTATGTATTGACTGGTACATAAGTCTCTCCAAGTAAAGACCGTTTAGTTTGGTTGATATAGATCCTTATCCTTAAAGCAGCTGTTACTAGTTAGGGTTGAGAAATCTGAGGTAAAAATGTGTAAGTTAACCACTGTGTATCATTCATTACCTGTGTTATCACTGTGCTGTGAAAAGGTATTTTACTAACAACTAAGACCATTTCTCAAACTTTGCTCTCAATATCAGAGCATTACACTTAACTTGTTTGGGTGGATTATTAAGCTTTTCATAGATCTTGGGAGTTGGAAGGAACATATTTTTATTAATGTACTTCTGAATACAGAGCACTTTGAGCCAACACAGTGCCTTGGAAGGGTAGTATGGCCCAATTATGGTGTAACTAAGTGTAAATACCACTGATTTAACAGGTAAGGGGTAGATTAACATCCCAACTACAATATTTAGAGAACCTGGTTATGGAATTAGATGTTGAAGTGAAAATTGAATTAGATACTTGTTATCGTTTTCCTTCTCCCTCCCAATTTGGTTCACAATGTGAAAAGTACTGCAAACTATCGTATTCCTCCTAGGGTGAGATTATAGAGATGCAAGAGCAAGGAAAGAACCCCTTCAGTGGGTCAGAAATGACGTGCTGTGAGCAACGGCCTGCTGTAAATTGTCACTAATTTATTGTAATTCTATGTGCAGAGGGGTGTTCTCTCTCTCTCTCTTTTTTTTTTGAGTATTGTTTACATTTTATGTGTTGAGAGGTTTTGACAATTGAGGGGTTTCTTGCTTATTCATAGCTAAGTAGGCTAAGGATGGGCTTAACATTGGTTTATTACTCACCTTGCTTGGTCTGAGGCTGATGGGTTTGGTACAGTCCTGCATCAGATTGCATCTGAAAGATACGTCTGTTTTGTGGAGAGAATCCACACGTTAAACAAAAGGGGAGAGGAGAGGGCATCTTTTTCCTTTCTTAATACACTGCAGGAATTGGGAGGTGCCTCCATCTACTTATCTTTTGATATATTCTTCTCAGTGCTGGTCCCAAAGGCGATAACATCTATGAATGGAGATCAACCATCCTAGGGCCGCCAGGATCTGTGTATGAGGGTGGTGTATTCTTCCTTGATATCACTTTTACACCAGAATACCCCTTCAAGCCTCCGAAGGTAAGCGATTCCTCTGATTGATACTAACGTTTACATATTCCCGTGAGAGGTTATGGAAGCTTTTAACATTGTTTTTAATCACACAAAAATAGGTTTGTGTATTACACCTTAATGCCACAATTTTCAACCCTTTTCATCTTATGGCACACAACTAATTATTAAAATCCTGCGGCACACCAAAAATTATATATTTTTATCTAAATAGCTGTAATTTTTATTCACACCAGGTGGCTTATTGGGTTGGCTGTTGTCCTTTTTCAATTTAAGGGAAAAGAGTTCAGTTCCCCTAATATCAATAGGTATTACATGTTTTAAAAATTCTTGTGGCACACCAGCTGAAAATTGCTGTCGTAATGAATCTCTAAGTACATTGGAATGCAAACAAAATACTCCTTTGGGTTGACTTTACCTCGTTTGGCGGAGACCATTTCTAGGAATAAGGGCTGGGTTTGGTCCTGTTACAGTTGTCCCCCGCCTCCCCCTGAGCAACGCGGAGGTAACCACGGATACTGCTAACACCAAGTCTGCATGTACAGCTGACTCTAGAGCACCGAGGAGGAGGTTCTGACCCCTGCGCAGCTGAAAATTCACATGCTACTTTTGACTCCCCCAGAATTTAACTACCAATAGCATATTGCTGGCTGAAACTTTTATCGATGAACAGTCAATTAACACATATTTTGTATGTTATATATATTACATAATATATTCTTACAATAAGATAAAGAAAAGGAAATGTTAAGAAAGTCATAAGGAAAATATAGTATTTATGGGGCGAAAAATCCACATATAAGTGGACCCACACAGTTCAAACCTTGACCTATAGTCAAGGGTCAACTGTACTATTTTTTTTTCTAAACATATATATCTATGACAGATTTATAAAGTAGACATAGTAAGAGATAAAGAACTACTACTAATAAAAGAACAAGATAGCCCTAGCCAGTTTGGCTTAGTGGATAGAGCGTCCTGGGTTTGATTCTGGCCAAGAGCACATGCTTGGGTTGTGGACACGATCCCCAGTGTGGGATGTGCAGGAGGCAGCCAATCAATGATTCCTTTTCATCATTGATGTTTCTATCTCCTCTCCCTCTCTGAAATCAATACAGATCTATTTTTTTAAAAGAATATAACACACTGTAATAAAAGTTAGGTGAATGTAGCAGTAAGTGGAAAAGGGTTACCTGAACCAGCACTGCAGTACCTGACAGCTGATCTGAAAAACCCAGCAGATGGCTATGGGCGGGTGACGCCTACATGGAGGATATGCGAGACAAAGGGATGCTTCACAGCCCAAGCGGCACGGTGTGAGGTTTCATCGCGCTACTAAAGAACGGAGCATAGTTTAAAACATGAATCGTTTATTTCGCATTCTCCCTTTAATATTGTTGGGCTGCCGTGGGCCATAGGTAACTGCAGTCAGAGAAACAAAACCGCTGATAAGGGGGGGACTACTGTATTTATAGTGACATAGCAATTAATCCACTGTTTTCTGCTCAAAAAGTTTCTGAACAGTTAAAAATCATGTCAAAATGTCTGTGCATTGAGTAAATATGAATCAGAATATCATACCAAAGCCTCGGATTCTGTTCCTTGTCCTCTTTGGGTGATGCCAAAATCCGTACCCTTGGCTTTAGATTTCTCATCCAGGTGGACTGCCCAAATCATCCACCTCCCGAGACAGTCAGCAATCTGCGATTCTCATTCAGACTGCCAGAAGGAAAACCTCTTTTTGGGGATGGGGTAGACTCTTAGCAAGAAGTGATCGAATGTTTACCAATAAGTAGTCATGTTATAAGTTATTTCTCCTTTGGAATGATCCCAGGGTATTATACAAAATTAAACTAAACAAAAGAACCCTGGATCATGTGACTTATGTCTGTCTCCTCACCTGGGAGACACCATTATAGAGAATTCTGTACAGGATATCTACAGAATCTGATGTGAAGGTCAGAAAAGGCAAAAGCAAATATGTCCTAATTTCATTTCAGCTTTTTGGGTATGTGATCAGTTTAATTGCCTTTATGATTCTAAAGCTTACTTTGAGGCCTTGTAGTACTGCCAGCTAACACAAGAGGTCAGCAAGCAATTAGCTATTCAAACTTAGAAATGTTATGAATTATTTAAAACATTACAACTGCTAAAAATGAATTCAAGAAATGTTTAAATGACCTTGCTTTTTGTTGATGAATATTTTTAAATGAAATTGACAGTCCTTGAGATTGTACAATGAATACTGTTTAACCTCAAATAGTCTCTTAACCTATCTCTTACCAGCTGTAGTTAGTGTTATTCACCTTTTTTGCAAACTTTTTTTCAAGTTTTTAACTAGGGCCACTCAATTGAAAAGGTAATTTAGAAAGTTTCATTGTTTGATGCTTTCTGTTTAACACTTTTTTTTTTTTTTTAGGTTACATTTCGGACAAGAATCTATCACTGTAATATTAACAGTCAAGGGGTTATCTGCTTGGACATATTGAAAGATAATTGGAGTCCAGCACTAACCATTTCTAAAGTCCTCCTTTCTATCTGCTCACTTCTTACAGACTGTAATCCTGGTAAGGTTAATAATTCTTTACCTTGCTGTATTCTTATTTTTCACATAAATCAAAATTTTATTTTTCTAACACCTTTCAATGGACAAAAATAGATTTTTTTAAAAGAAATCTTGAGTCAAGAGAAATTCACTGCAGTAGTTGAATCAACCTGGTTGAAAAATGCAGCAACTTCACCATTAATTGATATGTGTTCTAGGAACAAGGTGCTTTAATCTAAAGACATCATTTTCCCTCGTTATAGGGCGGGGCAAAAGTAGGTTTACAATTGTGGGATTATTTATTCTACAATACACTAATTAATTAAATTGTTTTGTGTACTCACAACTATAAATATACTTTGCCCTACCCTGTATATTTCTCTTAAAAAAAAAAATCACAGAGTTCTAAGTGTTGAGCTATCTGCAGGTTTACTGACTGACCCTGAACCTGGTTACTGAGGTGGTGTTCATTTTTGAAAGTGATAATTCTTTACTAAACATTTATTGACTATCAGACTGTGATGTTAGGGGTAGGGGAGAAAATATACAATTAATTATTAAAGATTCTAGTTAGGATTCAGAGAAACTCTATACTTAAAGTCATGGTTCTTTCTGGGTAACAGTGTAGAGTTAAATAGTGTTACATTGCAACAGCCATGAGGACTTCACAGTATTCAGTGTCATCATTGCTGCCACTGCGTGAGTGAGAGATCATGTGAACACAACTGGATGTTCATTGTAGTCTGGAGCCGTGAACATTCCAGTTTCTACTGAATTTACCCTAACACGTGATGGCAAAAATCCCTCCGTTTGAGTCATGGTAGTTGGGATAGGAACGGAATGAACGAAAGAGATAAAGCATTCTTTGATAACATTTTTTTTTTTTTTGCCATATTCTGAGTAGCTTTTTAAACCAAAGATGGATTTGATCACATGTACTTGGTACATTTCTTTCAAAGCTGACTAATTTAATTGCTAAGACTTAAAATATTCTTTTCCTTTCTCCAAAGTAATCTACATTCTTTTCTTCCAGCCGACCCCTTGGTGGGAAGTATTGCCACTCAGTATATGACCAACAGAGCAGAACATGACAGAATGGCCAGACAGTGGACCAAGAGATACGCTACATAAATTGGGTTTTCACAATTCTTACATTATTTGTCTGTCACAGAGAGCTGCTTATGATTTTGAAGGGGTGGGGGAGGGTGGGAGTTGGTAAAGAGTAGGGTATTTCTATAACAGATATTATTCAGTCTTATTTCCTAAGATTTTGTTGTAACTTAAGGTATCTTGCTACAGTAGACAGAATTGGTAATAGCAACATTTAAATTGTCATTAGTTCTGCAATATAAGCTAAAATGTAGTACAGAGAAGAATAGACTTTGGATTCGGCTGCTTGTAGTCTGTAAATTTAAGCCAGCTTAATTTTGTGCAGGTTACACACATGGCCATTTCTGTGAAAGTCCTTCCAGACTGCATACTTTTTTGTTTAGAAAAATTGAAACTTGTTTTCCCTTCTTGGGAGGGAACATTGATATTTAACAGTTTTTAGAGATTGTCATCTCATATGTTAAATGGACATGTGGCTTATAAGACACTTATAGGAAATGAGTAGTTATGTATTTTATTTTATATGCCAATCTACTTTATTGTGAAAAGGTTAGAGGTTTGAAACAGGACTCGTGAAAACCTGTAGTAAAATACCTTAAGCTGTTAACTGTAAGGCGTGGAATAGGAGTTGCTCAGTGGATTGGTTATATGTTGCAGACTACTTAAGTTTGCACTTGTTACTGTGCTAATAAACAATATTAAAACAACCACCTAACATCCCTGTATTCATTTTCTTTTTTAAACTAGATCTTTGCTATAAAGCAACCTAGACGTAATTGCAAACTGAATGGATTGTTATGTAACTCTAATTTATACGGTAGCCTTGCAGGGTAAATTTTGAGGTGTCTTAGAAGAGGTTAGATAATTGAACCTGTCACCTTTCAGAAATAGACTCAAAGATGCATCTTTTAAAAAGCATTTCCAAGTTGCAGGTGCTGTGGTAGCAAGTATATGAGAAATGGGTTCTCTCATGGATAGATTAGCACAGCCACAGTAGAGGGCGATCTGACAGCACCTAAGTATTCATTTCTATAGAATGCGGCAATTCTATTTGTATCTACTCCAGAGAAACTCACCCAGGTGCATGGGGTGAAGTATATACACATTCATTAAGCGTTTAAAAGGAATATGGTAACATTCCAGCATAGATCTAAGTTCAGTAGAAAAAAAGCAAAGCTGGGAGATGATCTAGCATATTATCTAAAAATAACTGTAAAAGTACTTATCTTCCTATGTGAAATACACAGGGGAAAAAAGGCTGTAAGTGGGGGAGCAGATAGGGAATGACTTAACCTTATCTGAGCAGAATTTTAGACCAAAAATGTACTTGTGATGAGAAATTTTAAAGAATTACGCAGTGGTACCACTAACCTAACCTAGAAGCATTCCATTGAAGATGTTAAAACTTGTTTTCACATTTCTTTGCTGAACAGCTTATTTCATTTTTAAATCAAACAGTGAACTGCTTTCACATTAAAACCACTAAGTAGCTTGTTTCCTACCTTTAAAATTGAAATTTGCTAAATACAGTGAGCTCTGTTGCTCAGAGCTTGCCAAAAGTCTTCAGAGAACCTTGCTCAGATATCCAACTTGAAGACTATCTGTACTCCAGTATTTTTAAGATACATTTTATCCACAGGACTACATGTCCAGAAAACTATCCCAGGAGGTGTATAGTATTCCTTGTGGAAAACAGAAGATTTACTGTCCTTATGTGCCTAGTAGTTTTCTAAAGAAACAGTTTGAGTATATTTATACCACCTACTACCTCAAGTCATGCTAAATGTGTAATTTGAACAAAGCTAAAACCACAGGGTTTGTTCTATTTAGCATTATCTCTTCTAGATAAAATTCAGCTTAGCACTCAAATAGTTTACTGTTTGATCCAATTTGGACACACACAAAAAATGCCATTTTATAATCCTAGGCATTAAATGATTTGTGAGTTTTTTGGAAACAAAGTTATGTTTGAGCTAAGAATGCATGAAGTTATACAGAATGACAGCTTTTGAAACATTAAAGGGAGGGCACTACTTTATATATAGGTTTGTATATATAAATAACAAAGGTGCTAATATCAGGGACAAGCTTCAAGCAACCAGAATGTAAATATATTATTTTATGTCAGGCAATAATAAGCTTAGCCCACATAATTTCATCATAGCCTTACATGCATTAAGGCTTCCTTAGGGATTTCTACCAGACTAAAAGTAGCTACAAATGGCCTATTTTAAATAAGTTCACAGATACATAAGGGCAGTTGCTATTCAACAAACAATTGTGGAACCGATTGTTAGTTCTCAGAACTAGAATTCCCTTTGTTTTTCCTCCCAGGCAGAGGAAAGCTGGACTTGCTCTGGGGCTGGGAAAGTTTGCTGGCTAAGAGAGTGAATGGTTCGATCAGCGTTTTCCGATCTGTAACCGTTACCTCCCACAGTCGCACCTTCTCGCTTTTTGCCCATTGCTGTGCCACTTCAGCGTCCACTTGTCTCTGCTCAGAAAGGTCGAGTTTGTTTCCTAATACGACAATTGCTACCTGAAAAGCAAAAGGGATAAAAAGATCACACTTTGCCAACATCATCAGTTCCTAGGCAAAATGGAGAAATAAAGAAAATTGCCCCATTTAACCATTTGCTACAACAAAACTGATTCTCAGAGGTAACCTGAATGACAAAAATAGGACACAAACCTGACTCCTTCTGTAATGCATTTCTGTGAAAAACACAGGTTCCTAGCTAAGATCTGGAAACAGCCCACATGCCCACCAGCAGATGAGTGAATAAACAAGCTGTGGTATATTTACAAAATGGATTACTATGCAGCCGTTAAAAAGAAGGTTCTTTTACCCTTTAAGACTGCATGGAGGGACCTGGAAAGTATTATGCTGAGTGAATAAGCCAATCAGAGAGAGAGAAAAATATATATCACATGATCTCACTCGTGTGGAATAAAACATAATACTAGATCCAGAGACATAGAACCAGGAACAGACTGACGAATTTCAGAGGGAAGTGGGGGAAGAGAGGGGTGATTAACCAGGGAACAGTGGTGACTGCCTGGGAGGGGTGGGCAGATGTTCTACAGGCTGCTATGAAACATTCTAAATTAGCAACAGGTGAGGTAACAACTCAGCATGGAAGCTAGGCTTGGGGAAATTAATATCTAGATACAAACAAAGATGTACTGAAATACGCCTCCATTTCCGTTTCTCTATATCTACTGTGCTGCTTCCCTACACCTACTTAAGAATACACCAGAGGACTCCCAGAGTTTAAGTTTCTACCCCCCTAGAAACTTAAGTTCTATGAGAATAGGAATCTTCGTTCTGTTCACACTATTCCTAATCATAGAAAGTTACCCAATGCAAGCACTACATATTTGTTGAACATATGGGCCAACAGGAACATTTTACAATAAATGCAAGGCAATAACTCACAAATGCTTACTACACACCAGGCACCTGTTTCAGGTGATAAAAAACCAGCAGTCATGCCGAAACCGGTTTGGCTCAGAGGATAGAACGTCAGCCTGCAGACCGAAAGGTCCCAGGTTCAATTCCGGTCAAGGTCATGTACCCTGGTTGCAGGCACATCCCCAGTGGGGGGCATGCAGGAAGCGGCTGGTCGATGTCTCTCTCATCAATGTTTCTAACACTCTATCCCTCTCCCTTTCTCTCTGTAAAAAATCAATAAAATATAGTAAAAAAAACAACAAAAAACCAACAGTCACAAGCCCCGGGGAGGGAAAAGGAAAGAGGACAAACAGCCAGGTTTTCAGATACTGACTAAAGCCAATGAAACAATCATGTGTAAGAGGAGGGAGTGCACCAAGAGCCGTCATAGACTGCTCCTCTGGGGACAGCTCTGAATGAGGACGTTGAAGCCACTGCTGCGCTCCTGCCTCGCAGGCCATGCCTCCCTGGAAAGAGGGAGGAGGACGCTGGCCCTGGAGCTCTGGGTTTGCTGGCAAGTCTCCCATTCTCAGCAGGAACGGTCTCTCCAAGCCCTCCTATCATCCATCACCTAGATTTTCATCTTCACATACATCCCTAGTCTGACCTCCATCTCTCATTCCTCCCCAGTGGTACAGACTATGCCACTTTGCCCCAGCCTTCCTGCCTCCAACAGTGTCCCTCCCTGAAAACACTCAATCTGTGGAGGCTGGTGCTGCTGCTCTCTGCGACTATACCGGCTTCCCACCCCCATCGTGTTGCTGTTCATTACAGACCTGGCTTGTGGTCACCCCACACTATTTTGTCATAATTCTTAGTGATTTCACTAGCCATGTGGGTGACCTTCCAGCAACCTTGTCTCTAATGATCTTAATCATTCTAACCTCAGCCATTCACAACCATGAACACATCCTAACTCTTACCATCATAACTGCTCCGCTCTATGAACTCAATTCCGGGAATCCCACTCTGACCTCTCTTCCTAACCCCTGACCACCGTTCTAAACACAGCAAGGACCTACCCTCCTACTTTAATCACTTTCCTTCAACCCCTCTTGGCTCAGTTTCTCACCCAGCTTCCGTTAATTTACTCCATTCCCGTCATTATCCTATTGTGTTCACCTGGCAACCCCCCTACTGTGGTTACATGTAACTCTTCACTGGACTCTGCCTGTATCACTTACTGAACATGTGTAGAAAACCCCAAATTCATGACCACGGACCTCAGGTGAGGTGGTGGTTTCCAGCAAATACATTACATTTACTCTGGAACTAAGACATCACTACCTTGCCCTTTTCCCCAACCTCCCACATCTCTTGCGTCACCCAACTTACTCAGAGCAAATGTCCCTACTATTTCAGTCAGAAAATACAAGCACTGACTAAAGCCAATGAAACAATGAGGTGCAAGCGGAGGGAGTGCACCCAGAGCCGTCAAGGACTGCTCCTCTGGGGACAGCTCTGAACGAGGACCTTGGCCACTGCTGTGCTCCTGCCTCTCAGGCCATGCCTCTCTGGAAGGGTGTCACATGCTTCCACCACACAGGTCTAAGCCCAGGCACCCATCCTCCTCAACCTGGACGAGGGTGTCACTCCTGTATCCATTTTCTTTCTATTGAGTCATTCCCATTAGCACACATGTCTCATTTAAATAAGCCTCTTTACAAATCCTTCTCCAGCTCTTCGCTGTTCCCTTTATAAGACAATACGTGTATCCTTTGACGCAAAACTAGCAAAGAGCTATGTTCGCTGTGTTCAATTCTCTCTTACATCCAGTCCAATCAGACTTTATCTCACTGACTACAACAGTTAAGACATCCAGATTACTGAAGGCTGACCATTTCTTTATCCTTTTTTCCCCCTTTTTAGCCTATCTGCAGCATTTGACCATAGTTCGATTACCCCTTACTTTTTAAAGTGCCCTCTGTCTTCCTTGCCTTCTGGGACACCCTTATCTCTTGATTTCCTCCGACCTCCTTGGCCACTTAAATTCCTTTGCTAGTTTCAATTCTCCAATGGGGTCAATGTTTAAGTGCTCCAGGGCTGCAGCATTTTAGCTAAGCTTCTTACCACTCATCTTGTCCCTGTCTGTTGACAGCAGCCCAAGTGATCATTTTAAAACAACCCCAAAGATGCTCACCCTCAATCATATTAAGGGAAATGAAACTACTAAATTACCATTTTCACCCAGAAGATTCACAAAACCCAACAGTTTAATCACACATTGTTGTCAAGGATGGAGACACAGTTTTTTCATAGCATTCCTATGGAAGGCATTATACTTACTCTTTGACTCAAGAACCTCTGCTGCTTCATCTTACAGTTATACACTAAATTGTACAAAGAAGTAAATGCAAATGATTATTCATTGTAGGAAGTCCTAGCCAGAACAATTAGGCAAAAGAAATAAAAGGCATCCACATGAGGAGAGGGGGGGGAATAAAACTCCCTGCTCTGGCCAGTTTGGCTCAGTGATTAGTGTTGGCCCATGGACTAAAGGGTTGTGGGTTCGATTCCCTGGTCAAGGACATGTACCTCAGTTGCTGGTTCGATCCCTGACCCCAGTTGGAGTCAGTGGGTAAGGCAACCAGTTGATGTATCTCACATCAAAGTTTCTTTCCCTCTTTCTAAAAATCAATGGGGAAAGAAAAGGTAAAACTCACTATTTATGGATGATATTACTTTTTATATATAGAAAACCCTACAGACCACCAACAACTATTAGAAATAATAAAGTTGCAGGACAAAAATCAATATACAAAAATCTGTTGTATCTATACATTAATGACAAACTTTTTTAAAATATATTTTTATTAATTTCAGAAAGGAAGGGGGAGAGAGAGAAACATCACTGATGAGATAGGATCATTGATTGGGTGCCTCCTGCATGCTACTCGTCCCCCCCTCCCCCATCCCCCAACTGAGGATCGAGCCTGAAACCTGGGCACATATATGCCCATGACCAGAATCACCTGGGACTCTAAATCCATAGGCCTGCACTTTATCCACTGAGCCAAACTGGCTAGGCCGGCAACAACAAACTAAAAGAGAAACGAAGAAAATTCCACTTACAATTACAACAAAAAGAGTAATATACCTAGATATAAATTTCACAAGGGAGGTGAAAAGCCCTTGCACTGAAAATGAAGGGGACCAAAAGTTTTGCCTTTTGAAATAGTGATTCTAAACCCAATTCTTCTGAAACAAGACTCAGAAAGAACTTCGGACTCTCTCCTATCTAAGAGATGCAGATGGCAAAGCCCGCCTCCGGAAGGGGACCTCAGCACAACCACCACAGACAGGAAGACTCCAAGCAGCAGCCTGTTAGCTAGATAACCGGGTCCCCTTGGTTCTGAGTTGCCTAGCAAGGTTTTGCCTGCCATGTGTTCCACTCTTCCTCAACCACCTGTGAATCACCATTCTCACTTTTCAAATCTAAGATCCTGTTTTCCTCCTCCTCTGTCCAAAATGTACTAGTTCCCAATGCTGCCTCACTGTCTTTGGAATTTTCAAGCATATGTGTATTCCCTGGGTTCATGTATTGAAAATTGGATTTTCTCCTATTAATCTGCCTCTGCTAATTGGATTGTCAGCCCAGCTAGAAGAATTTGGGAGGTGGAGGTGGGAGGAAAAGTTGTTTTAGACACCCCTGTCCCACCCCCTGCCCAGTTTTGGAGAGCCAGCCAGGAGAATTCACTGGTTGGAATACTGCTTATTCCCTAGACTGCTGCAACTACGAGGTAATGGGCATCTGACCACAGCTGGCTGGAGATGGTAAGCATTTTATCCTGTCAGCCTCTGAGCTCGGGTTTGTGGGCTTCGATGAAAGAAGCTGTAGGAGTCCTTTCTCTCTCTTCTACATTTAGATTGGCAAGAGAAAATATTTGTGAAATTAGTTTCCTGGACAAATGTGGTAAAAGCTTGGTTTGAGTACTGTTGTTTTCTATGAATCCTGTTCCTTCCAGAGATGTTCTATTATCTCCACCAGCTGAATGATGCTTACGCATCTGGTGAGCAGCCAAATGGGCTACGGACCCATGCTTAGGGAATCTTAAAACTTATTCTGTTCAAAAGCAGGAAGTTTGTGATTTCCTGTTGTTTAGAACAGTTGGTGAAAGACAGGGCTTCCCTTCTTTCTTAGGCTAACTCTGCTTATGAACTGTTGGATCGGTGAGGGCTGTATCTTTTGTGTTCTTTATGGAAGACTTTTGCCATAAAAAGGCTGTGTTTGAGTTGCTGTTAAAATCCTACTGTTGCCAAAACCGGTTTGGCTCAGTGGATAGAGCGTCGGCCTGTGGACTGAAAGGTCCCGGGTTCGATTCCAGTCAAGGGCATGTACCTTAGTTGTGGGCACATCCCCAGTAGGGGGTGTGCAAGAGGCAGCTGATCGATGTTTCTCTCTCATCAATGTTTCTAATTCTCTATCTCTCTCCTTTCCTCTCTAAAAAATCAATAAATTATATTTAAAAAAAAAAAATCCTACTGTCAATGGCCAGATGATGAGTACCTTAAACTGGAAAAACTTCTAAATTGAGAAATATTTAGAGAACTCTCATCCTATATAATAAAAGGCTAAAATGCAAATAGACTGAATGGCAGAACGACCAATCACTATGATGTGCACTGACCACCAGGGGGTAAATATTCAAAGCAGGAGCGCCACTCAGCCAGAAGCCAGGCTCATGCTGGCGAACGCAGCAGCAGTGGCAGGAGCCTCTCCCGCCTCCACCACAGCACTAAGGATGTCCAACTGCGAGGGCTCCCAGATTGTGAGAGGGCGCAGGCTGGGCTCAGGGACCCGCTCCTCAGTGCACACATTCTGTGCACTGGGCCTCTAGTATTCATATAATTAGCCATTAGGACTCCCTTAACAGGATGGAAGAACAGAAATTAGAACAAACATCAAAACCCACTTAGACCTCTTCCTATTTACCTTTAGATATTTGCAGATATTGTAATAAAAAATAAAAATAGTCCTAGCTGGTTTGGCTCAGTGGATAGAGTATCAGCCTGCAGACTGAAGGGTCCCAGGTTCAATTCCGGTCAGGGGCATGTACCTTGGTTCCGGGCGCATCCCCAGTGGGGGGTGTGCAGGAGGCAGCTGATTGATGTTTCTCTCTCATCGATGTTTCTAACTCTCCCTCCCTTCCTCTCTGTAAAAAATCAATAAAATATATATTTTTTAAAATAATAAAAAAAAAACCCACCACATAAATCAGGATGCCTGGCTGTTGCAACTCAGTGGTTGAGCATTGACTCATACATCAAAAAGTTGCTGGTTCAATTCCCAGTAGTGGGCATGCAGGAGGCAGCCTATCAATCTTTCTCTCCCATCAATGTTTCTATTTCTCCCTCTCCCTTCTTCTCTCTCTAAACATAAAGTCTAGTAAGAATTTTAAAAATAGAACCATGGTAAAGATCTTATTTTTAAGTGTCAAATGGGTAGAATCCAATCATTAAGTTAAAAAAATTTATTTTGCAAGGCTAAAGACAAGAATCCTATTTACTCTCAGAGGATAATAAAGTGCCCTAGGAAAAAGTGATGTCACACAATATGAAAGGAACTATCTATATAGAACTTGAGATACGGAATCACTAAAATTCAGCTTTTACATGAAAACAAGCAGAGGCAGAAAGTCAAATGGTGGGCCTGACTGAACTCAGTCAGTCCTATTTCCTGGGCTAACGATGGGGAAAAAAAGATTATAGATACTGTGAATACAATGTGATGCTTTAAAAATATTTTGACTGCCCCAAATTCCATGGTGCAATTTAAATAGGATTATGATTCATAGGTGGCATTTTTTCACATATCCACTTACCTCTTTTTTGTCTTTGAACTTATCAATTTCTTTCTTCAGAAGCTCCACTCTTTGAAAGGATTCAAGATTATTCACGCTGTACACGAGAACAAAGCCATCGGCAAATGAGAAATAGTGCTTCGGGAGGTCCACGCCCTCCTGCAGGCCTCTGGTGTCATAAAGATGTAACTGCTCCTTTACTCCCCGATCCGTTTCCACTGAAGCCATGTACACATCTTCCATTGTTTCACAATCTTCCATTCCTGGGATGAAAAATGATTACTCTCATGGGTACAAATGTCGTATCATTGTACCAATTGTTGAATATTTTCATGTCCTTTAGAAGTTGTTGGCTTTCTAGGTTCCCTATTTACTACATGGAAGAATCATATTTCCATTACTCACTTCTTTAAAATGAAAGGTAGTTGTTATAGTAAATGACAAACATGCTTTCTAAAAACATGTCTTCGGTATAGAAATAAAATGTTAGTAATGATTTAATATTACATATTTGTAAAAAGTGACTGTAATAAGAGTCAAAGACTGAATATCTAAATTGGAAGATTAAAGGCTGGTTTTAAAAGTAGCTTCATTAACTAAGTAGTCCTATTTCCATCTCCATCAGAGCCAAGGACAGGACCTGAGGTAAATTTGCTGCGCCCCCCCCCTTTTTTTTTCTATACAATTTCCTTTATTTCCAAGGTCTGTTTATGGGACTCAAAAAATTTATAGCATGGCTAGTGTGGCTCAGTGGTTGAGCATCAGCTCTGAACCAGAATGGTCACAGGTTCAATACCCAATTGGGGCATATGCCTGGGTTGCGGCTTAATCCCCAATAGGGGGCGAGGGTGCAGGAGGCAGCCAATCAATGGTGCTCATCACTGATGTTTCTTTCTCTTCCTCTCCCTTCCTTTCCGAAATCAATAAAAATATATTTTAAAAAACGTTATGTCCAGTCTGGGCCTGAGCACCAGGCTTTCATTCCCAAGCACCTATAGGCACTTATATGTGAATGTTCTGCAAGTACTCCCAGCTAACAAAACCTGTTATCTTTTCTCCCCATACCTCTTTCTCCATCTAGCTTCTCCCCTGGATCGCCCTCTGCCTGGGCAGTCTTTAGAGTTCTCTCTACACAAGGCAAGTTGTGGGTGACAGTTATCTTCCATGCACTCTACTGCTGCAACCCCTGCTCAATACATTGCCGCCTTCCAGGCCCACTGGTGTGACAGCACCTGAGCTGCTGCAGCTTCCACAAACACCCTGTATCCTTTCTAGACTGCTCAAACGTCAACTCCACGGATCCTCTCCCGATCACCCCCTTCCCTCCTTTCTGCTCCTACTGTGTCTGTTACAAGGAACACCATTTAATACTTAAGTCTCCCGTATTCGTCCCCTCCGAGGCTGGAGTGTGAGTTCCTGGGGAGCCAGGACTGTAGCTAATCTATCTTGAGAGCTCTGAGGACCACCAAATGGACTTACAGACACAGGAAGTCCTTAGTAAATGCTTGCTGAATGAATGAATTCATCATTGATGTCTCAATTTCAGCCCCTTTCTTGCCTGGGTGATCCTTGTAAAATGCATTCCTACCTTGCTTCATTTGTGCAGGTTTGCTCTTCAACTAGTCTATAACTCCCTTTAGGTTGAGGAATTAGGAGAATCTGGCCAGTGAAAAAGATTAAATGCTAAATATGGTAATATGTAGGGTTCCCCCCAAAAATGCCCCACCCAGGTCACCTTATGAAGCTCAAAGTCATAATTCCTATCCTCATGCTTACATTTTTCAATTAACGTTTTAATCCTCTATTCTTATTTACCGTATGAGCAGACAACCTAGGATTACCAGATGCTGGAGTAAAAGGGAGATCAAGAACCAGAAAAGAACGCCTTATAGAAAAAAGAATGTAGGAAAAACGAAACTTATCAAAGAAAAATTACCCAATATTATACTCAAAGACATACGATAGTACTTTCATGAAGTAAGAATCGAATATGAAGAAGTGAAAACTCAACACAAGGGCTGGAAAATAAAGATAAGGAAAACTCAAAAAGTAGAACAAAATAAGAAAGAAATTAAAAGATTAGATCACTAGTCTAGAAGATCCAGCACAGAGAAGGGAAAAAGCATCAACAAAATAATTCAGAAATGAAGAACACATTTCCATACTGAAAGGGCCATATTTTCTTCATATATTTAAACTAAAACAACATATCACAACAGACTGAATACCGAAGGAAGTAGATTTGATAACCCACTGGACATTAGATTTTGAAAAACATAACTCAGTGCTCTTCTCACTAAATTATTTTGAAGACATAATTTTTCATAAAAATGTGTGATGTTGTTATTTTAAGTAACAAATAAGTACTTTTTAAATTTCTGTTTTAATTTCTAATACAGTGAAAATATAGCCTATATAAACAAAAGCTGTTTGGAGTTTTAGGGAGGGAAAAGGGTTTTTTTTTGTTTCCCTCTGGGCATAATTTGTTTTTTTGCACAGCCGTAAATTAGAATCTGGAGGTGAAAAATTAAGAATAGTGCAGCATTTGTGGCAGGAGGGATTCAGAAACCAAAAAATTTGAGAGCTGCTAGCACAGGCGCCATAATAAAAAACAAAATTGCTAAATATTTTGGGATGGTGGAAGAGAAGCAGAGCTCATCAAACTAGTTATTAAAAGATAGAAATGTGCTCCAAGCCAGCAGTTGGCAACCACTGGTGATCCCAGAGGTCTGAAAGGTTGGTGACCACTGCTCTAAGCTACCTGCCAGAGATAAATACTTCAAAGACCTATGATTCCACTTATCTCTCCAACACAAACCTCATTTAATTCTAATTTGCAATGTTTGAACTCGTTAAAGCCAAAGATGCTGTCTTCTTCACCTCTGTATTCTCACGAGGCTGCATCACAGCCTGTTTCATATAGCAAGTATTTAATAATGACTCAGCTCGATGAATGAATGAATGAATGAATGAGATAATCCAATTCACCAAAGTAGGTCATACTGTAGCAAACAGCTGTTTCTTCCCTTTTGAAAACCAATACAGCTGTTTTGACATAGAATAAGATCATTCACAGTGTATTCTTAAGTCAGTGCTTCTATGACTTGGAGATCACAGGGAACTACAACATATAAAAGGTTTAACTTACAGCAAGCACTCGATTTTCACTATTAGAAAAGATGTTTTTTTTTCTCTCCCCTATTATTTCCTTCCTCAACTTCAATTGACTTAGATGATCCTTTGGTACCTCTGGATTTCATTCTGTCCCCCATCTTTAGGTTAGTATGACCAACAAAAGACCCCTATCAGTCCCCAGAACCTATAGAGAAACTAAGAAAAATAATCTTACCAATAGTATGATTCCCATAAAGGAGCTGCTCCAAAATCGCTGTTTTCCCCACAGACAGCAAGCCACAAACCACGACTTTGCAGCCCTTTCCCATCTTGTCTCAGGATAGCACTGCAAAGGGGACAGAATATCCTTAAAATTGTATGCACTGAAATCAACCGTTCCTTTTCCTATGTTTAATAAGTAATACATACACGGGGAATTTCAAATGAAAAAAAAAAAGAGATACACAGAATAAGGTATACTCTTCCAAACCCTATTCCTAGTCTCCCATTTGCTCCCTTGGAGTAATCAGTGTTACCAATTTCTTATCTATTTTTGCAAGGGTAATCTAGATAAATGTAAGAATAGATGTCTCAAATACAGATATAAATACACGTTTGTAGGTTTTCAAAAATAATAAACACCTTTTATCCGGAGACTGTGTCAATACTAATTAACTCTACAGAAATCTGAGTCAAAGCTTAGATGAAACCAATCCTTGAAAGAGACTGCCTGCTCATCAATATTTACCTGGAAAAATAAACATTTAAGAAAACATTAAGATAAAAGTTTGGATAGAGAATGGACATGCTTTTTAAGAAGACTTAATGCTATTCATGCTATTGTCAGTCTCAGGAGAGTGAGATATTGGATTTTGGTAGCCATGTGGGATCTTTTAGTCATACTTTTTTTGTCATATTTCATAATGCTAGAAAAATTGCTCAAACTCTATTATTTTTTTAAAATAGACTGTATTGATTTTTTACAGAGAGGAAGGGAGAGGGATAGAGAGTTGGAAACATCTATGAGAGAGACATCGATCAGCCGCCTCCTGCATGCCCCCTACTGGGGATGTGCCTGCAACCAAAGTACATACATGCCCTTGACCGGAATCGAACCTGAGATTTTTTTAGTCCACAGGCCGATGCTCTATCTACTGAGCCAAACACTTTAAATTAGAAAGAAAAACTCTTCGCTCCTAAGCTTCCTAACATATCCAAGGAAGAGCAAGATCAGGTAACATTTTCTTCAATTTTTCCTCAAAACTTTTACCTTCCAGAAGGCAAGGTACCAGAAGCCAAGGCAGAAAGGAAAAAAGGCTCATTAGATACAACAGAATATATTCATGAGAAAATTCAAAGTCCGCATTGCCTTTTGCTATTTCCCATCACCTCCTATGCCCCCAAATTCTCTTCTTACCTAGAACTGTAGAACATGTAATATCTCACTAAAAGGGATATCAAAACTACTCAAAGTCAAAAAACAACTACAATAACAAAGTTAAAATAAACAAAGTTTGGGTTATCTTTCTGTGTATGCATGTGCACTATACATCAATACACTGAAAATATTAATAAATGACTTCCCATACTTCATTTTCTCAAAGTCTGTAATTTTTATGACCCAAATCAGCACTAATCAGTTAACAGGAAAAATAATTTTCCAGGAAAAATAAAATTTAAGCCTCACTCGAGGACATATTTACTATTTTACTTTATTTTTAAAATAGATTCTTATTTATTTCAGAGGAAAGGAAAGGGAGAGAGAAACATCAATGATGAGAGAGAATCATTGACTGGCTGCCTCCTACATCCCCTCCCCACCACTCCAGGGCATGAACCCTGACCTTCTGGTTCATAGGTTGACCCTCAACCACTGAGCCACACCAGCAGGGCAATGCTTACTGACTTTAGAGAGAGAGGAAGGCAAGGAGAGAGAGAGCACGAGCAACATCAATGTGAGAGAAGCATAGACCAGTTGCCTCCTGTATGTGCCCCGACTGGGAATCAAACCAAAACCTTTTGGTGTACAGGACGAGGCTCCAATCAATTGAGCCACACCAGCCAGGGCAGGAAAAGTTTTAATGCTACATTATTGTAGCGCAGTAGTAACAGAGCATTCAATTCCAGCGTAGTACACTACATTTTATCTGTAGAGAAATAACCACTTTATTTTCTTTATATTTTGAACGTAACTACAACACAAAAATTCTCAGGGCAGAGCTCTGTGTAACACTGATCATATCTGGTATGCTCTTTCCTATGTCAGCAACTATGGCCTGTTTTAAAAGGTTTTCTGCATATACCTCTGAATTTATGATTATTTTAATATCATCTCATCCTATATAATATGCAAATTGACTGAACAGCAGAGCGACCAGTCGTTATGATGCACACTGACCACTAGGGGGCAGATGCTTAATGCAGGAGCTGCCCCCTGCTGGTCAGTGCACTCCCACAGGGGAGCGCCACTCAGCCAGAAGCCGGGCTCATGCCGGTGAGTGCAGTGGTGGTGGCGGGAGCCTCTCCCGCCTCCGCAGCAGCGCTAAGGATGTCCGACTGACGGCTTAGGCCTGGTTCTCCCTCCCCCCATCCTCCTACCCCTACTCGCTGGCCTGCCTTGCCCCCTGCTGCACTGTCAATTGCCTCCCTCTGCGGGGTGATGGGGGTGATCCTCACTGGCACCCGCCTTGGCTGACCTGGAAGCCTGTGGGCTGGGAGCAGCTGCTGTGTTGAGTGTCTGCCCCCTCTTGGTCAGTGCACATCACAGCAACCGGTTGTTTCACCAGTCATTCTGCCATTTGGTGGATATTAGGCTTTTATTATATAGGATTCGGTGTATATGTGTAAGTTAATAAATGGGGGGAGGGAGTTGTTTCAGGATATCCCAGAGATCTCCATCAAGGACAATCAGTAAAAATAACTGAATAGAGATAATTCAAACACTGGCTAAGGATTTTAAGGTGTTTTAGAAAAGAGAAGGAAAGAGATAAGACAGAATAGACCATGTTAAATACCTGATATCATTAAAAAGAAAAAGATAAAATGGTGTGTGAGTGACCAAAGCACAGCTGAAACACCCTAGTTGTTTTCAAGTGGGAAACAATAATACTACGAAAGCTGAAGATCAGTGGCCTGCTACCATCTATTAAAAAGTATGAATTCTTTTTAAAATGAATATCTACTGTAAGATTTTTGAATGAATATCATTAAATGCACATTCAAAAGTAGTTTATTTTCTATGTATGGCAACGATGGAAAGGACTCACATTACAAATAAGGAAGTAGTTATGCTTATATATACTCAGATTTACAAAAACTACTAAAAGCTTTGTTCTATAAACTTATAATGTTAAATAATTCCCCAATACAATAAATATGTGCCATTTCCTTCCAAATACAAAAAAAGAGGTCCCCTGCATGGACACTGAGTCACACAAATAGATCCTGGGGGTGGTCAAGTCTCCTGTAAATGTAGGTTTCGAGAGCTTGAAAGTCTCCAGAGTAAATGAATTATGACCCTTAAGGTTCCTTCTGACACTGTAATGCGATGGATGGAAAATGCTTACCCACAAACTACATCAACACTGAAGTTAGCATAAAAAGCAGCAGTTAGAGCTATTGGTTACAGAACTACCTTAAGCCTTAAGAAACTGCTGGACAATACATTCAATCTGTGACCTATTAAAATTCATCTGCTGTAAATGACTAAGAGAAACATGCTTAATAGGCAAAATCCTGTGCAGTCGTAAATATATATTGCTTTACTTTCTAGGCTAATCAGTAATGTTGCTAGAGAATGAAAACATGACCTGGTCCAGTGGTCGGCAAACTGCGGCTCCCGAGCCACATGTGACTCTTTGGCCCCTTGAGTGTGGCTCTTCCACAAAATACCGTGGCCTGGGTGAGTCTATTTTGAGGAGGTGGCGTTAGAAGAAGTTTAAAAAAATTGGCTCTCAAAAGAAATTTCAGTCGTTGTACTGTTGATATTTGGCTCCGTTGACTAATGAGTTTGCCGACCACTGACCTGGTCCATTCCTGGGGAAAACAGAGCTTGGACCATATTCTCTTTGAAGAGCCATCAGAAACAGCCCCCCAAAACTGAGAGTACTTCTTTTCCTTAGATAAGGAAATCATTCTACTTTTATAAGTAAAACAACCTTTTTATGTAATCAGAAAAAATTTTAATACTGAAACACTATTAACATCATAGAAAGATGTTACAGATCTTATGACATAAACATCACATGAGAAACTACACTGCATGTTTTTTTATGGAAACATGTACTATGTGCAATACTTTCACTATCCATACATGAAGACATTTACATACATTAAAAGGGTTTTGCAAACAGTACTGCACATAATACCATAAGCAGATTCCAGCTTACCATTCTTTTATTCATTGAATAAATATTTACTGAGGGCTTACCATATTTCCAGGCATCAGAAACAAACAAAACCAGAAATGATCCCTAACCTAGGGACTCTCCAAATCAACTGGAAATACCAATTCAAATTTTGCAAAACTAAGAGAGGAACAGCAAAATTAAAAACTGCAAAATCTAATTAAGAAATTAGCAGTGGTTATTCACATCGCCAGACTCTCCTTTCCAAATGATTCATCCAACTCTGTCTGCAAGTCATCAACGTTGACTCATTTTCTCACACCCCACTTCTGATCCATCAGTAAATCCTCTACGAGGTCAAAACATCCAGGCTGACCCATTGACTACTTCCCATTACTAACAAAGGGATCTGAGGAACCAACTTCCCTCACCTGGACTTAAAGACATTCATGTTATAAACCCCCAAACCTGGGAGTATTTTACTTGATAAAAAAAAAGGTATGTTGCAGCTCTGATTAAACTAAGACCCCCTGCGGTGGGGAGATCATCCTGGATTACCTGGGTGGACCCAATGTAAGCACAACTGTCTTTATAAAAGCGGGAGCAAAGAGTGTCAGAAAGGGAGACACGCTGATTTGAAGATACCATAGTGCTCATCTCTGAAAATGAAGAAAGGGCTCAGGAACCAAGAAATGCCAGTGGCCTCTAGAAGCTGGAAAAGGTAAGGAAATGGATTTTCTCCTCATGCCTCTAAGACAGTGGTTCTCAACCTGTGGGTCGCGACCCCTTTGGGGTTCAAACAACACTTTCACAGGGGTCGCGTAAGACCATTGGAAAACACAGATACGATTCATAACAGTTGCAAAATTACAGTTATGAAGTAGCAACAAAAATAATTTTATGGTTGGGGGTCACCACAACATGAGGAACTATATTAAAGGGTTGCGGCATTAGAAAGGTTGAGAACCACTGCTCTAAGAGGTACACAGTCCTATTAACAACTTGATTTTAGCCTAATGAGATTTCTGACCCACCGAACAATATGGCAATAAATGTGTGTGGTTTCAAGCCAGTAAATTTGCTGTAATTTGTTACAGCAGCAACAGGAAATTAATACAACCTCCTCACTAGTCTGCTCCCACTTTCCCCTTTCCCTTTAGCCTCAAAACTACAATCCAAAGATCCTTTACAAATGTGTAAGCTACCTCCATTTGACAAGAGAAAGAAAAACCAACTAAAGCCAAAACAATTATACACATACACACACACACATACCCTATCTAATAAGGAGGGAATATGCTAATTGACCATCACTGTCACAAAGATGGCTGCACCCACAGCTGAGGCCAAGTTCCCATAACAAGCCTCAAGGAGTAATCAGTAGGGACCTGAGGCTATACCTTCTCCCATGGGGCTTGACAGGGGACCTTAGGCCATGCCCCTGCCCCTCCCTGTCCCAGCACCGGGCCAGGGGACCTGAGGCTGCGCCCTCTGGTCTTGACAGGGAAATTCAGGCCATGCCCCACACACAGCAGGGCTTGAAGGGGGGACCTCAAGGTGCACCCCCAGTGCTGGTTGGGGGAATTTAGGCCATGCCCCCACTCAGCGAGGCTTAATGGGGGACTTGAGGCTGTGCCCCCCTCCCAGTGCTGGGCTGGGGGATCTGAGACTGAGCTGTCCACTCAGTGGGGCTTCACAGGGATCTCAGGTCATGTTTCCCACCTGGCGGGGCTTAATGGAGGACCTCAAGGCATGCCCTCTTGCACTGATCTGGGCTGGGGGACCTCAGGCTATACCCCCTGCCTGGCAGGGCTTGACAAGGGTGGGACTGGCCAGGTCTGGATCTAGCCCAATGTGGGGCGGGAGGGGCTGGCTGGGTCTGGATCTCACTCGATATTGAGGTGCATGTGGATGGGCAGGGACTTGACTCTGGGTTCTGTGGTGTGCCCCAGACTTTGACAGGAGGAAGGTTTCCATAGACATTTTACTAATTTTCTTTCATCTCTGACACTTTTATTATAGAGAAAGGACAAATTGCAATATTAAATTATTTCCTCTAATTAATCCACTTTTAATGTGTACAAATTTTGTGCACTGGGTCACTAGCGTGTGTGTGTGTGTGTGTGTGTATGTGTATGTATGTGAGTGTATGTGTGTGTGTGTGTGTGTGTGTGAATATATATATATAATTGATTTCAGAGATAGGGAGAAACATCAATGATGAGAGAGAATCATTCATCAGCTGCCTCCTGCACACCCCACACTGGAGATGGAGTCCACAACCCAGGCATGTGCCCAGACTGGAATTGAGCAGCGACCTCCAGGTTCATAGGTCGATGCTCAACCACTGAGCCACCCAGGCTGGGCCCAAATAAGCTTCTGGTTTTTATATCGCTTGCATCTTGTGGCCCTCAATCAATAAACTTATTTTTTGGTTCCTAAAAAAAAAAAATATATGGAAGCCACATAAAGTTATCTTCCTGCTCAACCTCTCCCAGCGGTTGCCAATCTTACGCTGGTTGGAAACCCAATGTCCTCATAACCTTCACCTGTCTCTCATCCTCTCGTTTCCTGGGCGGCTGGCTGCAGCCACACTGCCTCCTGGCTGCCCCCGTGTGAATCCGGGCACCCCCCAGCCTTGGCGCTTGGCCCTCCGAGGGAGAGCGGCCCCCACATCTCCCCTCCCGCATCTCTCAGGTCCTCTCTCCAGCCTCGCTCCTCACACACTCACCGGGAACATTGCATCCAAAACTGCCACCTCCACACTCCCATCTCTGACATCCCTCACCGTCTGTCGTCAGCACTGCCATCCAGTGTCACATGGTAACCAGGCTCAGGGCCCGTTTCCAGCAAAGCCGGTCCCGCTGCCCCGACCACGGCTGCGGCCCCCGCACCGGGGACCCTGCCTGGCACTGGCCAGGCGCTTCATAAACACCTGCTAATCGATAGTCAATGACCCACGTGAGGGCTCTTACAACGAATGGCAAACCTGACTTTTTTAAAAAGAGGAAAGTAAAATAGGAAATAGGGGCGAAATAAGCAAAACCTCCAAGGATTTAGAAGGCAAAGATGGTTTTTCTTAAATGTTGGCCACAGTCAAACTGAGAACTTGTAGCATGAAACCACACCGTTGTATTTAAAAGACTCTGGAGACGCTCAAAAAGCTAGTAAACCATTTAAAAAATAAAAATAAAGAACGCAACACAAAAAAAAGCCAGCATCTTCTCCGCATGTCTTCTCTAACCACGCGCACCTGCCAACCCGGTCTGGGCCAATAAATACTGCGTTTTTCTATTAAAAATTGCGGTTCTGACGTAGCAAATACTGGAACCAAATCCTCCCGCAGGAAAGACACGGGAAAGCGAAAAAGCCCGCTCCCGCCCCCCGGACCCTTTTCGGGGCAAAACCCCTCGGCACCGGCCCTGCGGGGGCTGAAGCCGAACTGGCCGGCGGTCCCGCTCCCGCGAAGCCCCTGGACCCGGAGCCACAGCGGGCGGCTGGGGCAGCGTCCACGGGGTCAGTGGGAGCACCTCGGGGGGGCCCAGACCGCTGCGCCCGTCCCGGGGTCAGAAAGGTGACAGCGTCGCCCGCAGCGACACCTCGAGCGCGGAGCCTGCGGTGTGTGAGCCGCGACGTACCGACGACACACCAAAAGGACACAGACCTGTGTGCCCTCCGCAGACCCAGAGGACAGCGGAGCGTTGGCAGCCCGGCTCCCAGGCAAGTGTCCCCACCTCGCCGCTGCGCCCCTACAGCGGGTCTGGAACGCCCCCCGCCGCCGCCTCCGCCAGGTCTGCCGCCTGGAGGAGCAAGGGGCGGGACAATGGAGAAGACTGCGTCCAATCCCGGCGGAACTCCGCCCACCCGTCGTCGCTCTGCCGGAACTACATGTCCCATGAGGCGCTGGGAGGCCTCCGGCTTTCTACCGGAAAGAGTTTCGCCGAAGTCGGGGAGGAGCCCAGAGAGGATTGTGGGAGAGAGGCTCTTCCTTTCCGTCTGGCTGCAGCCATCAGGTAAGCCGTGTATAGGAGATATACGCCTTTTCATCCGCCTCTCATCTCCCTCTGCCCGAGCCATCCAGACTCGGGGACCCTGCGTCCTCAGAGC
>JAAGEH010000125.1:23301879-23355248 GCA_011751065.1 Lasiurus cinereus
AAAAAAGCTACTGCCTTTTGCAATAAAATAAAATTTTCATCTCAGGATCTTGTAAATTTGGAACAGGCTCCAAGTGAGGTTGGGCAACTGGACTACTCAAGACTCCCTTCATCTACTAGGGCTCTTAACAGTCACCACTGCCACCACTGTGACGCCCCCTTAATACTCTGTAGTGGAGCTGAGTCTAGGAGAGATTTTTTAGTAGAATCAAAAGGTAACAGGAAGAAAAGAACTAGACATGTATCCAACTAGATCATCTAGTTTTACAAGGTAAGCAATACTCTCTGGGATTCACTTTGATGCCTCAGGCAAGCTTTTCTCTCTTGTGCCTGTATCTTCCATTAAAAACATGAGAGAGCCCTGACCGGTTTGGCTCAGTGGATAGAGCATCAGCCTGCAGACTCAAGGATCCCAGGTTCGATTCCTTGGTTGCAGGCACCTACCCAGTAGGGAGTGTGCAGGAGGCAGCTGATCAATATTTCTCTCTCATCGATGTTTCTAACTCTCTATCCCTCTCCCTTCTTCTCTGTAAAAAGTTAATAATAAAAAAAACACACACTTGAGAGTACCATGCATTAGCAGGGGAGTGGTTAAAGGCAAGGAGACTAGCTAGAGTCACATTGCTTAAGTTCAAACTCTTACACTCCCATTTCCTGTAGGAATCATGTTGGGCAAGTGACTTCAAGTCTTTAAGTCTAAAATCTCTCATTTGTAAAATAGGTAAAACAATACACCTAGATCTTGTCAGTATTTTTCCAGTCCTATTTGGAGAAAAAGGAGTACTCCGAGAGCCTGGATGTCTAGGTCAGATTTCTTACAGAGAAATATCGCTACAGTGGAACAAAAGGATATATTAGCTATCATGATGGCTTGAATGAAATTTCTCCTAAGAATGGATTCCCTTTCCTCTAATTCTGCACTTTCCTAAGCAACCATTTAATCAATAATTTGGTCTTTCAACTGGACCATGAGTAGCTCTTTTTCTGGAGACCATAGGTCTGTATTGTCTATTTATATACCAGGAATATAAAAGTCTTATCTGAATACTATTAGTGCTCATTAACCCTTCAGTCCCTAGTATTCCTTAGTGAATTGATAACATTAAGTTTCTAATGATGTTAAGTGTATTTAATTCAGATGTATGTCATCTTTGACTTATTACATAAAAACAAATTCTGTTACATCTTAATATAGAAAAAAATTTGGGGCTAATATTTTCCACTAGAGAAGTGGTAATTTGAGATAATACCATACATAATTCCAAATCAGGAATTCCCGAACTAGTGGTTTATCACAAAAGTGCTCTCACAAGAAATGACAAGAGAAGAGAAGATAAATAGAAGTGTGGTTTCAGGTATACACACACACACACACACACACACACACACACACATACACACTATATATATATCTTTTTTTCTTTTCTTTTCTGATACCACAGGGGAATTCAGGAGTATAAATTAGACTTTTGTCCCAACTCTTGCAAGGAAACTGGGCTTGCAGCAGTGAACCATAGGGTCAGAGCCACCGTAAGAGAAGGTAAACTCCCAGGCACTGGAATGTAAGCTAGCATGCTAAGTGGGCACCTGTAGGTCAAGGGAAGGTCACACAGGTCCAGAAACTAAAACTCACATATAAAAGAAGTAAAGGATCTGAAGGAATTTGACTTTAGCACTGACATCCTCTGTCTCATCTGTCTCACAAAATCACAGCGATTTTATCTTCTCTCAAGATGAGGTTTTATAAAGAAACATTTTCACAATCAGTCATTTTTTTGGCCAACATTTCAAGTGCAAATAAAATCAGCAAACAAGTTTGCATGAATTACCTAGCCATGTATGTTTTGGAATTGTTCTAAAACTAAACCAGTTTTTAGGTAAATATGTAAATGGGGTGTTTCAAAATACGTTTGTGCCTCTAATGGGGGCATAATTATTTAATTACATTTCCTTTATATACATTGATTTTCTAATAGTCATCTAAATATTGTAATTTCTGGATCAAGAATGTTGCAAAAAATCTTACATATCTTAAAATAAGAGCATTCTTAACAAGACTCTCCTAAATCACTTTTAATTTTTAATAAGTAGTAAACATATGTTTGACCTACTGGCTTATCAAGTGTAGAGAATAATAGTAAATTGCTTTAAATTTTTCATTTTAAAAAATTGATTTTAGAGAGAGAGGGGAAGGGAAAGAGAGAGAGAAACATCTATTTGCCGTTCCATTCATCCATGCATTCATTGGTTGCTTCTTATATGTGCCCCAACTTGGAGACTGAATATTCAACCCTGGCGCATTGGGATGATATTATAATTACCTGAGCCACCCAGCCAGGGCCTAAATGTTTCACTTTTTTTTAATTTAAAAATATTTTTATTCCTCTAAGAACAGGAACAAGACAGGATGCCCACTTTCACCACTCTTGTTCAACATAGTATTGGAAGTATTAGCTATTGCAGTTAGACAAGAAAAAGAAGCAAAAGACATCCAAATTGGAAAAGAAGAAGTAAAGCTGTCCTCATTTGCAGATCATTATACTGTACATAAAAAACCAAAAGACTCCATCAAAAAACTAATGGACTTAATAAGTGAATTTGGCAATATAGCAGGATACAAACTTAATGCCAAGAAATCTATGGCATTTCTATACACTAATAGTGAACTTCAGAAAGAGAGTCTAAAAAAGCGATCCCATTTACCATCGCACCAAAAAAATTAAGATACCTAGGAATAAACTTAACTAAGGAGGTAAAAGACCTACAGGACAGAAAACTACAGGACACTGAAAAAAGAGATAGAGGAAGACGTAAACAGATGGAAGAGCATACCATGCTCATGGATTGGGAGAATCAACATCATTAAAATGTCCATACTACGCAAAGCAATCTATAGATTCATTGCACTCCCCATTAAAATACCAATAGCATATTTCACAGACCTAGAAAGAACTCTCCAAAGATTCATCTGGAATAAAAAAAAAAAAAAGACCCCCGAATAGCTACAGCAATCCTGAGAAAGAAGAATAAAGCAGGTGGGATCTCAATACCAGATTTTAAGCTGTATTAGAAAGCCACTGTTCTCAAAACAGCCTGGTACTGGCATAACAACAGACATATAGATCAATGGAATAGAATAGAGAATCCAGATATCGACCCAAACTACTATACTCAATTAATATTTAACAAAGGAGGCATGAACATACAATGGAGTCAAGACAGTCTCTTCAATAAATGGTGTTGTGAAAACTGGACAAATACATGCAACAAAATGAAACTAGACCACCAACTTACACCATACACAAAAATAAACTCCAAATGGATACAGGACTTAAAACAAAAGACGGGAAACCATAAAAATACTAGAGGAATCCACAGGCAGCAAAATCTCAGACATATGCCAAAGCAATTTCTTCAATGATACTGCTCCTAGGGCAATGGAAGCGAAAGAGAAAATAAACAAATGGGATTACATTGGCAATGAGTGGAGAATTTCTGGTTGTCACAACTGGGAACTGCAGGGTTTGGTACTGGCATCAGAGAGTGGAAGCCAGGAATCCTGATAAACATCCTATAATGCACAGGACAGCTGCACCCAAAAAAAGAATTATCCATCCCAAAATGTCAGTAACATCACTGTTGGGAAAATCCTACTCTAACCATATATCAGCTTGTCTAATATATAAGACTGGGGGAAAAGTGCCTATAGGTAAATAATTCCTATACCTTACCTTCTACTCCATTCTCTCTGCCTTTTTTGGGGGTCTTGCTTTATTTATACCATGCATACTCAAAAGGGTAGGTAATACTGCCCCCAAGGAGCATGACAAATGATTCTTTTTCTTAAATATACTTTTAAATTGATTTTTCACAGGGAGGAAGGGAGAGAAATAGAGAGCCAGAAACATCGATGAGAGAGACATTGATCAGCCGCCTCTTGCATGACCCCACCTGGGGATGTGCCCACAACCAAGATACATACCCCTGACTGAAATCGAACCCAGGACTCCTCAGTCCGCAGGCCAAGGCTCTGTCCACTGAGCCAAATGGGTTTTGGTGACAAATGATTCTTGAGGAACAACCCCCCACTATTACAATATTGAGTGTTGAGTGGCCTTCTAACACTCAACCTCACCAGACAAAACAGTATTTCTTAGTATAAGCATACTTTGGAGATATTGTGGAGATATGACCCAAAAAAGTGAGTCATAATCTTTTCATCTTTTTAAATATATTTTTTATTTATTTTTTACAGAGAGGAAGGGGGAGGGATGGAGAGTTAGAAACATCATTGAGAGAAACATCGATCAGCTGCTTCCTGCACACTCCCCACTGGGCACTTGACCACAACCAAGGTACATGCCCTTGACCGGAATCAATCCTGCGGACCCTTGAGTCCGCAGGCCGATGCTCCAACCACTGAGCCAAACCAGTTAGGGCAGAGTCATAATTTTTTGTTGGTAATCTGTCCCACCTGGTGCCTTCAGTTTGTAAAAAATGCAGAATTGTGAAACTCAATAAAGCGAAGCACAATAAAAGAACATATGCCTGTACTTCATTTCCCCCATTACAGAGAACATAAAAGATATTTAATTATTCCCTAGGTGGAGGACAATGAAAAAAGTTGAGAAACACTGCTTTACACTAAGGTATGTCATTAATGCCTTCCAAAGATGGTCTTTTCTTCTGACCTTATTAGATTTAAGGGGAACTTACCCATAAGCTGGTAGAGTTGTGTTGTTTAGCAAAGAATATTAATGAAAAATGTTTTTGCAAGCTAGAAAATTCATTTTAAAATTTGTATACTTATTAATTTAAAAAGTGTATATAAAAATGATGTACAAAATTACTGTTCGGATGCTAACACCTAGTTCAATTTGTTTTGCCCTGTTTTTACTTCATTTTTTCTAGGAGAGGCCCTTAATTTGAAAAAGGGCTACCAGTTGTATGCTAAAGTTATGACTATATAACCACAGGTACTAAAACTTCTAAAGTAGGGTATTTTTAATTTTATGCCCCAAAATTTTGTTTTCTGCTAAGCAATACTTCAAAAACCATTCATATTGTGTAATATTAACAGCTAATATTTCTATGAGAACACAATTTTTGGCCTTTTAAAATTTACATGTTTATATTATAACTAGAGGCCTGGTGCACAAAATTCGTGCATGGGGGTGGGGAGTGTCCTTCAGCCCAGCCTGCTCCTTCTCCAATCTGGGACCCCCTTGAGAGATGTCCAACTGCCCTATGTGGATCGGACCTAAACGGGCAGTCGGACAACCCTCTCATAATCCAGGACTGCTGGCTCCCAACTGCTTGCCTGCTTGCCTTCCTGATTGCCCCTAACTGCTTCTACCTGCCAGCCTGATCACCCCCTAACCACTCCCCTGCCAGCCTGATTGATGCCTAACTGTTCCCCTGCCAGCCCATTCCCCTAACTGCCCTCCCCTGTGGGCCTGGTCACCCCTAACTGCCTCCCCTGCAGGCCTGGTCACCCCTAACTGCCTCCCCTGCAGGCTTGATCACCCCCAACTGCCTTCCTCTGCTGGCTATCTTGTGGTGGCCATCTTGTGTCCACCTGGGGGCAGGATCTTTTGACCACATGGGGGCAGTCATCTTGTGTGTTGGAGTGATGGTCAATCTGCATATTACTTTTTTATTAGATAGCATAGAGGCCTGCTGCATGGGGTGGGGGCCAGCTGGTTTGCCCTGGTGTCCTAGATCAGGGTGGGTGTTCCCTTGGGGTGTGGGGTGGCCTGGGTGAGGGGCCTGTGGTGGTTTGCAGGTTGGCCATGCCCCCCAGCAACCCAAGTGGAGGCCCTTGTATCTGGGATTTATTTATCTTCTACAATAGAAACTGTGTAGCCTGGAATGGAGCCATCTTCTGTTCACACAGCCATTGAAATTTTGTTGCCTTAAGTGGAGGCCTAGGCCAGCCAGGGTTTGGGGAAAGCTTGGCTTCCTCCATTGCCAGGAGCAACCCAAACCTCCCTCCTGCTCTCTCTGTGGCCGTAGCCATCTTGGTTGGGTTAATTTGCATACTCACTCTGATTGGCTGGTGGGCATGGCTGGTGGGTGTAGCAGAGGTATGGTCAATTTGCATATTATTCTTTTATTAAATAGGACTATTAACAATGCTAAAGAGAGATTTCTAAATTTAGCTCAAAGAATGACAAAGTCTTTGTGTATTTGCTATTTGCTCCTTTCTTCCATTTCTGTGCAGAAACATTTTTCCACAAAGAAAAACTAAATGTCTTCTCACCTTTCCTCACCCCCAAACAAACTACTCCTACAAACCAAAACCAACACCAAAAGTAATTGTATCCTTATGTTTTGTCATGGGTGTAAAGTAAGAAGTGGCATGCATCTTAGGCAGCTGCAGGCCATGCTGTCATAATGATATGTCTCTTGTGATATTGGTTCTTTGAATGATTAAATGGTAATTCAGATATTTTAATGACGTCATTCCATTGCAGTTCCTCTGCCTGTTTTGCTGTCATACAGCAAATGTGTTAAGAATTTAAGTACCAGCTTGAACTTTTCTTTATGCTGAGATCAGCCCTGTGGATTGCTTCATTATACAGTGCCTGCAGGGGTGGCACTTCCGGGCAGGCGGCCAGCACTCTCCGGTCAGCAGGAACTATTTTAGTTCAATTTATAAAGCAAGAGAAAGGGATTCGGTTGACTGATAAGGACCAACTCTGCAAGAATTAATGCTAACCACAATAGTGATTATTCACAGCTTGCCCATCTTCCTGAGAAAATAAAACATTCCCCAGAGATTATTTCTCTCTCCTTTAAATGAAAGCACCCAGACTGACGAATGTCAGAGGGAAGGGGGTATAGATGTATAACCCAACGACACAGATAAATAGAGCGGTGAAGGCCTGGGCGGGGGGTGTGGAGTGGAGGGGGTCAATGGGGAAAAATGGGGAGACATCTGTAATACTTTTAACAATAAATTTTAAAAAATAAATGAAAACACCCTTTCTTCTCTTATGAAAAAGAAAAATCCAGAGAATATCATTAGACTTATTATCTAATAGAGTTTTTAGAAATCTAAAAAATCCCTATGGTTTAAGGGATTCATGTAATAAATGATCTTTTAATCTTGAAAGAATAGCAAGGTGAACAGTGGTGATTGTGGGCCTACTACAATTTAATTCACCCACTCTTTCCCTTTATACCCTGAAGGTGATCTTAAAGATATCTCAGCTCTTCAAGTTCTCAAACAGAGATGAACTGTGTGAAGTCAGCACTCTTAAGACTAAAACCCAGCCTCTCTACTGCTTACCAAACCTTTTTAATCCACCAGTCCATAAACTCAAACTAGTTGTGGGCTTTGTCTTTTCTTTCCTCATTTTATTTGAGTGATTTTTTTAGTGCCTTTATTTCTATAACAAGTTACCACAAATTTAGTGCCACAAAGTAAAACAAATTTATTTTTAAAAATATATTTTATTGATTTTTTTACAGAGAGAAAGGGAGAGGGATAGAGAGCTAGAAACATTGATGAGAGAGAAACATCTATCAGATGCCTTCTGCACACCCCTCACTGGGGATGTGCCCACAGCCAAAATACATGCCCCCGAACAGAATCGAAACTGGCCTCATCCATTGAGCCAAACCAGTTTCAGCGTAATAGAAATTTGTTATGTTACAGTTCTGGAAGTCAGAAGTCCAAAATGGACCTCGAGAGGCTAAATTCTAGTTATCAGAGGGACTGCTTTGCTTTCTGGAGTATCTAAGGGAAAATCCATTTTTTGTCTTTTCCAGTTTCTAGAGGTTGCCCATTCTCCTTGTCTCATGACCCTGTTCCATCTTCTAAGCCAGCAATGACTGGCATAGTCTTTCTCAGCCTGTATCATGCTGATACTGACTTTCTAACCCCCTCTTTCACATTTAAAGGACTCTTGTAATTACAATGGATCCACCTGAATAATACAAGGTATTCTATTTTAAGGTCAGGTGATTAACCATCTTGATTCTTTCTGCAACTTTAATTCTCCCTCCTCATGTAACCTAAGATTATTACAGGTTCTGTGAATCAAATCACAGAGTGGGGACATTTTGAGGGCATTTTTCAGATTACCACAGAGTCTGTGACTGTCAGGCAGTAATGAAACAGCTTAGGTTTCAACCATGTTGCTCTCCTCCTTGCTCAGTAAACCTGTTCCTTCTTTCTCATTTAGACCCCTTTGCACAGACTCTATTTTCCAGGATCTCTTCCACCTTCCTTTCATCTCCATTCTCCTATTTGGCTTCCTTCTCAACTGCCTGGCCCCCACAATCTGAATTTCTAGTCATCATTCAATCAAAAATCACTTCTTTACTGATGACATTTGTTACATTCCTCTATTACAACTCTTTCCACATATCATTCATTTATTCATCCTTTCCACAGATATTTATTGAGGAATAAGCATACGTCAGATGAATGGAATACATTAGATGGATAGAGTGGCCCCTATTTCCATGTTTTCCAAGTTTTATTGAAGAGACAATAAACAGTAAATGAATAAAATAATTTCAGATAATGACAAGATTGTGGAGCAAGGGTGGAGCAACATTGAATAGGGATCAGGGAAGTCTCCAGAAAGAAACAGAGATTAAATATGGAGGCCGAGGAGACTCCATGTAATGATCTGAGGGAAAAGCATTCCAGACAGAAGGAATAGCAAATGTAAAGGCCCTTTGCTGGGAATGAGTAGGGGAGCTGGAGGAAAGGAGAGGAGGTCAGTGAAACGGAGCAGAAGTACAATCAGGGAATGGGGATAGAGACAGGAGCCAGACCATGTGGGACCCTCTAAGCCATGGGAAAAGATCTTGCATTTTATTTTATGTGAAATGAAGAGCCATTGGGGTGTTTTAAACAGAGAGGTTAATATAATTTCATTTGGATTTTTTTAAAAATTATTTTTAGCCCTAGCTGTGGACTGAAGGGTTTCAGGTTCGATTCTGGTCAAGGGCACATGTCCGGGTTGTGGGCTTGATCCCTGGTGAGGGGCAGGGAGGATGCAAGAGGCAGCCAGCCAATCAATGATTCTCTCTCATCATTCGTGTTTCTAGCTCTCCCTCTCCCTTTCTCTCTGAAATCAATAAAAATATATTTAAAATTATTTTTATTTTAAAAAGTATATTTTTTATTGTTGATTTGGATTTTTTTAAAATTTTATTGTTGATTTGGATTTTTAAAAAATCAATCCAAATGGATTGTTGGGGGGCATGATTGGGGGTAGAGAGACCAATTAGGAGGCTAGATGTCAGGATGGAAAAAATCACTATATGGATCAGGGAAGTGGTTAGAGATGATGGGGAATTATAATTAATTGCTTATTGGCAAAGTCTTAAATACCTACTGTAGCGAAAGATGAAATATATCCAATTTAATCATTAACAAACATATTATGAAGACTATATAATGGTCCTCCCTCATTAGAGCCCTGGAGTTCCTTGAGGGTAGAGGCTGGCATATTTTCATTCCCAGGTTTTACTACAGATCCTGGTACATAATATGTATCTAAAAATGCTGAGTGAGGTATGGCTTTTGTCATCTCTAGTTATTTGACTTTTATGAAGTTAGGGCTGTTAGGCCTCATCTTCACATCTTTACTTTAACAGCAGCTTGGTACTTCGTACAAAGTGAGGGGAAAAAAATGTAGAGTAGGCCCAACCAAAAACTTGTACCAATTCTGAAATATCTGAGAGAAATTCACCACATTTTTTCCCCATGAATTAAATAAAAACAAAGCAGAAACCAAAAGGCTTAAAAAAATCAAATGTATAATGATGTTACACTAAAAATAAAACTTAGAATGGCTAAAACTAAATATAAAACTTGTTCCTGATTCAAAAATAATTGAACTAAATTCTCAGCAAACTGAAAATCTGCAAAACTTGATAAGGCCGATAGTCTTGAAAAAAATAAGTTCCTGAAAGAAAGTGTAGTGGTTGAAGATCTGATTGGCCAAATAATTTTTTTAATTAAATTGTTCAATGATTCAAATATTTTTTATTTATTTTTATTTATTTTAAATATATTTTATTGATTTTTTTACAGAGAGGAAAGGAGAGAGATAGAGAGTTAGAAACATCGATGAGAGAGAAACATCGATCAGCTGCCTCCTGCACACTCCCTACTGGGGATGTGCCTGCAACCACGGTACATGCCCTTGATGGGAATCGAACCTGGGACCCTTCAGTCCACAGGCCAATGCTCTATCCACTGAGCCAAACCAGTTTCAGCTCAAATATTTTTTAAATAAGAGTTTGAGGGAGAAGTTTAATTTTATGAGAAGAATTCCAGGAACCAAAATGAAATGAGAATTACTTGAAATAGTTTAACTTCAGCATATAAAATATTGACCACTTATTAATTTGTTCAGCAATTATTCACGTCAAATTGGCCTAGTGGATTTCTCTAGTTAATACCTTTTTTTTTGCTGAAAATTTATCAATGTTGGCATAATTATGATTAAAATGTTTGCCTTTATAAACTTTATAGTCAACTATATATGGGTTTGAAATGACTGCCATTAAAATCAAAATGGTAAGCCCCAAAATTTTTAACATAAAAATGAATTTTAATTCATATCTTAAGAATTTTAATTATATTAGTAATATAAAAAATTTAGGTATCTCTAAAAATTCAAAGTAAAAAAAAGAAAAAATTATCCATAATATCACCACTGAAATAAGACCACTGTAAACAGTTTAGTGTGATTTTCCAATCATGTTTTAATAGAATTAAAAAATAGTTATACTAATACTTTATTTGCAAATTTTCATACTGATTTTTTCACTTAACATTAGGTTATGGCTATTTTAACACAATTACCTCATCATCAATTTCCTTTTTAAAGGCTGAGGGGAATTTACTCATGTTTGCCTTTGGTTGGCAGTGAAGGAGATGCTAATTTTGTAATAATATATAAACAGCACTATATATCATTTTGCATAAACTTTTTTACATATATACGGTTATTTTGTTAGGATAAACTCCCAGAAGTGAGATTATAAGGCCAAAGAATTTATTTATTTTTTTAACTTAGAAGAGAGAGATAGACTGATTTTCATCAGCAATCTTGACCAGAAATGAGACCAGTGAAAAAGCTACTCAAATACCTACTCACAGCTGTGATTCAGCTGTACATATTCTCTACTTATTATCTAGAAAAATTATAGAGTTTAAGGGCAGTTGGACAGTTTTTATCTTTAAAGTAATTTTTAATTTTCAACAAACTAATAAGTTCACATAGTTTAAGAAATCAAATAGTACTACAAGGCTTATGATGAGTAACAATGGTAACCTTCTCTATCCTTCTCCATCCTTCAGTCCCCAAATTTAACGCTTAAAATATTTCCTTCTTATTTCTAAACTAGAGGCCCATTGCACAAAGATATTCATGCAATAGGCCTTCCTTCCCTTGGCTTCCAGTACCAGTTTACCCCTGGCACCCGGGACCCAGGCCTTTGCTCTGGCCACTCCTATAAACCCCTTTTCTCCCCTTCCCCTGCCCTCCCTCTCATAGCAGGTGTCCTGCCCCACCCGACTACTCCATGCCTGGAACAGCTGGGTGGCCACCATCTTTGGCCTTCTAATTTGCATATCCCCCCTGATTGGCTGGTGGGCATAGCGGAGTGTGATCAATTTGCATGTTTATCTTTTATTAATGTAGATGATATCCTTAAAATGCTGTTTCTTTTTTTCATAAATGTTAGGCATTGTCTATTGGCTTTCTAGTATTGAAGACAAGAATGTAAATGACACTTTCCTGTCACACACATCCCTTCTTCTCATATCTCTCACACGTATGGATATTATGGAACACCAACATGCCGTGCATGCACACATGCACGTGCGTGAGTGTGCGCGTGCACACACACACACACACACACACACACTTCTTTTCCCTCTAGCCTCCTAATCTATGTTACATTATCTCAGTAAATTTCTGAGAAAAGGTGTACAGAAGGGGAATTTTTTTAAAACATACCTATCTGAAGATATCTTTATTCTATCCTTGTACTTGACTGATGGTTTGGCTGAGTTTTGAGAGGATAAAGTATTTTTAGCTTAGAATTTTGAAGGCATTCCCCAGGTATTCACTGCTGGTTTAAAAGGTCTTTACCGAAAAAAAGCCCTTGGGAGAGAGAAACCAAGATGGCAGCAGTAAACACCTAAACTGCTGCCTCGCACAAAATTTCAAAACTACAACTAAAAGACAAAATGGACACCATCCAGAACCACAGGAAGGCTGGTGAGTGGAAGTTCTACAAGTAGAAGGAAAGAGAAAAGCACACTGAGACTCAGAGAGCTGCAGAGGTACGGAGACATGTGCACGAAGAGGGTGGGCAACTGAGTACACAGCTGGCTTTCTCAAGTGGGAGGGAGACAAAAGCTCTTGACTGTGCTGAACTCCAGTTCTAGGTGAGACTCTGGGGAACCAGACTCATATGGGGTAAAACTGGACTGTCAGGAAAGAGAAAAGCACACCGAGACTCAGAGGAACTGTAGAAGGCAGAGGTACTGAGGCGCGCACACGTAGGAGGTGGGAAACTGAGTATACAGGTGGCTTTCTCAAGATGGAGGGAGACAAAAGCTCCTGACTGCACTGAACTCCAGTTCTGGGAGAGACTCATTCGGGGAGAAACTGGACTGTTTGGCAGCGGGTGGAATCCGAGGGCAGCTTTCTCTCAGGGGTGCTTGCAGTGATTACCATGGGACACTGAGACACAGGGGCTTATTAGGGCAGGGCTGATGGGAAACCAATGCTGTCTGCTTTGCTCTGAGACTCCGCCCCATTCAAGCTGAGCACAGAGGTTTTTGCAAGTCTTCTCCCATAAGGGTGTCTCCAGCACAGAAGTTCTCCCAGCTTAGACACAGCTGATCCTCACATATAATTGGCCTAGAGGTCAATTCCTTCCAGTGATACCAACAACAATCAGGGCTTAACTATAAGAAGATTGTGCACACAGCCCACAAAGGGGTGCAACAAGAGTGTCCACTTCAGGTAACTGGGGAGGCAGAGCCACTGGACCATATAGGACACCTAGCACACAAAGCCACTCTATCCACTCAGGGAAGCAGCCAAAATGCAGAGACAAAGAAACAGGTCACAAATGAAAGAAATGGAGGAAAGCAAATGACTGAATATAGAGTTCAAAACCATGGTTATAAGGTTTGTCAAGAATTTTCTAGAAAAGGCCATAAACTTAGTGAGTCCCTCAAGGATATGAAAAAGGACCAAGTAGAAATTAAGCATACACTGACTGAAATAAAAAATATTATATAGAGATCAACAGCAGACTAAGAGGATCACAAAAATCAAGTCAAAGATTTGAAATACAAAGAAGCAAAAAATGCTCAACTGGAAAAGCAAAAAGAAAAAGGAATCCAAAAATATGAAGACAGTGTAAGGAGCCTCTGGGACAACTTCAAGTGTACCAACATCAGAATTATGCGTGTGCCAGAAGAGAGAGAGCAAGATACTGAAAACCTATTTCAACAAATAATGACCGAAAATTTCCCCCGGTAAAGGAAATAGACTTACAAGTCCAGAAAGCATACAGAATCCCAAACAAAAGGAATACAAAGAGGACTACACTAAGACACATCATCATTAAAATGCCAAGAGCAAAAGACAATGAGAGAATATTAAAAGCAGCAAGAGAAAAACAGTTAGTTACTTACAAGAGAGCACCCATGAGACTATCAGCTGATTTCTCAACAGAAACTATGCAGGTCAGAAGGGAATGGCAAGAAATATTCAAAGTGATGAATAGCAAGAACCTACAACCAAGATTACTCTACTCAGCAAAGCCATCATTCAGAATTGAAGGTCAGATAAAGACCTTCACAGATAAGAAAAAGCTAAAGGAGTTCATCAACACCAGACCAGTATTATATGAAATGCTGAAAGGTATTCTTTAAGAAGAGGAAGAAGAAGAAAAAGGTAAAGATAAAAATTATGAATGACAAATACATATCTATCAATAAGTGAATCTAAAAATTAAGTGAATTAAAAATCTGATGAACAGAATAAACTGGTGAATATAATAGAATCAGGGGCATAGAAAGGGAGTGGACTGACAATTCTCAGGGGGAAAGGAGTGTGGTGGATGCAGGAAGATGCTGGACAAAAATCGTACACCTATGGATGAGGACAGTGGGGAGCGGATAAGGGCAGAGGGTGGGGTAGGAACTGGGTGGAGGAGAGTTATGGGGGAAAAAAGAGGAAGAATTGTAGTAATCTGAACAATAAAGATTAAATTAAAAAAAAGCCATATAGGGATAAAAAAAAAAAGGCATTTACCACATGAGTCTTCACACCGAACAGCTCACCACATTGCAGCTTGCAGGTGAGCAGGTGAGAAGAGCCAGAAAGAGGGAATGTGAGTGAGATACCTCTCAGTCTTTTATACTATAACAAGAAGCCTGGTGCATGGATTCATGCACCAATAGGGTCCCTCGGCCTGGCCTGTGCCCTCTCAAAATCTGGGACTCCTAGGGGGATGTTGGAGGCCCAGTGCATAGATTTGGCCCCAGCCCTTGCAGGCCAGGCCAAAGTGATCCATTGGTGCACATATCCATGCACCAGGCCTCTAGTATGCATATAAGATCTTTGGTTAATCTCTTCTTACCCTCCCTCTTCCTCCCTTCCCTCTGAGATTCATCAGTCTGTTCTGTATTTCCATGCCTTTGCATTAAGCAGTGTCCCTGGTGGTCAGTATGCATTATAGCTACTGGCTGAATGGTCATTTAGGCCTTTATATATAGATAGATATTAGAAGTGATATCTCATCATTTTTGCCACATTCTACTTTTAGAAGCAGTTCACAGCCGAGACCGGTTTGGCTCAGTGGATAGAGTGTTGGCTTGTGGACTGAAAGGTCCCAGGTTCGATTCTGGTTGGGGGCATGTATCTTGCTTGTGGGCACATCTCCACTGTGGGGCGTGCAGGAGGCAGCTGATCGATGTCTCTCTCTCATCGATGTTTCTGACTTTCTATCTCTCTCCCTTCCTCTCTGTGAAAAATCAATAAAATATATTAAAAAAAAAGAAGAAGCAGTTCACAGGTTCAGTTTACACCTAATGAATGGATTACACAAGGGAGTGATTATGGGGGGTAAGGGTCATAGGGAGACTTTCAGAAGTTTGCCAACCACATACCTCCAGAGACAATCCCTGCTGCAAAGCCTCCATCCCCTTGGTACAGTGGAGCTGGTCTTCTCCAACTTCACTGTGGACACTAATCACCTGGAGCCCATTCTGATTCAGTAAGTGCAGGGTGGGGCTTGAGATCCGGCAGTTCTTATTGGTGCCTAGTTGATGCCAATGCTGCTGGTCCAGGACCACACTTTGAATAGGGAGGCAGTAGAGGTAGTAAAAGACCAATGTGCCTCTTGGCTTGATCTGAAGAAATTCTAAAACCAAGAAAAGGGCCACACAAAAAAGATTTACTAGCCCCAAAGCCTAATAGGTTAGTTACCAATTGTAAAATATTTCGATCTCCCAAAACATTATTTTAGAACACTGTTATGCAGACCTATGAGAAAGCAGTATGTAGTCTGATATTTCCAATATAAGTGGTCAGAAATTTCTCCTCCAACTTTCTTTTATAGGACTGCATCATGAGGAGGATGAATAAGTTTTTATATGAATTTAGAAGCTATGAGATGGTCCAGGACTTTGAGATTTAAGTGACCATCCTGTTGTTACAACCACTAGAACATTTTGTTTTTCCTCCACATAGAAAAAAGGATCTAATGAAAAAGTAAATTCTTTTTCTAGAATTTTGATAAATAAATCTATAGATAGATAATTAGTAAAGACTTATCCGTGATAAGCATAACCAATTAATGAGAATAGCAGGTTTCTCCTAGAGTCTATGAACAAAAATGCATCCAGGTTGGAGAAAGAACTGAAGTTAGGCCAGGCAATGTGAGCTTTGCATTAATGCAAAGAATTCTTGCATGAATTTATGCATACATTTTTTGTATTTAGAATAATATCCGCCACATTACATCCTGTCATATTACATACATACTGCAGGGCACAAATCCTGCTCACTTGGAGGCATGGTGCAGAAAATCTGGAAAGCAGCAGCCACTAACCTTCTACACTTGGTCACATGGGCCTACAATCCTGGAATATAACCTCATAAAAAACATAGAAGATGTAGCTCCACTGGCTTCCCTCATTTATCAATGCCAACATCTTAACCTACCACACTGACTCAGAGTATTCTTGTGTTTTAAACATTTTTCTAATAGGTATCGGTAAATATCAATACCTAAATCCCACAAAAAAGCACTGTGTGATGTTCAATTATTTTAAGAGTATAAAGGTGTTCAAGGATTGAAATGTTTGAGAAATGCTGATCTAGAGCATAGGGAAGGTAAGATTTAAGTGGAATAATACTGTGGTATCAGGAACTAAAATATTCACTAGAATATTTTACAATGAGGAATGACCTTAAATAATTTTAAATTGACCTTAACTTTAAGGAAACCCATCTTTTTATTTCTTCTCCTACCCCAATACCTTTCCTTCATCCAGGTTCCTATACAGTAGTACTTCACTTGACTTATTTTGCTTGATCTTGGGATTAGAGGACTCTAAATATTTAGTTTTTTTCCTCCTTTATCCACAACTAGATTGACCAGTCCTGTGTTCAGTTTCCCAGGGCCCTCATATAAAGGTTAGTGAGGTAGCTTTCCCAGGAAATAAATGTGCATTTTTTTTTAACAGATGACTTTTAAAGACACTGTCACTTCACTCAACAGAGTTATTATTTTGGTCAGAGGAATGAGGAAGGTGTAGTAAGCAGAAATCCACTATGAATCATCTGAGAATTGGTACAGACTGGGCCATAGACTCCACGGGGTTAATAAATGAGGCTCCCTGGAACGACAGCAGCAAAAGGCAATCCCACTGCAAGTACAGCACTCAGGGACTGTCCAACCCAGAGGTCACTCAGCATCCTCTTGTAGCACTGAGGAGTCCAACAGCTTTCCAGGGGCCAGTGGTGTGGCTGGGGACTGACCTGGGTTATAGCTTTATAGCTTCTGATAATTACCCACAAAGCCTCACAGGAAGGAGGTGGCCTTGAAAAAAAAAACACGGTGAGGTTCATAGACACAGACTTTATTTTATACGCATTATCATGGAAGAGAGGGTCTTATTTCCTTTGCAATGGCTTATTTCCACTTCCATATACTTCTCCTTTTCAAATTTAAATGGTGGTATCTTCTATCTTTTTAAAAATACCTTTTTTAGGAGCAGTTGTAGGTTCACAACAACATTGAATGGAAAGTACAGAGTCCTTTGGTCTATAAACACATATACAACTTCCTGCACTATCAACATCCATACCACAGTGGTATGTTTAATTACCACCAATGAACCTACAGTGACACACCATAATCATCCAAAGTCCATAGTTTCTATGAGGGTTCAGTCCCGGTGCTGTACATTTGACCTGTTGTGTCCACCTTCGTTGTATACAGGTTACACTGTCCTAAAAATCCTCTGTGCTCTGCCTCTTCATCCCTTCCTCCCCGCTAATCTCTGGAAACTAATGATATTTTTATCATCTCTACTTTTTGCTTTGTCCAGAATGTCATATAGTTAGACTTGTACAGTATGTAGCCTTTTCAGAGTGGTATCCTGTTATGATTTATTTTCTGCCTTCCAGTCTGTTCATACTGGCCTCATTTTACTCATGCAGAAGCAGATGGTGGTTGATACATAAAATGAAAAAGCAAGCATCAAAGTGTACCCTGGGGAATTCTTGCATCAGCATGTCATAGGGTGATAAAGCTCTGAGGAAGGGAAGAAAAGAGGACCACTGTAGTTAGAGAACTGTGTCTAGAGGGTGACATGAGAGCCGTGTAAAGAGAAGGGGCCATGGTTTGGTAGGGCTTTGCAGGTCAAGGTAAGGCAGTGGGTTTTTTTTTTTTCAAAGTGCTATAGGAAGCTATTGGAGAATTTAAGCATAAAAAAAAAAAAATAACACCCAGGTGTGGCTCAATTGGTTGGGTATCATCCCTGTGTAGCCAAAGGTTGCTGGTTTGATTCCTAGTCAGGGCACATGCCCGGCTCAGTCCCCGGTGAGGGGCCTGCAGGACACGGCCAGTCCATGTTCCTCTCTCACATGGATGTTTCTCTCTCTCTCTCCACCTACCCCTCTCTCGAAAAATAAGTCAATAAAAAATCTTTAAAAATCCTTAGGGCACACCGGTTGAAAATCTTTGTTCTAGAGTAAGAGCAACGCAGAAATAAGAAGCACAGAGGTTAAAGACATACTATGAAGGTAGACTAGCTCAGATTTGTTTATGGATTCAACAGGGTATGAAAGTGGAGAGGAGGGAGTGGGAGAGGAGAGGAGTGTTGTTGCATATGTGAAAATATCTTACATGTCACATTTTCCTCAACATGTTATGCTCAACATTAAAAAAATATTTTTTATTGATTTCAGAGAGGAAGGGAGAGGGAGAAAGAGAGAAACATCAGTGAGGACCGAGAATCACTGATTGGCTGCTTCCCGCGTGACCTCCCACTGGAGAGGGCAACCCTGGCAGGTGCCCTTGGCCAGAACAGAACCCAGGACCCTTGAGCCCGCAGGCCAACACTCTATCCACTGCTGAGCCAAACCGGCTAGGGCGGCTATGCTGAAGGTTTTCAAAGAGCAATTTGGAAGGAATTTACACCATTCACAACTAAGGCCTGAGTATCCGCCTATCCATTTACCCGCCCCTCCACCCATCAGTCCCTTTCCCGGTTGTAGGGCATTCACATTGCCCACCACGCCATCTCGGAGCCCTCCTCTCTGCCTGCCACCGCACCCGGCCCTGGGTTCGCCTTTTCTTTGGATGTAAACTCTACATTCAAGGGGAAATGCACAGATCTTAAGCATGCATTCACCGAATTTTATTTATTTATTTATTATTATTATTTTTTAGATGCCCTACAAGTTTTGCCTCCCTTTGCCTTTCTTTTTCTTTTTTTATAACTATATTTTATTAACTTTTTACAGAGAGGAAGGGAGAGGGATAGAGAGTCAGAAACATCGATGAGAGAGAGAGACATCCACCAGCCGCCTCCTGCACGCCCCCCCACTTGGGGATGTGCCCGCCACCAAGGTACATGCCCTTGACCGGAACCGAACCCGGGACCCCTCAGCCCGCAGGCCGACGCTCTACCCACTGAACCACACCGGCCTCGGCCGTTCACCGAGTTTTGATACACGCAGCCCATCTCTGTCTGTCTGTCTGCACCGTCCCTGTGAGATGCCTCAGGGCCACGGGGCGTGCGGGGCGCAGGAACCCGGGCTCCGAGGAGGGGGGCGTTAGGCCGCCGCCAGCCCCTCGGTCCGCGTCAGCCCGGGCCGGACGCCAGCGCTCGGGGCGCGCCCAGGGCAGAGGGGGTGGGGGGGCGCTGTGTCCTCCGGGGGGGCCCCCAGGGTGCGGAGGCCTGCCCGGTGGGAGCAGGGGACCTGCGGGGCCGTCAGGGGTCGGTCGGGCCAGCCCGGGCCAAGCTGGCACCACCCGGGCTCCCGAAAAGCCGGCCTGCTTGGCGCCGCGGGGCAGGGTTCTCGGTCGCCATCCGGGGTGACTTGAGGTGCCACCCGGCGCGGGGAGCGGGCCTGGGCGAGGGGGCGGGGCGGTCGGCGGGGCGGCGGGCGGCGGGGGGGGGGGGGGGGGGGGAGGGAGGGGGGGGGTGCGCGGGTCACATGGTCGCGGTGCCCTCCCCGCCCGCCGCCCTCGCTGCCGCCGCGGTGCGCTGGCTGCAGGAAGCCTCCTCCGCGCCGCGCTTTTGTTGTCGGGGGCCCCGCGCGGAGCGCCGCTCGCCGGCCGCCGCCGCTTCCCCTGCAGCCCGCGCCGCGGCCGCCGGTGCCGGCGCCCCGCCCATGAGGGGGCCCCGCGACCCCTGCCGCCTCCAGCCCGGGGCGGCGCGGCGCTGAGCGGGAGGCGGAGCTGCCCCGCTGCGGGAAGCGCTGGGCCTCGGCCCTCTCCCCGAGGCGGGCACCATGGAGGTGACTGCGGGTAAGAGCCGGGCCGCGGCGGCGGGTCGGGGGCCGGCGGCGGGGTCGCCCGCAGCCCCCCTGGGGCACTTAGGGGGGCGGCGGCCGGGGGTGTCCCCAGGGCGGCGGGCGGGGGGGGGAGGCGGGCTGCTGCGCGGTGCGTATCCGCTTCGGACGCAGCGCCCGCTGCCCCGCGGGGGCCCTCGCGGTTCCCGGCCTCGCCGCCGCGCGGCCCGGTGGCGCCGGCCGGGGCCCCCCCCCTCACATGGCCGGGCCGCGCGAGCCACGTGCGCGCTGTGTTTACGTTCAGCAGCGCGCGGGCGCCGGTTGGCTGGGGCGGCGCGTGACGCGGCATTACATAATGGGCGCTGAGGCGGCGGCGGCGGGCGGGGACACGTGAGGCCGCTCGGCTCCGTGACCCACATTCCCCGAGGCCGCAGGGACACGTGGGGGCGGGGGAGGCGCGCGCGCGCGCGCCCGCGCGAGAGGCCGGCCGGCGGGGGAAGCACGGCCGCCTCCCGGGAGGCCCCGCCCCTTGGAACCCTCTGGGCTGTGACGTAGCCGCGATTCCCCTCCCCCCCCCCCCCCCCCGCGGGGTGGCACGGCGCGGAGGAGGCCGCCGCGCGGGAGCGTGCGCGTGCGCGTGCGCGGGCGGTGATTTCCCCTCCCCTCCCCCCGTCCTCCCCCCTTACCATTCCAACTCGGTCCGCGGTCGCGCGGCTCCAGGTCGGGCGCCGGTGCCGCAGTGCTTCGACCGCTGCCCGCGCGGCGGCGGGGAGGTGACCCCGGTGCGGGAGCCGGCGCCCGGCAGGCGGACGGGCCGCAGGCCTTGCGGAGTCGGAGGCAGTGCGGGGCGAGGCCGCGCTGCGGCACCGAGGACATGCCCGGGACCGGCGTGGGGCTTCCGAGACGCGGGACCCTCCGAGGAGTCTTAGGTGCTAAGCTGCCGAGCCGCGCCTGGCGGACGGCACAACACCCACCGCCCTGGTGAAGGCTGATTCACTGTTTCAAAAAAAGAAAGTTTTCCTCCAGGACGCGACCTGCCTCTCCTATCGGAAGTCGTGAAAACCCGGCCGGGGCATCTCACTGGGCTGCGAGCCTTCCTGTAACCGGGCCGCACCCATAGCTCGCCCTCCCGGCAGCCCGGCGTGGGGTCGGGGTGGCGCAGGGGGCCCCCGGCGCCTCTGAGACGGCCGCTGTGCATTTCCGTTTCTTTCAAGCCCAGAGGTGGCCGACCTTGCCTGAGCCCGATCAGCGGAATTTGTGGTTTCCTGGTTCAAGTGTTGTGGGACCATATTTTATGCTTCTCCCCCTTTGTCTGCCCCTACGTGATGGCTTTTATTCAGACGCCAGTGAGGTTACAGCAGTAGCCCATTTTTATTTTTATTTTTTTTTAAGTTATATACTGTAAAAAAAGAATGCCTTGATAACAAATGTGTTGTGAATTTTCCTCCCACAAGTAAAAGTCAATTTTTTTAACGTTTAAACCTATGGGTCTACTTAGCCTTTGAGGAGGTTTTTTTTAAAAAAAAAAATGGGGTAACTTTATCATGGAATTAAACTCTTGCTTGATAGGATTGGGAGGGGATCACGTTCGGTCTCTGCAGCATGAATAGATGCTTCCAGTTTTGCAACCTCACATAGGGGTAGGCTCAGGGGATGAGAAACATTTTCCCTGGTGTGAACCTTTCTGGAACGATATCACATATCCTGTATTAATCTTGCCTTTTGGAGATACCAATAGGAAACCTCCTTTGGAGGAGGGGTCCCCCTTCACCCTCCCCACCCCCCCCTTCCATTTATAGCTCTTACCGCTTGGTTTTTGCAAAGTTATTATTACTATTTTTAAAAAATCACCATCCTTGTTGCCCTTGGGGCTGTAGCGCCTATAAATGAACAGGCTCCTGCAGAAATCGTTGGACAGTTACCAAGTTTGGGAATTCTGCTGCAAATGAATTCTCTGGCAGGCTTAGCTCTTGTAGCATATTGCTTTGCTGACTCAACAGAAACCTTGCAATCAAGTTAGGATCTTTTCACGTGAACTTTCGAAGCTAGGTTTATCCATTGTTTGGGTAATTGTCTGACTTTTAACTGTAGGAATTGTCTTTCTTAAATTTTCTCTTGTTCTTTGGGCTCCCAAGTTCAAGCTGTCATAAGCTGTTAGTATATTAACAATTTCTGATAAGCATTCCCTTTAATTTTCTTCGAATTATAAGTGTTGACTTGGGTGGAACCAAATTCACTGCTCACTGGCACACCTCTGACTCCTCCCTTTGGGTTGATACTGTATTAGTCAATACACAGTTCAACCAGTGACCATTTCATCTTCCTTGTAATTCTTGACATATTGTGTCTCTGCCCTCTCCGTGACTGTTACAGATGTGATATAGAAGTGGTAGAAATTGACTCATACATTTTTGTCACAGGTAGGTTTTGAGAGGAACCACTGGGTCATATGACATCTTCAGAATTGAAGGAACCAAGAAAGGATAGGGAGAGTTAGTTTTGTTTGAACTATTCTGATTGAGCTCCAATATAATGATGGTAAAATAACCATCACCAAGATCTGTTGAGCATTTACTGTGTGTGAGGCCTTTACATGTGCTACTACTTTGATACTTCATGTAAATTCTGTGAAGTACTGTGGTTGAAAGTACTGCCAGTTGAAGATGAGGTGCTAATTGAAGTTAAGTAATGTAGGCAGTGGGAGAGCCAGATTTTGGGGAGCATATGCGAGCTGCTATGGAATCACTTGGTTTGCAGTGGTGTCGGGTCATAGGTGGAAAAGGGCAGGGGTCAGCAGAGCCTCCCAATTTCATCATTCCACTTTTTTAAAATCTTGTTGCTAGTCAATCTGTTTTTATTTCCAGACAGTAGATTGCCCTCCCATTCCAGCAATTTACATGGAGACAAAAACCACTATTTTACAAAATAAGATCTATTCCCTTTTTTTTTCACCCACATTATTTATTTGTTATTTTAAGAAATCTCTTACTTTACATCATCCAATAATGTACATATTCTTAAGTCCCCAACTTAGTGTTACCTTGAAGGTTAGCCTCTCTTGAGCTGTGCCCTCTATAGCACTCTGTGGGATCCTCAGCAGTTCACAGTGATTGTATGAAAAGTGCTCAGTCACATTGCACTGGAATGGATGGTTAACATACCTGTTTTCCCCAGTTGGCTTCTAAGACTTTTTAAGGCTGTTTTCTAGAGCCCTGACACTCAGGATACTGTTGGATGTTCAGTGTTTCAATTAGATCTTCTCTACCATCCTGTGATTAGAAATTACTAATAACCTTTTAAAAAACATATTTTTAATGATTTCTAGGAGGAAGGGAGAGGAATAGAGGAATAGAAACATCATTGATGAGAATCATTGATCACCTGCCTCCTGCATGCCCCCTGCTGGGGATGGAGCCCACAACCCTGGGCATGTACCCTGACCTGGAATTGAACTGTGACCACCTGGTTCATAGGTCGACGCTCAATCACTGAACCATGCCAGCTGGGTGATTAATAACCTTTTAAAATGAGAAAACTGAAGCTGCTGCTTCTTTTTTGTTTTTGTTTTAATATATATATATATATTATTTCTTTATTGATTCAGGTATTATATATGTGTCCTTATTCCTCTATTACCCTCCAGTTCCCATTCATGCCCCCACCTCCCTGTTGTCTGTGTCCATTGGTTAGGCTTATATGCATGCATATAAGTCCTTTGGTTGATCTCTTGAAGCTTCTTGATGGTACAAATGTTTTAATCTAAATTACAAGGCAAAAAAGTACAGTTGTGACTTGAACTCAAGCATGCATTCCATGATGGGTGGCAATGGCAGTGGGAGGGTTTTGATGATGGGCAAGCTTAGAATTGGGGCGAGAAAATCCCAATATATGCAGGGGACAGTGAGTGCTTCCCAGGAGGACAACATTGGATATTGACTTCTGGCTTGTCTGAAGTTGACCACTGGGTAAGCCCTAGCCTGGGAACCTGGCCCCACTCCACCATCCCTTTCAACTAAAAATAGACAAGACTGTGCCTCAGCTAATTTTAGCTTGAGGCATCGAAGAAGTATATTCTGCCTGTTTCTGAAGGTATTAGGACTTGCTGGTTTGGGGATTTTGCCTTTCTTGCTTTATCACCAGAAGCTGTGTGTGTAGAGAGCACACTACTAATCCTTGTTTATGAACACCATTTCATTTCAATCTTATAAATAATTGGCAGATATTCCCATTTCTAGAAGATGACTTAAGTTTAGAGAGATTGAAAGTGACTTGCTTGCCCAGGTCTTCTTAGTAAGAGATTAAATAGTCCGTCCTCTGGATTAGGCAGCCCTAACTTTCAACCCTGGCCCTGCCATTTAGTAGCTGTATTACTTAACCTTTCTGAGCTCGGAGTTTCTCATCTGTAAAATGGGATACTGGAATAATTCACAGGGTTCCTCTGAGGATGGTGTCCTTTTATTCTTGACATTGATTAGGTAGTTGGTGACTTACAGTTTTCACTTTCCTTTCTTCATGTACTCTGTACCTTCTAGGAAATTAAAATTTAATCCATTTGGGTTGCTAATCATCATGTTGGTATTGGTGTCTGGTAGCAAGAGTAGATGCTGTAAGACAAGTGAATCTGTAGAAGGTATTGCTAGGAGAATGTAGCTGCTTCTAGATAAATCATCTTTTATTCCATGATGCCTGGCACAGATTTTTGTTGTTGTAAATGATTGTTGAACTCCTAAAGATAGGAATAGGTTCTTAACTGGACTGATAATAACTCAGTAATTTTTTCTTAGGTTTAATTTCGGAGCTTTTGCAAAGGAAGGTGTGTTTTGGGTTATAACAATATCTTCCATTGCCCACTTGGCTTTAAATTAGTTCTTAAGCCATTTGAAGAGCTCAGATTTCAATTTTTTTTTGTTTTGTTTAAAGCTGAGGTAGTTTGAAGGAGATACTTTGTGAATACAAATGGCTAACTCAGATGCTGGCCCTAGGAAAAAGATCACTTTCTCATCTTTTATCCTCTTGAGATCTTCTGGAATTGCATTTTACTACATAAGGTAGTAGCTTAGAAAGACAAATAGAGATGAGACCTTCCTTTGGGAGTTTATTCAGGACTAAGGATAATATTTTTCTTTATATCCTGAGTGGAGACACGTGAAAAAAAGCACTGGGTCCTCTGGCCAGCATGTGTCTGCTTTTGCACAGGCATAATCTTCAAGACCTCATCCTTGAGGGATGCCCCCAAGAAAAAGTCAATGATCTCAAATTCCTTGATGGGCAAGGAGAATAGATTTCCTCTAGGGATTTGATCTTCATGTCCTGGACCTGGCCGCCCCGCTTGGTGACAGGGATCCACTCCTTGTCCTTGACCTTGCCTCCATGAGCTCCTTGGTCAGACCCCCGCCTGGATGTCACTGCCACATCTTCCACTGAGGCTGCCACAACCTCCTATTCCAGCCCCAGGGTCTAAGGGCCCTCCCGCAGCATCAGTGTCATCCTCCATTTGGTCTTTCCTCGGAAAGGAAGTGTGTTTGTGTTTTAAATGACTTAACTAGTATAAAGTGTGTCTTTTAGCTAACAAAACACAAAGACTTGGGAGTCATTTCTGTTTAGGAGAGAAAATTTTATTTCAGAGTGAATGCTTAATTTGCAGTGATTACTTGGGGAATGTGCAAAATTCAGTTACTGCTCACTATAGTCCTGTAGATTGTTGTCAGAAATGGCCTGTTTTACTGGCAACTTCCTAGGAATGTTTTGTACTGTTTGGGCATCTGTCCATGTTATTAGACATGGGGTTCATAGAGGCTGAGAAGTAGATCTTAAAAATAGTTATGGTAGGTTTGTTACCTAAAGCATGTACAGAGTTAAGAGACATTCTCTGCACAGTTAGATGCTTATGGTCTGGTTGAGAAATACATGTAAACATGTAAACAGTAGGTTTAAGTAAGAGGACAGATGGAAGAGAGATAACTTTGCAGCTGATGCACATTGAAAAGCCAATAAATGTTCGTTAATCAAGGAGGGAAGAGGAAAATAAACCACAATAGACCTTGGCAGAGAAGATGAGAATGACTTGTTTGGCTCGGGATTTGGAAAAGTGTATTTGGCTATGAGGTTATTACTTTTGCAACATTTTATCTCTTTGATTGAAGAAACTTGTAATTATGCCCTATGAATAACTTTAAGTTATTTTTTAATCTGGGAGATTTATGGTTTCTAAGACGTCAAGGCCAGTTTTCAGAGGGATTGTGGCAGTTACATTGATAAAGTTGAGAAGAGTGTTTCGTGAGTTCTGTGAAGAGGGCATTAACTTTAGCCTTAATGTTAAATTCCCTGATAGTCTGCATTCTTTCTTCTAGCTTCTTTTTTACGTAGGCAGAAGAATAAGTAGTGAGTCTAGATTCCTGAAGAGCTGCTTAGAGATATGTGTCTGCAAGTCAGAAGTAGGTGGAGAAAGGAGAGTGGCACTGGGGTTCAGTGATAGTCAAAGAAGTCTTCCGGAAGCATTAAAACAGATTCAGGGACGTTCTCCGTTTTGAGGTAAGTTACCTTTTCTAGAATCCCAGATGTTAGTACAGCTGTTCTTGATTAACCTATGTTTTAGCCAAGTGATGTGGGAAGCAAATGATGACTCTGTTTCTAGAATTGTGTCATATCAAGGTGTAGTGATGGAGACAGAGGACCAGAACCAGATTTCTTCATGGCCAAAACAATCTGTTCGTTTTGGAGTCACTCAGGAAGGTTTTTATTCATTTTAGGAAAAGTTGGAAAATGGAAAATCTGGATCTGCATGTGCTCAGAATAAGCCCTTGTGAGAGCCTTCTCACTTTTTAAATCAGTGGGAATTATACGGGCTTTGAACTTTGTGGAAGCAGGAATTATAGAAGAAAATAAGGAAGCCAGTTATTTTTCCTTTTGGGATAAGCTGACATTTAATTAGTAACGAATTTCTAAAGTTAGTGACTTTAGCCGAGACCGGTTTGACTCAGTGGATAGAGTGTCAGCCTGTGGACTGAGGGGTCCCAGGTTCAGTTCCGGTCAGGGGCATGTATCCTGGTTGCGGCACATCCCCAGTCGGGGGCGTGCAGGAGGCGGCTGATAGATGTCTCTCTCTCTCATCGGTGCTTCTAATTCTCTATCCCTCTCCCTTCCTCTCTGTAAAAAATCAATAAACTATATTAAAAAAATTAAGTTAGTGACTTTACTGTTCAGATTCATAAAAATAGAAAAAACATATCATGTATCTAATTATCTAATTTCTCTTTTTTTTTTTTCCTAGGTGGTGTGATTGCCTACATCAGTTCTTCCAGCTCAGCCTCTAGCCCTGCCTCTTGTCACAGTGAGGGATCTGATAACAGTTTCCAGTCCTCCTTCTCTTCTGTTCCATCTTCTCCAAATAGTTCTAATTCTGATAACAATGGTAATCCCAAAAGTGGTGATCTCTCCAGTATTGAAGGCATTCTGAAAAACGATCGAATAGATTGTTCTATGAAAACAAGCAAGTCAAGTGCACCTGGCATGACAAAGAGTCATAGTGGAGTGACAAGTAAGTTTTTTTAGTTTTCCAAAGGTTGGTGCTGTTCATTGCAGGTCGGGGTTATCTATCAACTCTTCATTTGGAGGCCCATTTTATCTGGGAATATGATTTTCACTCCTTTCTGAGTAATAACAGTTCAGTAGTTAGGTAAGAAATCAGTGATGGTTTTTAAAGTTAAACCTCAAGGAGTTGTCATAACTGATCCTTGCCTCAGAGTGAGGGGGTTATGTACTGTGCCTGACCACATAACCTTTACAGTTAGTTTTCCCTTTTGCCACATTTTCACAGGTACCTTTCTTCTGGACTCCTAGTACTGAATCTGGTGTCTAGAACAGAGTACTTACTCAGTATGGGAAGGGGCTTCCTTTAATGAAGTTGGAGCTAGGAACACTGGGATTTGGAAATGAAGCAGGATTTGGGATAACTGAATGAGTAGTGGAATTTGGACCCCCGAGTGAGTGTGGAAGTAAGATGGGCCAGTATAAGAGAAGATCAGGAAGGAATAGGATCTATCTGCTGCGTGGACAGCAGCCTGTGAAGACACTGTTTGCATTTTTTATGGATTGATTTCTCCATTCTTATCCTGGAGAATGGTTTTCTTAGTTCTGGTTGCATAGCTGGTATAAAGTAACTATAGATTTACAAAATTTCAGAATATGTTTAAAATTATCAGGAAAAGACAAAACCAGCTTTCTGAAATATTTTTGGTCCCATAAACTAGTTTCAAAGAAAACCATGATATCTTCTGATTTGTTAATTTGGTATAAGGAATTTTATTTTATATGATAAAAATGTATTTGTATCTACTTAAAACACAAGTTGAACAAAATAAAATATTCACTTGGAAAGAAAACAGTTGAAAATCTTCCCCTATCTTTATTGTTTCTGTTTGTGCCTTAGAATTTAGTGGCATGGTTCTCCTGTGCAAAGTTTGTGGTGACGTGGCATCGGGATTCCACTATGGAGTTCATGCTTGTGAAGGTTGCAAGGTAAAAGCATGCTTTGGTCTCTTTTAAGCTACTGATTCTGGAATTAAACAAGTTGGAGTTTGGTTTGCCAGTTTTCACAGTTGATAATATGGGAGGAGGAGAAGCAACTCAGTTGCTTCTCTCTTCTCTTAAGCGTTTTATGTGGTTATAAACATACCTTGTTTTGAGAAATATCTTTTCAATTCAGTAAAAGTACTTTTAAAAAAAGATTTTGGCCCTAACTGGTTTGGCTCAGTGGAGAGGGTGTCGGCCTGTGGACTGAAAGGTCCCAGGTTCGATTCCGGTGAAGGGCATGTACCTTGGTTGCATGCACATCCCCAATGAGAGGTGTGCAGGAGGCAGCTGATCGATGTTTCTCTCTCATCAGTGTTTCTAACTTTCTATTCCTCTCCCTCTCTGTAAAAAATCAATAAAATATTAAAAAAATTTTGTGATCAAATAATTGTCTTCCTCAAGTTTAAGTTTAGTATGAAACTATGTGCACAAATGCGTATTCATTAATGCCCAAGTGCTGTTCTGGGTGATAGGAAACAGCAGGGAACAAAACAGTCTTGATCTATTGGAACTTGGTTTAAACCAAACTTTGAATAGGTCTTATCAGATACATTATCATTCTGACATGTCAGGTACTAGGAGTTGGGAATAATCCCTAGATACTTATAAAAGTGTGATGTCTTTGGAAGTAATGCCAAGTGAGTAAAAGAAACTTGGATGTAAATTGAGTTCTTGGGAAAATTCATTATATTTGTAAGTTTAGTTGAATATTTCTTAGAGTGTCCAACAGATAATTCCAAGGGAGATAATCTGTACCACCTACTTACATCCAGGGAATCTCTGTCTTTTTAAATCTGACACAACCCTTTCTCCTGAGTGTCAGAAGCAGGAATCCAGTTTGGCAGGATATGTTGGGTGGCAAGATAATGAATATACATGATGAAAGAAGAAATATTTTCTAGGGTGGCTTTTAATGAATTGTGGTTTTGCTAATTCTTAATGGTCAGGTCACTTAACAAGCTGGTCAGTATTTCATATAGATGCAGCAATTTTCCACTGTTTTAAAAATTATTTACTGTTTTTTTTTTCCTTGAAAATGTGAAGTAATTATGGGTGTAGAGAAGCAAAAGCACAAGCCAATAAGTCTTAATTTGTATATTCATAACTGCTCCATACTCTGTTAAAGGTGTGTCTAGCTTAGATATTGTAAATGTTCAAATATAAGTACCATAGTAATAAAGTCTAAAAATGTTGTATCCCACAAGTACTAATAAGATTCATGAAATGTCTGGTTAGTTATGATATTCAAGGAAACTGCAGTTCAAGTTACTTTCAGTAATTTGTTCTTGACTTTTCCGTTCTTCTTGGAATTATTAAACTGGGGATCTTTGAATACCTGTCACAGCACATGCACTTACATTATTTGTTTAGTGAAGGCAGTAACTGTAGCCATCTAGCTGGGAAGTGTCTTTTCCTGGATTATTAGTTGGTCTCTGGTATGGCACTTACCTGTTGCTGGCAAGCAACCAAGAACATTGGGCACATATAAGTAGGCCTTGGTGGTGTCAGCAGGTAATGATCTAGGGAAGACCAAGCTTTACTAACATAATCCTTTGTTCCAGTGAGGGGATTACTAGAGCTATGGAACATATTTTTCTGATAAGTCTTTGAAAATAAGTCCTATTTCTAGAGTTTTAGAATTTGTGTGTGATTAAAGTATGAGCTGGGAGAGCTGGGAACTGTGGCTGCAGGCAGGGGCTGGTAACAGGGGAAAGTGTAGTACTGTACAAGGGGTGTTTGGAAAGCAGCAAGATTCTGCAAAAAGGAAGAAAGGGAAGAGGGTTTTGTTTAGCTAGTAGATATAGGTGCTTATTGATACTGGTAAGAATGCAGGCAAATCCCAGGTGTCAATTATATTTCCCTTGAATCTAAGCCAAAATTATTTCTCAGGTATAATGGATAGTTAGGGATTGGGGGAAGCTACTTATAAGGAGTTCATCTGGGTGTTTTTAAATAAATGGGTACATCTTCCTTTGTTCTTAGGGTTTCTTTCGGAGAAGCATTCAGCAAAACATTCAGTACAAGAAGTGCCTGAAGAATGAAAACTGTTCTATAATGAGAATGAATAGGAACAGATGTCAGCAGTGTCGCTTCAAAAAATGTCTGTCTGTTGGAATGTCGAGAGATGGTATGTTCCTGGTTTAAAGAGCATTCTTTCTTAGAGCATATGGGCTGGCTTTTATTCCTCAGCATAAACCAGAGCTATAAAACCAGCATAAACCAGTGGCCTTCTCGTGCTTAGAGTGAAGCAGATTTTAGAAAACACATTTTAATGCCATATTCATTAAAATCAAATTTTAGCATCAACATCCCAGGAACAGCTTTGGCTCACTTTTTAAACATTTTTTAAAATTGATTTCAGAGAGGAACGGGGAGGGAGAGAGAGAAACATCAATGATGAGAATCATTGATCAGCTGCCTCCTACACGCCCCCTACTGGGGATTGAGCCCACAAGCCAAGCATGTGCCCTTGGCCAGAATCGAACCTGGGACGCTTCAGTCTGCAGGCTGATCTACCCATTGAGCCAAGCTGGCTAGGGCTCACTTCTTTTTTGTTGTTGGTTCTTATAAGAAGATCCACCCCTTCTATACAATTTCAGTAATTCTCCCCCCGGCCCCATAAAAAAGATTCAGTTTTTCTTTTTAAAAACATTTCTGTTGATTTCAGAGAAGAAGGGAGAGAGAACAACATCAATAATGAGAGAGAATTGTTGATTGGCTGTCTCCTGCGTGTCCCATTTTTGGGTAACGAGCCCAAAACCCAGGCATATGCACTTGACCAGGATGGAACCCAGGACCCTGCTAGTCCATAGGCCAGTACTTTCTACTGAGCCAAATTGAAATTCTTGATATAGGAATCCATGGCTCTTTCTCCATAATATCAGCATTGTTGATGAACCCATTTCTCATTATGCACATTCTCTTATCACTTTCTCAGCCCTGAGATGATGATGTGTTTTTAGGGTACAGATTCTGAATATATTGAAAGGAGATACAAAATTGAAAGAAATATTAGGGATTAGTTTAGTAGGGTTAATTAAGAATTGCTAAGAATGAACCTCATTTATCTAGGGAAGGTCATTTAAACAGTCCCTTAGGTTACTCTTACTGACACACAAGTATAGTATTGCAGTAAGGAGCTTCTTAAATAACAGATCTCTAGCAATTTGAATTTTAGGGTTTTTAATTGCCTGAAAATTTTTTATAGCACTAGAAATAATAATCTGAAGTTGATAGATACTGTGATTGCCCCAAAAGAATAAAATGCCTGTCATTTGTGAAGGGGAGAGGGAATAGAGGTGTAGAATGTGAAGCCCCATGGAATTGTTTGTTTGATAATGGCAGAGATACATTTAGATTAGTAAGGCTTTCTTACTGGGTGGTATATTAAGTTTTTATTATCTTTGTATAAATGACTAGACAGAAAGAAGCTTTTATTCCCCTTTCCCTCTAGGATAGGAAAGCTGGAGACAGGCACATTCTAAGACTAGTCTCTCAAATAATGGAGGATGAATGATTTCATTTTTGTTTCATTGATTTTAATCAAAATCCAGCAAGTTGATTTTTTAATAACTGCATTTCTATTGACTGTGTTTTTAAAAAATATATATTTTATTGATTTTTCACAGAGAGCAAGAGAAAGGAATAGAGAGTTAGAAACATAGATGAGAGAGAAACATCAACCAGCTGCTCCTGCACGCCCCCTGCTGGGGATGTGCCCGCAACCAAGGTACATGCTCTTGACCAGAATTGAACCTGGGACCTTTCAGTCCGCAGGCCAATGTTCTATCCACAGAGCCAAACTGGTTTTGGCTGACCATGTGTTTTTTTTTGTTGTTTATTTTTTTAAGTTTTTCTTTTTAAAGAAGCCAATAAAGGGAAGAATGGGTCACCTAACGTTGTGTCTTGCTGGATCTTGAGAATAAGGTTACAAAAATGACTTGAGAAAAGTCAGATATTCAGGGAGTGATTGTGCCTACTAGGTTCCATTAGGTGATACTGGATGTAGGTAGTAAATCCCATGTACCTGCCTTCTTGGGAACAGAGCCTTAATAAAAAAAGCGCTGTGTAGTTGTGCTGGTCTGCTTCAGGCTCTGATTTTTATTAGTTAATTTAAAATTTCGTTTTTAGATTATGGTTATAAATTACCCAAGAGATAGATCTTCTTCTTAGTTTTATTTTGGGAGAACAATGGGAAATTCTGTCTCTCCCTCCCTCTTCCTGAGGTATAACCAGTAAGTTTAGAATAATTTTTGTTGGAGACATGTAGATACTCTTTTCTTGTAAGGCTAGAGCTCATAGCTAACAAAGATAATTTTGTGTTATTTTTCTTTATAAACAGGTCTTATTTAGAATATAGATGTTAAATATCTTTTTCTTCAATAGCTGTTCGATTTGGTCGTATTCCTAAGCGTGAAAAACAGAGGATGCTAATTGAAATGCAGAGTGCGATGAAGACCATGATGAACAGCCAGTTCAATGGTCATTTGCAAAATGACACATTAGTAGACCATGAACAGACAGCCTTACCAGCCCAGGAACAGCTGCGACCCAAGCCCCAACTGGAGCAAGAAAGCATCAAAAGCTCTTCTCCTCCCTCTTCTGATTTTGCAAAGGAAGAAGTGATTGGCATGGTGACCAGAGCCCACAAGGATACCTTTTTGTATAATCAAGAGCAGCGAGAAAACTCAGCAGAGCCCATGCAGCCCCAGAGAGAACGGATTCCCAAGAACTTGGAGCAGTATAATTTAAATCATGACCATTGTGGCAGTGGGCTTAGCAGCCATTTTCCTTGTAGTGAGAGCCAGCAGAATCTCAATGGACAGTATAAGGGGAGGAACATAATGCACTACCCAAATGGGCATGCCATTTGTATTGCAAATGGACATTGTATGAACTTCTCCAATACTTATACTCAAAGAGTATGTGATAGAGTTTCGATAGATGGATTTTCTCAGAATGAGAACAAGAATAGTTACCTGTGCAACAATGGAGGGAGAATGCATCTGGTATAGTGAAATCAATTTTTTTTTTTTTTTTGCTCACCTCATATTAAGGAAAGCTTTGAAGGTTTTCTTCTGTGTGGGGGATATACCAACAAGGGTGGGAGAGGGGTGTCGAAAACCTGAGATTTACAGAATCAATTTTGGGCACTATTTTAGGTCAGATGCTTTTAATTGATGTTTGTTGAATGACCTAATTTTACACACAGGTACAAGCATGTGATTTGATTGATTTTATGGGATTAGGATTTTATGTAAAACATGGATCATGTAGAATTGGTCCTTCAATTCTCAGAAATCCCTTTCAAAAATTAAGCATTCTGATTAATCACTACCATATTAGCTTTGGGATTTTCTCTTTAAGGGCAGTAATTTCTTGATTTCTATAGAAAGAGTTTTCTTTAACCATTATAATGCAAATTGGTCTTTGGATATAGAACAAGTTTTATTTTGTGAGAATTTAGGAATATTTTAATAGGCAGCTTCTCAGGATTTTCTCAGACTTCATCCTATGAGATGAGTTAATGTTATTCATATCATTCAAGTTTTTTTCATCAAATACAACAGTCTACATGAAAGTACAGTGTTTATACTCAGCCAAAATTTCATCAAAAGCATCATTACTGCATCATTTCCAGTTTAAATCAGGAGGTCCTTTGGTAGTGCTTGGTATTTCCCACAGCCAGGTAATTAAAGCCTTCTCTTTATATTTTCAAAATAGTTGACTTACCTCAATCCTTACGTTAGAATTTTTGGTCATTTGTAAGTATTTGATCCCATTGATCTGAAATGTGACCTTATATTTTATTAGAATTAGTGGCTGCCTTATGGAGGGAAAAAATCATGGTTACAGAATCATTTCATTCCTGGATCTCATGGATTTAGTGAAAATTTAAAGGATGATTTTATAATAGAGATCACAGCACATGCTTCCTAATCTTTTTAGTATTTTTAATGCCTTTAGCTTCCTATTTTTTTCCCCCCTAATCCTCATTTAGAAGGTGCATCTTGTATCTCCAGTCATTGTTTTCTATTGACTAAGTGGAGGTCAGTGCTTACATCATTATTTATAAAACAGATGATTAGTGATCTTTTTATTTTATTTTTTTGATTAGTGATCTTTTTAAAAAAGTGAGGCAACTCACTCTATTTTCCTCTTTGAAATTATAACATTGTAATTGTGACCATTTAGAAAAAAAGGAGTTTTGAAATATTAACTGTGGGCTTGGGTTCTAAGCTTGTAACTTCTAGCTTCATTTGGTAAGTCACTAAACATCTTAGGGTCTCATTTTTTTAATCTAAGAAATTGTAATATCTGCCATAACTGATAACGATTGAGAATCAAGTAAATATGTGTGATTATTTTTAAACCATAAAGCCAGCATAAGGTTACAGCAGTGCTACAAAAACCCTTCAACCTGTACAATGTTTTTGTTTTTTTTATAAATGCATTTTATTGATTTTTTAAAGAGAGGAAGGGAGAGGGATAGAGAGAAACATTGATGAGAGAGAAACAACAATCAGCTGCCTCCTGCACACCTCTTACTGGGGATGTGCTCACAACCAAGGTACATGCCTTTGACTGGAATCAAACCTGGGACCCTTGAATTTGCAGGCCAATGCTCTGTCCACTGAGCCAAACCAGGTAGGGCTGTGCAATGGATTTTTGAAGTAGCTTGTTACAGAGCTCATTTTTCGCTTAGACTGCCTCTTGCATGATAACAACTGCTATTTAAATTAGGTAGAGTATCCAAAAGAGAAAGTGTTGTTATCAGTAGCACTTGAGGGTTATTTTCATGTTGGTGTTTCCAATGATTGAGATGCTACTTCTGAAATTTCTTTACCACCTCTCACAAAGAGTTTTTCTGTCTTGTGCATATTAGGTTTGTCCAATGAGTAAATCTCCATATGTGGATCCTCATAAATCAGGGCATGAAATCTGGGAAGAATTTTCAATGAGCTTCACCCCGGCAGTGAAAGAAGTGGTGGAATTTGCAAAGCGTATTCCCGGATTCAGAGATCTCTCTCAGCATGACCAAGTCAACCTTTTAAAGGCTGGGACTTTTGAGGTAGATTTTGTTCATCTTGAGTATGGGTACAGGGCATGCATTTTACTTCTTTTCTAAAAGAGTATTTATCGTCCAAAGACTGAAACTACCAACAAAAGAATGACCATCTCAGGATCTTGGGAAAGAGACTAGCTAGGTAAATGCAGTTACTTAGGACTTAAAATATGAATGATCTGTATTCCCAGCATACAAACTCCAGGTACTAGTATTGCTTTTAGCAGTGGACTTTGCGGGTTTTGCAGAGTGATGGACACCTACTGAAAGCCTAGCCTGGTGTCGACTATGTACAGAATATGAGGAGTGTGGTCTTTGTCTTTTAGGAGATTGTAGATTACAGTGTGAGTATCCAAAATACAAGAATTTATTCTTGCATTATTATTTACTATTGCATTTTCCATACAAACAACGGTAAAGCTACTTTTACCCCACCCTGTATTTGGTGGATGTATCAGATATCTCTTCTGTGGCAGCCCAGATTTTCTTGGCCTCATCTCACTACAGAATCCATGGCTACTTTTTCTATTCCAGCTTCTCTTGTGTGATGCCTTCTGCCTGGGCTTTTGAGGCAGCCACGGTTGGCAAGTTTAGTAGGACACATTAGGTGCCTAGGTGACTCTCACCGGTCTGCTCCATGGCTTCCCTATTGCTGCTGAGGCATGAGAAGTCTCAGGACTTGATTGGAGCTCACTTACGCATTATTCTAAAATGCAGGGTGGGAGGTGGGAAGTTGATGTCTGGTTGGTGAAATCTTTGGTTCATGGGAGTAGGGAGCCATATCTCCATAAAAGTCCCACATGATTGAGCTCTTAATTATTCTTAATAAGTGGTGGCTGGCTCAACTAAATATTGCTAATATTTGCTCTCTCTGCTTCCCTATTCCATTTTCTTTTTCCTTACTCTTGTTTTCACAATTGCCAGTGCACACCCCACATGAACTTTTACCTTAGGCCTCTATTTTCTGGGGCACCTGGACTAGAACAGAGAAGAAGCCATGTTCATGAATGAAATATCTATGGTGTAATTAAAAAAATAACACCTACAGGTTAGGATTTTAAGTTTAAAGGAAAAATACTTAAGATTTAAGGCCACAAGTTATGTTAGTGATCAATTCACCCTTTTTAAGAAAATATTTAATAAATCTTTATTGTTCAGATTATTACATTTGTTTCTCTTTTTTCCCCCCATAGTTCCCCTCCACCCGTTTCCCACCCCTCCCTCTACTTTTACCTCCCCTCGCATTGTCCTCATCCATACGTGTATGATTTTTGTCCAGTCTCTCCCGGCACACCCTCACCCCTTTCCTCCTGAGAATTGTCAGTCCATTCCCTTTCTATGCTCCTGATTCTATTATATTAACCAGTTTATTCTGTTCATCAGATTTTTAATTCATTTAATTCTTAGATTCACTTGTTGATAGATTTGTATTTGGTGTTCATAATTTTTATCTTCACCTTTTTCTTCTTCTTCTTAAAGAGTACCTTTCAGCATTTCATATAATCCTGGTTTGGAGTTGTTGAACTCCTTTAGCTTTTTCTTATCTGTGAAGCTCTTATCTGCCCTTCAATTCTGAACGATAGCTTTCCTGGGTAGAGTAATCTTGGTTGTAGGTTCTTGCTATTCATCACGTTGAATATTTCTTGCCACTCCTTTCTGATCTGCATAGTTTCTGTTGAGAAATCAGCTGACAATTGTATGAGTGCTCCCTTGTAGGTAATTAACTGTTTTTCTCTTGCTGCTTTTAATATTCTCTCTTTGTCTTTTGCTCTTGGTATTTTAATTATGCTGTGTCTTGGTGTAGTCCTCTTTGGATTTCTTTTATTTGGGGTTCTGTGTGCTCCCTGGACTTGTAAGTCTATTTCTTTTACCAGATGTGGGAAGTTTTCAGTCATTATTTCTTGAAATAGGTTTTCAGTATCTTGCTGTCTTTCTTCTTCTGGCACCCCCATAATTCTGATGTTAGTACGCTTGAAGTTGTCCCAGAAGCTCCTTACACTATCTTCACATTTTTGGATTCTTTTTTCTTTTCCAGTTGAGTGTTTTCTGCTTCTTTGTATTTCAAGTCTTTGACTTGCTTCTTGCCTTCCTCTAGTCTGCTGTTAGGTCTCTGTATAATATTTTTTTATTTCAGTCAGTGTACGTTTAATTTCTAGTTGGTCCTTTTTCATCTCCTCTTAGGTGTCGCTAAATTTATCCATCTTTTCTAGGAAATTTTTGAAAAACCTTATAACTGTGGTTTTGAACTCTATATCTAGTCGTTTGTTTTTTTCCATTTCTTTTGTTTGTGATCTGTTCCTTTGTCTTCGCAATTTCACTATGCTGGGAGAACTTTTGTGTTGGAATCAGCCTGATGATACAAGACTTGCAAAACTGCAAAAGCCTCTTTGTTGAGCTTGGATGGGGTGGAGTCTCAGGGTTTAGCAGACCGCCTTGGCTTCCAGTCAGCCCCACCCTACGCAGCCCCTATGTCTCAGGTGTCTCTCAGTAATCTCTGCAGTCATCTCTATGCCATGTGCGAACGCGTGGCTCTAGATACCTGCCTTTCTGGTTCCCTTGTGCTCCGGGATCTGTATGGGTCCCAGGGTCTTGCCCAAAACTGGGGTTCAGTGCAGTTAGAAGTGGCGCAGTTGGGTGGCTCTCTCTCCCGCCCACTAGAGAAAGCCAGCGGCACAATCAGCAGTTCATCTTCTGTGCGCAGTGGTGTGCGCGCCCCCAGACCTCTGCCTTTTCATGGCTCCCCTAAATTTCCATGCACTCCTCCCTTTTCACAGTCCAGTCTCCCCCTATATGAGTCTCTCCCAGAACTGGGGTTCAGTGCTGTAGGATAAGAGGTTCAGTGATGTTGGGAGTCTCCATCTTCCTCCCGCCAGAGGAAGCCAGCCAGGCACTCTGCTGCCCGCTCTCTCTACGTGCGTGTCTTTGTATCTCAGCTTTTTTGCAGCTCCTCTGAGTCTCCATGAGCCCCTCTCTTTCTTTCTAGTTGTAGAATTTCCACTCAGCCAACTTTCCTGTGGTTCTGGATGGTGTCTGTTCTGTCTTTTAGTTGTAGTTTTGAAATTGTTGTGTGAGGCAGCAGTTGAGGTGTTTACCTAGGCTGCTATCTTGGTTTTTCCACCCATTTTTTTTAAATTGGTTAAAGTATTATATATCAATTCATCCATTTTTGAGATTAAGTAACTACAGTCCAGAGAGGTGAAGAGACTTTTGTTGGACTACCAGTAAATTTGTAACACAGTCAGGGCTGGAACACAAACCCCTAATTTCATGTCTTGGGTTCTTTCTGCTGTATGATTTGTCTTGGGGCTGCTGTGTTTTAGGTAGCCCCATCTTCATAGAAGGCTCGCCCTCTTGAATTCTTTTGGGTAAAACAAGTCTTTGCTTGGGAGCATTGCAAAGAGAAGGTTGTCAGTGTTCCACTGATGATGAGGGAAAAATATGTGACAGATGTCACCATTTAGTATAGTGGAGGGAGTGCTGTGGGTAAGCATTTGTTGGCTGGGTTTGGTTTGGATTTTGATTCTAACTTGGTGTGTAAATCACTTTTACAACTATTACTACTAGTTGTCTTTGTGGATTGTTTCTTTGGGCTATGATTTCTTGAAGTGGTCTAATTAGACTTCATCTGTTGCATATGCCTTGGCTGCATTTGATGTTTTGATATTTCCAAGTGTTACTGTATTGAAATGTTGCTTTTTTTCTTTAGGGCTTAGAGACTATGAGATATATTGGATAGCTTTTAAAGAGTTTCTTTAATGCCTTTGGCCAAGGCCCAGTTTCAAATTTCTTGGCATTATTGCTTGCTTTAATTTTGTATTTGCATTTCAGAATCTTTATTGACAGAGTATCACAGAACTTAAGTATTTTGCTGCTGGTTGCTAGAAATAAAAAAAAAACCTTGGAATATTTATTGCTTTGGTAGAGAATTTGCCTTAAGGAAATGATTCTGGGTAAAATAAATTCAGTTTTTCCTTTACAGCTTTCTTTTATATGTAGAATGTTTTTAACTGACTTGAATACTGAGGTATTTCTCAGCACTGGTTTTGAACTTTTTCAAATATACCTAAGTCTTCTCTTTTTCCAGGTTTTAATGGTACGGTTTGCGTCGTTATTTGATGCAAAGGAGCGTACTGTCACCTTTTTAAGTGGAAAGAAGTATAGCGTGGATGACTTGCACTCAATGGGAGCTGGGGATCTGCTGAATTCTATGTTTGAGTTTAGTGAGAAGCTGAACGCCCTCCAGCTTAGCGATGAAGAGATGAGTTTGTTTACAGCAGTTGTCCTGGTATCTGCAGGTAAGCAAGCTGGTTCAAAACGGCGCCACATCTAGAATATATTGACCAACTGGGGAGAATGTAGCAGGTAACAAGTTATGAAATAGCAGCTGTAGAGCTGAGTAGAGAAGTTGGAACTGACTGGGACAGCAGAAAGTCAGTGTAACTTCTCAGGTAGCGGAACAATCACGCACAAACGAAGAGATGCTTTTCCATTACTTCTGCGTTGTTATCTGGGTGTTTTAGACAGGCGAGTTATTAGAGGTGGAGAGCCTGTTGAAATAACTTTAGGTCTGAGGCAGTGGAATGAGCACTTCGGAAACGGGTTGTGGCGGAGGCGATGGAGGAGGAGGACTATATCCAGAGAAACGTGAGGAAGAAATGAAGGCAGGGGGTGAGGCAGAGCTCTGTGCTAGGAACTTTGCTACTACTGTCATTTGTGTTTTCCACCAGGACCATGGCTTTTATTTTGTTCTAATCTCCTTTTGAAAAAGCCTTGTTCTGTTTCTTAACCATAATAATGTGAATTCTTTGAAAAATTAAAAATAGAAAGATGAAATAAGGGTGATAATATCACTACCAAAAAGATAACATTAGGAGTCTTTCACTATCCATTCTACTATCTATTTATCCATTTGCCTGCTTATTGATATATGTTATGTAAAAAATGTTGGACCTACTAAGTGGAAAACTTTAGAAAAGAATATATGCATTCTTATTTTTGTTATGTTTATATGTGAAGATATACAAGAAATACACATATATGCACAAGTCTGTGCATTTTAAAATAATGTTTTCATTTAAATGTATGATAGTATTCATATCAAATTTAAATCTTTACCACTTACCAAGGACTGATGGTATTGTTAAAGCATTATCTAGATAAGAAAATGAAATTCAGGAACTACAGAAGAGTATTAAATGAAAATTCTTCCTTTTGCACTCCGAGTCTGTTCTTCAGAGAAATGTATTTCTAAACATCTTTTATTTTGATTGTTCTGATGGTTGTCCATTCTACTCTAAATACTATGCTTATACCTCTTTTTACTTACTAGCTATAACTGATAAGTAAAAGTATCCTCTCACATTTTACACATTTTATTTTTTCAGTGGCTGTATTTTTTAAAAATATTTTTATTAAATTCAGAGAGGAAAGGGGAGGGAGAGAGAGATAGAAACATCAGTGATGATAGATAATCATTGACTGGCCACCTCCTGCACACCCGCACTGGAGATTGAGCCTGCAGCCCAGGCATGTGCCCTTCACCGGAATCTAACCTGGGACCCTTCAGTCTGCAGGCCAACACTTTATGCACTGAGCCAAACCAGCCAGGGCTACTGTGTTGGTTTTATTTATAATTTCAACATGCTCACATTAAAAAAAATTCTCACCTGAGGGTATTTTTCTATTAATTAAAAAAAATTTTTTTTTTTGAGCACGTGGAACCAAGGAAAGGAGAGGGGAGAGAGAATAAAGAGATAGAGACAGAGATAAAGAGATAGATAGAAAGAGAGAGAAATATCGATTGAGAGAGAGACAAGACCAGTTGCCTCCCACACGCTCCCTGATGGGCCTGGGGTTTGAACCAGATAGAGGGACATGGCACCATTTGCATTCAATTGAAGATTAGGAACTGGCACGTAGGTATGAGACCAAGGCTCACATAGAGTTCAGTTGTCCTCATAGAGTCTTTTGTTGAAGGAATTTACCTTTCATCCTGTAGGAAGAGAATGTGCATAAAGAGGAGATTTGGTTAGGCTTGGGAGAGGGAAGCAGCAGCAGCTGAGGAAGTAGACATTAGATGTGTCAGGGTTAAACTGCATAGTGTAGAATTTAGTGCATCATTTAGAAGATGAATTTCCACTTCATTTGTATTCTGTTATAGTTTTTAGAAGGTTATTGTTTTATGATCTAGATAGATTTGTAGTTAGGTTCTTTGACCTCGAAGTCATGAAACCATGGTTTTAGAGATTGAGGTTTTAGAAAAATGTTACATGATTTACATCATTAGGTGTAGGTGTTCATTTCTGGGAAGTTCTGAGTTATATAGAGAAGCACAGGTGATCTAAACACAGAATACTCACTAGAAGACATCCACTTCCTATACTCAGATATCCTTCCCCACTTACTGTTTGTTTCTTTCTTTGTCCATCGAGATTATTTTGCTTGTGGGGATCACTGTCGTTCTCTTCCAGTTGTTGGTATTGTAAGTTACTGATGATATAACGCAAACCTTTCTTTTGCCAAAATATGAACTCTGTAAAGGAAGGAGTTTTGGATTGTTATGTTTACTACTAATTCTTTAGCACTCACAGTAACGAGCTACATTCAATATGTGTTTGGTGAATGAATTAATAAATTGCAAGAATGTTGCCCTAGCAGGTTTGGCTCAGTGGATAGAGCGTTGGCCTGGGGACTCAAGGATCCCAGGTTCAATTCCGGTCAAGGGCATGTATTTTGGTTGTGGGCACATACCCAGTGGGAGTGTGCAGGAGGCAGCTAATTGATGTTTCTAACTCTCTATCCTTTTCCTTGTTCTTTGTAAAAAAATCAATAAAATATATTTAAAAAATTGTAAGGATATTAAAGAAAACAGTTACTTGGATATTAAAGGCAGAGGTGATTTGTAGAAGCATTGTTAAAAACTTCAATTTTGCAAAGATGACCCTTGTGGGTTGTATGGCCAAAGTCAAATGTCAAAGAGAAAAGAGGTGTTTTATTCATTGAACAATTTTGTCTGAAAAATTATGACACCCCCAAACCAATAATGAAAGTTTATTTGTGTGTTTTTTAAAGATTACTGTATAGTTCAAATCAGTACTCACCACTTTGTTTCTTTTTCTGTAAGAATTAGTGCATAGTATTGATAACAATCTAAGTTTATTAAATGTAAGATAAACCTATTTTCATTATTTTTTTCTGCACTTAGAGTTAAACTTTTTTTCCTTTATTATTAAATTTTAGTCCTTGTTCTAAGTATTTGTATTGCAGGTGGCTTTTTAAGCTATCAAGTACAATGGAAGACTTCCTTAATCTCCTTGTAAAAAATGAAAAAGGTTATAAATGGCCAGAGAATATTGTTTTTTTGGATAAATGTTTTTCTTATTAATTACAACTCCCTATAGTCATTGACTATTTCTTGCATACTACTGCCTCCTATTGTACAGGGAAGAAATAGCCCTCCATGATGAAAAAAGTCAATGGGCGAACAACATAGGTTTGGCTAATTTTAAGAAACCTTTTTTTTTTTTTAAAGATACTCTTTTATTGCTGGTTTATTAAACCACTTAATATTGGTATGATGAGCTTAATAAACACAGTATGCTTAATGAAAGTGCATGCAGGTTAATATAGACATTAAAGTTGCATAGTATGTTGGTTATCTATTGTGGTATAACAAGTTACTCTAAAACGTAGTGGCTTAAAAATGTGTACATTTACTTCCCACAGTTTCTGAGGATTACGTGTATGGTTGGGGCTAAGATGTGTACCTCTGGCTGCAGGTTTCTTAGGAGGTTGTAGGGCAGGGCTATGGCCTCATATGAAGGCTCTACAAGAAGGGTCTGCTTCCAGCTAATTCACATGGTTGGTGGCAGAATTCATTTCCTTGCTCGATGTTGGACTGAGTGCCTCCGTTCCATGCTGGCTTTTGGCTGGAGACCACCCTCTGTTCTTTCGCACTGGGCCACTCCATAGGGCAGTTCACAGCGTGGCATCTGGCTTTGTGAGTGCCTGAGATAGAAACTATATTTTTAAAAAATTTTTAAATTTTATTTATTTTTATTATTTTTTTAGAGAAGAAGGGGGAGGAATAGAGAAAAACATCGATGAGAGATTAACATCATCAATCGGTTGCCTCCTGCATGCACCCCCCTACTGGGGATCGAGCCTGCAACCCAGAGATGTGCCCTGACCAGGAATTGAACTGGTGACCTTTTGGTTCCTGGATCAACGCTCAACCATTGAACCATACCAGCCGGGCAAGGAAGCTCTTGTTTTTTTGGTAATCTAATATTTTGTTCATTAGTGGTAAGCTAGGAAGTTTAGCCCACTCAAGGGACAAGGGATGATAGATACACAAGGACAAGGATACCAGGATGAGGAGGTCACTGAGGCTCTTTTAGAGGCAGCTGCCACACATGGTAGCTATACAAATGCGGGTATATTCCATGTGAGGTACAATTATATTTCTGGACTATTCATTTTGTTTTGCCAATTAGGAGCAGTTGAAATGAGCAGGTGGCATCTCATTTTTTAAAAATTGGAACCTCTTAAGTATTTTGTGAACACAAATACTTAAGCACAAAAGAATTTTGATTTAGCAAATGTACCAGGTAATACATATCTTTATAATATAATAAATAGCTATAAAAATTTGCCACTGGGATTGAAAAACTTAGTCATTTATCTTTTGCTTGTGTTCCAATGTATAAAATCTTGCTTTGAATTAATTAATGCGATCGATGAACAGGAATTATATGTATATTGAATGTCAGTAATACATCCTTTCCTTCATATTTCTCTATTCCTTACTCTCCATTAGATCGATCTGGAATAGAAAACGTCAACTCTGTGGAAGCTTTGCAGGAAACTCTCATCCGTGCACTAAGGACCTTAATAACGAAAAACCACCCAAACGAGGCCTCTATTTTTACAAAACTTCTTCTAAAGTTGCCAGATCTTCGATCTTTAAACAACATGCACTCTGAGGAGCTCTTGGCCTTTAAAGTTCACCCCTAAGGCCTTTGTTTATTTAACAGAACTGAGTCATACTACCTGTACATTTGTGCTAAAATGCTTATTTATATGTGTATACTGTACCATATGTGGAGATAGAAAGGCCTTTAAGAAACACAAGATTGTAGGCCATCTCTTTGTCATGCAGTAGCTGTTTGGATTGAGATTTTTTCAGCCATGATTAGATATTGACCGCATTTCCCTGATAGACCAATCAGCTGTGTCACACAACTGGAGAAGTTACACTGAATTATAGTTACACTGAATGTTAGACTTTTTCATCTGCCAAAACCAAAAACCATTTTGATCTCCCTGTGGTATAAATATAACGCACAGTCCCAAGTATATGAGGACTTAAAAATTAATCCTTTGTGGTGGAAGTTCTATTGTATGATGATGGAAACTTGATTTTACCACAAGACTATTGGATCTGGTGATTGGAGACGTTGTAGGTGAGGAGATTTCCCTGTCTATTTTACTCTACCACTGTTAGAGTAAAAGTGTATGGTCCTGGGCAGGTTAGTTGGTTGTGGAAAATGAGAATTGACAGTGTTTCCAATGCCCCACCTCGCAGAGATACTAAAAAAATGTCTATAAAGCATATTTACCTCTTGGGAGATAGGCACTATGTAAATAAGGTAAAATTTTTGTTAGTATAATTATTCATTATAATATTCTTTTCTGATTTGTAAGCATTTCTTAGAAATGATTTCATAGTCCACACCAATCTATTCAGGGTTCCTGCATATGTGTGGGGGGTATCATCCTGGCACACACATATTCAAAGTTTATGGGTACATCAAATACATAGTATGTGTACATAATCTGTATGTGAATGTAGTTATACATATATTTCTTCACAATATTTTAAACTGTGAAGAACTTTATCATACAATAAACTTAAGAGGTGTCAAAAGACCCAAATTAGGTGCATTTACCTTATTGACATAACCATTGCTTTAAATGTTTAGACAATAGAATATTGAATTTATGCTCTATTTTTGTTTAAGCAGCACTTAATGTAAAAATGCCACAGGCAGTCGAGTCCAGATTTCAGAAAATACGTACTTTAGAGTTCACCTTTGGTAAAAGTTTTGGTTCAAGAGAATAGTTGTTTAAAAGTTTATTCAGATTCTTACCTTGAGCTAAAAAAGGTAACATTGCTGCCCCTTATACACATGCTGCAGCTTGATGATAAATAATATTTTGATTCATTCTGAAGAACCAGTCAATGTTTAAGGAAGTTGTTTAATATGTTGGGGTGTGTGTGTGCGCGCGCAAGTATATCTGAGTCTACCCTCTCCCCCCAAAATAACACTACAGGGATTTTATCAAATTAGATTTCATCTATAATTAGGAAAATCATTTAGTGTGTGACTTACAGATTAAGAAGTGGTATAGTCAGAACATTTCACTCACTTTTATTGGGTTTTATTAAATAGGTAAGATCAACCTCTTTATGGAAGTAGGAGAAATAGCCAAAGTTGAGGATTTTATGTATGTTTTTCTGTTTCCCTAGAAAATAGCAGTTAATTGTGTGTTTTTTTGGGGGGGGAGGGGAATAAAGATTGCCTTCTATATAATTTTTGGATTATATAAACTTGCAAAAATGAAAAGAGCCCACTTTACTATACTCAGCCTGTTACTTTAATGACGTGAGCAGAATGCCTTATTTTGTAATCTTGTTTAACTTGTTGCTGTGGGTACTTGAATTCCTGTGGCACTAGTTAAGTAAGTTAAAAATAAAGTTAAACCCTCTCATTATTAAAGAGGAAGGTGATGGTGATGTCTATAATACAATATAAACCATAATTGTGATTTACCTTAAATAGGTATGACTCTTATGGGATATACAGTATAGTTTTGTGAATTCTTTACATGATAGCATTATCTTTTTATAATTTTTTTTCCCTGAGATAAATGCATAGTTTTATTCTATGGGGAATAGACACAGCTTTTTGAAATAATACTGAAAACCTCAAAGATCATCTTGATTCTTAATTTTTGCCTTTTGCATAAGCGTCTTTATAACATGTATCTTTAAAATAATTACTAAGTCTTTAGGAATGTGTAACCAGAACTGTTAGTATTGCTTATAAAACCTTAGTTAGGTTCAATATATACATGTATATGTCGATGTATAGGTAAGTAGATTTGCATTTTGTCTTGTAAAATTTTATTTGAATGAATTCTTCCTGTAGGTAATGGGAAACAAAATTAATAATTCATGTGCCACTCATAGCATTTCTATATTTGAATATAGCCCAACATTGAAACTTCTAATTCTAAAATTAAACCAGCAGCCTATTACAAGCACATTCTTTGATTGGGTCATTGGTTATAAACTTACTAAATGCAGAGAAGACAAACCAGTTTTAGGAAACTTCTGAGTCGGTGGGACACTGTTGATTAATTAATATTGTACTGTATGAATTAAGTGATGCTTTAACTTGAGATTTTTACATTTTAAAGTTAAAATATGGGCATTATGTCAGCACACTTAAGGGCATTATGTCAGCAAGTTAAAATGTTCTTCCCCCTTCCCCCCCCTCCGTGCTTTTAATGTGTCTCTTTACATGATCTGAGAAGAGAATTCAAGCTTTTAGAGAGAAATAGCTGAGGGAAATGGGTAACATTTTCTTGGAATGCAGCTTTTTCTTATGGCCATGGTTTAATTGCAGATTAAAAATTAGAAGGATTAAGTGTATAGTTTTCATATCAACATTTCAAGAAATTACCATTGTAACTTGATAAGATATGAGTTATTTTATGTAAACATCATTGCAAGGCAAGGTGTAGAAGCTCAGCTAGATTTATTACTGTGCACGAGAGTAAGTACCTATCTCAACTATTCTTTTTCTTTTCGAATATAAAGTTTGCTGAATGTACAAGAAGAGTTTATCACTTAGGATATAGAATTTTTTTAGGGGTTGGGGGGAGGAGTTCTGTAAAGAAATGACCTATAGGCAAAGATTATCTTGATTTGATCTGAAACAAAACTTGAAGCTATTCTTGGACTAACATGGAAAAATAAAATGGCTATTGTTTAAAAAAAATGGTGAAAATACATGTTGACAAGATATGAATTAAGTTTATTTTCTACAAACTGTTACTGATGAGGACATGGGTAATACCTTCCATGTTTCGGAAAAGGAATCTGTATATGGGGGCGGGGATAATAAATATTTCTAACCAAATGTGGTTTTGTTATCTTTCTATCTTGACGTTTTTGTAAGACCATTTGTAATTTATCTTACACCTTTCCTTGAATGTAGCAGGATCTCTTATGTAAATCTTTAATTTAGCATAGGAGAATGTCTGTGCAGAATTTTTTTTTTAACAGTTTTAAAAATACATTTTTGATTTCAGAGAGTAAGGGAGAGGGGGAGAGAGATTGAAACATCATTGATGAGAATCATTGATTGGCTGCCTCCTGTAGACCCTGTACTGAGAATTGAGCCCACAACCCGGGTATGTATGCCCTTGACCAGAATTGAACCGGGACCTTTCAGTCTGCAAGCCAACACTCTTACCCACTGAGCCAAACAGGCTAGGGTGCTCTTTTTTTAGAAGAAGGTTTTAGAGTTTGTTTAGAGATTTAAGCAAGGATTGTTTTCTACAGTGCCAGTTCACTGTACGTATCTGATAAGGTAGTCTTTCTGGGAAGGAATTGGGGAAGGGGGCGGCGGAGGGGCGGGGGGGGCGGGGACTTGATCTAGTCAAGAATCATTCTTGGCCATGAATGGGATAAGCATCCACCTCCACTCCTGACCCCCTTTCCTAGCGGTTGTGGCCATGCTGAGGAAGTAAAGGCACTTACTTAAGTCAGCATTCCCTGTGTGTGTTTTCCAGACCAGTAACATCCACCGTTTTTCTGGGGATACGAAGTGATGTTAGGTGGAAGAAAACAGGCTGCTTGTTTAAATACATTTGGAAATGCCAGGATATACAAGGTTACTGAGGCGTCTTGATGTCAGCCCTGTTCTCTGATGGGCGAATGTGCATTGTGAATCCTTTGAGATGGTGTTCAGTGGGATGCAGCATTCCCCAAACTTCCTCTGCCAACTTACCCCTCTTCTCTGTGCAAAGCACTTCTTGGGGCTCCCTGGAAGGGGAGCTTCCAGGACAGAAAACTGTGTAACCTACTTTGGGAGTGGGTCACGATGTTGACCATATTCTGTGGGTTGTTATATACATTTATGTTGTATTTCGTCCCCCTTTTTCTACAGTATAATAGGAAACTGAGCTTGAAATAAGTGTGTGGTTGACGGAAAATAGGTTAAATTCCTTCTGAATCTGGAAGTGTTGCACGAATAGAGACAGCCAATTCATGGATCTGGTTTCAGTTTTTACACTCGGTTGGACCTGTTAACATTTTGACATTAACTTTCTTAATTGTTTGTCTGTCTAAAAGTTTATTTAACTGGCCAGTGCACTGGCAGCCATATGAGAGTTGCTCTTCACAGTGGGGAAGTTGGTTGCCCTGGCTTGGTTTTTCAGACACTGTACGTATCTGATCAGAGGATCAGAGCCACTTAGAACACCACGGGGAATGTGTGTAGTAGCGGGAAGGGTAGTCTTGGAGGAGGTGCAGAACCTCTGCAGATACTTTCAGTGGGCACATAATGGATAAGTAAGGCTGACTCTGGTGACCTCGACCTTCAGATTCCACTGATTTCCAGTAACGTCCTCAGGAGAATCTAAGCAAGTGATAAAAGATGACCAAGTCCACATCCCATTACCAGCGCCTCAAGAAAGCATGGGGAAAGTCCTCAGTGTTCTGGGGAGCTCTCATTGCCCACGATGTGCATCTGCAACGTAGGGTGTAGGGCAGAAACAATCGGCGTGGCGCTTCGAGCTAGTAAAAAGTAAGTCCCTGAAAGGGAAGGAAGAATTCCCTGTCTTTTGAGATTTAAATATTCTCAACATGGACAGAGGACTGAGGATTCCTTTCTAGTTAAGATTGTGCTTTTCAATGACCTTGCTTTTCAGTTCCTTTCTATAAAGTGAGGGATTGACTATGCCCTCCAGCAACCTTCTAGGGCTAACAGTTGTGATATGATGATATGTTAACAACACAGCTGAGAAGATGATAGAATGTGTTGGTGGGCAGAAACATAGCTGCTGTAGCTAAAGGTTGACAGATTGCCTTGCCTTCATCTGGTTGACATTGCACACAGCTGGCCATCTGCCCTGGTGGTGTGACTCCCTCCTCCTTTGCCCTGACTCAATGCTCAGGGCTCCTGGTACCTTTATTCACGGTCACCCCCTCAAGACTCTGGAGCAGCATGTATGCAGGTGGAGGAGTTGTATTCAGGTTTTTCATATCCCTCAGGTTCCAACGCCCGGTGAAACGGGGGAAGGTCAGAAAGGATGAACGGGGGGAAACCCCTGGCACTGAGCTCACTTGTCATTTCTCCAGTAGGTTCTGCATTTTTAGGTGAACAGTTTATGCTCGAAATGAGCTCTCTCCTGCACTGGAGCACCTTCCCATTTCGATCCTAACAAAAACGTCAATTTTTGTAGCAAACAGTGTAAAATATTTTGGAACTGATTCACTCATTTCTTCCCCTACTTCTTTTTAATTCCCTCAAGGACGTCAGGAACATTTTTACCATATAAAACCAAAACTTTCATCTGTTGACACTTCCAAGACTCTTAGCTGGCAAAGTCAAAAGATTTTTATAGTGAACACTCACCTATATTTTACCATTAACATGTACTTGTTTATTACATATCTATATTTCCATTCATTCATTTTGGGGTTTTAGAAAATGCATTTCGAAGTAAATTGCAGTCATCAATAACCCGTCCCCTAAAATTTTCAGTGTACATGAAATTTATTAGAATTGAGTATTAATTTACAGTTTGTTCTTTTGATGCTGATTATGAATCTGGGCCCAGTTAACCATAATATACTTTCCAGGAAGTATATATATTTTTTCTTTATTGATTAAGGTGTCATATATATATATTTTTTTAAATATGGTTTTATTGATTCAGAGAGAGGAAAGGGAAAGAAGGAGAGAAATATTAATCAGCTGCCTCCTGCATGCTGCCTACTAGGGATCAAGCCCACAATCCACGCATATGCCCTGACCGGTAATCGAACTGGAGACCTCCTGGTTCATGGAACGATGTTCAATCACTGAGCCACACCACTCAGCCCCAGCAGGTCTATTCTTTCTTGGGGCTCACACCCACGAGGGAAAGATCTGTTTTAGGCCTCTCACCTTGCTTGTAGATGTCTTCTCTTCTTATGTCTTCACACCATCTTCCATCTGTATGCGTCTGTGTCCAAATTTCCTGTTCTTATAAGGATACCAGACTGGATTAGAGCTCTTCCTAAGTGACTTTGCTGTAACTTAATTACCTCTTTAAAGAGCCCATCTTCAAATATAGTTAATGTTCTTAGGTACTTGGATTTAGAACTTCAACATACAGATTTTTTGGGAAGTCACAGTTGAGCCCACAGCACTTGGGAACCCTGGTCATGTAGTTTGTGGGTCTGTCTTTCCCCCAAGTCCCCAATTGTGAACCTATAGAGAGGTCAGAGACTGGCTCTTTCTTGCTTTTATAGTCTGGTGTCTTAAAAAAATGCCCAACAGTCTCTCAATAAATTATTTAAATAGATTGACTAATTGATGGAGGAGCTTTCTGATATATTTTTTAATTTTTATTTTTATTAATGTATTACATGTGTACATATCTTCCCATTGCCCTCCTCCCCCATCCCCATGCATGCCCTAACCCTCCAGTGTCTTGTGTTCATTGGTTATGCTTATGTGCATGGTTACAAGTCCTTCGGTTGATCTCTTATCTACCACACCTCTCCCTAACCTTCCCACTGTAGTTTGACAGTCTGTTTGATGCTTTACTGCCTCAGAATCTATCTTTTTGTTCATCAGTTTATAATGTTCTTTGTTATCCATAAATGAGTGAGATGATACGGTATTTTTCTTTCATTGACTGGCTTATTTCACTTAGCATAATGCTCTCCAAGCTTTCTGATATTTTATTGGAGTTATGATATTAAAAATCTTGTGTGTGTGTATGTGCGTGTGTGAGTGTGTATGTGTGTGCAAAGCACACATCTCCAAGCTCAGTGTAGTCCCAGGCCTTTGTTGGAGGAAGTCTGATGTAGGACACTGACTGGCTGAGGTCTTACTACCTCGTGTTGCTCTAGATTTCTGAATTGCTTCATCCTGCTAGCTTCTTTTGTGCAGTGTGTGCGGATAGTGGGAGCATTCTTCTGGGTCATAAAAGAGGCTTGACATGTAAACACTTTCAGAACTTGTTTATTTTCTTCTTTTCTGTCTGTTTTTGAAAATAAAAAAACAACAACCTTGCTTTCTTAATCGTAGCAGAGCATTCCAGGTGTATTTTTAAGCGCTCAAAGTCAGACTGTAATAAACAGATAACTGTCACTAACAGGTATCACGCTTTATTTGCTAGGGATTTTCTGTTGTTGCTTTTCAATTTAGTGGACAGTTGAATTACAGGTTGCCACGGCAACCTACCCATTGCCCAAACTGCCTGGGCCTTAAAGACCCAGAAACACAGAAAGCATATTTGGCTTTATTCTATAGAGCTGGCATTATTGTAAAACAGAGCAAGTGAATGCTGAATTAGAGCAGACATCCTTCGCCTGCCTCTTTTCCCTCCCCGCCCCTCCTGTGGTTTCTGTGTTTACCAGGCTCCTGAATAACCCAGTGTTAGGAATTGTATAACTTGGTCTCTGGAGTTCTTTCAAGAATATAACCATGTTTCTGTCTCCTGTGCAGATCCGTTACCTTTGTTGGTAACATGCTGTGGGAGTTAAGAAGCTCTGGGGCCCTGGCTAGTGTGGCTCCATTGCTTGTAGCATCGTCCCCAGTACACAGAAAGGTGGTCGGTTCAGTTCCTGGTCAGGGTACATACCCAGGTTGTGAGTTCGATCCCGTCTCTCTCTCCTCCTCTTTCCACCCCCCTCTTTCTAAAATCATTTTTTTTTTAAAGGGAGCTTTGGGGATGGTTGACATAAATGCAGTTAAACTCCTTCTCCAATGATCAGCTTCTCTCCTTTGTGTGACCTCACTTCTTTCATTTAGATGGGGCATCGGATTAGAAGTTGTCAAAGAGCCCTAGCCGGTTTGACTTAGTGGCTAGAGCGTCGGCCTGTGGACTGAAGGGTCCCAGGTTCGATTCTGGTCAAGGGCGCACACCTTGGCAGGCTCCTCCCCAGCCCAGGCCCTTGGCAGGGCTCGGGAGAAAACCAATCGATGTGTTTCTCTCACATCGATGTTTCTCTTGGCCTTTCCCTCTCTCTTCCACTCTCTCTAAAATTCAATGGAAAAATATCCTTGGGTGAGGATTACAAACAACAACAACAAAAAGAAGGAATTCTTACCATTTGCAGCAACCTGGATGGAACGGGAGAGCATTATGCTAAGTGAAATAAACCAGTCAATGAAAGAAAAACACCACATGATCTCATTCATTTATGGATAATAAAGAATATTATAAACTGATGAACAAAAGGATAGATACAGAAGCAGTAAAGCATCAAACAGACTGTCAAATTACAGTGGGAAGGTTAAGGAGAGATGGGGTAGATAAGAGATCAACTGAAGGACTTGTATGCATGCACATAAGCATAACCAATGGACACAAGACACTGGGGGGATAGGGTATGCATGTTGGAATGGG
>JAAGEH010000125.1:23355348-23693319 GCA_011751065.1 Lasiurus cinereus
GGGGGGATAGGGTATGCATGTTGGAATGGGGGGGCAATGGGAAGATATGTATATATGTAATACATTAATAAATAATAAAATAAAAAAAGAAAGTGCCAAGGAACTAGAAGACTAGTTCTTGAGACAGTTTCAATTTAAGGGGAGCCAGAAAGGCCTGGCAGAGCTGGGGACCCATTCTTGGTTATGCCAAGAAATTACTGGCTCTGCTTGAGAAAACACTGGAAATTCTGGCAATTTCTCTAGATGGCTTTTCTCACTCCTCTGAGCTTTGCCCATAGCCCCATAGCCACTGTGTGCATTGTGTTACCAAGCTAATTACAGCAGATCTCAGAGCCCCGGGAAGGCTGATACACTGATAAGCTCGTTTCTGAGCATTCCTTGAGCCTGGGGTGCATTTCTTATCTGCAGAAATTGCAACTGCCTCAAGTTTGCTGGATATCCAAGTCTGGATCCCGCTTCTTTTGTGTGGTTGTTGTTAATTCTCACTCGAGGATATTTTTCCATTGATTTTCAGGAAGAGTGGAAGAGAAAGGTAAAGACAGAAACATTGTACATTCCCTGGACCAGAAATGAACCCGGGACCCTTCAGGCTGCAGGCTGACACTCTATTCATTGAGCAAACCAGCTAGGGCGTGGAGTCCACTTCTTATTTTACTAGTATTTTATTTATTTGTATTTAAAAAAATCTTTTTACATGCAATAAACATGAATATTTCAAGAAAAACTATTTTAAATATAATAAAGTTACATGCAATAAACATTAATATTTCAAGGAGAAAGATTTAAAATATATAATATTGCTTTTAAAAAAATTTATATATTTTATTGACTTTTTACAGGGAAGAAAGGAGAGGGATAGAGAGTTAGAAACATCAATCAGCTACTTTTTGCACACCTCCTACTGGGGATATGCCTGCAACCAAGGTGCATGCCCTTGACAGGAATCGAACCTGGGACCCTTCAGTCTGCAGGCCAATGCTCTAGCCACTGAGCCAAACTGGTTAGGGTTAAAATATAATAATATTATCAAAACTATACTAACATAGTATAATATCACAAAAGCTATAGGAAAAATCCTGCAAATAACAGGATTACTTCTATTCTAAAATATTTTCTTTTTCCTCTGGCTCTATTTTGGTTCATCAGTTTGGATTCCACTTCTTTTTTTAAATTAATTTAAAAAATATAATTTATTGATTTTTTTTTATAGAGAGGAGGGGAGAGGGATAGAGAATTAGAAACACTGATGAGAGGGAAACATCGATCAGCTGCTTCCTACTGGGGATGTGCCCACAACCAAGGTACATGCCCTTGAACCGGAATCAAGTCCACAGGCCGGCGCTCTGTCCACTAAGTCAAACCGGTTAGTGCTGGGTTCCACTTCTTGATGGAAGGAGCTATCAGGGCACATTGCTAGGGTGCAGGTACAAGGTGGGGGAGAATTGGTAGCTGTTATTTCAGTGGACCACAAGGGGGTTGCATTCTTTGTTGGTGAACACATACCTCACCTTGTGTATGGATCACCAGCAGGAACATGTCCCAGGCTGCTGTTGGAAATGTGTCTGAGAAACTGGGTGCTGTGAATGTATTGGAGTAACAGGGGGGCCCTGAAAATGAGGATTTTGAGTTCCGTTGAGATGGCAAGTCAGCAGTTGGCGAGGAGCTTTTCCTAAAAACTGTTGTTGCCAAAAGTTGCTGTGGCATTTGCCTTTGTGAAGTGTGTGTGTGTGCACACTCTTCAATATCTCAGATATAGAATAAGGCCATCTAGTTAGTTTACCTAAAAAGGTAACTGCTAGTAAATGAAATCTGTAGAATATACTAATGATTATGGTAAGGTATAAAACTGTTATGCAGAGTCAGATCGCTTGATAACAAAGTGCCACAGAGCAGATGGCTTAAACCACAGAAATGTATTTCTCACAGTTCTGGAAACTGGGGAGTCTGAGATGAGGGGGCCAGCTCACACAGTTTCTGGTGAGGACTCTTTGCCTTGCTTGCAGACACTGTTTTCTTACTGTATTCTCACTTGGTGGAGAGGGGGCACAATGAGGAGGGGGGAGAAAGAGAGGAGAGAAAACCCCCACTCTCTGCCTATAAAGGGCACTGATTTCATCATGAGGGCCCCATCCATATGACCTCATCTGAACCTACTGACTTTCCAAAGGCCCTCAGCTTGAAATACCATCACACTGACATTTAGGACTTCAACATGTGAATTTGGAAGGTAGGGGGACAGGGATGGGACCTAAAAGCATTCAGTCCATAACGAGTTACAAACAAAGTCAGATTTTCTGGTTTACATTTATTGGAGAGTGTGCACTATGAATGTTTTAGAGAGATTTGAGAATACATCACCTATTTTTAAAAGGCTTGCATGTGGAAAGGTAATTAAATTTTGTAGTGTCTCAGAAAAAGAATTGGGAATCACAGATAAATGCTCTCAAAACTACAGAAAACTGGCCTCAGTTTACGATGAGAAAGACCTTTGGAATTATCTGGGATCTCTGTAATGGGGGAAATAGACTGCCATGTGAGGGCAGAGGCGCCATGTCATTAGCTGTTTCAGACAAAGGCCTTGCTGGCCTTGTTGCAATTTTGTAAACTTGTGTGTGGGTGTGTTGCTCTATTTATTGGTAGAGAAGGCTGATTGTGTGTGTGTGTGTGTGTGGGGGGGGATAGGGGTTGCAGAGCTGCACTGAGGTTCCTTACAGGGGATCTTTTCCAATTCTAGTCCTGACTTTAGATTTGTGAAAGGTAGTTGGTGGAGTGGAAAGTGCATGGATTTCAGAGTCAGACAGACTTGGAGGAATCCTGGCTTCAAGATCTGGGGCAAGATACTCAACCTCACTGAGTTTGTTTTCACATCTGCAAAATGGGCAGGTTTTAAGGATTAGAGAAAATAGTTGTTGAATACCTAGAACAGTTCTTAGCATATCATAGGTGGTAAAAATGCTGACTATTATATATTTAGAATAATCTGTATTAATTCTTCAACTATATTTTGGAAATCTATTATGCAAACCTGGAAATGTGTATTTTTTTTTCTTTTTCTTTCAAGGAGCTTTTCAGTTATTGGGAGACATATATAAACAATTAAATTACAGTTTTAGAAATGCTTGCACAGAATATTATCTATCTATAAATATTTGTTGAGCATCTTGTCTATGTGGGACATTTTGCTAAGTATTTGGTAGGTGGTGGTAAAAATACAGTTTTACTGTACTATGGATTTCATTGTACTATTAGGGTAATGTATAGTGACTTCTGCAAGATATTTAGGGGAAGGGCCATATAAAGAAGAGTACACCTGTCGTTTCTGAAGACTGTGTACCTGGCATGAGAAAATGGGCACCAGAACCCAATTCTTTTATCCTTTGCTAACCCAGTCTGTATGACCTGTTATTTCTCATTTACTCAGCAGGCGGCGCTCTAGCACCAGGAAATTGCAAAGTAACAATTTAGCAAAACAAGGACTTTTGGGGTTAATGTTTGTTTTTCAGGCAAAAAAGGAAAGGTGTTAGGAAAAATAAACAGTTTATCAGGCGTTGCCGCAAAGACACTTGAGGAGAAAGACACGCTGTCGCTTCAAGGACAGGAAGTAAATTCCCTGCATTTTGTAGATGCATCAGACGCTGGGTGCGTGCCTTATAAGAAAAACAAAAAAACAAAACAAAACAAAAATCATCACGAAACGAGGAAGGAAAGAAAAACAGCGGAGATAAAAGAGAAGATTAAGAACGTAGAAAACAATGGAAATCATCTGCAAGCCAGTATGGAGGAGTATAGTCTTTGGGAGCTGGATGTGGACGGGTATTGTGGCAATGGGAAAGAATGAAAACTACTGAAATGTAATTGAGACTCATTGCAAGTACTCAGATGTGCCATTTACACTCGATGCCAGATTTCCTGCGTAATTGCTTTCAGCTGCCCAGCCCACATCCAGTTCTTGTTTTGTAGCATTCAACATTTTGAGGTCTTCAGCACATGGACTTTTGCACCTAATGACAAGTGCCTGATTTCTGGATCAAAATTACTTCATTGTTTTCCAAATTTGCAAGTTAGAAAAACAGAACAGCTGAGTTGGGAACTAAGTTTTAGTGTAAGGGATTGGGGCAGGCACCGCTGACAAAAGAAAAAGAAATGCACTCACTGGGAAATTGGTTGGGGTTTTGATTGGCCATGTGTGTTCACCTCGATAGGTTTAGGGAAGATGCTCCCACTTGAATCTTCACTTCCTCCACTTGGCTATTCAAGTGGCTCTTTCAAGAGGGATAGAGAGTTAGAAACATCAATGAGAGAGAGACATCGATCAGCCGCCTCCTGCACGTCCCCTACTGGAGATGTGCCTGCAACCAAGGTACATGCCCTTGACCGGAATCGAACCTGGGACCTTTCAGTCTACAGGCCGACGCTCTATCCACTGAGCCAAACCGGTTTCGGCTCGACATTCTTAATCTTCTCACTTAATCGTCCCATACTCTTCCGACTCAACGTGTGTGGAACCCGAGTCTTGAAGAGCTGGGGAATTTTCTGAAGGCAAACATCTAGCCAGTGGCTGACCTGGAATTTGGGCCTAGGTGAGCTTGACTGCGAAGACTGCATGCCAGAGGGGGGGACTTCACAACATTCCCCACAGTTCAACTTATTGAATTTTCACAGATTTCAGTTCATAGGAACCTTACGTGACTGACCACAAGCAAACGCCTTAGTTTTTAGACCTAAGTCTCTCCGTCTCTCAGGAGATCAGTACCTGTCTCACGTGTAGGGATTAGGTGGACTGATGTGTGTTGAAATGCCCAGAATAGTGTCTGGCACACAGTAGGTGCTTATTAAAGCTGAACTTCCTTTCCTTTCCTTAAAACATTGAAGTAGTTAATCCAAGTTCATCTTAGAAATAAGTGTGAAAGCTATGACGAGGGCAGAGACAGCCAGATTCTGACTTACCCTAGTGGGAAGGATGGCAGACATTCTGACTGCCAGCCAACAAGATCTGCTTGAATCCCTTAGAATTCTCCAGATGGAGCCTAAGGTTGCATTTGCCTCCTGTCACCTAGGCCAGTGGTCGGCAAACTCATTAGTCAGCAGAGCCAAACATCAACAGTGCAAAAGATAGAAATTTCTTTTGAGAGCCCAAAACCGACCTCTGCGCACGGGCCACGAAGTTTCAGTCGCACTGTACCTGCGCCCCCGCACGTGGTATTTTGTGGAAGAGCCACACTCAAGGGGCCAAAGAGCCGCGTGTGGCTCGCGAGCTGCGGTTGGCCGACCACTGGCCTAGGCCCTCTGATCTCAGTGGCTGGCTGGCCTGAACACCTGTTCTCACCGGCATAACCAAACAGACTGGATGCTCTCTGGGTGAGCTGCCCAGGAGCCCAATGTATTCCCATGCCTCTCTTGGTTTGAAATTCCATCAACTGCCCCCACACCTTCTCCTGGCAGTTTCATTATCTCTGTTATTTCTGCTTCTGTTTCTTTTGACTGATTTTGCTCCTGGATGTGAGTCACCTTCTCCTGCTTCTATGCATGTCTGCTCATTTTAAAATTAGATGTTGACATCCGGAACGACATTTCATTGGGTGCTTGGATGTTGCTGTCTACACAGAGGTTGACGTTTGCCTCTCTCGGCAGTAAACGCATGTGCAGATCAGCGTGGTCCGCTCTAGGCTTGTTTTGAAGCTTTGCTTGTTTGGGTCCAGAGTAGCCTTTGCTCTACTATTAGAGTGTAACACTTCTGGGGTCACTCTGAATGGCCTTGTACTCAATGAGTTTTCACTCTGGGTAGGGAGAGTGCGAAACATCTTCCAGCCCTGAATGGGTTCTGGAAATTGTTCAAGTTATAGCTACCTGACAGCTGTCCTGTGTTTTTTATTTCTTAATATATTTTAACAAATATATTTTATTCATTTTTTTTTTTTACAGAGAGGAAGGAAGAAGGGTAGAGAGTTAGGAACATCGATCAGCTGCTTCCTGCACACCCCCTACTGGGGATGTGCCCGCAACTAAGATACATGCCCTTGACTGGAATCGAACCTGGGATTCTTCCTTCAGTCCACAGGCTGACGCTCTATCCACGGAGCCAAACCAGCCAGGGCTAAATATATTTTTTTATTGATTCCAGAGAGGAAGGGAGAGGGAGAGAGAAACATTAATGATGAGAATCACTGGTTGGCTGCCTCCTGCATACCCCACACTGAGGATCGAGCCTGCAACCCGGCGTGTGCCCTGATCCGGAGTTGAATCCTGACCTCCTGGTTCATAGGTCGATACTCAACCACTGAGCCACGGCTGTCCTGTTTTGGCTTTGTGGAGCTTCACCTGAGTGTGTGCAGATTAGTATTCAAAGACTCGAGGAGCCCCCTCTTCAGATTTCTGGGAAACTTTCTCGGCATAGCTCCCTCCTCTCTGGGCTCTGCCCCATAAATTCCAGCTACCTCAGCCTCCCCAAGCACCTGTATTTGTCTCCTCAACTCAGTGCGTCTCCCACTTTCTCTCTGGATTCTTTTACTTGCACCGAAGTCCAGAAATTGCCTTTAAGCAGAAAATCAGGACAATTGTAGGGAGGGGTCAGCTTGTTTATTTTCTTCTCTCAGAGATCATAGTCCTGCTCTGGCTGCTGTCAACTGTTTCATACATGGTGTCCAGGTTTCCATTAGTTTCTCGTGGGAAGGTGTGACCTGTACGCTTTACTGCTCCATGGCTGGATGTAGCAATCTGCACACTTTCACTTGGTGGATTCTGACCTGCCCCGCTTCTGAGGCTCAGTTCAGCCACCATCTCCCCTGGGAAATCCTTTGGGTTCCCACCAGTCTGGCTGAGTGCTCCTTCATCAGCTTATTTATGCTCCTCCCAAGCCCCCCTCCTAGCGCTCCCTCACCCCCCGCCCCCAGACTGTGAGTGTCTTAAGGCATGGATTGCAATACCTCAGGATCTTCAGCCCCTAGCATGGCACTTAGAACATAGTAGTGCCCGATAAATACGCATTGACTAAACGGAACAATGACAGGGAAAACGGTGTTTTTTGACTTTAAGGTCTGCCAAGAGTGCTCCCCATTCATCTTCTACTTCTAAGTCTCCTTTTTCCTGGCCTTTCGAATTGAAGAACAAATTGCTATATCCCTGCCCAACCCCAACCTGCACAGGAAATACGGTGGAATTCTACTCTAAGTCATGCCTATCATGGGGTAGAAATGATCGAGTGTCCATCAACCAAGGTGTGTGGTCTTGCCATAAATAGGGTTGCCAGATTTAGCAAGCAAGCAAACAGACCATTATGAAAAGCAAGAGTCCCAGTTAAATTTGAATTTCAGATGCAATATTTGGGTTATGCTTTTACTAAAAAATGATTTTTGTTCTCCTGAACAAGTTTAACTAGGCGTCATGTATTTTGTCTGGCAGCGCTGCTCTGGGAAGCAGCCGCTCAGCCAGGACGCTGTTCTCACCGATGGAACATGGTCAGACATGACGTGTAATGTGTGATGCACGTCACTTCCCGGCTACGGTGGTCCAGGTGTGTGGTCTCCACCCTCTCTTTCCACTTCTGTGGATTTGGCTAAGGTGTTGCACTGCCTGTTTGATACCTCCAGTCGTATATGTCAAGATGCCTCCAACTCCATATGTCCAAACCGGAATTCGTGGCTTTCCCAGCGGCATGCTGGTCCTGTGCTCTTCATCTTGGTGAATGGTACAGCCATCCATCCATTCTCCACACCTCCTTTTTCTCACTCTCAGTACCCACTCCACTATCAACTCATGTATATTTTACCTCTCAAATGTCTTCATCAGTCCAGCTTTTTCCGTTTTCATTGCTACCACCCTGGCCCAGGCTATTAATATCTTTCGTATGGATTGCTGCGATGGCCTACATTCTACGTTTTTCTACCTTGCAGCCAGAGTTGATTTTTTCAAAACCACATCTCCTCTTGCCACTCCTCTGGCTAAAACTCTCAGTGGATTCCCATTGCTTTTAGGATAGGGATGGGGACAATGAATGTGAGCAGCAAGCCCTGCCTGATCTGGCCGTGGCCTGCATTTCCAGCTCCTTTCAGTTCACGCTTCCTCCTGTTCTGCGTTCCAGCCACACTGGCCCCCCTCCACGTCCTTCGCACAGTCTTCTCCAAGAGCCTTTGCACATGCTGCCTTTCAGCTCTTTTTTAAAAAAATATATTTTATTGATTTTTTACAGAGAGGAAGGGAGAGGGATAGAGAGTTAGAAACATCGATGAGAGAGAAACATCGATCAGCTGCCTCCTGCATGTCCCCCACTGGGGATGTGCCCATAACCAAGGTACATGCCCTTGATCGGAATCGAACCTGGGACCTTTCAGTCCACAGACCGACGCTCTATCCACTGAGCCAAACCGGTTTCGGCACCTTTCAGCTCTTAACAGAGCAAATCCTTATTATTTTTTAAAATTTTATTTATTTATTTAAAACATAGGTTTTTATTGATTTTGGAGAGAATGGAAGGGAGAGGGAAGAAGGGAAGGAGAGAGAGAGAGAGAGAACCATTGGCTGCCTCCTACTGGGATAACCATCCATCCATCTTGCACGCACACCCCCTACTAGGGATCAATCAAGCATGTGCACTGATTTACAGTCAACCAGTGACGTCTTGGGGCACGGTCAACCAACTGAACCACAATGGCCAGGGCTCCTTATTCGTTTTTTTTGGGATTTTAAGACTCAGTTCGTCTTCAGGAAAGCTTTCCCAGCTTTCCTAAATCAATTCCCACTCTTGAAATCTCATGGTAGAGAGCAGCACTTTTTTTTTTTTTTTGGTAGCTCCTGCTACAGTAGTGGTTTTATTTATCTGTGTGGTTCTCTGACTTAATATCTGTTTTCTCACCTGTTAGCTCTGTGAGGACAGAACATGTCTCTTTTCTTTAGAGCTTATCACTAGATCTGTGGTAAATATTTGTGTCAGGGAGGGATTCAACTGAAATGTTCTCTGAATGAGTATCCAGTAGTCCCTAAGACATTTTGTGAATAATCCTTTCTTTCCCTACTGGTGTTAAGTACTATTATTATCTGAATGTATTCTGATCCATAATAGGTCTCTTTTAAAATTTCTTATTTTATTTCGTTTTTCTCTTTGTCTATTATTATATACCTTAAAGTTTTTTTGATTTCTGGTAGATCAAGTCTCACATACTGTTCTTCCATTTATTTATTTACTCATCACCCAAGGATACGTTTATTTAAAAAATTTTTTTAAAGTTAATAAATCTTTATTGTTCAGATTATTACAATTGTTCCTCTTTTTTTCTCCCCATAACTCCCTTCCACCCGGTTCCCACCCCACCCTCTACCTGTGTACTCAGCAGTCAGTCCTCCGGACCTCTGCCTTTCGCAGCTCTTGTGAGTCTCCATGTGCTTTCTTTTCCTGACAGTCCAGCTTCCCCTCAATGAGTCTCACCCGGGACTGGAGTTCAGTGCAGTCGGGAGCTTCCTTTTCCTTCCCTCTTGAGAAAGCCAGCCATGCTTTCAGCTGCCCATCCTCTCCGCATGCGCGTCTCTCTACCTCAACTTTTTGCAGCTCCTCTGAGTGTGCTTTTCTCTTTCCTTCTAGTTGTAGAATTTCCACTCAGTCAGCCTTCTTGTGGTTCTGGATGATGTCCGTTCTGTCTTTTAGTTGTAGTTTTGATATTTTTGTGTGAGCCAGCAGTTTAGAGGTTTACCTGTGCCGCCATATTGGTTTCTCTGTTTATTTTAAAAAAATTCTTTAAAAATGAACATGTGTTAAAGGTTTTTGTTGTTTTTTTTTGTTTGTTTTTTAAATATCTTTTCAGAGAGGAAGGGAAAAGGGAAGAGAGATAGAAACATCAATGATGAGAGAGAATCATTGATCAGCTGCCTCTTTAGGCACAACACTGGGGACCAAGCTGGAAACCTGAGCATTTGCCCTTGGCCGGAATTGCCCATCGATCTGCAGGCCAATTCTCTATCCACTGAGCCAAACCAGCTAGGGCCCGAGAATATGTTTATTGATTTTAGAGAGAGGAAGGGAGAAAGCAAGAGAAACAATATGAGAGAGAAACATTGATGGGTTTCCTCCTGTACGCACCTTGCCAGGGGATTGAACTGCAGCTTAGGCATGTGCTCTGATTGGGAGTTGAACCGGCAACCTTTGGCATATGGAATGCTGCTTCCATCAACTGAGCACTAGATTTCCTAGCATTGTTTCTTTATTTCCACTACACAGTTTATATTTTTTATTGTCTTATCAAATTGGCTACCAGCTCACCCTGGCTGGTGTGGTTTAGTTGATAGAGCATTCTCTCATGCACCAAAGGGTTGCCGGTTCAGTTCCTGGTCAGGGCACATACCTAGGTTTCTGGTCTGATCCCGTGTGGGTGCATATGGGAGGCAACCAATTGACATTTCTCTCTCACATCCAACTTCCTCTCTCTCTCTCTCTCTCTCTCTCTCTCTCTCTCTCTCTCTCTCCCCCCTCTCTTTCCTCCTCTTCCTCTCAGTGGAAAAAATAGCCTCAGGTGAGAATTAAAAAAAAGATTTGCTTTGGATCTGGCCTTTTATGATTCTGTCTTTTACACTGAGTGGCCAGATTATTATGATCTCTGAATGCATAATAATCTGGCCACTTAGTATATGTATTAGAGGTCTGGTGCATGAATTCATGCATAGGTGGGGTCCGGCCAACCTGGCCAGGGGAAGGGGACATGGGCAGTTGGCCGGCCTGCCTGCTGGTTGAACTCCTGGTCGAGGGGACAATTTGAATTTTAGCCTTTTATTATATAGGATATACACTGAGTGGCCAGATTATTATGCGTTCAGAGATCATAATAATCTGTCCACTCAGTGTTTATCAGTTCTGTGTGTGTGTGTGTGTGTGTGAGAGAGAGAGAGAGAGAGAGAGAGAGAGAGAGAGAGAGAGATATGCTGTGAGATTTCCTCTAGAGTTGGAGCACAGAAAAGTCGTTGCTTCTTGCCCATTTCAGCCTGTCTGTTTCCTGTTAATCAAAGTGTGATTTAGGCAGATGAAGTCTTCACCTTGAGGCTCCTCCTGGGCTGACAGATGGCTTCCTCTCCTCTTGTTTGAAGGGTGGAAGTAAATTTGTACAAGTTTATTGAGAGCCAGAGAGTACATTTTTTTGTCCAGAGAAGGCATATTAAATAATTGGAAGAGATGAGACACGCACGATTCAAGTGCAAGAGAGAGTGTCGCTAATTAATTTGAGACTGAACCTGCAGGAAGCGCTTGAATGGAAGTGTGAGTCAGCACAGCCATTAATTAATCTGAGATTGGGCTCTCTTTTAAAGGGAAGATGCTGATTTTCAAGCCAGCACAGAAATAGAACAGTTCAGAGTTGGGTTGAATCAATACTACCCACTAGGCTCTGTTCGGTTGAACTGGGGAAGTGATTTATTAGAGGGTCCTTATAAAGAACCCTTTCTTTATTCATTATTAAAAATTAAATTTATTTTATTACCAAAGTTAAAACAGTCATTTAAGACACGGAGGCTTAAATAACAATTCCCATTGAGTTGGCTGGGCATTATAGGGTGACTGGGTGAGCTGTTTTTTCACTAGGAGATCCTGAGATTTTAGTATCTATACTAGTTGCCCTGCGTACGAATCCGTGCACCAGTAGCTTGCCAGTAGCTCGCTGCTGCCCTCCAGTGGCTCTCCACTCGCTGCCCTGCCTCTCCTGTAGCTCCCTCTGCCCGCCTCCCCGCCACTTCATAGCTTGCTGCCCTGCCTCTCCTGTAGCTCTCCTCTGCCTGCTTGTAGCTCTCTGCCCCACCCTCCTGCTGATCCGTGATTCAGTTGTTATGCGGTCAGTCATTATGCTTCATGGCATAATGACTATTTGCATATTACATCTTTATTATATAAGATGTCCTTTCGCAAAGGCTATTCAATTTCTTCCCAGAAGAATCTTTCTATCTCCTGCTTTGGGGTTCTCCATGTTGGTGGGAGTTTGGGGAGCTTGTCTGGGAAAGGCAGCTAGGAGGAGCTCTTATTACTTAGGAGGCAACTTTCACAAAATCCACCACCTTTGGCCCTGGAAAGGTAGCTCATTTAGTTAGAGCATCATCCCAATATGCCAAAGTTGTAGGTTTGATTCCTGGTTAGGACACATAAAAGAAATAACCAATGGCCCTAGCCAGTTTGGCTCAAAGGCCAGAATGTCAGCCTGCAGACTGAAGGGTCCCAGGTTCGATTCTGGTCAAGGGCACATGCCTGGGTTGTGGGTTTGATCCCCAGTAGCGGGTGTGCAGGAGGCAGCCAGTCAGTGATTCTCTCTCATCATTGAAGTTTCTATCTCTCTCTCCTTGTCTCTGAAATCAATACAAATATTTTAAAAAAAGGAATCAACTAATCACTGAGGAAAAGATACATTTAAAAACCCCCAACCAAATAAAGTGGAACAACAAATGGATGCCGCTATCTCTCTCAAATCAACAACAACAACAAATCCACCACTTTTAACTCAAAGCCTCACCCCAACTGTCCACTATTCCTGGTCCTGGTCATCAGGAGTCTGGAGCCTCCCTGATATATTTCTCCAGAGCGTAAGACATTCTTCCTCTGCAGGGATCAGAAAGAGGTAGGATCCTCAGCTCTAACTGTTCCTTCTGTAGACTTTCAGTCAAAACCTGTCTTCCCTTCTGCGATGTAGATGGGGATGGGACACCCAAATTGGCCCTTGAGAAGGACTTGTCCCAGCTGCTGTTGGCAGACAGTCTTCAGCTGCCATCCCTTCATGAACTGCCTCTGCTTAAGGTTGTCTCCTCCCTGGTGGCCCACAGCCAATGATGCATGGAGGTGGGACCCGGTGCAATTTCAGGGAGGAGGTATTTGATTATTTTTTGTATTTCTTTTTTGGCTAGCATTCTATTTAGGTTTATAATTTTTACTTTATTTCATCTTTTACCTAAATATTTTTTAAGAGTTTGCCTTTTTATGTGGAAAGAGTATTTGGCCAGGGGTGAGGGAAGGGGCTATTTTTGTTTTGTTTTGTGAATTTTAGGTTGTGTTACAATAAGACTTGCATACTTTTTGCTTTTTGGAGCCATTAGATTTTCTTTTTTTAAAATCTGATACATGGTTTTTTAAATCTGCCGTATTGTTTATTATGTTTTGTTTATTTGTAGACGTCTGAGGTATACTAGTATAAAAGACTTTTGTTTAATTATGTTTTTCTTTGTTCCTTCTCCTCCTCATGTCTTGAAAGGAGCATGTCTTACTTTGGTTCTCTGGAGGTTATCTTTACATTGAAAACAATTAATTTAATTTACATTTTATAAAGAGAAATGCAGCCCAGATGGTCCAGAACTGTAAAGCCAGGTACTCGATGCTATATAATTCGGTTGACTACAATAGGAGTAACAATTCCGCAAACTTTAGTGAGTTTCTGCTATGTGCTAGACACTCAGCAAGCCCTGGATGTTGAGGAGGTAAATGAGATACTTCTTACCCTCATGAGACTCATCATCTAGTGGTGGAGCTGACAAGTAAACGAGTTATAACTTTATGGTAAAGGTGATAATAGAGACACGTGCAGGTAGTCCCAATGGCCATCCCTCCCGGTCTTGTATAGTGCCCTCCCCTTGAATCTGGGTTGGTTTAACCCGTGACTCGTGTCTTGATAATAGAACACAACATAAATGACACCAATTTTGCTTTCATATTTTGATCCCTTTGACATTTTGGGCTGCATTCTGAGAAAATTTCTTTTATTTTTTTATTATTTTTATTTTTATTTTTTTATTTTATTGATTTTTTACAGAGAGGAAAGGAGAGGGATAGAAAGTCAGAAACATCGATGAGAGAGAGACATCAATCAGCCGCCTCCTGCACGCCCCACACTGGAGATGTGCCTGCAAGCAAGGTACATGCCCCTGACCAGAATCGAACCTGGGACCTTTCAGTCCGCAGGCCGACGCTCTATCCACTGAGCCAAACCAGTCTTGGCCTGAGAAAATTTCTTGACTTATTAATGGCTCCTCAACTGTATCCACTGTATTCTTATTTAACTTTTATGTTTTTCCAATAACTCTAATTGGTTTTTTCCTCAGTACCTGCTGCAGTTTCTATCTGTTTGTTCCATTAACTTTGTTTCCTTTGGTGTTAGTTCTGTTTGTTGAATTTAGCACCTCTTTTTCTTTTTTTTTGCTTTCTACAAATTTTAGAACATTATTGCTTCTGTACTCATCTGGATATTTGAGATTTCCTGTTTTATGTCATACTGCCTCTAATGGAGAGGTAAGATATGATTCTGGTGGGATATTAATACATGGTGAGATTCTAGAGAGATCCTGAGGTAATTCTGGGTCCCTCTGCACTGTGTGGTCTCTTTCATCCAAGCATCCATTCTTCTTCACTCTGCTTGACACAGTTGTATGGGATGAACACCTGGCTGCCTTACCTGTTAACCTCACCAGGTATGTGATCAGTTGCCTACCACCTCCCACCCCATCCTTCCTCTAGTTCTCCCCCCGACCTCTTTCTTTTGCTACCTATCAAACTTGAGCTATTCCTGGGCTGTTCCCACCTTCACAGAAACTCTCTCCCTTGCATGAATTATGCAGCAATTTCCTCATTGGATCTGATTGGATCAGCTTTCTGTCTTTGTTCCTGAGATGGTGATCTTTAAGAAAAATGACTCGGGTTCCACAGAAATAATGATCCCATGAAAGATTCTGAGGAAATGAGGAAGGCTGATCTCTTTCAGAGTGCAAAGTGATCTTGGAATGTAAAGAATTTCTTTGGGTTGAATTCCATGGAAGTTTGTCACTGACCTATGTTCCTGAACTATGAAACATGAATATTTGAGCTAAAAAATAGTTTCCCTTGATAAATAAACTATTAAGAAATACTTTGAAAAGAGATGACTTGGGCTAAAAATATAACCTGGAATTGAGAGCTGGCATGACAGGTAGGACATTCTGATTGTTCATTTCATCTGAGAATTCAGATCTGTTAAAATCATTTTGAAATTTGAGTGTAATAGAAATAAATGTGGGACTTGGAATTTAAAAGAACAATCACATCAGCATGGAATGGAGAAAATTCAATTTGGTAGTAATTTGTAAAAAGTTCTAGAGCATTGGTTTATTACAAGCTTTTAAAAAATTTAAAATTCTTTATTGTTTAAAGTATTACATATGTCTCTCCCCCCCCCCATTGACATCTCCCCTATTACAAGCTTTAAAAGGTGTGATTATTCAAATAGGTGAAATAGACTACATTACATACAGGTGAGAAAGACCCCCCCCCCATCACACACAGGTGAGACAGACCCCCATCACACACAGGTGAGACAGACCCCCATCACACACAGGTGAGACAGACCCCCAACACACACAGGTGAGACAGACCCCCATCACACACAGGTGAGACAGACTCCCCAGCACACACAGGTGAGACAGACCCCCAACACACACAAGTGAGACAGACTCCCCATCACACACAGGTGAGACAGACTCCCATCACACACAGGTGAGGCAGACTCCACATTACACACAGGTTCAGACAGACCCCCATCACACACAGGTGAGGCAGACTCCACATTACACACAGGTTCAGACAGACCCCTCATCAAGAACCGGTGAGACAGTCTCCCCATAAAAAAGGAAAAAAAACGTGTGATTGTTGCCTGTAAATGTGATTATGAAAAAAAGGTAATGTCACCAAATAATTTCCTTTCTGAAATCAATAAAACTATATTAAAAAAGTAAAATACGTTTTTATTGCTTTTTTTTCAAGAGAGGGGAAAGGAGAGGGAGAGAGAGACAGAAACATGGATGAGAGAGAATCATTGATCGGCTGCCTTCTGCACACCCCCTCCTGGGGATGGAGCCCACGATCCTCGGGCATGTACCTGCCTGGGAATGGACCCAGTGACTTCTTGGTTCCTGGATCCACGCTCAATCACTGAGCCACACCAGCTGGGCTGAGGTGCTTCTTTGTCAGGCTGTGGTACCTGAATACCTTTCTACCTGGGGCCCTCCCTGCTGCAGAATTAAAAAAGGTCTGAACTTGCCTTGAAATATATATATATGTATATGGAAATGTAGAAGTTCACGGAGATACTTGCTATGAGCGTGAAAAGGAATCAGGTATTCACTATCCTTTATAGAGTTTTGAGAACAGGAAAACACTTGAGAAGAGAATGAACTGTTGTTAATCTAATGAGTAGAGCTGGTGCGTAGGCTTTCTGAACTTGGCTTTTTCCTAGGTGTCAAGTAGGAACCGAATGCATTCCTTTTCAAAAGAGTTGCTCCGGAAAGACAAGAACCCCTCTTTTGCCCGCTGCTCACTGAATCTGAAGTCTGCAGAATGGAATTTTGCCTAATCAGCCTTGCTTTCGAAGCTTTCATGCAATCAGTGATGTTGGCTTCTTCCGACGCCTCATTTTAATCTTCATGCATTTTTGAAAACTGAAGCTCTGCCCAGTCGGAGACAAGCGACTCTACCCTTTCATACGTTCATTTATTTCTTATTTTGGGTTGACTATTTCCAAACATAGATCACTTTCTGTACTGCTTGTCCTCATGTAAGACGGTACAATTCTCTCATGGAGGATTTTATGTGAGAATGTCCATATGTCGACGTTTTAGAAAACAAGATTTTGAGCCAGTGAGATAGAATGGGTTATATCCAGGTCCTTCTGCAGTCTGAGAATTCCGCTGTTAAAATATAACCGTTGGAGGCAGCATATCAGAGTGGCCCAAAGAGTGGGCTCTGTTACCAAGCAGATGAATTTGAATCTCATTTTTGTTCATTACTTTTTATTAGTTTTTTACTGTTACTTTTCCTTCCTGAGACTCAGCTCTGTTATCTGAAAACAGGAGGTAGCTGGTTTCTCCTGCAGATTTTGACCCACGTTTTTTATCATGAGGTAAAAAATGAGTTTACAGGTTAAATGGCTGAGGGCACCTCTTAGCCCTTTCTGGGAGGAGTATCCTTGATCAGCTCCTGTCTGCTTTCCTAGACCCATAGTTGGCAAACTGTGGCTCACGAGCCACATGTGGCTCTTTGGCCTCTTGAGTGTGGCTCTTCCACAAAATACCATGGCCTGGGCTAGTCTATTTTGAAGAAGTGGTGTTAGAAGAAGTTTAAGTTTAAAAAATTTGGCTCTCAAAAGAAATTTCAGTCGCTGTACTGTTGATATTTGGCTCTGTGGACTAATGAGTTTGCCGACCACTGGCCTAGACCAACTCTTCATTCTTCTCTCAGCTCTCCCTATGAGGCTGACCTGCATGCACTTTAAGGACTTGGGACATTGGTTAGGGTCAGCCAGCGGGAAGCATCGGGGATCTGCAGGGTGGAGAGAGTGAGCTCGGGGAATTTTTTTCTGTCCTCTCTGGATTCTGATAACTCCCTTCTTCCCTTGCCCCGATAGGGGTGGTGCAGGTAGACTTAACCTTTCTTGGTTTTCCTTGAACGACATCCATCTTTAAAAGAGTGCCTTCATTAAACTCCCCTCCAGTTTCCCAGTTGAGGTGCTACCAGTTTCTTGCTGGGAGCCTGATCCACAGCAGGCTTTCTGCCTGCCATTCCTCAGGAGCCCTGGGGATTCACTCTCAGGCCCAGCTGTCAGTCCTGCTTGGAGTTGCCTGCTCCGTGAGCCAGTTTTGGTTGTTGCTGTTGAAAGAGGGTAGCCTGGTGTTGCTCGTGCCTTCCTTCCAGTCTGTTCCCTGATGAGCTGGAATGAATTCCATCCAGTCCACCTCTGGTGCCTGCTCCCTGGAGTCCAGTGTGATCCCAGTCCTTGCCTGGGGTGCAGGCACCTCCTCATAGGCCTTTAGCCAAAGGAGGGAAACCCAGTGCCGCCTAGCAACCAGGCTATCTTCCTGGGCATATGACCTGGTCCTATTCACACGTGGGCACTGCTGGGTGGGTCCAGTGAGAGAGTAAATGGACTTGGTTTTCAGTTGCTTACCATGGCAGGTACTGCGCATCACCATCTAGTATCATCAAAATCATAAATATCAAAAAATCATAAATACCTTATTCAAAGCAGTAATCCTTTTCCACTTCTCCAACTTCCCCAACTATTTCCACCCACCCCCACACTGATACACATAGAGGGCATGCTCTGTTTCCAGGACTGGGGGGGGGGGGGCGGTATTTAGGTTGTCTGTCATCTCCTTTCTCAATCCCAACATACCATCATCCACAGCCTCTATCCCTGCCGTGCCCTCCAGGACTCAAGTCCATAGCTGCCAGGAACCAAATTAATAAGACCCTTGCCCATAATAGTGGGTGCACAAGTCAATCTTGCAGTCATTCATTGGTTCTGCGTTGTCCTGGGCACTGTGTTTAGGTGAGATGCAGTGCCTGATCCAGGTGTCATTATTGTGTTATTCTATCCATCTGTATTAAACGGCCACAAACTATTTCTGACTTGTTATTTCAAGCCAGAATGATCTTCTCAGAAGTTGATGAAAGGCACTCAGAAGAAAATCAGGAATTTAGGCGAGAGGACGATGAGTTAACAAAAGAAGGAAGCAAAGAAAAGGAGAGGAAATTGATTTCAACTTGAGTTAGATAAGGGATAGAAAAAACACATTTTGAACCCTGAGTGAGTTCATTTCTGTGTGGTTAGAATTTGTAATGTTGTTTTTATAGTAATTATTTTGTTGACTTTTATTTCCTAGAAGTTAACCGGTGGATCGAATGATGTATTATGAATCCAGAAAATGTAAACTGAGTATTGTTTGGACAGTTGATACTTAGGAAGCTGGCTTTTGTTGCTTTAAACTTTGACTGAAGCACATTTTTACAACCAAATAAGATACCTGTGGGACTGATGGAAAATATTTGCAAAGTGTTTTGTCCTTAGAGCAAAGATTTTTTTAAAAAATATATATTTTATTGATTTTTTTTACAGAGGAGAAGGGAGAGGGATAGAGATTTAGAAACATCAATCAGCTGCCTCCTGCACACTCCCTACTGGGGATGTGCCCGCAACCAAGATACATGCCCTTGACTGGAATCAAACCTGGGACCATTGAGTCCGTAGGGTGATGCTCCATCCACTGAGCCAAACCGGCTAGGGTTAAAGCAAAGCTTTTTTATTGGTGGAGGGATTAGCATTAATGTTCCTTTGCATAAGACTTTAGTTTGGACCTATTGACCATCAAGCTGGAATCTCCAGTAGCTTTAACGTTTTAAATATATATATTTTATTGATTTTTTTACAGAGAGGAAGGGAGAGGGATAGAAAGTCAGAAACATCTATGAGAGAGAAACATCAATCAGCTGCCTCTTGCATGCCCCCCACTGTGCTCACAACCAAGGTACATGCCCTTGACCAAAATCGAACCTGGGACATTTCAGTCTGCAGGCCAACGTTCTATCCACTGAACCAAACTGGTTTTGGCAGCTTTAACGTTTTAAAAAATGATTTTTAGAGAGAGAGGAAGAGAGAGAGAGAAACATTGATTGGCTGCCTCCTGCATGTGCCCTACTGGATAGCAAACCTGCAACCCAGCCCTGAGCAGGAACGAGTGACCTCTTTATTTTTTAAATAAAAGAATAAGACTTTTGTTTTTATTGGTCAAAAAAGCTTCATTTTTAAACTTATTTAGCTTTCTGACTCTGTGCTTGTGTCTTCCACACTTTCACAATGATTTTCAACTCCTCACTAAGGAAAGCACGCCTAATCCTGTCACAGACACACTCAGCACATGTGGATCCACCAAAGGCCCTGCTGACGTGTTTTTCATCTTAGACAACCTCATGAGAACTTTAGATCTCACAGCATGAACTCCGCGAGAGTCGGCCTGGGCACAGACACATGCAGATGTTGGTGCTTTCCCAACCTCCTTGGTATAAAGGTAAACGATTCTATTACCAGGGGTTCGGGACAGTCTGTTAGAGGCTGTATTGTAGGACAGCCTCCGGTGGTATATCAAATGCTGGACCATGGTGAATACCTAAACTGAGTCACTGTTCCCAGAAGAAGACTGAACCAGCGACCTCTTGGTGTAAGGGACCATGCTCAACCAACTGAGCAACACCAGCCAGGACAGGCTTAGTGAGGTTTTTTTAAAAAATATATTTTATTGATTTTTTACAGAGAGGAAGGGAGAGAGATAGAAAGTCAGAAACACTGATGAGAGAGAGACATCGATCAGCCGCCTCCTGCACACCCCATAGTGGAGATGTGCCTGCAAGCAAGGTACATGCCCCCGACCGGAATCGAACCTGGGACCTTTCAGTCCATAGGTGGATGCTCTATCCACTGAGCCAAACCAGTCTTGGCCTTAGTGAGTTTTTGACAGATAGCATTTGGAGGTGAAAAAATGCCTTTTGGCCTCTTGAAATTTCCCCCAAGAATCTGGGCAGCACTGAATCCATCCATTCCTAAGCCCTCAAAGCTTTTCACCTGCAATACCATTTATTAGTGCTTTCCTCTGAGCTCTAAAATATAGTGGCTTACGTGTGGACTTTGGAATAAACAAACCTGGGTTCAAATGCTGGTCCTGCCATTGACTAGCTTTGCGATCCTAAGAGGTTCACTGCACTTCCTTGAGCCTTGGCTTACTCATTTGCAAGAAGAGGGTAACAATGGTGACCTTAACACCTTGTCTTCAGAATCAGAATGAATGAAAGCCAGGCTCCTGGGATGATGCCTGGCACAGAGTCAGCGCCAAACTTATGGTAGAAGCTGTTAGGATTATTTTTATCTTCTATTTCTCTACAATTCATTTTCCGGGTTTAAATATTGTAGCTCTAAAAGGAACAAAAGCTGTAAAGACCAGCATCTCGGTACACATTTGGCACAGAATGAATAAATTAAATCGCATGACTTTATTTTTGTATTAAGTTTTGCAGAAGCCAGACTTCAGGGAATTGAGGAATGAACATGGAGACTCTGATCCTAAACCACTTTTTCAAGAGAGACAACTCAATAGCTGAAGAGTTCAAGGTCAAGGGAAGGCTGTCTTGTAATGGAGGGGAATACAGTATCTCAAGGCTGGAGAGAAGCCTTTGGAAATAGAGCCTGATGATAAGAGTTGGAGGGAGGTTATGTAAGGACTGGAATCTGGTTGCTGGAGGAGCCAGCTTGGGAAAGCATTAGAAACATTTATAGAGTGATGGAGGATTTGGATGGAAACAATGTCTATCCCAAGCACCGAAAACCTAAATTTTATCTTATAAAATTTATCAAAAATTTTCTATATATTTAGCATATATATATATATAAAGATTTCTTTTAAAACTATTTCATTGATTTTTTTACAGAGAGGAAGAGAGAGGGATAGAGAGTTAGAAACATCAATGAGAGAGAAATATCGATCAGCTGTCTCTTGCACATTTCCTACTGGGTATGTGTCCACAACCAAGGTACATGCCCTTGACTGGAATCAAACCTGGGACCCTTGAGTCTGCAGACCGACGCTCTTTCCACTGAGCCAAACTGATTAGGGCATATAAAGATGTCTTAACTAAGACATAAAATCTACTAGATTTCTATATTAAACATTTTATATACTTATAGGTATACATATACTTATCTGTATCTATATATTGTATTTGTATCTATCTCTATCTCTATCTCTATCTCTATCTCTATCTCTATCTCTATCTCTATCTCTATCTCAATCTCTATCTCTATCTCTATCTCTATCTCTATCTCTATCAGAATATATGTTAGCCCTGCGAGGTGTAGCTCAGCCATTGACTGTCGACTCAGGAACCAGGAGGTCACTGGTTTGATTCCTGGTCGGAGCATATGCCCAGGTTGTGGGCTCAATCCCCAGTGGGGGGCATGCAGGAAGCAGCCAATCAATGATTCTCTCTCAGCATTGATGGTTCTATCTCTCTCTCCCTCTCCCAAACTCTCTGAAATCAATAAAAATAAAAAAATAAAAAAGTATATTTTGTTTCACATTTTCTATATGTGAATATATATATATTCCACTTTTCATTTGATTATTTCCCCTCTAGAAATCCTATGTTTTATATCTATTATTTTGGTGGTTAGCATTTATATTTTAACATGCCTATTAACACAATCTAATGTTTATATATATTTTTTCCTGCTTTCTTAATAATACATTGACCATAAAATATTATAATTCTGATTATCCTCTCATTTTATATTTCAACTGTTTTTTATATTTTAGTTGTACTCTGCCTTCCCTCCCATTATACATTATTTCTGTTGTTTTATACAGTGTTTGTTTAGATTTTCTCATAAGGTACTAATATCTTTGACCACCATCTCTTGGTTGAATGCATGGGAGAGGACTTCAGGGTGGTTAAAAGGATGCCTACTGTTTCCAGGAGAGGCTCAGGCAAAAGCCAGACACCAGGGGAATGCAGAGGGGCCCCGCAAAGGCCTCTGGGCTCCAAAGGCTCCTAGTCCTGCTTGAGAATAAATTTTTTGAAGAGATACTAGCCCAGCCCAGTCTGGGGACCAGCCAGCCTGCGGAGGTGAGCCAGGTGTGGCCCATCTTCTCGATGAGTTTCACCTCCTCACCCCGGAAGTGGTTCTCCAGGAACTAGAACCTGAGGAATAGAGTTGAAGGTCTGTGTGGGTAGAACACAGGGCCTGCAGCTCCAAAAGGCCTGGCTCAGGTTCCTCTCTAAGGCCAGGGCAGCTTCCATGGCATTCTGAGTTTTGCCCACTCATCCTGGGAGGCTTCAGCGAGTCCTGGAAGAGAATGCTGCCACCACACTGGTTTTGCATCTTTTAAGAGACGCTCAGAGCCCTCAGCTTCTCCGCCAAATCGAGGCCCACGCCCTCCAGAGCCACATCGTCAAGGTCGAAATGGAATCCCGGAGAGAGGTAGGAGTGGGAGGTCCACAAATGCAGGCTGGCCAGGCGGTTGACGGAGGCCTCCATCTGGGTGGAATAATTCTGATAAATTTGGGAGCTCGTGGTTGTTGGGCAACAAGAAGTTAAGGTAAGAAAAACAAAATGGTGTGGTGGTTTGGGGAGGCTGAGAATGGCTGAGGTGGTTCTGAAGGTGGTGACTGGAAAAGAGGTTGGAGGGTGGTTGGAGGCTTGAAGAAAGGTCTCTCTCTCTCTCTCTCTTGGTCTGTTCTCTCCAAACACTGTTGAAGCAAGAGAAAGATCCGGGACCGCCGAGGGCACTGCCAAAGGTATTGTTTTTACTGTCTTTTATTGTCGCTCCTGTGAATTCAACTATAATATGATTGCCATTTGTATGCTTGCCATTTCTTTTTGTGATCTCTTTTCTTTGGTGTTCTGAAACATCATTGATTTGTCTCGGGGAAAATTTCTAAAAAATCCACCTTGATGCTGAGGATTGTTATCGTTCATCAATTCTGGTAAATTCTCAGCCATGGTTTCCTTGAATAGTGCCTCTGCCTCATTATCTGTGTTATTTCCTTCTGGAACTCCAATTGGACTCAAGTTGGACCCTCTTATATGACTTTCTGTGCTTGAGAGCTCTACTTTATATTTCTTTTTGGTCTTGCTGGTATGCATTCAGGCACATATTTTCAAAGTTGTCCTTTCCTTAAATACATAAAACCTTGTTGTTTTTCATTTTTGTATTGTACAGTTCCACAACTCAGGTATTTGTGGGATTGACTACATGATTTATTGTTTATTTCTGATTCTCCACTCTGCATACTGTTTCTTTGTATTTTGTACTTGTAGGTTGTGCAATTGTTCTTGGAACTTTTTTGAGGCATAGAAAGATGATGTTTCTTTTTTGAGGTGTGAAATGATGATGTTTTGATGTTTCAAAAAAGTCTTATAAAGTAGGGATTTGTGTTTGCATCTGCCACTTGCCTTGTGTACTGCTAACTGAGGCCTAACTTTAAATTCAATTCTGTATTTGCAGGGTGTGTGTGTGTGTGTGTGTGTGTGTGTGTGTGTGTGTGTGTATGTATGTATATGATATACCATGAATTTGGATCTCTGTGGTAGTGAATGTAAGTTTTTTTTGGACAGTGCTAAGGATGAAACAAGCAAGTTTATTTTCTTTATTTATCATTTATCTTTTCACAGTAGGGTATAGTTCATAGTTCAACTCTTCAACTTGGGTGGACTTGGAGTTATCCCATACAGTGGACTCCCTTTTTGTTTTGTTTCATTCTTTTGCTGTGCAGGAGCTTTTTATTTTGATGTATTTCCATTTGTTTATTTTCTCCTTGGTTTCTTTTGCTCTAGGACAGCTCTGTGGACTAATGAGTTTGCCGACCACTGGGATAGGGGCTTAATCACAAGGAACAACATAGCCTGTAATTATTGGAATTGAGAGTCTAAGCCAATGGTCAGCAAACTCATTAGTCAACACTCGATAGCCACAGTTTGCTGATTGTTGCCCCAGGAGATGTATCCATAAACCTATTGCTTTGAGAGATGTCTGAGATTTTGCTGCCTATTGTTTCTTCTAGGATTTTTATAGTTTCCTGATTTACATTTAAGTTATTTATGCATTTTGAGTTTATTCTTGTGTATGGTATAAGTGGGGGGTCTAGTTTCATTTTTTTGCATGTATCTGTCCAATTTTTCCAACACCAATTATTGAAGAGACTGTATTGACACCATTGTATGTTCTTGCCTCCTTTGTCAAATATTAATTGAATATGATGGCTTGGGTCGATTTCTGGGGTTTCTGTTCTGTTCCATTGATCTATGTACCTGTTCTTGTGCCAATACCAGGCTGTTTTGATTATGGGGGCTTTGTAGTCTAACTTGAAATCTGGTATTGTGATTCCTCCAATTTTTTCCCCCCAAGATTGATGCAATCAGCTATTTAGAGTCTTTTATGGTTTTATATAAATTTTTGGAGTATTTGTTCTATGTCTGTGAAATATGCCATTGATATGTTAATAGGGGTTGCATTGAATCTGTGGATTGCTTTGGGTTTTATGGACCCTTTAATGATGTTAATTCTACCAATCCATGAACATGTTATATTCTTCCACTTGTTAAATCTTCCTCTATTTCATTTTTCAGTGTCCTGTAGTTTTCTGAGTACAAGTCTTTTACTTCCTTGGTTAAGTTTATTTCTAAATATCTTAATATTTTTCTTGTGATGATAATGGGATTGTTTGTTTAGTTTCTCTTTCTGAGAATTCATTATTGGTGTATAAAAATGCCATTGATTTCTGGGTGTTATTTTTTTATCCTGCTACATTGTCAAATTTATTTATTAAATCTAATAGTGTTTGGTGGAATCTTTAGCGTTTTCTATGTACAATATCATGTCATCTTTGAATAATGAGAATTTTACTTTCTCTGAACTGTGTCCAGCACAGCCAATGGTGAACCTGAGTGGGGGAGGGGACAGTGAAGGTTTAAAGAAAAACAGGTAAGAGAACATAGCTGGGGCTGGTAGGTCACTGTGCCTGGATAAGGAAACAGTGACACAGTCTGTAAGCCAACTCTTCATTTTATAGTCAGCAAAATAAGAAAATGGTCAAGATGTTTTCAACTTTCTTATGAGTTTTGAATCTACTTAATTACATGCACCTGAGAACTCTATCAAGCTGTATTTGCTGCACCTGCCACAGCCCACATCCCTTAGTTACCTAGGACTACAAGGTCAGACCATAAGGTCAAGCTTACCACCTCAGCCTTTGGCTGTAATTGTGCTGGGAGGGCTTTGTCCTCCAAGCTGGGATTTGTATGTATTTTTGCCACAAGAGGACCATGCCCTCATCAGTCCAAGGCTTGAACCTGTCCAAATGCTGTAGATGCTCTCCACATTCCTCCTTTCCAGTTTGGTCCAATCCTGGCCTGAGGAGATTCTGAGTGAGCCTTACTCCTACTATTAACACACTGTCTACTTCCTTCCATGTTTTATGGCAGGGTGTGGGTGCAGGTGGGCTGAAACCATCAAAGCTGGCTGGCCCTCAAATCACTTGGCAGATTCTAATATACACATGAATTCTTGAACCCTTTCCCCAGAGGCTCTGATTCCATTTTTGAGGCAAAATCCAGGAATCTACATTTTTTATAAGGTCTCTGTGTGTTTCTGGTAATCAATCAAGTTTGGGATTAAAACACCATGCACCGATGGTCTAATTTTAGATATTCACATGATATCTAAAACACTAGTGGTTGCCACAAAGATTTTAGAATCCTGAATGTTTTAAAAAATACTTGCTCATGGTAATGTTCTTCAGCATGCCATGAGACCTGAGAGTAGGGTCTGGGAGAGGAAGATACAGCCATGAATATAATATTGCATGATTCAAATTTGATCTCTAGTTGTTATCCATCTTCAGGAAAATTGTAATACCATCCCAGATGATATTGTTCTAAATGGATGTCCTGGAGAGTGTTGACCAGTGAGGAAAGAAGGAAGGAGGGAAAAAGTCGAACTTAAATAATTCTGATCTCTACAGAAAACCACTTCCTCATCCAAAATGAATCTCATAAAAATCTGATATAGCCAATAGAACATTTTAAATAGCTGAAGGAAAAGCATACACATTTCAGTGTGAACCTCCAGCTGTTTCTCAGTCCTTCGGGGACATTTAGATCTGAGAAGTACATTGCAGGCATTTGGGAATAATGGATGTCACGGAGGCGTTATGTTCAAAGACATTAAAAAATAATCCACTCCCTTAGAAATAAACACCTAACCTAAGCCATTAAGAATTCTCAGGGAGAGGCAGAAATAGCTTCTGTAGTCCCCTTTGCTCTTTAATTTCTATTTCCACCATTTCATTATTCATCATTTCAGTGCAGCGCAGTTCGTCTATTTATTTAAAGCGTGATTCCAGACGACAGGCAACCGTCCCAATGTTCTCTGTCTTGCACAACCCTTTCCGCTCGGAGGAACAGAAATTATATAACTTGTTTTCAATTGTGCAGACTGGGAGGATTCACATGTTCGATTTGGTGAGCTTCCAGGAAATAATTTCAAAGTGTTTATCTGAAGTTTATCCAGACTCTCTTGATCTAGAAGTTAGACAGGAAACCTAGCAGGGAATTGAAAGAAACTAGGCTCTGAAGAGAGGGAACTCTTTTAAGTGTAAGAGCAGATTCTGAGCTGGGACACCCCTGGGTGTTCACACCTTGGACAGCAGAAGGCCTGATTCTAGAGCTGATGAGATTTAGAAGCTGCATTAATATTAACATTAATATTTTGCTCCCATTTACTATTGTTCATTGTTCTGGTGACTGTTGCTTGATAATAAACTACCCCACTATGTCATGGTATAAACCATTTTATTTTGCTTGTGATTTTGTGGGTCAGGAGTCTGGAAAGGGCTCAGCGGGGTGGCTCTCGCATGGATTGTAGTCAGATGCTCATCATCTGAAGGCTTTACCAGGCTAGATGTCCACCGGGAGCTTAGCTGGGGTTGTTGCCTGAATGTGGCTTCTCCAGCTTGGTGAGCTTAGACTTCATACATGGGAGCTGACATCTCCCAGATCAGGCATCCCAGGAGGACCAGACAGAATCTGTATGGCTTTTTCTGACTTAATCCTAGAGATCACTTCCACTGTACTCAGTTGGTCCATTCACAAGTCTACCCAGACTCAGTGGGAGAAGACACATGCTTCACCTCTCAATGGGAGGAGTGGGAAGGAATTTATTGCCATTAAAAAACAACAACACCGGAAACCAGTTTGGCTCAGTGGATAGAGCGTCGGCCTGCGGACTGAAAGGTCCCAGGTTCGATTCTGGTCAAGGGCACGTACCTTGGTTGTGGGCACATCTCCATTGGGGGTTGTGCAGGAGGCAGCTGATCGATGACTCTGTCTCATCGATGTTTCTGACTCTCTATCTCTCTCCTTTCTTCTCTGTGAAAAATCAATAAAATATATTTAAAAAACAAAAAAACAAAAACAACAACAACAACCCATCACACTCACATAATCCCAGACATTAAATAAAATATGGATCTTTCTTAATCCTCATAAAACCCTAGGAAGTATTATAATTATAATTATAATTATTATTATTATTACAGATAAGGGAATTGATTTCAGAGAGGTTAAATAATTTGCCCTAGGTCACACAGCTAGTGAGTGGTTGAGGTGGTATGGGAACCTCTAACTAACTGTTTCCAAATGTCTACTGTCTGTTAAGTTGTAAGGTATATTAAAGGCTCAAACTTTGTCTCAAATGTCAATTTTTTTCAGCTATTCTAGGCAACTGGATAATTCCACCCGGTAATAGAATGTTAGCACATGAAGTATCAATTGGGTATTCTGTTCTTCCGTTCAAAACAAGGAGCATTCATTCACTTGAAGGTGTAGTCCTTTGCCCTTAGTTAGGAAAGTGTTTTTGAGGGTTTAGCTCCTTATCTGAGATGCAGTCTGCGTGGTATTACTCAGGTTGCCCAAGACAAAGTTAGAATCCTGTGTAATAATAAGATGAGGTTGGTGCTACCGTGATTACTCTGAGGGTGAATCAATGTGAAACAGATGTGATAATGGTAGGGGGAGGGCCCTATAGCAAAGCTATAAACTGGTCATTGGCTTGTCCAGTGTGAACTATGCCAAATACCCGTATGGACAGATGGAACTACAGAGAGCGTTTTTGAACCCTTCAGTAGGTGAATGGGTAAATGAACTGTGCTCCATTCAGGCAATGGAATACTGTTCAGGGCTAATAAGAAATGTGCTATCAAGCCCTGAAGAGACATGGAGGAAACTTAAATGCACATCCCTAAGTGAAAGGAATCAATCTGAAAAGGCGATATGATTCTAATTATATGACATTCTGGAAAAGGCAAAACTATGGAGACAGCAAAAAGATCACTGGTTTCCTGAGGCTAGGGAAGAGGGAGGGATGAGAAGTTAGGAACAGAGGAATTTTAGGACAGTGACACTTTTTGGTATGATACCATCACGATGGATATATGTTATTATACACTTGTCCAACTCCATAGAATGTACAACATCAAGAGTGAACCTGAATGTCAACTAGACTTGGGGTGATAATGACGTGACAGGGTAGGTCTATCAGTTGTAACAAATGTACCACTCTGATGGGGATGCTGATAAGAGGGAAGACTATGGCTGGGTGGGGACAGAAGGTATATGAGAAATCTCTATATCTTCCATTCAATCTTGCTAAGAACCTGAAACTGCTCTAAAAAATAAAGCACTATACTAAAAAGTGTAGTGTGCTATATGGACATATGGCTAGAAAGGCTTTGTGGTTAATGTTTAGTTAGCATGAGCAGGTTCTGTCCTTTGATGGAGACCAATAAGACGAGTTGGCAAAATAAGCAGAGCCTCGTTTGTAATTGTTTCTTTTACTGCTCACTTTAAAGATGTCCTCTGGTTAAAGCCCTTTACTTGCAGACCACAAAAACCGGGGTTAGGGCTGCCAGATAAAATACAGGATGCCCAGTTAAGTTTGAATTTCAGACAAACAATGAATACTTTTTTAGTATAAATGTTCCATGCAATATTTGGGGCATACTTATACTAAAATTTTCCCTTTGTTTATCTGAGTTTAAATTTAACTGGGCATCCTGTTTTTTATTTGCTAAGTCTGGCAACCCCAGCCTGGACTCAAGTTCCTGTGGGACTTGAGGAGCTAAGAACTTTCTTCTTAAGATCTAGTTGTCTTCATATCCATGATGCTTGGCTCTTATTTGGAGTTTAATAGGTAATTTAAGCCTCTGAGATGAACAGTGATATCACTAAAGATCATCTGAAATATGAAACTAGTAAAGGATCAAAATAATGTATTCTTTTCTCTGGCTGGGTTGCTCCCATACACAAAACAAAACAAAACAAACAAACAAAAAACCCACACAAACTTGTGGGTTCGATTCCTGGTCAGGTTACATACCTAAGTTTGTGGGAATCCTGGTTGGGGTGTGTAAGCGGGAGGTAATCAACTAATGTTTCTCTCTCACATCGATGTTTCTCTCTCTCTCTTGCTTTCTCCCTTCCTCTTTCCCTCAAATCAATAAACATCCTCAGGTGAGAACTAAATAAAAAGATGTATTCTTTCAATAGTTTTAATTTGTCATGGTCAACGATGCTTAGCTTTGATTTGTCCACACTGTCTGAAATTATCAGTTCAGATTATCTTGAAAAAAATGGGTTAAAATTCCAATAATGCTTATATCTTTCAATCCTATCTAGGGAATAGAGAATTGCACAGTATTTTAGATGATGGAAACATAATCCTTTCAATGCCTTCAATTTAAAAGTTGTGTACAGTTAAAAAAATGGAAATCTTAAAAAAACCCATACCCCTTGATATTCTGCCTTCTTAAGCAAAATGAATGGCACTGGCAAATTCTAATCTGGGTCCCTCTGTTACCCTATAATGTGAACAGTGCCTCTCTATCCATTGGCCACTGCCTGTCCCCTCTTGACTTTTGTCTCCACAGTGCATGGTCCAGCCTACTACCACTGGGCTCCTTTGGCCTAAAAAGCCATCCTCCGGGTCAAGATCCCTTTTATAATGGCCTCAGATCATGTCCCTCTGCAGATTTCACATCTGGTCCTCAGGAGTCATGTCTCTTTGATCTGAGGAAGTTCCATGACTCTTCAGTCCAAGTCTGCTCTGTAGCCAGAAGAATGCTCTAGTTCTCTCAGGTAGACTCTGAAGTCTGTGGCCTGCGTCTTCTACCTGCCAGGAACACACGTCAAGGTCTCTGAGTGATGTCCTTGAAGCCCTCTCACTGGGCTTAGCATGAGGGGCAGTGTCTCCCATACCTTCCCGTAGGCGGGTGTTTGTGTTACAGCAGAGTTTTCCCCCAAATAAACCCTCAATAATTCTTAAATCTCTACTCTCTTGAGTCTTTAGTATTCTTGATCTGGATGAAGATTTCCATTATTTGGAATTTTCTTTGAAAATGTGTATCTGGTGGGTCTGTCTCACACATCTCCCTTTGGCATCTGATGTCTCTCATAGCTCAGGGCCTCAGTCAAAACTTCCAATTTCACATGTTTTCCCTGCCATGCTGGTTTGAAATGAGTCCATCTTCGTGTCATCCTCCTTTCCTAACTCCCACATCCAATTAGTAAGTTCTACTGATGTTACCTCTTTACCCCCTTTTTCTCCACTTCATTGCCAACTCTAGACTTTGGCTTTCATTATCTCTTGCACATCGGCTAGTGGAGAGGTGGCTGGCTGAGGCGGGGGAAAGTGTTTTTACTCTGGGCCCAGACTGGTTGGGTTTGAATTCTAGCTCTACCCCTTCTTAGCTGAGTAACCTTGGCTAAAGTTACTGACTTTCTCTAAGCCTAAGTTTTCTCATCTGAAAAAGTGAAGATAATAACTATTGCATAGGGATGTATGAGAATCAAATGTGATAATAAATGTATAGTGCCTTGAACATAATAAAGGTCAGTAAATGTTAGGGAATGTGACTTTTGTCAAAATTGTCTTTGAATTGTTGTCTCCATGTAGTGTTACTACTTCAGTTCTACTTAGACACGATCGGTGGTAGGATGTTTGCAAAACTGCTAGCAAAATTCCCCTCTTTTGACTCTCAGCTGTGCCTGGTGCTCTGCCACGCTGATTCTGAGTTTGACTAGGTGGCCTTCTTTGGCCAATGAGACAATAGCAAATATGCCTCAGCAGAGACTTGAAAAGTATTTGCTTATTGGGACTTGTCCTTCTTTGCTGCCAGGGACCCCTTCTGCTGTCACAGGAAAAAGACCACTAGCCCGATGGAGACACACAGTTCAGTGGATTCATCTGACTACCAGCACCAACCACCAGAGCTAGGCCAGTCTACACCAATAGACACATACAGCTGATTGCAGCCATGGGCGTGAGCCTGGGCAAGAAGAGCAGAATTGCCCAACTGAGTGCAGCCCAAATGGCCAACACACTCAAATTTTGAGCTAATAAATTGTTGCTGTTTTAAGCCACTACATTTTAGGGCGGTTTGTTACATAGCAATTCTGGAACAGGGTTGGCCCTTCAGAGTTATCTGCCACTGAGGTAACGGGAGTCTCTAAGCCTACTTCTTTGACGTATATTACTATCTTTGGATTATTAGTTCCTTTCATTGATATAATAGTTCATGCTTTCCTAAGGGCTTTTCACGACTGTATCTCATTTGAACCTGTATTACTTGGAATCAGGTGGGGCACCTAGGAATTTTGAGAGAATTGTTTAAGCCATGGGCTGAAGAACTTGGTTTGGATCATGCTTGCTACCTTTGATCTATTTACTCAGAAGAAATAAGTTTCAATCCAAAGATGTCATTGTAGGAATCTATTCTGAATTAATGCTCACATCCATGCAACATTGTTTATTGTAGAAAAAATTACAGCCACTTTCAGGGTTCATCCATAGAAGGGCTAAATAATTTATGAAACACCCATTTGATGAAATGTACTGATATGGAGAGATATCCAAAATGCATTTTTAAGTGAAAAAGCAAGTTTCAGAAGAATGAATAAATCGTGGTCTCATATATGTAAAACAAAAACCAAACCTTACATATGTGTAGGAAGATATTGACAGGGACTGTAAGAACATACTTTAACCAGTTAACTGCCACACATCCAAAATGGAAACCATCCCCATACACCACGATATTTTGAATTTAATTAAAAAAAATCAATTTGCAATGAATATTATAAACTAGTGGCCTGGTGCATGAAATTTGTCCCTTAGCCTGCCCACACTCTCTCCAATCTGGGACCCCTCAGGGGTTGTCTGACTGCTGGTTTAGTTGGACATCTCTCTCGAAATCCAGGACCTCGGGTTCCTAACTGCTCACCTGCCTGCCTGCCTTATTGCCCCTAACCACTCTGACTGCTGGCCTGCTTGCTCCCAACTGCTCCACCACCAGCCTTCTCCCCTAACTGCTCTCCACCAGCCAGCCTGCTAGCCTCCCAACTGCCTTCCTGCCAGCCTGGTTGCCCTTAACTGCCCCCCCAGCCAGTCTGCTGTCCCCCAACTGCCCCCATGCCAGCCTGATTGCCTCCAACTACTCCCATCCTGTTGGCTTGCTTGCCCCCAAGTGTCCCCTCCTGCTGGCCTGCTAGCTCCCAACTGTTCCCACCCCTCCTCCCACCCTGCCAACTTGCTTTCCCCTAACTGGGCCCCTTGCTGGCCTGCTAACCCCAGCTGCCCCCTTCTACTGTCCTGATCATCCCCAGCTGTCTTCCCCTCCTGGCCTGATCACCCCTAACTGCTCTGCCTTGGCCCTGCCACCATGGCTTTGTCTGGAAGGATGCTCAGAAGGTCTCCTGGAAGATCTCTTGGTCTAATTAGCATATTACTCTTTTATTAGTATAGATGTTACTCACAATTTGGGTGTTCTTGAATATTTTCAGCTGAAAATATTCTCACCAAAAATGATTTTAAAGTTGGTCAGGGAAACACATTATTTCCACTTAGGGAAAACATTATTTTTTTTTTATAGACATGCGTGGTTTGTGGGGAAGGTCCACTGCTTGTGTCCACAGATGCTGATAACATATTACATAGTGGCTGACAATCATGACGGAAGTGAGAAGGAGAGGAAAAATTAGAGGCACTTCATATTTTACTCTGTATAGTTGTGTGTTGCCTGAATCTTCTGTAATGGTGTCTCTATGTATTTACTGCATACAGAATAATAATAAAAAACAACAACAATGGAATAAAAACCAAAGCATCCCTTAAGGGACCCATTGAGTTGAGATAAAGTTTCTCTAGGTCTTTGAATGTTTTATTGTGCATCTCTTATGGGTTCGATCTATTTCCATTCAGTTTAAAGCAAAAGATGTTTTTGAACAAAAGATCCTATAAAACATCGAATCCCCCATCCCTTCTAAATGTTTACTACAAACATAGATATATGTAGCAAATGAGGCACAAAAGAGTTTGAGTTAGGGGTCTTTGTTTGCAAAGAGTGTGCAATTAGGAAGGTTAAAAAAAATTAATATACTCTTGCTGAAACCTGTTTGGCTTAGTTGATAGAGTGTCGGTCTGCAGACTGAAAGGTCCTAGGTTCGATTCCAGTCAAGGGCACATACCTTGCCAGCCTGATTGCCCTCAACTGCCCTCCTCCCCGCCCAGCCAGTCTGCTATCCTCCAACTGCCCCCATGCCAGCCTGATTGCCCCCAACTACTCCCACCCTGCTGGCTTGTAGGAGGCAGCTGATCGATGTTTCTCGCTCATCGATGTTTCTAATTCTCTATCCCTTTCCCTTCCTCTCTGTAAAAAATCAATAAAATATATTTAAAAAAATATCAATATACTCTAGCTGGTTTGGCTCAGTGGATGGAGCATTGGCCTATGGGCCAAATGGTCCCAGGTTCGATACCAGTCAAGGGCATGTACCTCAGCTGCAGACTCCTCTCTGGCCTGGGCCCTGGTTGGTACATGTGCAGGAGGCAACCAGTCGATGTGTTTCTCTCACATTGATGTTTCTGTCTTTCCCTCTCTCTTCCACTCTCTCTAAAAGTCAATAGAAAAATATCCTTGGGTGAGGATTAAAAAAGCCCACTCCTAATATTAATATATTCACTGGAAGTCTGAGTTCTCCTGTGCAAGATGTGGAAGTTGGACCAGATGGCCTCTCCGTTGCCTTTAGTGGAGCTGTCATAGAATTCTGTGATTTTGTATGAGGCTGTTCAGGATTCAGAAACAAAAGCCAAGAAGGGTCAGGGCTGGTATTAGACTCCAAGCCACAGGGACCCAGGGAAGAATTCAACACCGCTTTGGTTCACTTGGAAAATATTTCTGACACATGCGTTCTCTTTGAATGTAAGATTAAGAAAGGCAGCTGGAAACAGGCATTTTTATATAACCCTCAGCTGAAAAGCAGGCAGTGTCAATGGAGAAAGGAAAGGAGCAGAAAGCCCATCAGCGAACCCCAAGAATCTTGCTCTGAGAATCTTTCACAATAAAGGCAATGGATTGTCTGCTCACAATGAACTCTCAACCCTTGGCTAAACAGGCAAACAAACACAAGAGAGACTCAGAACCAGTTTCAAGGTCAATGGCGGAGAAGGATTTTTGCCCACTCAGTGGGGATAAAAGCTTTTGGACAAGAGGTCAGGGCTTAGAGATGAAAGAAAGGCAACCGAGGCACCTGTGCTGCGGAATAGTTAAAAGCAGAGGCATGGAGTAAACAAGCTTTTCTACAAGGCACTTTATGTTGAAAAGCCACTCGGAGCAAACCCTGCTTTTCGCTTGCAAGTCACTGGGGCAGGAAGCTTTAGGAAACGAACAGGACCAATCAATAACCGCATTTTATATATAATTGTTCTTAAACCTGGATGCTTTAATCTACAAGAGACATGTTAAACAAACAAACAAAAAATAATGTATCCCTTCCCTATTATGAAGTAGCACACAACATGAAGAAATGTCTTTGGAAGAGGCAGGATTTCAAAAAGAGTTAGGGTCCGGAATCAGGCAGGCCTGTTGTGTATCTTTGGACCTATGACTGAACCCCTCCCAGCCTCAGTTTTCTCATCTGTAAAATGGAGATAAGAATGGTAGCAACCTTGTCAGATTGCCATGAGGATGAAAGTGTTTACTTTAAGTCAGTGATTCTCAACCTGTGGGTCTCAACCCTTTCACAGGGGTCGCCTAAGACCATCAGGAAACACCTATTTCCCATGGTCTTAAGAACCAACAGACAGCTCCTCAGTGTAGCAAAGTGTAGCAATGTAGTTTACTGTTGTCATATGAAGACTGTTACCCATGCTACACCATGATTCAAGACAAAAATTTCATTTATTTATAATTAGAAATAAATATTTCACAATATATAATTACATATTATTTTTGTGATTAATCACTATGCTTTAATTATGTTCAATTTGTAACAATGAAAATACATCATCCTGCATATCAGATATTTACATTACAGTTCATAACAGTAGCAAGATTACAGTTACGAAGTAGCAATGAAAATAATTTTATGGTTGGGGGTCACCACAACGTGAGCAACTGTATTAAAGGGTCTCGGCATTAGAAAGGTTGAGAACCACTGCTTTAAGTGTTTACTCTTAAGTGTTTAGTACCAAACCTGGAGCATGGTAGGTAAGTCAACTCTGAGTGAATGGTGGACATTAGGACCCTTATTACTTATTGTTTTTATTTTGAAGACGGCTTTGGTGTAGAAATGCAGGACAGTTCTGCTGCAGGAGGGTCATTTTTGGTTACTTTCCTCGGGGCCTTTGGGAGTCTAATCTGTTCATCTGTAGCGAGCAGTCACTCTAGGCAGGGCCAGCTCACATGGGCGCTTTCCTGTGCCTGGGTTTCCTGTGAGTACAGCCGGCCTCCAGGCCTTTGTTTAAGCACCGTTTCCTTCAGGGCCCCTCAGGCCAAATGGTTTTTTTTTTTCTTTTTTCTTTGCCTTCATAGCCCTTCCACAATGGTAACGAGGGGTTATTTGTGTCCTCATTTGTTGAAGGAATAAACAGTATAATTTTAAAAAAGTTAAAAACATGGCTTTCGCCCAAATGTTCAGTGAGCACATATCACAGATTTATCTAACCGGGGAACTTAGAGGAAGAATGAATGGGCTGATTCGGAAAACATGTGTCAGGTGGGAAAGGCACGCCCAAGCAAGTTTGCTGCATCACAGGCAAGAGAGGTTAATGCCGCACGGAGCAAGGGAGCGCCAGCCTGCGCGCTTATCATTTGGACCAGGCCACGATCATTTGCATCTGTGCTGGACAAAAGTCTGTGCTTACAAGGTAACCGGTAACATCACAGGGCCTTGGTCTTAATCAGTAATAAAAAATCAAGCAAAAAAGGTGCAGGAAGCGGCTGATCGATGTCTCTCTCATCCATGTTTCTAACTTTCTATCCCTCTCCCTTCCTCTCTGAAAAATCAATAAAATATATTTTAAAAAAATCAAGCGAAAAAAGAAAATAAAAGAAAAAGGACTTTCTGCCAGAGGATGAAATAGTCCCTGGGGAAGTGGTAGGGGCTCTTAAAGCTTTGATATGACTTTCAAAAGACACCGAGTCACCTTTATGCTTTATTTTCCACATTTGGTTACTTTTCTTAACAAGTGTCCACTTCCTCCAGTGGAAGGTAAGCTCCATGGTGTTAGGGACCACGTGGTCTTGTATGCCCAGCCTTGCACAGCGCCTGCTTGACTGACTGATCGGAGCCCTCTGGGTGTGGGGTGGGGCTTGTGATGTCATTGTTGCAATGTCTCCTTGGTGATGCCCTCTGGGCTGTGCCTTGACCCCCTTACTGAAGCCAATCCCTGATGGAGTTGCTCCTCTAAACTCACATCTTGTGTCCTAGATTTTTATTTTGGATTTTTTTGTCTGTAAGTATAAAAGCACGATTAAGCTATCATTTAATTGTTTTTTCTGGATGCCTTCAGGTTTTAAGATCAAAACCACATTTACTTCATAAAAACAAATGGAGTACATACTGTTTTCTATATTTTGGAAAAGTGTTGGTAACAACAAGGAGATAAATTGTGGTTTGGAAATTTAACAAATAGCACTTTAGTACTATTTTATTTAGTGCTATTTTGTTTAGTACTCTTTTGTTAGGACTATTTGTTATTTTGGGGCCTACGTTTTTTATAACTGTTTCTACTGTGATTAGTCTGTTGGTCTATTTATGATCTCTAGTTGTGATGGCTCAGTTTATTATTTCACATTTCAACAGCTATTTATAGAACATTGATAATGATAATTATTAATATGTAGTTTAGAATATTATCCTTACTTTAAAATAGTTATTTATGTTTACTGACAAATCTTTTCTCACCTCGCATATAACTATTTTTAATAATTTTGCAAATTTTTCTTTTTTTTTTTTGGTTAATTGGGATTTGCTTTTACTCTTTGTTCCTTATTGATATAGAAAAATGTGTTCTTTTAAGCATCACTTGTGGATCATTCTGTCAATTTTAACATGGAAATATCATTTCAAAATATTCCTTTACTAGGGAATATTTTTCTTGATGAAGGAAGTTTTTTTTTAATGATATAAAATAAACTACCTTTTATTTTGTAGTAAGCAGCAAAAAAATACTTTTCAAGTTACATAATCATCTTTCGTATCTGAACATTCTACATGTTTAGAATGTGCAATGCACAGCTATATAAGAATAAGTACTTCCCATAAATATTTACATGATATGAATCAGTTGTTACTATGGAATAGATCATATGCATATATTTAAAAATATCACTAATGATTCTTGAAAAAATACATATGGGCTCATCCCTTTGTTACAAAATTAAACATGACAACATGTTTGATGTGGGATGTATTTAAACATAACATTTTTAATATAATGTGGAACTTTTAAATTCTGTAAGCACTTAAAAACCATGATTTATGGAGATGTGATTTATATAAAATAGAATTTACCCCCTTTAACCATAGATTGTAATGAGTTTTGACAAATCTATACAATTGTGTGACAACCTACTACAGTCCAGATATACAGGGTGTCCCCCCAAAATGTATATATGCTTTAAATAATTGTAAAGGCAGTATTTATTAAAATACATTCAATTTTCAAAATGTAATAGAATCAGCTGTTAAAGTAGATATACATTTTTTGGGGACACCTTGTATATACTTGAGAGTATTTTTTATCTCTTTCCCAAAATGGCTTTTTTATTTGTACTCCCATCATCAATGCATGGTGAGTTCCATTTGCTCTGCATTTTGCTCAGCAGATGGTATTGTATTTTTATTTTATTCACTTTAATAAATATGTCATGGTAGCTTTTTGTGATTTTAATTTGCATTTCCCTAATGCCTAATAATGTAGAATTTTAGAATATATATATTTTGCCTATGCCTTTTTGCCTTCTTCATTTTCTTTTTGGTAAAGTATATAATTTGCTCATAAAAAAGGTAATTTTGTTTCTTACTCTTGATTTTTGAGAGTTCTTAATATATTTTGGATATAAATTCTTTGTTGGACATGTGACTTGTCAATATTTTCTTCCAGTGTAAAGTTTGTCTGATCCTTGCCATTTTCACACTGTTCCTAGTTTCTTTGGCCCCATAAGAATTTAAAATTTTTATAAAGACAAATTTGACAGTTGGTTTTCTATAGCTCCTATTGTTAGTGTATTGCTTAAGAAGGATGACAAAGTTACATATACCTTCTTTTCCACTGTTTAAAAAGTAACATTAAAACCATCAGTATACATATTAAATTCCACATTATCCAATATCTGCTTCCTTCGCTCAAAAATGGAAGAAACTTAGCATACCTTTCCTTCTTTTCTGCCTCTCCTTTCCCCCAAATCGTTCATGTGGTGAAGTAATTCCAGGTTTCTATTATTCTGTATTCCCTTCCAGGTTAATTTTTTGTTCTTGTTTTTGTTTCCTGCTGTGCATTTTGTCTAGACATTTTTCTTTTTTTCGGAGAGAGCTCATGGGTAACAAACTTTCTAAGTTTTTTATTAGAAAATATTAAATTTTCTTTCATTCTTAAAAGGCTAGGTAATAATTACAAACCGAAAATAATTTCAAGATACTATTCCATTGTCTTCCTGCCCAGTGTTACAGTGAAAAAAAAGCAATATCTTCTGCTCTATTTGTTTATTTTCTTTAGAAGTTTTAGAATTTTCTCTTTATCCTTGGTTTTCTGAAAGGACCCCTAATAAGTTTAAGTTGAAAGAAACTTCAGTGGCTCTCTTGTGACCGCTCTGGATCTTTGGTTTCATTGAAGTGCAGCGGGGGCAGGTTCTGTGGCAATATATCATCGCATTAAGTAAGAAGATGCATTTTGATTCAGAAAAAAAAATAAACACACAAAAAACCCCCACAACTCAATATCTTTTTTCAGGTCCAAATGTTTAAAGACACTTGGAATTCATGTTAATGTGATTCATTGGAAGGATTCTTTCGGTTTGAATTCTCTACTTATACGGAAAAACAAGCTCATTATGTTCTCAAATGTCTCCAAGGAGGATGGTGATAATGGCACTTCCATGGTTCTAATAAAAGCTGAGAATGAAAAAAAAAATTGTGATCCTTTCGACATCACTTATCTAAACACATTACTTAGCAAAAACAATTATGGTTGTAGACCTTGGAGCAGAGAAATGCTCAGCTTCCAGAAAGCCTGGAGAAGATAAGTATAAGGCCCTGCCACCTGCCCCATTCTTGCCTCTTCTATTGATTTAACCTTATGGTTTTATATTCCTTGTAGGTTAACCCTAGAGGTCTTTGTCTGGAATCCAGTCTACATTGAAAGTTGAAAAAGTGATTAAAATGCTTGTATATGTATGCATATACAAATGTCTGTAAGGCCCTAGCTGGTTTGGCTCAGTGGATAGAGTGTTGGCCTGAGGACTGGAGGCTCCTGCGTTTGATTCCGGTTTAGGGCACATGCCCATGTTGCTGGCTCATTCCCCAGTAGGAGGCTTGCAGGAAGCAGCTGATCAATAATTCTCTCTCATCATTAATATTTCTACCTCTCTCCTTCCCCATTACTTTCTAAAATAAAAAATCTCTATCTCTATCTCTCTCTCTATATCTATCTATATACTAGAGGTCCAGTGCACAAAATTTGTGCATGGGTGTGTGTGTCCCTCAGTCCAGCCTGTACCCTCTCCAATCTGGGACCCCTCAAGGGATATCTGACTGCCTGTTTAGGCCTGATCCAGGTAGGCTTGGGCCTAAACGGGCAGTCAGACATTCCTCTTACAATCCAGGACTGCTGGCTCCCAATTGCTTGTCTGCTTGCCTTCCTGATTGCCCCTAACCACTTCTGCCTGCCAGCCTGATCACCCCCTAATCTCTCCCCTGACATTGATGCCTAATTGCTCCCTGCAGGCTTATTCACCCCCAACTACCCTCCCTTGCAGACCTGGTCCCTCCTAACTGCCCTCCCCTGCTGGCCATTTTGTGATGGCCATCTTGTGTCCACATGGGGGCAGCCATCTTTGACTACATGGGGGAAGCCATCTTGTGTGTTGAAGTGATGGTAAATTTGCATATTACTCTTTTATTAGATAGGATAGAAGCCTGGTGCATGGGAGGGGGCCAGCTGGTGTGCCCTAGACCAGGGTGAGGGTTCCCTTGGGGCATGGGGTGGCCTGGGCAAGGGGCCTGTGGTGGCTTGCAGGCTGGCCACGCTCTCTGGCAACCCAAGTGGAGGCCCTGGTATCTGGGGTTTATTTATCTTCTCTAATTGAAACTCCTGCTCACTCCATGGCTACAGCCATTTTTGTTGGAATTTATTTATCTTCTATAATTGAAACTTTGTAGCCTTAAGCAGAGGCCAAGGCAGGCCAGGGCTATGGAAGCTTGGTTTCCTCCATTGCCAGGGCAACTCAAACTTCCTGCTCTCTCCAGCTCCGTGACTGGCACCATTTTTATTGGGATTTATTTATCTTTTATAATTGAAACTTTGTAGCCTTGAGTGTAGGCCTGGGCCAGCCAGGGCAGCTGGGAAGCTTGGTTTCCTCCATTGCTGGGGAAACCCAAGCCTCCTGCTTGCTGCAGCTCTGTGGTCGCAGCCATCTTGGTTGGGTTAATTTGCATACTTGCTTCTGATTGTCTGGTGGATGTGGCTTTTAGATATAGCAGAGGTACAGTCAATTTACATACTACACTTTTATTAGATAGGATAAATCTACACTAATAAAAGGGAAAGTGCAAATTAACTGTACCTCTGTGATGTCCACCAGCCAATCAAAAGCTAGTATGCAAATTAACCCAACAAAGATGGTGGATTATTTTGCATACACAGGCGCAGAGCAAAGACTGAAGACTGAAGGCTGAAGATGACTGAAGAGGCTTGGCTTCTCTGCTGAGGCTAGAGCAAAGGTCTGGGTCCCAGGTGCCAGAGGAAAACTGGTGCTGGCAGCCAGGGGAAGGAAGGCCTATTGCCTGACTCTTCATGCAACGGGCCTCTAGTATAATATAAAAATATCTGTAAGGATGTTTATCTACTCAGGTGTTAACCATGGTTGTCCCTTGAGCCATGGGTTCACATGCCTGAGGTTGGGTTACCTAGAATGGAGAAGGAATTCTCTCTTTGTTCCTGGCTTTCCTTTGGCTTTACTCTTGTGTTGTTGCCTCCTTTGTGGGTTCAGACAACATATACAAAGTTTGTCATGGTGCTTGTGGGTGAGGGTTTGGGTAAGGCAAAAGCAATAGTGTGGGGGCTGCCATCTTAGGCAGAATACTATACACTAGACCAGTGGTCAGCAAACTGTGGCTTGTGAGCCTCATGTGGCTTTTTGGCCCCTTGGGTGTGGCTCTCCCACAAAATACCATGGCCTGGGCGAGTCTATTTTGAAGAAGTGGTGTTAGAAGAAGTTTAAGTTTAAAAAATTTGGCTCTCAAAAGGAATTTCAATCGTTGTACTGTTGATATTTGGCTCTGTTGACTAATGAGTTTGCCAACCACTGCACTAGACAGTGGGTTCCAACACTTAATGATCTTTTTCATTATATTTTTCAGTATGCCTTATGGTAAGTTTTAAAATTACCTTTTTAATGAAACTGAGAATTAAAACAAAATTCAATAAAATTTTGTTGACTTTGAGAATCAGTCATCAGAACCACAAGGGATACTTGGATTCAAGTTAAGAATATACTTCCTTTGAGTCTCTGGGGTCAGTAGTTTTATTTCTATGTGCCAGGGACACTGTAATTTTCAGAATTGCGGTTGCCTGCTCTTCCCTCACACCTCTGCTTTCCTGTCTATATGAGATATCAAGTGCATTTTTTTTTTCAGGGAGAGAGTTTAGTCTCATTTTTGGAAAGAAAGAAGCCTGCACTTGGATGTGAAATGAAGGAATTCCTATGGATGATGAGGTTGATTGCAATCAAAATGTTTTCATGACAAGCTGGATGTCATCAATTTTTGACTTATAATAACTATATTGGAGGAAAAAGTTGTACCAGCACATTTTCATTTTTATTTATTAAAAAATGTTGTTTTATTGGTTGGGGGGAGGCGGGAGAGAGAGAGAGAGAGAGAGAGAGAGAGAGATGAGAGAGAAATATCAATCAGTTGCCTCCCATGCACTCCCAGGGATTGGTGGTCAAACCAGCAACCTCGGTAGGTGCCCTGATGGGGAATCGAACCTGCCACCTTTCGGTGTGAAGGATGATGCTCCAACCAGCTGAACCACACTGGCTAAGGTGAGCCAGCACATTTTTAGTCTTGTATGTAATCCATAGTAGTTTGAAGTGGTCAGAAGCTAATCATGCACACTTTTGACAGACATTCAAAATAAGCCTTCGACTTAACTCTAAAGCCTCAGGAGGCACCTGCGCAGAAGGAGTGGAGAGCCCACAGCGGAACTTCTCAATACAACCCCCTACCCTGACTATTGTAGTCCCCTTCTCACCCCCTTTTTGCAGTGAACAAAACCACGGCTTTTGCTAACGCCAGTTAAACTAAATAATGCAGGAGAGGGATTAATTCTTTACAAAATATATTTTTTTAAAGTTCTATTTTCTCTTATAAATTGTTGGAGAAGCCTCTTAAACTGCCTCATGGCTGTGTTTGTTTGGCTTCATCATTACTCAAGGCAAGCTGATTAAGACTAATTTTGGTCAAAATAAATTCGTGTCTGGGCAAACAACCAATGTGCAGAGTCTCAACTAGAGGGAACCAACTCAAGCTGCATGCTGTGAGGGACACTCTTAATCATGACCACAGTATTCAACATCATCTGATGAACCACTGGCTCCGGACTGTTCCCAGTGAGTCAGCCTACCCTAGAATTTATTTGCTATATTTTTTCTCACTTCAGAGTTGCTCCTTGATTCTGGCACACCACTCTTTCTGGTAATGGTTTCAAATCAGCCTGATTCACGGCTGCACAGAGAAGATTTTTCTCAGGAGCTAGGAAGAAGATTGCTGAAAAAAACATGGAGGGACAGATGGTAGACTTTATTTTATTGGCTCATCTGCTTTTGCAGGGACTCATTATACATTCTAAGTAAGTGGCACCAGAAGTTGCATTTGACTGTGGTTCATCTCTCATGGAGAACCTAAAATACAACACCAGCAAGAGCCTAAAACCTGAGCAAGTGCAGGCAGCAGGTCCCTGAGTACATGGCATGATGTGAGCTTGGGCTGGACCAGATCTACGAGGTCTTTGCTTGGACACTTCAAGTCCCGCTACGTCATTGCCAGATTCGAGTTTAGTCTTTGCTTGAACACCTTGAGTGATGGGGATACTCTCTATTTTCACTTTAGACAGTTTCACGGTGACAGAGTTCTTCCTTCTTTTGAGCGGATATTGACTTCTGAGTACTTTCCATGTATTAAACCTGGCTATGTTCTTTGGAAGCAACACAGAACAGATTGATTTCTTCTTCTACCCGGCAGGTATCTTGTACATGAGCTAGAATACCATCTCAAGTATTCTTCAGGCTAAATGTTCCCAAGTCCTTGAATTATTCCCACATGAAATGGACTGGATCCTGGTTCATAGCCCTCTGAATGAGGGGAACTCAGAAGAGACAGAAATTTTGTTTAAACTTGCTTACTTCACTTACGTGGCACAAACAAATCAAATATGTAATACCAGGCTCATAAAAAAGGAGAGCCTTGTTAATTTGGTTTTAAAGGATAAAGCAAGAGTTGTAGCAGCAAAAGCCCATCTCTCAGGTTTCCCATTCTTGTCCCAGGCAGCTACCCTCTGGTCCAGGACCTGTCTCTCTACAGACTGCTGACAAATGGTTCTACCCTGGCTTCTTATAAAGTTCACTGGCCCATGCACTGCTCCTGACTTGGCTTATGCATGCAAGGATTTCTATATCAGAAGTTTTCAGAACTCTCATAAAGTTTTAAGGATTTGCTTTGAGGACTTTGGGGTGTGGATGAATGGGCACATCTATGCTGCCAGAGCCTTTTCTTTCCTTTCTTACATATTGGAGTTACATAGAGATTTTGTTGATTGGAAATATCGGTTCTGCAATTGCAAGACCATTTGTCAACCAGGACTGTTTACCTCTTTCTCTCCCATCCCCATTCCCCAGTCATTTTTCAGGCTCTCTTTGACTTTACCTCTCTGATTCTGAGGCCACAGGTTGTATGCCTCACCAAGATTTTTCATCCAATCATTTACGGTCCATTATCACATAGAAAATACTGTAATGGGGGTGACTCTGGGAAGAGATAATAAAGAAGTGATTAAAACCTGTTAGTTTTTTGGGGGGACCTCAGATGCAGGGACTTGAGATAATCATACTCTTCACCTCATGACAGTTTAAATCATCAGCCTGTAATGCCCCTTCTGTTTTATTTTATTTGTTCTCTTCATCTGTTTCACATAGAAAGTCAGTCTAAAGTCCTTGGTTATGTATGATTCCATGTAAAATATATGGTGTGTCTTTGTAGTTCATACATATGGTGTCATAAGTCTTTTGTTTCTTACATGTTTCGGTATGCAGGTCTAGTGAGGTGTTTCTGATGTAAAAATTTCAATGGTAGGTAGCCCTTCAACCAGTATTCTTTGATTCTTCTCTAGTCTCTACTCAGCTCCCTGATGCTGCCAAGTCTGTGATGCTAAGATGACCATGCCTAGAGATCTCTGAATGAAACCCTGGTTACATAGAGTCATTGGCTAAAGGAAGGATGGGCTGAACTAGTTTATACTCTTTTTTTAAAAAATATATTTTTATTGGTTTCAGAGAGGAAGAAAGAGGGAGAGGAAGAAATAGAAGTATCAATGATGACAATCATTGATTGGCTGCCTCCAGCATGCCCCCTAGTGGGGATCAGGGCCACAACCCACGCATGGAATCAAAACGGGGACCCTTCAGTAAACAGGCCAAAGCTTTATCTACTGAGCCAAACCAACCAGGGCCAGTTTACACTCTTATTAGCAAGAGATGAAGGCCTCATCTTCTAATGATCTTGTTACCACTTGGTATTTTCTCTCCAGCTGTTTTGTGTCTATAAAGTTGTATCCGTGTCCCTATTTCCTGAAAGTTAGTGAGGTTGGGGATCTCTGTAGACTTGCTAGCCATTTGGGTTTCTCGTTTGTGAATATCCCATTTTTCTATTACACTTTGTCTTTTTCTTATTGACTTGGAAAAGCTACCTATATATTTCTGACATTAATCAGTGACATTTCAGATATTGCAAATATTCTAAACATTTTTTTCTCTAATGTGTCTGGGTTTGATTGCTAATATTTAGTTTAAGGATCTTCAATCTATTAATTTATGCCCATGTCTATGTGCAGTCTTCAGTAAATGTATCTACCAGATATCAGCTATATCTCTTCAGGGCTAGGTGAGATTGCTTCGAAAAACTCATCTCTCAATTTTCTGGTACCAGAGAAAGTAACCCTCAGAATTCTATGATTCTTGGATACTTCTATTATCAAGATCTCCTTGGCTTTGGATCTCTCTTGTTCCATATCAACATGATAGCTGAATACCCCCTTTCATTTGTTTCTATAAGAAATTAATTTGCATCATATATTTGCCAATTTTAACTTGATATCGAAAGTTGAAACTTCAGTGGTTCTGTCACCTTGTGTTCTTGTCCTCTTCCTCAACCTTCACCACTGTACATTCTTTTCCTCCATAGAACAGAGCAATTCAGCCTTCCCCAAACTTAACTACTCAGACCTTTTAATGCTTAACAAAATAACATTTCCTCTTATTAGATTGACACTGCTTGAAGCCAGCTGAATTAGAAATGGGTCCTCCAAAGAGAAATCATTCTTCAATATTGCAACACTAATGAGTGCTTTTTTTTTTAATCCATTTTATTGATTTTTTACAGAGAGGAACGGAGAGATAGAAAGTCAGAAACATCGATGAGAGAGAGACATTGATCAGCCGCCTCCTGCACGCCCCACAGTGGAGATGTGCCCGCAACCAAGGTACATGCCCCTGACCGGAATCAAACCTGGGACCTTTCAGTCCGCAGGCCGACGCTCTATCCACTAAGCCAAACCAGTCTTGGCACTAATGAGTGCTTTTGCAGTAAATACAATCTAGTGAGAGGTGAGGTAGCCTATTTTTCAGGATGCACATTTTTTTTTTTTTTGCATGAGGGAAGGTGAGCCTTTTTTGGAAGGGGAAATGATAAACATTTCCAGAGCAGAGTTGCCTTTTCTCTTTCTTCGGGGGCTAAGGCCTTGTGCTGGTCTTAGTAGTACAGGTTGTAAAAAGAACATGGGTCTTGGAACCTGATGTGCTTGGATACTTGTCACCTGTGTGACGTTGGGTAAGTTGCTTATGCACACTCATCCTCTCCATTGCCAAATGAAGATACTGCCACCTACTTTATAGGTTTGGAGGATTAGATATAACATGGAAGGCTAGTACGATTCCTGGCATAGATACTTGTTCAGTACATGGAACGCCATTACTATATACTCCAGCATGCCAGTGAAGAACTCTGGGAGGCATCACATACCCCTGACACATTTTTGGGGCTGGCTGTTGGGACTCTTGAGTAGCAAGTAACTGATGAGTGGTATTTTTGTCAAAGTGCTGGAGAAAATGAGAGTGAATTTTCTGAAATTTTCAATTGGATTCTCACAAGGCAGCTTACTTATCAGTCAATGATCTTTGATGGTCTTAGGTTCTTCAGCTTTTGACATAATTTATTGTTACAAAGACTTGACTTTAGGTAGTGAAAAGAAATCCTAAATTTTCTCTTCACGAGAAAAATACAAGTAGGGAAAATCATAAAACCATTAGACTTCAAATACACCCAAATATCTGCAACAAGTAAGACTGCAGCATCTTTTTAGGAATCAGATAAAACTCTTCAGTGCTTTTCAGACCTCTGAATTCATTGGAATTTGTGGGCACAGGAACTTTCAAATTTTCTTGCTTAAAGATGGTTTATTCTATATGCATCTGCCTCCCACAGTGCAATTAGAGTTATGTGAAAAGTAAAGTTGAAAGGAAGAGGATGTTATTCTGTCTTGAAAGATGTGTGTTCATGACAACTTCATTTGACTTCAGTTTTCAAATGCATTGTTTCAAAAACTGTTTGCACCAAAGTGAAGTTATGTATGGGAAAACAAATTTCTGTTGGCTTCTACACAATTCTCAGCTAGACATTTGTATAGAAAGAATTTTGTTCTTGAAACAAGACCTCTGAAAGAACTTGCTGGCTGGAGGAGCCCCTACATCAGATCATGGCAGAGCCTCTCAAAACTGTTTCCCAAGGCCCAGGGGCACTTGTCTCACCCCATTTTCCCTCCTGATGTGCACCGAGTCTAAATGCGCTCTGTCCAGCTGTGAGATTGGAGGCCCACTTTCCCCACTTGGGGGCTTGCTTTTCCTTCTGAAGTGTTAAGACACCACGGGACCTTCTCTGTGGCGAGGCATGTGCTACTTAGTTCAGGGAAGCCAGCCCAGCTTTGATAATGGGAAATGAGAACCAGTAGATAAATTCTTATCCTGAGATGCAGGATTCATCTGGCCTCTTAGAGGATAGTCTTGCATGATTTGAGTTCTCAGCTGTGCTTAGTGCGGCCAGCTCAGCAATGCACCCTTGTGTTCACTCTCTCTCCTCCTCGGCCTCATTCTCTCTCTCCTCCACTCTTGTTTCCTTGGGGGCTACTATCTCTAATAAAATTGGCACATAAGCTCTGCTTTTTGGGGAAACCCAGGCTAAGACAGCTCTCTTCTCCTTTTAGTATAACATGCAGGCAATAGCATTTTACTGACACAGACTTCATTTATGATTTCATCAGTATATAACAGAAATGGATTTTAGCTTTCAGAGCATAACATGGACCATTTTTTTGTCAAGTAGTCCATGGATCCTAGAGATATACACTCCAAGGGTATCTATAACACTCTACATGTCAGTAGTTCTAGTGTTGTTGTTTTTTTTTTAGTTTAAACATTTAACGTGTCTGAACTTGTGTACATGAACCTAATGAAAATTCCACTTATTTACAGAGCTAAATTGTCTTGAGCAGCTAAATATGAAACCAGCATCTTGAAGTAGGAAAGCCAATTAAATTTATCCTCTGGCTCTTCCTTTTTGATGATTAGAATTGTCCAGGTTTGTGACATAATACCAGCTCCATGATCCAAATCAAGCCTTCGGGTATCACATTAGTTTTGGGTTGGCTTTGTTGTGTAAAAGGGTTAAGAACTGTATCTGGCTGGAATATATATATATATATAAAACTCTCCAATAGAAAATGAATAATTTCTTGGGGAAAGAGATGTGTTCATTAGGGTTAAGATGTGCATAATGTACAAAGAAGATAAATATAAAAGTTTTACACAATCTTTTGAATAGGAAATGGGAGGACTCAGAAAAGAGTACTTGGAACTGATCTAGGCCCCCAAAATAAGACATTGTTGCTCCTTCTTACCTGGACTTGCCTCTGTCATGAGCTGGGTAGGATGTAATTAGACACTTTCTTTGGACAGTGTGTATTTGGTTCATGTCCTGGCCCAAATGCTAAGCATCCTCTGTGTAAAGGAGACTGTTGCTGCACTGAAAATGGATAAGCTTTCAGACTTAACTTTTGGTGTGGACATTTGTTGCTTTTGCTTGCTTGTTCTTCCTCTGCACTTCTTAGAGCAGCAAAACTTAGGATTTTCTTTGAGGAATTACTCCTGCCCTGATTCTTACTCCTTAGTTTAGATGGGGCTGCTTGTCCTTCTTTTCCCCACCCAGTTCCAGGATTTCAGAGAACTAATTAGCAAATCTGTCCTCCTTAGCACAGGGATTGGCTGGAGAATGGGCACATGACTCAGTTTGGGCCAATGAGGATTAGACCCACGATTTTTATTGGAACTGTGGGCAAAGAAACTCCCCACAATTGAAGCTGTTAAGGCTAATCTTAGTGCTACTGGGGGCCACCCTAAGGTAAAAGGCTATGGGAGCATGAAATCTGTATGAAGGAAATTTCTACAGAGGAAAATCTGCACAGAAAGATGAAAAGAGGCACATCCTGAAAATACTGAGTGAACACCCAGATCCAACCATGCCTGAAGCTACCAGGGGCGACAATATCTAGATATTGTCACCCCTGGACATTCTAGATATTGCAGTCAATAATTTCCTTTAGGCTTAAGCTAGTTTGACTTACCTCTTTGTCAGTCATTACAGAAAAAGTCCTAACATGTGTTCAGGGCAATGGCATTGAGATCTGTGTTAACAGGTGATATTAATATAACTCCATTAATATTCTGAGACATTTTGAGATAAGATGAATATAGTCTTTGAGCTACAAAAAGTTGTCTTCCCTCCTCATTCTATCTTTGTGGCCCTCTCCCATGAGACTTTTACTTCTCTCTTTCCAACCCCTCCCCCCACAATACCCTTCTCCCAAGGAAATTGGCTTATTCTAGTAGATGTTTATGAAACAAATGTTCCATCCCCATTTTCCTCCCTTTGGAAGCAGTGGAGATGAGAAGGGTAGGCAACACTGGGCCAGGTTAGAACATAATATTTAAAGAAAGAGACAGGAACACATATCCATTATAAGCTTTTTTTTCTTTTTTAGAATTGAAGCTTATGACTTTATCTATGCCCACTATATTCATAATTACAATTTAATATCTGCATACAAAAGCTATGTAAAAATCCATTTTTCCCAAATATACAAATTTTCTTCTTGGATAGTTTAAAACATTTTGATCACAGATTTCAACAGTTTTAGGCTGAAAAAAAAATATTACCGATCTAGCAATATCACTTAACACTGTTTGCAATACACAGATCTTCTGACGACCATCAATCTCTTCCTACTCTGTAGCATTTTTCTGATTCTCAGGGCATGAAAACATGATGGGGTGGCGGGGAAGTGTTTTCTCTGAAGAAAGCATAGGGATCCAATTTGTCTCTATAATTGAGTGAATACGTGAAGTTAATTGGGAAACCCCACAGAAAAATGGGGCAATGTCAGCCTATTCATGCCCTGGTATCTTCTGTTCCGACAGTACACATGTAATTAAATAGTCTTCCTCTGTCTTACATTGTGCTCCATAATTTACTTGAGTATTATCTGAGTCCTGAGGAGGACAGATTTATGTTTGATTGTCTTGTGCATAAGGTGGGTCAGTTTGAACTGTGCAACAGAAAGCCACAAACAGCGTTTTACCTGCACGATATTGCTTCTGAAGGCGGCATTCATTAATGTGGACACACACTGGAAATGCACACTTTTTGCATTTGAAAACATTTATACAGCACAGTAAAAATTCTGTGATAAGGCCAAACCTTTTTCCCCCCTAGTTCCTTTTTTTTTTTTTTGCGCGTGTTTTTAACGTATTTTTTTCTTTTTTAAGATTAAAGTAAAACGTTTCAATTGTAAAAAATACACACCGGGCAAATCCTTACCTGGATAATAAATATCTACATCACAGTACAATAAAATTTCTTCTCTATAAAATTTAAATATGGATTATAGTCTATCACTATCAAAAGAAACACTATGCTACTATTTCCATATTATTAAAATAACAGGAAAAATTACGAGCTTATTTGAGAACCTGATGCCATAGCCTTTGGAAAGGGCAGAGATTCAAATGTCCGCGAGCAGTCCTCCTTTTGAAGAGGAACTGCGGCTTGGTGACTCACTTCAATTCACTTGCTGAAAAAGGTTTAGCCTTACAAGTGCTGGCTACATTGAAAAAACCATCAGACTGATTTCATAATTTATGACTCATGCAGCAAAAGGTCGATATGACACGGGTAGGTTAGAGTTCCACAGAATAAGAATGTATCACCGACGATGACATGCCTGGAGGGCGCTCAGCAGTTCCGGGGAGGCTGAGTCTGGGGGGTGGGGAGGGGGCTTAGTGTTGAGGAGGGGCCGAGGCCTGCACAGCTGTTCAGGGAAAGAGCCGCAAGAATGGCATTGCCAGAGCAGAGCCAAGCCTGGTGGTCCACCCCGATGACAGCGCCGCAGACCCAAGAGGTGTCACTGGGACCCAGGTGAGGGACACGGTGCAGGGCTGAGGCATCAACACGGCAAAGCACGTCATTGAAGACAGAGGCTCGTTTGACTAGAAAAAGCTCTTGAGGTGGCACATGGTGTGTTGAGCAGAATCGGAAAGAGGAAAAGATCTTACTTTTCTCACTATTTCTGAAAATACTGCACATCTAAGTTGAAGAGCAAAGTACACTTGAAGGTAACACACACACACACACACATACATACATACAAGTACACACACATACCCATACACCTCACTCATCCCCAAAAGTTAAGTGATTTATAAATAAGAATCCCAGTTGTACGGTGGTTGCTCCTATTGGGATGTCTCCCCACTGTGAGGGGTTTCTCGATTAGGTCCACACTTGATTCGACAGTCTGGACTGTATAAAAAAAGTGTTTTAAAAAAATCCAGAGCATATCCCTCCTAAGTGAGTTTTATGAGATGGAGTCTTGAGATGCACTAAGTTCCTCAATCAGTTACAGAAGAAACGAGCCACTTTGACCAGTAGGGTCATGATCCTTTGAGTTCTCATAGCCTTTCCTTTCTACCTGAAGTACATTAAGGCTTGTCCTCCTTAGCATAAACAAGAGTACTAGATCAGTGGTTTGCCTGTTGAAGGCAACCATTGAAGAGGCTGAGGATCAAACGTAAATTGACGTGGGGCTGTCTGGATTACTGTAGATATACTGTATCATTTGGCCAATGTCCAATCATGGTAAATCCACAAAGCATTCCAGTTTTGCTTGAGGTCAGGCTCTGTACTTATATTTTAATCTGGGTGTGTCTAATGTATGGGGGAATCTCTGTCTAACAGATTGAGGAGACCTTCCTGGGAAGGCTTGATGCCCAAGGAGTCTGTGAATCTTCCCGTACCCCACCTGCTTGCCTCCCTCTCAATGGCTTCTCAGGGAAATCTGCCCCACACCGCAAAGCTCAGAGTTAACCCTGGAGCTAGAAGGTGACGAAGGGTTATGTTTCAGAGTTGACAGAGGGAGCTGAGATGTTAATAAAGCAAAGACTTAAGGAGACTGGCTAGAGGCTGCCCAGAGAGAGCAAAACCTTACTTTCTGTAGATAAAGTCAAAGCAGGTAGTCTGCCCATGACCTTCATGTTTACACTTTCATTCTCTTCACCTACTTCTTTTCCATAGTTAGCAAGTTCCACAGCGATGTTCTGGTTTTCTTCCCCTGGCAGCCAGTGTAATTGCTCCTAATGCATTAAACACACATGTTTCCTCTCAGATTATTTCCTGTCACTCTTGGGATATTCAATGCCGTTCCTCTTGTGTTTCCAAGGCCGTCCTGCCTTTCTCTACAGAGCTGACGAGTAGTGTGTCAAATTCTTATTTTGAATCGAAACCAAATATTTCCATATCTGTTAGGAGGGCCATAATTTTTGTCTAATTAAAATAGAAATTTGAATATGAAGGAAACTATCAAAAGACCCAGATTTTTCTCCCCTGGAATGAGTAGAGTATTAAGGATTCAAAGGATTTTAGAGTGTATGACTTATTCACCAGGAGCCAAGGTGAGAAAACCAAGACCCAAATCTAACAAGATCACAAATCTGTCAGTTGACAAAGCACAAGCTGGAACTCTGACACCCTGACTTCTGGGCCAGTTAAAAAAAAAATTGTCTGACTTGGTTTTCACAGTGACTTTCATCCCTTTGTTTTTAGGTAAATCTCACTGATATGGCTTATTGTCCCCAGGATTTCCAGGATAAGGCAGTACAAGGCAGGCTAAAAAAGAGTTATCTACTATGCCAGTGAAGAATGAGATACATTCAGTTGCATGGGTACATTCTTTGCCCATCTTCTGGCAGAGAAGTGATGAGGCAATGTCACCATTTGTTTTCTGGGTATAAGCTACTCCAATGTTTGTTATGGGGAGGTGAGATAGGTGGGGAAGGTGAGTGAGGGTTCATGTACGTGGTCTGTGGGCGTTTCCTGTTGAAGAGATCTTAGGGCAATTTTTAACAAGGACAGAGAGCTTCAGTGGCTGGACCAGTCGTTGTTTAGGGATAGTCAAGCAACAGAGCCAGAGGGAAAGGAGACTAGGAAATACTTTTGTGAGTAGAGCAAAGACCTCGAGGATTCAAGACTAGAAGGAGCATCCTCAAACCATCAGTCCATGAAGAGTGCTCTCAGATCACTGTGCTTCCTTCAACTTGGAATGTAACTGCACTAGTCTCTCCTCAGAAGTCCTCCACAAGACTCCAGTTTCAGCTCATTATCTCTCTTTGATTAGAATATGTAATCCATAGGGAGATCTGCTATCAGCGGAGCAAAGATGCAATCAAGATTAATAACTTTAGGAGTTTGAGAAAGGATGGATTAGTTGTTTTTGAAAAATGACATCTGTAAATAGGCCTAATTTCTATGGAAATATTCTCTGAGCCTTACATGTAAAGAAGCTTTCCTATTATGAGGTAATGTGAATTTTTGGAAACTCTTGAGTCACTGACAAAAATTTCTAATTTCTTTGAGCTCACTGAAGAAAATGGTTTTCCATGTTGCTCTCAATCAGTCAAGTACCTGCATGGCTTTGAGTCATGCCTTGAATAACTTGAATTAGATCATAAGTTTATAAAAATTCCAGTGAAAGAACAGCTGATTTGGGGGAACAAATATTTCTATACATTCCAAGTTAGGCTGCTAGGAGAGAATGAAGAGTGCTGAAGACAGCATGCTCTAGAATAAACAAAACTTGTCCAGACCTTTCCTTAGAAAGCTGGAAGCCACATCTAACCAAAGTTGGTCTGTGTCCTGCCAACTTGAGCCCTGTAAAAGTCCGAATTGGATCAAGATGACCATATGATCTTGGTTTTAAGGCTTCTTTAGTCTTCTGCTGTGCCATTTTGCTTACTTGAGTCTCTGACCAGGGACAGATGGGAGCTGGTGGTGGCTTGGTGCTGGTGAATTAATGATGGTCCCCACCCCACCTCCATAGCTGTAAAAACATCAAAGCATTCACATCAAAGGACTGTTCTCTCACAGGGAGAACAAAATACAATAGTTGCAAGTACCTGCATTCAAGGGGCAATTTCATCCATGTCTACGCCAAGGACTAGCTCCCTTTTACAATCCCTCCCAACACAGAGAAACGAAGGAACAAACAGAAAGATCTAGGCAATGGAATGAAATGACACCCAGTAGTGCTGTAGGAATTATGAGAAGGAAGTCAGCCAGTCTAATCCTCAAACACTTCCAAGAACAACGGGGGGAAAAGTTCCGTGGGGCATTCCACCTTCATGTGCAGGAAGCGGCTGGCATGGCAGGCTCCAATCATCCGCAGGTCTGTCACCTTCATCAGGAGTTTTGGCCAAAAGTGTGTCACGTGGTGTTTTCGGTAATTGATATAGTGTTCAAAGGCCAGCAGGAAACTATCTTGGTATTTTTCTATTCTCTCAACGCAGGCGAGCCCTGGGCGATCTGAGGGAGCGAACAAAGATGGATGTTAATTCCGAGGGTGGGAAAGAGAGGGACTGCCTTGCCTGATTCAAGCACTTTAATGTGAGATTGGGCACATCTGAGGGCCTTCCAACTCCCAGGAGTGAGTATGGTACCACATGAACTCTGAGGCATCGGGCACCCAAATACCAGAACGTGGCATAATAGCTATGAAGGGGACCAATGCTTTGTTCTGCTAATTACCTCTGGTTTAGACAGTCCCCTCCATGGGTGTGAGAGGGGACTGTCTCCTCACAGGATCTAGAAGGAGAACCCTCATCTAGAGAGTTGACAGACAAAGCATACAAAGGGAACAGTTTTGAGTTTCTAGAGGCTCCCTAGGAGAAAGTGGGGGATGAGCACGGACATGCACAGAACAGAAAGAAATCGGGCCCAGGGGTCCTGGATGCCAAAGGAGGAGTGTTGGACAACGAGAAAATCCTGTGACAACAAAGAAGCACAAGATCCAATTTCAGTTGTTTGCCAGGCTGTGGTGAACTCCTTCCCTTTCCTTATATATGTTCGTAAAAGCTCCACTGGAGCTGCCTTGTGTTGGGGGTGCTGTGAGGCGGGGAGGTTAAAATGAAAAGGGGATGTGAGCCATCCAGAGTTGCCTTGTGCAGAGAAGAGTCACAGAGCGAAGTTGGAACGAGAGGAGACCAATAGCATGTATGGACCAGGCACTCTTTCCAATGCTGTGGGCGGGGACTCAAGGCATTTTCTAGAGAGTGTAAAGAGATGTCACAAGGGGGCTGGGTGACTGTGGAATGTCCAGGCTGCATTACCAAAGCCATTTATAAACCTGCATGGATTCCTCAGACAGCTCCAGGAAGCCTAGCCTCCATTGCCCAGGTCTCCTCAGCTTGTTTTTAGTAGCTCCAATCATATAAATTCACACTCCAATTGTCCAGTGACCAAAAGACCGGTATTAGTAAAAATCTATATAAAGTTCTGCTTAATCTGAAAGGAAAGATTAGGGCTAATGGCTCGACTCACCCTTCTGAGTCTAAAAATCTATGGGCTTTTGGAATCCCCTATTTAGCTCAAATTGCAATTTGTGCATTCTTATTTTGTTTTCCCCCTTCAGATTTGATGTGGCTACTCTGGATCTACTCACTCTCTCTCTCCCTGGTTCCCTGTGTTCTCTTTTCCTTTGAATGTGCCAGAAGAATTCTCCACAGGATCCTTTAATTTTTGATCCAAATAGAAACTCAACACAATATTGCTCTGCTGTATTCCTCTAAGAAATAAGCTGGGTTTTGTGGGATCAAATGCTGTCTCTTGATGAGACATAAAGATAAGGTGGTCATATAAATGATGGAGAAAAAGATGAAAGGACATTTGGATGATGCTCAAGTTGTACTAAACCTGTTTATGAAAAGAGAAACATTTTTAAAGGTCGAAGACTATTTTTAACCATCTGAGATAAAATTTCTCAAAGGTATGTCTTTCAGGTCATTTCCATGTTAGCTTTCTGTTTAGTAGTATAGGACCAAGGAACTTGGTAGCTCATAGTAGCTCTTAGAAAGGTCTTTGAAGAAAATGCCTAAGGTTTTGTGTAACTGAAATGCCAAGCAAAGCAATGGGGCTTAGAAGACAATTATGAGGAGGAACTGGAGCTTCAGAGCAATGAAGTGTAGTTGTCAATGGCCAAAGGTCAAGTGTTTTGTAACATTTGCCCGGGCCTGGCAGCATTAATGAACAGTGCCCGGGTCATTCAGGTAGGGAAGACTTTCAAGTTATTATGTCACATGGCTGTCAGGCAGGCAGAATTGGGAATAATCATCCAGTTAGGTGTTTGATAGAGTTCGGAGTTACATTCACAATTTTTGCCGCTCCCACATACTAGTACTCCCTTTATCTACCTTGCTTAGATTATTTATTTAATCTGTGAAATTGACTCACTAAAGAGGAAACTTCGTATTATTCATTAAACAAAAATCCATTTGCTGGAGGTAGAAGAGGGTATAGGGGGGATTAATGGAGACTTGGCTTGGGGTGGTGAACACACAATATATAGATGATGCACATCTGAAACCTATATAATTTTAGTAACCAACTGGGGCAAGGGGCAGGGGGTCCCTCAGCCTGGCCTGCGCCCTCTCTCAGTCCAGGACCCCTTGGGGGACAGACATTCCCCTCACAATCTGGGGCTCTCGCAGTCTGAGATCCCTCACTCCTTACTGCCTGCCTGCAGCAGAGGCCAGAGAGGTTCCCACCACTGCCGCTGCACTCGCCAGCCGTGAGCCTGACTTCTGGCTGAGTGGTGCTCCCCCTGGTGGTCAGTGTGTGTCATAGTGACCAGTCGTTCTGCCGTTCATTCTGTCCTTTGATAGATTTGCATATTAGGGTTTTATTATATAGGATGTCACCCTAATAAATTAAATTAAAAATCCATTTGCCATAATAGATGATAACCACAAAAATAAATGCATGGTAAAAACCTTACATTTTAGCTAAAGGTTGTTGCTCAAATTGTTCCTGAGATCTGCTTTCTCTTCCTTGAAAAGGGAGGTTAGCCTGGCCAGAGGGGCTCAGTTGGTTGAGCATCATCCTATGTACTGAAAGGTTGCTGGTTTGACTCCCTGTCTGGGCACATGCCTAGGTTGTGGGTTCAATCCCACTTGGGGAGCATATAGAAGGCAATCAGTCAATCTCTCTCTCTCTCTCTCTCTCTCTCTCTCTCTTTCCCTCTCCCTCCCTCCCTCCCTCTCCTCCTCTCCCCTTCCTCTCTCTAAGCATGTCCTTGAGTGAGGATTTTTTTTAAAAAGAGAGGTTAGCTGGTGTTAGGTGACAGACCAGCATCAAACTGAATCTCTCTTTCTGCCACATTTAAGAGCTATAAGGAATAAGTAACTTCCTCACTATGATTTCGCATTAGTTAAAACTGTCCTTGTATCACAAAAACCTCAGCTAAAAGATTTCCTTGAACCCCCTCTCCAGGAATATAATTCCATTTATATAGTTCAATTTCTTTATTTTTAAAGGATGCTGAAGTCCAGAGAAGCTGGGGTTCCCTCAGAACCACATAGGGAGTTCTTAGAAAAGCTATGTTTTATTTCTACTGAAGGATTGAGGGCCCCAGTGAACTATAATTCTGAAGCCAAAGAGGGATTAAAAACTCATCAGGTGATGTGAATTAGCACCACAACTCTCTTGACACCCAGTAATGTCTGGGCACACTCACCTGAAGACATCAGCAGGACCGCCTGAAGGAGAGCTACTTCAGTGTCATCCAGGTTGAAAGAAGACAGCGACATGCCCAGGTCAAAGATGGCATCCGACACCACCCCAAGACCCCCATTTTTCAGCTGGCCCCGTGTCACTGCCATCTCCCCGTTCAGGGTTAAAGTCTCACTTTCTGGGTCATAGCGCACAGCAGCGCGAAGGGACATGATCTCCATGCAGCAGCCTTTGAGGAGAATGATCTGGTCTTCACATGGCAGCTGCAAAGAACCAGCCCACATCAGCAAAGAACAAGTGGACAAAGATTAGTCAAGAGCAACATGCGGTATCATAACGGCTTCTTGTGATGGACACTCGTCCTAAACTCTTTGAGCATGTGGACTTTGTGGCTTTCCCCTTCCTACCTGGCTCCAGACTTTCAACAATAATGTATTTGTACTCCAAGTTGGTCAGAGTCTTCACTGACTTTAATCTCAGGAGTTTGCATTTCTTTGGTGAAAAATATAGATCTCCAACTGTTGTATTAAACAGTTGAGTGAAACTGCTTATATCTCCTTACTCTGGAGTTTGCATTATAACCCAACTAACTGTTTGAGAGCTGTGCTGATGTTAAATTTGCCAACACTTTTGACTTACAGCTCCAGTAATCAACAGATGACTCTATGCTTAGCTGGGAACTGCGGTTCTCTTTGTTTTCGGAATCAAGTTGTTCTCTGAGTTTCTTCAAAAGCACTGGACTAGACAGTCCCTTACAGATGCCTAGTACCCATGAGGCCCAGAGATGTAAAAGCTTTGCCCAAGGTCACCCAGGGAGTTAGGGGCAGAGGTGAGGCCAGCATTCAGACTTCTGGCTCCTAGGGTTATATTCTTAGTGCTTATAGCACCAGAATTGCTCCACATGCTGTATCTCTCTGTCAATGTGTGGTAATCTCCTTTTTAGCTAATTTGATTGCTTTATGAATCAGGATTTGTGACAACATAATAACATTAATAACAAATTTTACAAAAGAATTTTGCTAAGAAAAGTAATTTTAAAAATCAGAGTTGTATTTTCTGAATAGGGAGATATTTAATTAAAAGTTCTTATCAAAGTAGTTTGAAAGACTATTAATTACTGTTTAATTACTGGGTATGATGAATTAGATGTCATACCCAGATTTATGTGCACCACCTTTTTGGATTTTTACAGCAGTGCAGTGAAGTACATACTCTGCTTCCAGTTTTATCTACAGATGTGGACATCAGGCATTGAGAGGTTGAGTAATATGCAAGGGGTGGTCACATGAAAGTTTTGTGAGTGAGGCTAGGATTTGAAGCTCTCTCTGTCTGAGTCCAATGCCAAGAGAAGAGAATACACTCTTTGAAGTACTCTGGATGGGACTGGGTTTCCATAAACAAGGGAAATGTAAAGTACACATTATTTCTTCATTAAGCAAGTACAAATTCTTTTTGGGAAATACTCTTGGCAATACCCAAAGTTCAATTTATTATATAAAACTAAAGGTAATACTACTAAATTACATTTAAAACACTGAGTGTTTCATACTTTTTACTAACTCAGCCTAGTTACTTTATCATTTAATTTCAAACTGCTTAGCTTTTACTACAGGATGAAAGTATATATATTATGTGTGTGTGTGTAAATATTTATATATAATACATATATAATAAAAATAATATATACTAGTATAATACATATATTATACATACATACGTGTGTGTGTGTATATATATATATATATGTGTGTGTGTTTACACACATATTTATTTGAAAAAGATTAAAATAGGCTCCAAAATGTCAGCAGTTTAACTCTTGATGGTATTACCATGAACCTTTACCTTTATGATGCTATATAAATCTCCAATGAATATATATTATTTTTGCAATATTCTCTGACAGTTAATAAGTGTTAATTAAAAAAAAGACTGTCAGAGGCATGAACACTCCACACCAAATATGGGTATAAGTCAGATTCCTTCTCCAGGACTCACCGGCCCCCACCTCAGTGCAGCTGGGATAAGAGGAGGCACACTCTCAGCTGTGTCTGGGGGTCAGACACCTGCATCCTGGAGCCCATTGCTCTGTGCTTCTGGGTCTGGCTTCTGTGAAGGCTCGGGAATTGGCAAAGGGAAGTGTCTCCATCATGTCTGACATCTGTCAGACTCCAGTTGGTCTCCCATTATTACAAACTCAAGGACACAAATGGGCTGGAAGCCAAGGTGGGGCAGAGTCATTCCCTGTGAGGAGACTCGGCATCTTTCTAGGTGAAACTAGATTCATGCATCACTCAGTGGCTTGGGTGAGAGGCTCACAGCACTATGTGGTCCTCTCTATGTGGTCCTCTTGGAGATGTGAAGAGCAATGGATTGGCACCTGATGGGGTTTTGCAAAGGCAAACTTTTCCAGAAAACACAACCCCACTTGATTCAAAAAAGAAGGTAGAGGCAAGATGGTAATGTAATACATGAAATAATAATAGTATTAACAGCTAAAATTATGGAATACTTATGACCAGGCACTATTAAAGCACCAACTATCCCATATCAACCTCTCAACACTTCTAAGAGGTAGATCCTATTATGATTCTCACTAAAGATGAGATGACTAGCCCTCACTGATTTGGCTCAGTGGATAAAACTCGGCCTGTGGACTGAAGGATCTCAGGTTCAATTCTGGTAAAGGGCACAGGCCTGGCCGGGGTTGTGGGCTCTATCCCCAGTAGGGGGCATGCAGGAGGCAACCGATCAATGATTTTCTCTCATCATTGATGTTTCTATCTCTCTCTCCCTCTCCCTCTCTGAAATCAATAAAAATACATATTAAAAAAAAAGATGAGATGGCCAAGGTTTGAAGACATTTAATAACTCATCAAGGATTCTTGCCCATACAGTTGACTGCAGAACCCATGCTCTCAGCTACCACAGTGCAGAACTGCTAACATTAGGAATGAGTGTCCCACAGGGCAAGTCTATGACATTTGGTAGGGGAGCTCTTCAAGGTGCCCTGAAGATGGGCTAAAAAAGGGTGAGCTTATAAGGAAAGATGGAGGACTTGAGATCTTAAAATCTTTGCTCTTTAAGGATCCTCCTCTATTCTTGAGGATTAAAAGGCAATCACACAGCCATCTTGCTGGGGTATATAGTTAAAAGAATATAGGCTAAGACTCAAACCATTGCCCCACATATAGGCAAGTTAATTGCTTCAACCTCAAAGTTCCCCATCTGTGAAATGGGGTTAATTAAACCACCCTGCAGATCTGTTACAAGAATTGTATTTAATGTAGGCAAACTTGAGCATGGTAACTAGGACATCGTAGGTACTGAATAAATGCAAATATTGCTATCATCTTTTCCTATGCCAGGAGTCGGTGGATGAATAGGATCTTCATCGACTTCACATGGAGAAGCTAATGAATGATGACTGAGTAGGAAGGGTGGGAAAGTATAAATGAAAGAGTGCATTTTCATTTTGAATTGACATTACTTTCATAGGACTATCCCTAGTAGGTAATATTAAATTATAAATAATACTCAGTATTCCTGGAAATTGATGGAACTGCAATGGAAAAAAATGCAGAAGAAAAACAATCATCTTCTCACCTCACAAAACATAGGCAACTTTTTGGCAAAATCCACCACTCTGGTAATTGCTGGTGTGATGATTTTTGTAAAATGGCTGAAGGCTTCCAAGTCAACCTTTCCACCTTCTGGGGCATTTACTATCGGTGCTTGTCCGATATCTTCTGGCTAAGGAGGAGAGACAAGAAAGAGTTAAATGATGAAGTTGAAGGACTTCTATTTATCTCACTTCGGATGTGGAAGAAAAATCTCTTCTGGACAGCCAATCTGTACAATTTGCAGTTTTCACCCAGGTTATTAATAAAGTGTAGAGTTGTCCATGTATGTCTCTGAGCAAGGATATATGTCTTGGTCATTGCTGTAATAGGCCTCAGTGATACTGTTCACAGGATTGGTGTGTGTGTGTGTGTGTGTGTGTGTGAGAGAGAGAGAGAGAGAGAGAGAGAGAGAGAGAGAGAGAGAGAGAAATGAGGAATTTGGGCTTTACTTCAGAAAGCACAAAGGGTATATATTCCCACCAGGTAACCTACATTGTAGGGCATTTTCAGTGCTGCCCATTCTGATGAGTGTTTTTATGTGCAAGGTGGGCTCAGTGTGGGCAGTGAGGAAGCTCCTTGTGTATTCACTCTTGTTGCCCACCCAGCTGGGGCTCAGCATCCTGCCTGCTTACAGATTCCAGTTGGAGGAGGTCACAGCAGACTGAGAAGGATGATGTAGACTGCCTATAGGAACTGAGCCATGCAAACTCGGCACACCCTCAGGCAGAGGGGAGATTTTACTAGTATTCAATGTCCCGAGGGCACTTCTCTGCGATTCACTTGCCTAAGAACAATCCATGGTCTTGCTGCTCAAAGGGTGGTGTAGCAACATGGGTGTCACTGGGGGACTTCTTAGAAATACAGAATCTTGGCTCTCTCCTCAGACCCAATTGTGAAGAATCAGCATTGTAGCAAGCCCCCAGGTGGTTGTGCTCCCAATGCCCACTGGAGCTGTCTAGCTCCCTAGCCTGGCATTCGGTGACTGCCATGGTGTGGCCTCCATATATCTCCTGTTGTCATCAGTGCTTCCTGCTTGGGTGATAGAAACCTTCCTGAGTTGATGGCACTTGTCTTATGATCTGTCCACACAGACCACATATAGCCAAGTCATTCATCCTGTCTGAACCTTTTACTCATGTTCCTTTTTCAAGGCTACCCCATTCAAGAATGTGAGAAATCAGACAGTAGCTCTGCCAGGGGAAAAGCAGGGCAGGCAGGCGCTGGTTTTGATGGTCACATTTTATGCGTGGGTGAAAAAATCCATTCAAAGCCATCCCTTTGCATGGGAACTAAGGGGTCAGAATAATAACACACGTCAACACACAATAACAACACAATGCCAATAGACAATAATGTTGTTGGTATGGGGGGTTCACTCCAAATGTCTCACTGCCCCTGGGAGGGGTAAAAGTGAGCTACCCTTGGTGGGGAGACACTGCTTTCCGCTGGCACCAGAGACTTCTTGTTTCTCTCTCAGTCCACATGGACACCTCACCATCACTGTCATCACTTGCAAATTGTTAGTGATTAAATTGAGCATTTGAGTGGATGGAGAAAACTAGAAAATTATATGATGGCAGTGTTTTTGGAAACAGTTGTACAGTGTGGCTTTAGAATTAGGAAAATCTGCATGGCTTTTGCAAAAGTGCTTATTTGCCAATGACTCTTATTTCTCAGCACAGATGTGGATTTGAAACCTAGGTGAAATCACCAGTCTCTCTATTTCTGACTTGAGTCTTGGTCTTAGGATAAAAAATGATGAAGTAATTCTTTTGGGGAAGTTACTTACCCATTCCAGATAAATGAATACTTCTAATTTTTGTGATAATATATTTTAATCCCCTTTGATACATTACTATACTATTATTAGCATAATAGGCATCCTCAAATTCTATTTCAGAGCAAGATGAGCCATTATCACATGAAAACAAATAAAAGAACTTGCATAGCAGCAGTGTTGCAAGCAAAAAAGGGGGTCTCACTACATAGAAGACAGAAATCCTAATGTGTAGAAACCTATTCAGGACATGAATGCCATTTAGCAAAGCTAACTTTAATGAAGGATTCCTAATGTCCTTCAGGAGTAATTCACCAACCAAGAGTGAAAATTTCATCCTGAGCATAAGTACTCAATCGAGGTCATCCTTCTGCAAGGAATATTTGTAAATATGTATTTGTAATTTGGCTGAGACATGGCTTAACTGTACTGTCTCTGAGGATGGGCGGGTGGAACTGTATGTTCTGTTTAATAAATATTTATTGAGTTCTGTTCTGGTTATCCATTGCTGCGTAACAAACTACCCTGAGACTTAATGGCTTAAAAACATCACATTTTTACTCTCTCTCAGAGTTCTGGGGGTTGATGGTCTCAGTTGTGTAGTTGGTTCTCACTTGGGGTTTCTCATACAATTGGCACCAGAAGCTAGTGTCATCTGAACGTTTCTTTACTCACATTTCTGGTGCCTGGGTTGAGAACCTCTTCACATGGCTACCTTGGTCTTCCTCACAGCATGGCAGTTCTCTGGGTAGGTGGGCTTTTTTTTTAATGTGGCATTTAGCTTCCCTTAGAGAGACAAGGGAGCTTCCCCCTCCAAGATAATCAAATGGGAACTAAAAGGCTTCTTATGACTCAGCCTGAGTGGTTACTCTCCCCAAATCCATTGTTTAAAGGAATCATAGACCAGATTCAAGGGGAGAGAAAAATAGACTCTACCTCTCCATGGGAGAACGGGCTGTGTATACGAGGAGGAAAGAATCTAATGGCAGCCCACTTGGAGAAGAGCTACCACGAATTTCAACAGCACATGTGACAGACCCTGGTTACAATGCTGAATAGAACATGGTCGCTCCCCCAAGATGCGGAAGTGATCCCAGGCCCAGAAGGGGATTGGCTGATAGAAATGAAGTTCATTGTAGAGCTAGATGGGACAGTGGAAGCATTCTGATCTCTCCCAGCACCCCTCTAAGGAAAAAATGGCCTAAAAGAGTGGTTATTTGTATTTGGATCAAGGGGGGGCAATTTGTAGATCAAGCAGCTACAAATAATATACATTTCGTGCCAGCTCTTAGAATCATGTTTGCTAACATTGTTGGTGGAAGTCGTCAACAAAGTGAATTATGGGTAAGATTCCCCTCTCCCCAAATTTCCTACACACACACACCAATCCCATTATAATGATGATGTTGAGGTAGGAGGACAGTTTTACCATTATACCTTCTTGTTCAGGTAGAAAGATACTCTCATGTATCATGTATCCTGGAGATAAAAATAAACCCATAGAATGTCTGATGTGGGGCTCAGTGAGATACTCATGAAGGATCCCTGTCATAAGCCAAGAGCAGTGTCAGTCTCTGTGATGGTCAAACACCAGCTGGTGGTGGGATGGGTAGTCCAACTGGTGAGGTGGGTGGAGGGCCAGGACTTGGAAGCAGAAAACCTGAGTTGGCCTTGGGCCTGGTTCAGCCACTTTCTAGTAACATGATATTGGGGTGAGCCACTTAAGGCCTTGGCTTGGTTTTCATAACTGTAAAATGGGATAGTAATTCCAGCCTCAAAGCATTGAGAAGTTCAAAGGAGAAATGAGTGGGAAAGACTTTCACAATGGTTACTTTTATAAAAATATCAAACAATGGTACCCTAAGGGTCTTGAAAGTTCCGTTTTCTCTACATGCCTCCTCTTCCCATTGTCTTAAATTTCCGTTGGAATTTAAGCTAAACATTTTGACTTCTACTGACATAAAAATGCATTTAAGATAAGGAATACTTTGTTCTGAGAGTTATTCTGAAGGGAATATTTTGGAATGAGCTTAGTGGATTAAGTATGTATGTAAATGGGCATCTGAGGGAAGAAATGAGCATAAAAGGGAATGAATTTACTAATTAATCCACGGCTATTGCAAAAGCAAACAGATAATGTGGCCTTAGGAACTGCTCTGGAATCTGGGGACCCACAAACAGTAGGGCTAAGAGGGACTTTTGCTCTCAGAGGAACCCGGATTCCATTGCTGGCTCAGCGCTGCAGAGTCCTCATTAAAATGGGCTGGTCACCTCCTCCCCAGGGCTGTGAGGACTAAGTGAGATGAGGCAGGAAGTGCCGACATGTAGCTGCTATTCAGCTGTGCTGGGAGCCTCACCAGGAATTTCCGCTTCTGCTTCCAGTGGCTGCCTTGGGCATTGGTGGCCACGTGGGCTTCGGTGACAGTTTTGATGAGCTCCCACTCCTCGTCGGTGGGCTCTGGCTTGTGCCCAATGGATTTCTGCAGCTCCTCCCGCCGTCTCTTCTCCCGGTTCTCCTCAATCAGCTTCCGCTTTGCCAGCCGCTTGCTGTCATCCAGTACCACTGGGAGAAGAAGAGAGGGAAACAAACATACAGATACTCCTAGACACGTGGCAAACTGCATGTGCCAGGACCGCTGGTGCGCAGACGGCTCCGTGGGGCCCATGAGGGGGGGCGAGGATCACACTGGGGTGTTTTTCCCTGGACAGCAAATTGCCATTGACTAGCCATTGTCCAATATAAGCCCAGGCGCCAAACTCCCAGTGTCTAGCCAGCTTTTCCAAACAAAGCTGATTGGATACTGGGCATCCTAATCACACAGAAGGTGGCCCTAAATGAAAATGAAGCAGGGAGAGGACAAACCTATCTACCCACAGGTTTCCAGATGGGTCTGTCTAGCCAATCATCTGAATTCACTCTTTCAATTTCTATAACTCCATTCCTCCCTCCAAATGGCTCCTACTAACGACTTCCTTACTAAGAGAACTTAGGAGGTTAAAGAAAGTTCTGTAGCAATAAATGGGACAATGATGATCCCTTCCTCCAGTTCCTCATTAGCTCCCTTCGCACAGAGTAAAAAGCGAATGTGTAAATTGTCCCCTTGGGCGTTTGTCCGACCGGGAGTTTGACTGCTCACTATGACATGCCTTGAATGAAGGAAGGCCCCAGCCAGCAGCTGGAAGGCCCCAATCAGCCCTGATTGCCAGTCAGGCCTAGGGACCCGACCCGTGCACGGATTTTGTGCACTGGGTCTCTAGTAAGGAATAATTGGAATGTAGCCAGGCTGCTTTTGGGTTTCACAAGTACTTGCTTTGCATTACTCTCTACCTGGTCAACCCTTATTGGTGGCAAAGGAGCCCAGGCTTTGTCATCTAGAAAGATCTGGGTTTGAATCCTGACATGACTACATTCTAGCTGTGTGACCTCTGGTAAGTTAGTTAGGCTCACTGAGCTTACCTTTCTTCCTATGTAAAATGGGATCAATAATATCCACTCACAGGGTGGTCAATGTATTAAAAGTGCTCAGTAAATGCAGCCATGATTTTTATCATTTATACAGAAGGGAAATAAGAAATCTATACTTCTGTGGTTAATTTCCAAAAGAAACCCATTTTGCCAGACTCTTAGTAACAATCCGTGGAATGGAAAGGCTAAGGTTTACCAATATAGAATTATTGTCTTTTGGGACTATAAGGAACCCTAGATATTATCTAGTCCAACTCTTTCCTTCCACAGAAGAGGAAGTTGATCCAGAGAGATCACCACTGGCCTAAAGTCACACAACAAGTTCATGGCAGAGCCCAGACAAGAACCAGGACATGTGACTCCAGTTCTACCTCATTGTCCTAGGGCCATTTCCTGATGAAGGTGTGGCCTGCTAGGAAAAGAAAAAAGCAAACATAGTAGGAAGAAGAGAGGTGCTCAGCGAGTCTCCAAACAGAATAATCACCTAGATTTGATTAGATCACCAACATCAGGTGAGGATTGACAAGTATGGGAAATATGAGTCCTGTTTGTTCATTGTAGTTGACTCATTAAAGAGAGAAGAGGGAGGGGGCTTTACTCCTAACCCCATTTACCAAATGCATACGCTGTGCCACAGATGGTTGCATCAGACTCGCATTATCTAATTTGATCCTGCAAAGTAGATGATTGTTTCACAGAAGGAAAACCAGAGATAAGTCTGATAGCCACACAGCTAGTAAGTGTCAGATCTGGGACTTGAATAATTTTTCTGATTCTAAAGCCTGAGCTCTTTAATAATACTTCACAAGCATATAAGGTGCACTTAGAATGGATTCCCACCCAGTCTAGGTTAACACTGAGTTTTTAAAAACCTTATTAACATTCGTATCTTTAAGTTCTCAATAGAACAATGAAATGGATACTTAATAACAGTTCATTTTAGTGACACATCCAAGAATTTGGTTCTAGGTCAGTCATTTTCATATACCTATGTCAGGCATATTGTTGGCAATGGCTAAAAGCCTTTACAAGATAAAGACAATACACTCAGTGGGAGGTGGGCTTAATCCTGGATTTGCAGCCTAACACCCTAACACAACCCTCTTCCTTTTAAAAACTCCCCATCCTGTCTTCTTTAATGGGCAAACCAGAACATTCCACAGATACTTTTGTTGTAGCTGAAAGAACCCTGTTAGTCACATAAACATAAGCCATGATGATTTCCTCTTTCAAGGGGGAAAAAAATCCTTGATGCATTCCTTTTTTCTTTATTTCTTCCCCTTCCTTCCTTTTTTTAAAACTAAAGGTTGGAATCCTTCATTGATGTGCAAAAAGTTTATGCCAAGAGAGATCACTAACCCTGATGCCTGGCAAACGAGAAGCCACTCGTTCAGAATGACACGGTCCTCATTTTATTATTAGGTTAATTAAAGCTGCTGGTGTAAATCCCCTCCTCGGTGTGGGGAGAAGAGACCCAAACGGCAGCTAATCTCACCACCATATGCTGTGGCACTTTGAAAACTGGGGAGGGAGACTTCAGCTCGGAATGTTTTTAAGGCTAAAAATATAACCACCAACCAACAGCAGGGTGACTCCTGCAATAGCACTCCGTTTCGCATCTTCAGAAATTTCTGATCACGATGTTTTCTGCCAGTGCCCTGTCTCCGAAAATGGCCACAAAATAAATTCCTGTTTCTGCTTTTGAAAAAAGAGAAGGAGTCATCGCTGTGGTTCTCCCCACATGAATGTTGTGTGTAAAATTAGACCTTTAGCAAGGTGAATGGACAAGACCTCTCATTTATAATCTTCATTGCAGACAGAGTGTTGCAAACAGTCTTGCAAACATGAAGGTATAATTTAATCGCTTTCCCTCACCCATCAGCTGGAGACCTGGAGAGTGAGGAGCTGATAAATGAGGGGCGAGGTGGAAACCACCCAGCAGTGACTGCGGGAATGCTAGGTGTCTCCCCTCTGTCCACCTGGGTTCCTGCTTGATTTTCTGCTTGGCTGATCTCCTTGAACCAAACCTTTCCCCAATCAACACCCCTTGAATATAAAGCAAAGGAAGATTACTTACAATCTGTTGCCATGCCAACATAGATGCATTTTTTAAAGCGACATTCCTGGCACTGGTTTCGTGTAACTTTGTCTATGACACATTTTCCTTCATATTTACAAGAATAGGATGGATGGAGATTTTTCTGAATGGTTCTTCTAAAGAAACCCTACATGAAAAAGAAAGACCCAAGACAACAGTTTCATGTTTTCTAGAAATACATGACTCTAGAATCCCAAGTCCACAGAGCTGTGATGGATTGTTTTGGGCCTGTAGCTCTACTTATTCAAATATAGGACAGTAGGATCAAAGTGAATCTAAATAATTCTAAATCTGAATTGAAGAAGATGCCTCAGGACTACAGAATTAATGTCTTTTTTTTTTGGCATTTATTCAAGGAAAAGAGGCTAATAGGAAAGATCTAGTGTTTGCTTTTATCTTTCTAAACATTGAGTAATAATATAAATAAATTATGTTATTTCATTTCATGGAGTGTCATAATTATGCTGCTAAATTAAGCTATGAGGAGATTTGCTGTACTTTTTAATGGAGAATAAAAGAGCTAGACACTTAATCATTTAGTAATTAAATGAATATAACTGCCTTTAGAGATTTAGTTTAGCTCTTGTTTTTCACTCTTGAGATAGCCATGATCAGCTCAGATCATCCTTGAAACAACAGTACATGGGGAGTCCAGCTGGCGCAGCTCAGTGGTTAACATCAACCTATGAACCAGGAGATCATGGCTTGATTCCCAGTCAGGGTACATGCCTGGGTTTCAGGCTCGATTCCCAGTGTGGGGTGTGCAGAAGGCAGCCGTCCAATGATTCTCTCTCATCATTGATGTTTCTCTCTCTCTTGCCCTCTCCCTTCCTCTCTGAAAATAATAAAAATATATGTAAAAAAACAGTGCACGAGGAGTAAAAAATTTCAGGTTCTCTATCACATTTTCCCCACAGTTCATTGCATTAGGGTTTTTCCTTTCATCATACTCTTTTTCTTTTTTTAAAAAAATATTTTTTTTTCCAATTGATTTCAGAGAGGAAAGAAGAGGGGAGAGAGAGAGAAACATCGGTGATGAGAGAGAATCATTGATCAGCTGCCTCCTGCATGGTCCCTACTGGGGACTGAGCCCAAAACCTGGGCATGTGCCCTAACCAGGAATTGAACCAATACCTCTTGGTTCACAGTTTGATGCTCAACCACTGAGCCACACTATTTTTCTCCAGTATCCACAGACATCCACCCTAAGTTCAATGTGTTTTTTCCTTTTTTAAGGCACAGGAGAATGCCACTGTGAAATTTTCTGAGGATACCATTTAGTTCCAGGCTTAGGTGGCTTATGTAACACTCTGAAGGGTGTGTTCTGTCAGAATCTTTCCGGATATGATACTTAAGTCTTAGCAAATATACTTAAATATTGTAGAAATTGATAATGGCACCGAGCACTTATTGTGAGCGGCTCACTGCAAAGTGCTGTACATACATCTTCTGCCTCGTCTATAACTTATGAAGTAGGGACTCAGTATCTCCATTGTGAGGTTTGGAAAATGAAGCCTCAGACAGGTTAAATCACTTGTCCAAAGTCACATGGGAACCACATGCTGGATCTCGACCTAGAACCCAGGAATTAGACTCCAAATCAGCAGCAAACAGCCCATGGCAGAGCGAACCCTGTCTCCTCGAAACACTGGCGATAAAACAGGAGGAGAAAGGATGACTTCTTGGGATGATTACCTGTCATATCTATGCATTTTAAAACTCAAAGGGAGAACTTTGTTTATTTCTTTTTATTTCATTATCTCCTTTTCTAAAAAAAAAAAAAAAACAGACAGCACACTCTCCCAAGCATGCATTGAATTATTTTTGATTTGGATAAAAAAAATTTAGTTCTTGAACATGCCAAAAAATAGAGAACTACCAGACACCGGGAGGATCGCAGGCCGGGAATGCTGGAAATTGGGTCTAATTTGAATTGAAACTTAAGGCTGCATTCTGGTGGGAGGGGTCTGGAGCTGGACTGGGCTACTGAGGGCCCCGGGCAATTACCTTGCAGCCTTCACACGTGATGCAGCGGTAGTGATAGCCTGTGGCCTTGTCACCGCACACCACACACAGCTCGTCCTTATCTAAGTAACTGGGGATGTACCCTGTGAAGGAAGAAAAGAGAAGGATTTGAGAAAATAACATCGTGTTCAAGTCAAAGACATACCATAGCCAGGAGGAGGATAAGGAGAAGACAGGAGGTACCATGGATGAGAGAGGAGGCAAGATAATTATACATTTTAATATAATTTTTGCTTTAAGGTCTATATCCCCTGATCGTTGAGATTTTAATATAAAAGGTAAATAGAATGTTTAACAAGAAAACATTTAAAAGTCTTTCCCTGACAATATACTTCTCCAGTATCTTAACCTTATCTGGCATCTTATCTCACACGTACAGAGCTTATGAGGCCTAGGGTTTCAGAAAGCCTTGGAAATAAGTGTGCTCACACTTGCTGTACAATTGGGAACAGACCCAAAGATCGTGGAGCCAGGATCCGGGACACTGAGTGCTCTGGATTCTGGACAACACATTCTTTTTTGTTTATTTTAGACCTTGTTCTTAGAGGGCTTGACTCACTTTGAAATCACGGCACCATGCAAATAAATTCAGAACACTTTATAGCTGGAAAGGTCCTGGGAGATCATCAAGTTCTTTTGAGGTGAACAGGCCTTCAGAAGTTTGGGTTTCCTTAAGGTCACCCTAGAAATTAACAGTAGATTCAAGCTCATCCAAGATCTAGTGATCTGGGGAGATGCATGCTCACGAATCAGCGAGACTTGATGCTGTGTGTGTGTGTGTGTGTGTGTGTGTGTGTGTGTGTGTGTGTTGACTCTGCTTTGGTCACTGGGTTTAATACAGTGAGACATGACTAAGGAGAGCTTAAGGGCACGACTGTTTCCCCACATGAAAATCACTGTCTGATTAAGATACTGTCACCAGAAGTGAAATTTTGAAGTTTGAATTTTACACAACTTGTTAGACTTTCTACTTTGGGCTATAGAGACCACTGTTCATGCCAATCAAAAGAGTCATTGCTTGCTGATTATCATTCCCCTTTGCATAACTGTAAACCCCCTAACCCCAAGGTTGTATACATACCACTATCTGCTAGGTAATAGATGGTTCAGTCACTCAGATTTAATAAGAAATACTAACAAAATCTACAGGAAAACTCATTAGGCATTGACATTCCAAACACAGTTTTGGGGCATCCACCCATACAAAGAAACGATAGGCAAATTTATGTTTTGCTAATTTATGTTTTCCAATTTTCCTATAACAAATGGTCTTATTTGTATAATTTTTATTTAAAAAACCTGGACTTGGTAAGGAACTAATACACAAATATAGCCATTGTTTTTGATTCATAGAGACTGACCACTAAAATCCACTGGAAAATGCTAGTTTAGTCCAGAGCATCTCTGATCATGTTCACTATTACCCTCTCCCCCACCCCCCGCCAATAATTCTACAGTTTGATAACTAACTAGTTCTCTGGACACAGAGCCTATACGTAGTGGTACCTTGAGATACGAGTTTAATTCTTTCTGTAACCTTGAGGTGTGGGAAACTATGAGACGCTCGAGTCGAGGTAAACTGGTGGGTCATGTGCAGCCGGCCGATCCTCGAGATTACTCCTATCTCAAATGTTGCTCGTATTTCAAAGCAAAAATCGCTCGCTTGACGGCTCGTATCTCAAAAATCTCATATGTTAGGGCACTCGTATCTCGAGGTACCACTGTACTTTGACACCCCATAAGGAAGCTAAATCAGCAGCATGTTTAGTTATTATTCCAGTTTAAATTGAACCTCCTCAGTTCATCCCACAGCACAGATCCTGCTGAGGTAAGCTTTTTCCCACTGGTATTTCCTTTCCATCATTTCTTTATATACTTCAAAAATCTTGAATGGTTCATTCTTTAGTCTTTCTCAACATATGAATTCTGATTCCTTCTACATTTGATTATTAGTATTAGGCACCAAATTTTGCATCATGTTAACCTTTAATCCTCTGGTAAACAATATATCTATTCATCTATCCATCCATCCGTCCATCCATTTATTTCACAAACATGTATGGGCCCCTTGTGTAAGACACTGGGTACAAACTTGAAACAGCATTAACTTAAAAGGTATTCTTTCTCTGTGTCCACAAATTCCAGCTGAGGTGCCCTGGAGGCCCCCATTTCACAAAATCGTTCTTCAGAACAGCAATTGCCTTTTTTTTTAAAAAAAATTAAATCTTTATTGTTCAGATTATTACAGTTGTTACTCTTTTTTCTCCCTGCATAGCCACCCTCCACCCAGTTCTCACCACCTCATGCCCTTATCTCCCCACTGTCTTCACCCAGAGGTGTACGATTTTGTCCAGTCTCTTCCCGCACTCCCCACATCCCTTTTCTCACAAAGATTGTCAGTCCATTCCCTTTCTATGCCCCTGATTCTATTATATTCACCAGCTTATTCTGTTTTTCAGATTTTTTATTCACTTGATTTTTAGATTCCTTGTTGATAAATATGTATTTGTTGTTCATAATTTTTATCTTTACCTTTTTCTTCTTCCTCTTTTTTAATTTTAATAAATCTTTATTGTTCAGATTATTACAATTGTTCCTCTTTTTTCTCCCCATAACTCCCCTAACCTGGCTCCCAACCCACCCTCTGCCCTTATCTCCCCTGCACTGACCTCATCCATAGGTGTATGATTTTTGTCCAGTCTTTCCCTGCACCGCCCTTCAGCTCTTTCCCCCTGAGAATTATCAGTCCACTCCCTTTCTATGCCCCTAATTCTATTATATTCACCAGTTTATTCTGTTCAGATTTTGAATTCACTTGATTTTTAGATTCACTTGTTGATAGATATGTACATATTTGTTCTTCATAATTTTTACCTTTACTGTTTTCTTCTTCCTCTTCTTAAAGAATACCTTTCAGCATTTCATATAATCCTGGTTTGGCAGTGATGAACTCCTTTAGTTTTTTCTTATCTGTGAAACTCTTTATCTGGCCTTCAATTCTGAATGATAGCTTTGCTGGGTAGAATAATTTTGGTTGTAGGTTCTTGCTATTCATCACTTTGAATATTTCTTGCCACTCCTGTCTGCATAGTTTCTGTTGAGAAATCAGCTGACAGTTGTATGGGTGCTCCCTTGTAGGTAACTGTTTTTCTCTTGCTGCTTTTAATATTCTCTCTTTCTCTTTTGCTCTTCGGATTTTTTAAAAATAAATCTTTATTGTTCAGATTATTACAATTGTTCCTCTTTTTTCTCCCCATATCTTCCCTCCACCTGGTTCCCATCCCACCCTCTGCCCTTACCTCCCCCCCCATTGTCCTCTTCCATAGGTGTATGATTTTTGTCCAGTCTCTCCCTGCACCCCGCCTCACCTCTTTCCCTCTGAGAATTATCAGTCCACTCCTTTTCTATGCTCCTGATTCTATTATATTTACTAGTTTATTCTGTTCATCAGATTTTTTTATTCACTAGATTTTTAGATTCCTTGTTGATAGATATGTATTTGTTGTTCTTAATTTTTATCTTTACCTTTTTCTTCTTCTTCCTCCTTTTAAAGAATACCTTTCAGCATTTTATACAATACTGGTTTGGTGTTGATGAATTCCTTTAGCTTTTTCTTATCTGTGAAGCTCTTTATCTGCCCTTCAATTCTGAATGATAGCTTTGCTGGGTAGAGTAATCTTGGTTGTAGGTTCTTCTATTCATCAATTTGAATATTTCTTGTAACTCCCATCTGGCCTGCATAGTTTCTGTTGAGAAATCAGCTGACAATCGTATGGGTGCTCCCTTGTAGGTAATTAACTGTTTTTCTCTTGCTGCTTTTAATATTCTCTTTGTTTTTTGCTCTTGGCATTTTAATTATGCTGTATCTTTGGATTCCTTTTGTTTGGGATTATCTGCGCTTCCTGGACTTGTAGATCTATTTCCTTCACCAAGTGGAGGAAGTTTTCTGTCATTATTTCATCAAATAGGGTTTCAGTATCTTGCTCTCTCTCTTCTTCTGGCACCCCCATAATTTGGAGGTTGTCCCAGAAGCTCCTTATATTATCTTCATATTTTTGAATTCTTTTTGCTTTTCCAGTTGGGTGTTTTCTGCTTCTTTGTATTTCAAATCTTTGACTTGATTCTTGCGATCCTCTATTCTGCTGTTGGGTCTCTGTATATTATTTTTTTATTTTAGTCAGTGTATGCTTAAATTCTAGTTGATCCTTTATCATATCCTTGAAGGTCTCACTAAATTTATCAGCTTTTTCTAGAAAATTCTTGAAAAAACATTATAACCATGGTTTTGAACTCTATATCCTGTAGTTTACTTTCCTCCACTTCTTTCATTTGTGGTCTGTTTCTTTGTCTCTGCATTTTGGCTGCTTCCCTGTGATGAAAGAGTAGCTTTGTGTGCTAGGTTTCTATGGGGCCCAGAGGCTCAGCCTCCCCAGTTACTAGAGGTGGGCACGCTTGGTGCACCCCTTTGTAGGCTGTGTGCAGAGTCTTGTTGTAGTTAAGTCTTGATTGTTGTTGGTATCACTGGGAGGAATTGACTTCCAGGCCAACTGGCTGTGAGGATCAGTTGTGTCTAAGCTGGGAGAACTTCTGTGCTGGAGACACCCTTATGAGGCAAGACTTGCTTCAGTGGGGCTTTGGTGCTCACTGAGTCTTCTCCCTGAATGTGTCCCTTGTATCTGAGGAGTTGTAATCTGGATGGTCTCACTCTGATCACTGGGTACACTGGCTCTTGGATCTCCAATGAGGTGCAAATTTAGCCTCTGACTGAGGCCACCCAGCAGGAGCAATGGAGAGATCTGTAGATTCTTCTTCTTTGTTTGGGTTTTGGAGTTGCCCAGATGAGGCCCAGCTGTGAAGCAATGTAAGCTGCTGTGGGGCTGTGGGCCTTCTTTTGGATGTTCTGGGTCTGACTCAGCTGCAGTTTGTTAGGTAAGTTTAGCTTTCAAAGGACCAGGCCATTCATAACAAAAGCCTCTGTGCTCAGCCTGGATGGGGTGGAGTCTCAGGGTGGAGCAAACATTAATGGCTTCCCATCAGCTCTGCCCTAAGAGGCCCCCAGGTCTCAGTGTCCTTTGGTAATCGCTGCAAGCACCTCTGAGAGAAAGTCACCCTTGAGTTCTGCCTGCTGCCAGACAGTCCAGTTTCTCCCTGTATGAGTCTGGGTCTCAGAGTCTCACCCAGAACTGGAGTTCAGAGCAGTTGGGAACTTGTGTCTCCCTGCAGATTGAAAAAGCCAGCTGTGTACTCAGTCGCCAGTCCTCTCTGCACCTGCATACACGCACGCCTCCATACCTCTACAGTTTACTTCCACAGCTCCTCTAAGTCTCAGTGTGCTTTCTTCTTCCCTTCTAGTTGTAGAATTTCCACTTAGCCAGCCTTGCTGTGGTTCTGGATGATGTTTGTTTTGTCTTTTAGTTTTAGTTTTGAAGTGGTTGTGCGAGGCAACAGTTCAGGTGTTTACCTATGTAGCCATCTTGGTTTCTCCTAGCAACTGCCTTTCTCTTCTCAGGACTGCCCTCGTGGAATCTTTGAACACCTTTGCTTTACACCTTGCCCCCTGGCTGGCTGGCTCCTTGCTGCTGGGGACAGTAGACACATTACGTTTATTCTTGCATTATGTTTTTTTACAAGTAAAGAAATATTTCACAGAACTTTTATCTTTGTTAAGAGTGGGAAGATAAATGTAACTCAAGAAGAAATGAAAGAGATATATTTCTTTCTGGAAGTGAAAAATATTCTTATAAAATAAACAATGTATGTGTGTGTTGAAACATTCAAATTAAGAAAACTGGAGTCCAAGTTTTCAAATTCTAGGACACTGCTGGGTAGAGCAGGGAAAGGAAGACTAGGTAAGAGGTGAGAGGAGGGCAAAGGGAAGAGGACATGATGACAAGGGACTCTAGATTTCCACCATCTAAAACTCTTAGGGCAGAAGAAAAGCAAAGCAAGTTTTAGATTCTTTCTCCTGATTCAAGGCCAATAGGCTGACATTTTGGAGGCAGCAGCATTAATTGCTCACTACTCAAAACAGCACAGGCAATAACTCTACTGCAGTAGGTAGACCTAGCACACCTGAAAGGATTTAGGCCAGGAAGACTGGTTTCAGTTATTTTTCATTGGAAAAACTTTTGACTTTTGAGATGACCCACACTTATAAACATTAACATTCTCAATTTTTTTCCTGAACAGAAAGCATTAAGCTCTCATAAATAATCTGTTACACAAACACTTAGTGTTTACCATGGGCCAAATATGTCCTCAGTGCTTTACAAATATGACCTCATTTAATCCTCACATCATCCTTATGAGGTAGCTGTCTTATTAGCCATTTTATAGATGAGAAACTGTAGCACAGAAAAAATTAAGAGATTGGCCTGAGATAACATAGTAAGTGGTGGAGCTAGGATTCAGAGTCCATGCTCTTAACCACTCGGTTTCCCATGTGATCTTTCTTCACAGAACCGACTGTAGACATAACTTGATGGTTCTCTATGTTATCATTTAATGTGTGATTACATAATTAGAGGCTATTCCTCACTCCCATAATCTCCACAAGAGCAGGGGTTCTGTCTAGTTTTTGTTGCTGCCGTAGAGCCAGCATGTACTCATTTGGCGACCAATAAATATTGGTTGAAAAAAATAAATCAGTCTTTATTGATGAAAAAAAAAAAGAAGGCTTCCTGAAATGATAATGTATTAATTTTTTAGGGTTAGGGTTGGGAATAATACAATTTCATGCACAAGAAGGACCTTCCTTCTTCCTATCCCTGTAGACTCAGATTTTTAGCAGCTGACACAACCTTTCAATCCATAATTAGAGCTAAACCACTTGATGCAAACCAGCAGGAAAGGGAATAGATGGATATAATGAGTTTCAGTCAAAAATCTTAATCACAAGGGTACACACATTGGCAGTCTACAGCGTTTGGCTTCCAGGATGTTTAAAAATCTCAGCCAATTTTTAAAACCAGGAGCTTTCACATAAAACCCAGCTTTCTGCTTCTTGTGAAAAAACGGGGAGATCTGGCTCTCCCGAGCCCACATTTTCACAGGGCAGCGACAGCTCTCTCTCCTAAGACTGAGTCATACTTGCTAGTTATCCGCAGTCAACACCAGTCCCTATTGTGCCCCCACTCTGAGGCGAAATGTCAGTTGCTGTTTACGCTTATTCTTGCATTATGTCTTTTAACAAGTAAAGAAATATTTCACAGAACTCTCTTTGTCAAAAGTGAGAAGACTAACGTAATTCAAGGAAAATGAAAGAATATATTTCTTTCTGGAAGTGAAAAATATTCTTATAAAAAAAGCAATGTGGGTGCGGGTTGAAAAGTTTAAATTAAGCAGTCCTTATCAAACAACCGAGCCTCTCTCATTAATATCAGCTCTCTGGTGCTTGTAGGCATTAGAGTTTTAGAACTCTGGTGCGAATGTGATCATTTTCTGTTTTAAGAGAGGGGATGGGTGAAAAGCAGGAAGGTTGGAGTTTATTAGAAGACTGGGAAAGGGAGGAGTGGAAAAGGTCCCCTGCAATGGGAACCAGCTCCTTCTGATTTTACTTTGAGTGAACTTATGGCACTGGGCTGACACGGAACACGCACAGCTATTTCATGTCCTGCATGTTTGAGGAAAACAGTTGCCTTTTCTTTATCTGAAAATCCATTCAGAACAAGATTCAAGGTTATAGCTCTAAAAATGTGGGTTATCAGCTCTTCAGTCTGATGTGACATGAAGAAGAAGGAGTAGTTACATTGTTATCAGGCTAACATCATTGCTACTCTGAGCTGCACTGGTCTCCCTGCGGGTACGACCTGCAGCCATGGTGCGTGTGCACATCACACAATGAAGAAAAGGAGGTACTGACTTCATGGCGCTAATGATCTAGATGGCGTGGACATACCAAACATATATGACAAAGAGAGCCCAAATTCAGGCTATGGGAATGACCTATAACAAATATATGTAAGTAGCATGTTGGAGATACATATGTTCAAGTGTACTACATTAAGAAACAGCTCCATCTGCAGAAATCTCAGCTTTTCAATATGAAACCAAAGAAGGGATTTTCACATTTCATAAAGATCCATTACTGTAGATAGTTTCTAAATATTAATTTCTTTTAATGTAGTGGTTCTCAACCAGGTGTGATTTTGACTCCAACAGAACATTTGGAAATATCTGGAGACATTATTGGTTGTGTACTGGCATCTAGTGCATCGAGGTCAGGGATGCGCTAGACATTCTACAAGGCTCAGGAGAGCCCCCAGATGTCAATAGTGCCCAGGCTGAGAAACTCTGCTCTAACACACCTTATAGTATCTGCTTTCTTTTCTTTTTTAAAAAGGTAACTTGCACACATGATTTAGTGTCATTGCATAAAACAAGGGACACCACCTTTGAATGTGGTGGTGATTAAACAGAAGGGGCTGATAGGCTGTGAGCTGAGCTAGTGACCTGAAGTGATTCAGGCTGAGAAAGGCAGGTTGCACACTGGCAGTGGGTGGTTGGTGGAGAAAAAGTGTCATTGGTTCAGGAATGGAGGGCAGTATGGTAGAGAGAGGAACACCTGGAAAAACTGGCCAAGAGTTCTGGAGCTGGGAGAGTGGACCGAAGCACAAAACCAGAAAGAAAATGGAACTCATTAGGGAAGGGAATAGTTGTTGGAACTAGTGTTTGATCTAACAGGACATGGAAAAAGGTCTGAATGTGAAAAGAAGAGGGGAGGACTGCCACTGAGTGTCTGGAAGCAGAAGTCTTTGAGGGAGACAAGGGGTAAATGGGGAGAAGAGGACAGGACAATGTGGTGGGAAGTATCTGCAGAGACGGAAAGAGGTCAAGGTGCGGTGACTACTTGAAAGCACTTTCTGGAAATCTCCAGGAGAACCGGGGAAATTCAGAAAGCAGCTGGTACAGAGGGATCTGAGATGAGGGAAGTACCAAGGACAGCGCATGCAAGGTCAGTGGTCATGAAGGTCTGGACAAGGAAGCCTACGGATACTAAGTGGGCACTGGTAAGTAGGATCAGTACAAGAAGATGGGGTCAACAAAAGCTGGTCTAGAGCACCTGGTAGAGTGGGAGGCAACTGAGCCTCAGACTGAATGCACCTGAATCCTGGGAACTGAGCAAAAAATTTTGAGTTTGTGGAGAAGTATTTACAAAGGGTTGCGAGGTGGTGGACATGAACCTGAATGCAGGAAATAAGCAGTACCCATATTCTCTTCCAAGCCTGCCAGGCATCTGACTTGTTTCTCATAATGCCTTGGCTTCCTACTCTTAGCTTTCACTGTGAGGAATGGCAGTGCATGCTCTAGGATGAAGTTAGGGCATCCAACGACATGTCAAAGGATGTGCCTTTCACAAGAGAGGAAAGAAAGAAGAGCCAGCTTATGTTTTTGTCTGAGCTTGGATTTGGCTTGAGAACGATTGCTGTTTCTTAGTTTGCTTCCATGTTTGCGAGCTGAGAGGCACTTTCATTTAACTTTTTTTTTTCATTTAACTTTTGAAGAGTATGTTATGTATTCTACAAAATGGGTCTATTTTCTGGACTGATGTTGTATCTTAATATATGGGTGGTGGGAGAAACCAAGATGGCGGCACAGGTGAACACCTAAACTGTTGCCTCGCACAACAATTTCAAAACTATAACTAAAAGACAGGATGAACATCATCCAGAACTATAGGAAAGCTGGCTGAGTGGAAATTCTACAACTAGAAGTAAAGAAAGGGGCTCACGGAGACTCAGAGGAGCTGTAAAAAGCTGAGGTATGGAGAGGACAGGCGGCAGAGGGTCTGGCTGGCTTCCTCTAGTGGGAGGGAGATGGAAACTCCTGATTGCACTGAACTCCACTTCTGACTGCAGTTCTGGGCGAGGCTCATATTGGAGGGGGGTCTGGACAGTCATGAAAAGGGAGGAGTATACAGAAACTTAGGGGAGTAGCGAAAGGCAGAGATCTGGAGACACCACAAAGAGGACTGACTGCTGATTGTGCCCAGGGCTTTCTCTAGTAGGAAAACAGAACCTCTCAACTGCACTGAAACCCAGGTCTGACTGCACTGAACCCCAGTTTTAGGCGAGACCCTGGGGACCCAGACTCATATGGGTCCCTGGAGTGCACAGAAACTCAGGGGAGCCAGAAAGGAAGAGGTCTGGAGTTGCCTGCACATGCATACAGAGAGGGCTGCAGCAACTGCAGCGATTTCTGAGGGGCACTGAGACCCAGGGGCCTCTCTGTAGGGCAGGGCTGATGGGAAGCGAAGTCTGTCTGCTCAGCCCTAAGACTGCACCACAACCAAGCCCAGCACAGAGGCTGTTGCAATCTTGCAAGTCTTAAGGCTGAGTTCAGCACAGAAGTTCTCCGGGTGCAGACACAGCTGATCCTTACAATCAATTTGGCTTGGAGGTCAATTCCCCGCAGTGATACCAACAACAATCCAGACTTAACTACAACAAGGCTGTACACAGTCCACAAAGGGGTGCACCAAGAGTGTCCACCTCAGGTAACTGGGGAGGCAGAGCTACTGGGCCACATAGGACACCTAGCACACAAAGCTACTCTACCAATTCAGGGAAGCAGTGAAAATGTGGAGCCAAAGGAACAGATCACAAACAAAAGAAATGGAGGAAAACAAATGACTGGATAGAGAGTTCAAATCCACGGTAATAAGATTTTTCAAGAATTCCCTAGAAAAGGCCGATAAATTTAGTGAGACCCAAGAGGAGATGAAAAAGGACCAACTAGAAATTAAACATACAGCAAAACCAATTTGGCTCAGTGGATAGAGCATCTGACTGTGGACTGAAGGGTCCCGGGTTCGATTCCGGTCAAGGGCACGTACCTTGGTTTTGGGCACATCCCCAGTGTGGAGCATGCAGGAGGCAGCTGATCGATGTTTCTCTCTCATTGATGTTTCTGGCTCTCTATCCCTTTCCCTTCCTCTCTGTAAAAAATCAATAATATATATTTTAAAAAATTAAAAAAAACATATACTGACTGAAATAAAAAATATTATATAGAGACCTAACAGCAGACTAGAGGATCACAAGAATCAAGTTAAAGATTTGAAATACAAAGAAGCAGAAAACACTCAACTGGAAAAGCAAATAGAAAAAAGAATCCAAAAATGTGAAGATAGTGTAAGGAACCTCTGGGACACCTTCAAGTGTACCAACATCAGAATTATGGGGATGCCAGCAGAAGAGAAAGAGCAAGATACTGAAAACCTATTTGAAGAAATAATGACTGAAAACTTCCCCCACCTGGTGAAAGAAATAGACTTACAAGTCCAAGAAGAGCAAAGAACCCTAAACAAAAGGAATCCAAAGAGGACCACACCAAGACACATCATAATTAAAATGCCAAGAACAAAAGAGAACATTAAAAGCAGCAAGAGAAAAACAGTTAATTACCTACAAGGGAGCACCCATACGATTGTCAGCTGATTTCTCAACAGAAACTATGCAGGCCAGATGGAAGTGTCAAGAAATATTCAAAGTGATGAATAGCAAGAACCTACAATCAAGATTACTCTACCCAGCAAAGCTATCATTCAGAATTGAAGGGCAGATAAAGAGCTTCACAGATAAGAAAAGGCTAAAGGAGTTCATCAGCACCAAACCAGGATTATAGGAAATGCTGAAAGGTATACTTTAAGAAGAGGAGGAATAAGGAAAAGGTAAAGATAAAAATTATATGTTCATATCAAATACATATCTATCAACAAGTGAATCTAAAAATCAAGTGAATTGAAAATTTGATGAACAGAATAAACTGGTAAATATAATAGAATCAGGGGCATAGAAAGGGGGTGGACTGATAATTCTCAGGGGGAAAGAGGTGAGGTGGGGTGCAGGGAGAGACTTGGCAAAAATCATACACCTATGGATGAGGACAAACAGTGAAAAGATAAGGGCAGGGGGTGGGTTGGGAGCCAGATGGAGGGGAGTTATGGGGGGGGGGTGAAGAGGAACAATTGTAATAATCTGAACAATAAAGATTTATTAAAAAATAAACAAAATGCAAAAAAATAAATAAATAAGGGTGGCAGTGCCTAATTTGAATCCTAACCTCACGTCAGCATTCTTACCATTGCATAAGCATTGTAGGAAAGTCTGCAGTTGCATTAACCTCTTAGGTATCATTGCATTTTAAAGACATGATGTCTGTGAGAGCTCTTTGGGTGGAATGATTGTATATGTGTTTAAACTAAAGACATTCAACTACAGAGGAAGAGTAGAGATTGGAGAGGGGGAAGAGAGGAAAACTGAGGGAGAAAGAGATTGAGGAACAGAGGTGGTGGTGTGAGGAAGACACAAAGAAGAGAAGAGGGAATGGGAGGGAAGAGGAGGGAAAGTTGAGAAAGAGAAATCAAAGTAGTATGCGGTCACTTCATATTCAAGTTCATGGTTTGAATATGGTTGGAAGTGATCATGCAATAGGACTTATAAATCTTCCCATTTTTTGTTTCCTTTCCTGCCTGCCTCTCACTGGACCCAGTGTGTTTCCAGCATTTAAGGGTACCTGTTTCTCATGCAACATTTTTTTTCCCTCTGTGCCGACTTTAAAACCTCTCCATCCCCAACTCTATGGTATAACAATCCTTCTCTAATTTTAAAGAGGCCAAGGAAATTCTAATTAGAGATCATATTTGTAATATGAAACTTAACTCCTCTTTTTAATCCAAGCCTTTTTATGTGGGTCACTTCAAACATTCGCAACCTTACCATTTAATTTCCATTTCTAATGTCTACCCAAGTATTCTACCCAAAGTCCACAGAGCTAGGAACACAAAGATTTAGATTCCTGTCCCCAAGATCAAGAGGCAATGAAAGCAGATTCAGAAAGAACAGTTTTATGCTTCAGTTTTCCTTTTTTTTTTCTCTCCAAAATGGAAGGAACCAGAACACATGCAATCAAAACCAAACCAAACCGAATGGGACAAGCACATCCCATTTCCTCGACCCTGGCTCCAAAACAGGACATTCTTTTCCTCTTGGACATGATCACCAACTCTGGTGCAAACACACCAGCAACTCTGGGGATGTGCAATTCCTCTAAAGATGGCACATTGCTCAGCAGAGAATCCTGTGCAGGACAGGCCCTCCAGAGAAGGATTCCGTGTAAACAGACCCAGAGGCTGACTGGCAAAGCTGCCCGCGGAACAGCCAGCCTCGAGCTGTTTGGGGACTTTGGAATTTCTGGTGGAAACAGCCAGCTCCCGCCTCTCCCTTCCCCCACAAAAAAAGACATCAATTTTAACTGTGCCGACACCACCACCACAAGGAAGACACAACATCCCGGCTGCCAGTTCCCCTCCCCTTCGTCTGATTTCCAAACTTACTCCCTTCCCTCCTGAAGTCTGTGACCAGAACTGGCTGCAAAGACTGATTTTAACTTAACAAATCATGGCTAGGTTACTTGGAAGACAAAAAAAATATATGAAAAACATAAAATAGATTTTAAAAAGGAGCTCAGATATTCTGAGTGATAGCTATGGTGTTTTTAATTTGTCTCTAACTTTTACAAATTAAATATGTGTTTTCTCATATTCTGTAGTGAAAAATAAGACAGACACTATGTTCTGTGCCTCAGCTCCCCCACCAATTCTTGAAGTCTTATCTCAAATTTCATTCAATGAACTGAATTCTGACTCCTTCTCAGTTTGTGTTCTCAGTGCTTCAGAAGCTTGATGACTTTCTCCCCTCTTGGTTATAAATATGAAAACAGGAAAATTACACAGAAGGAGTCAAAAGTCATTCTAAAGTCAGCAATAAGATAAGCAGATTTAACATTAGGTTCTGTATGTAACTGTCCTTTATTTCATCGATGTGTACTTAAATACACTTCTGACATTTTTATGTTTCTTTTTATTGAATTTTTTGGGGTGACACTGGCTAAGAAAATTATGCAGGTTTCAGGTGCACAATTCCACAACACATCATGGGTACATTGTATTGTGTGTTCAGTGCCCCAAGTCAAGTCTCCTTCCATCACCACTTATCCCCACTACCCTCCTCCATCTACTCCCACGCCAATTTCCACACTGTTGTCTATAAATACCCTTAAAAAACAAGATTAAGAATACTTGAATTAAAGACTAGCAAACAAGCCATCCTTAAAGAATTATAAAAAGTTAAGACAGCTGCATTAGGAAAGTGTTTATAGAACTGTAGTGACAGCAACAAACACAGATGAAGCAATTATGAATTTCATGAAAATAGATAAAGATCCAATTGGAATAATGAGGCCTGCCTCACTGGACACCTGCTTACAGTCTTAATTTTGCCTCAAGGACATACATCTGATGGCCTTCAGCAACAACAAAAATCAATAATGGATCAATATGGATAAACATGTTGGGTACGACCTTTTGTCCTAAGAGATAATTGACAGCTGGGTTTAGTTTTACCGGGATTTACTTAAAGTCTTGTAACAGTAAATAGTGGCGCATTTAAGAATATTTGCCTGCTTTGATTTAGTGAGTTTGGCAGGTGGCAGTGGCCTTTCAATGGCATATGGCTTTGAGAAATTACATCAATATATGCATACACAATGTGTCTTACCCTCTAGTTCAAGCATCAAATTAATTAGTAAAGCATCCCATTTTAACATCTTATAAGCAGATATTTTCCAGTGCTGGTTGAAGAAAATACAGTGGAAAGACAAAAGAGAATAAAAATGCATGAAAAGTTTTGCAGGAATTTTTAAGAATAGCTGAATGACCAAATTGAAAGTCAGACACTAATATTTTCTTATGATCCTACATCATTAAGAAAGGCATATCCAGGCATGTTGAGTGAGACAATGTTGACTTCTTTTCAAAGATAAATTACTTAAAAGTATAATATTAAATGAAATAGAAAGCTCACAATCTATCTCACATGGTGTGCTCCTTGCAATAAATAAGACATTCAATGCTCTGCAAAAGGATGTAAAACTAAATGAAAATGCAGATGAACAAGTCTGAATTTGTTTTATGCTCTAATCCTCTTCATATTTGGAAGTTATAGAATAACACAGAAAACAAGAGCACAGTATATGGTAAAAACTAAACAAGGATTTTAGATTCACTTTATATTTTTTTAGATTCTGTATATTAGTTTTAAAAATAGGCTATATTAACTATAGTCACATTAAAAAAGGCACATGTTACTTGTTATAGGAGCCACATCTAATAAAACCACATTTTGTTTGAAGATAATGTCACAGAGAATTTTCCATTTGAAGTTCAATGGGCATCATATACCTGCAAATTAAGAAATTGGGTTTCCTATGAAATATCCTATAGATTGTAACAGTACGCAGAAAAACAAGTTTCTGGTATATTTGCACTAGAATTTATCTATTTTAGGAAGTATTTTCTAACTGGCAGTTCCCTAAGAACTACTTGTTTGACTCTTTGATTTTACTTTTTGGTAACACAAGAAATGATCTATTGCTAGAAAATTAAGCAGCACTGTTAAAACCACAGCCTCTATTAAAATAAATCGATAATGCACTTATTTCAACATCGGATATTTTGGAGGATATTTCATTCACTTTCACATTCACATTCACATGACTGCAGACATGTCAAGCCTTAGGAACACAATGGCCATATAAAATGTTCCAGTTTCTTTTTGAGTGTTAGCTTCTTACCGCTTGGTATGGTTATAAGTAGATTCTTTACAGTTTACATGGGTAAGTAAATATACTGAAATGAACATTTACAGATCCTAACATGTCAACATTATAGTCTTGTTTGCCTCACTGAAATATGTTTCTAGTTAACTAAATAAACTTTTAGTGTGAAATGACAAGAAAAACTCAAATGAGTTTTTAATCTGAACATGGACTGGGGAGAATAATTCCACTTCAAATGCCGCAGTACTTATTCACTAAAGGGAAGCTTTTTACATGTTTTCTTTAGCAAAGAAGCTGACATTAATCACTTTGAGAATATATATATATATATATATATGTATATATATATATTCATTCACACAGACACACACATATATATGCACACACATCTTCTCTCTCTCTGTCTCTGTCTCTGTCTCTCTCTCCACACACACACACACACACACACACACACACACACAGTCTAAAGAAACGTTCAATCCAACTTTCCTATATAAAGAAAAAAGTGTTTGGAAATCTTTGCTGTTCATGGACCCCTTTCAGTCACCCAGCAGCCTCTCTTTACTGCTGTTTTTAATTTCAAGCACTCAGCATCCAAAGTCAAACATGTGACAAAGCTGACGCAAACTGTAACTTTAACACACAACAAAAACTTTTAATACATTTAGGTATAATGGTCCCTACCTTTTTTTTGAGAGTAAGATGGCGACTGCCCTTGAGAAAAAGTAGACTTTTCTTCGGTGAAATATTCAGGCTGGCTGTATTGATTCAGGGCCATGTCCAAGTCAGAGTCCTTGCTTTTTAGCATGTTTCCAGGGTAACTACAGGTATAAGGCTGATTCACTGCCCAGGCCTGTTCCATATATATGTTGTTACTGGGCACAGCCTGAGCGCTGCACCCACTGTAACCCGGGCTATCTTCAAAATACGCGTAATAATCAGTGGCCTGCATGTAGCAGTTGCTGCTGGCAGCTGGGTGCACTTCATAGAGTTCTTGCATACAATAGTTCATTTTGTTATCCTGGTTCAGTTCCTGCTTTACATATACACGCACTCTATGCATGCATTCACCAGCCCCATACACCCAGAGAGCCGGGCATATACGCCGAGAAGCGTACATCCATACACATGAAAGGAGAAAGGAAGATGAATAAACACCACCACCAACACGGCAACCCAGCCTGCGTTACTTTGGAATAGCACCTGATGTGCTAAAATCCTTTCTAGATTGAGGTGTCTTTTGAGCTCTCCTGCCATTTGAACACATTGGGAAGCAGATTTCTAAGGGAGGTCTTAAGCTGTGAATGCAGCTAATTCTTAGGGAAGATGGCAGGCAGGTAGGGATGACCTGAGTCCAGTTACAGCACTGAGAGGAAGGATGTTCCTATTGCTCTGAAACTGGGAGATGCATTTTATAAGTGGTTTTGAATCCCTTTCAGCATGATTAGGAAATGATTACTCATTGTTATGTCATGTTGGTTGACAACTTAAGCATGAAACGTTATAAAGACATCTTAGAGACTATCCTTGGATACACAGAAAATCCTAAAATCAATAATCGAGTTTATTAGCCTGATGACTGACTCCAAAACATTAATCCAGGCATACGAACGGCAGTGGCTAAATCTGTTGTTGAATGTTACTGACCAGCTTTTAAAACCAGGATCCACCATTTCCTAATGACACGCAAGTCCCACAGGGTTTTTAAAACAGGCCCAGGAAAGCCACATTTGAAAATGCTGCTGGTTTGCACCTGATAATTTTCTACATCATTAGCACTAATCTACATGAGACCTAAGGCTCAACTTAACTGCTTATTCTGTCTTTGTTGTTTTCTTTATAAGAGCCTGAGAAGAATACCCCTCTATTACAGCATTTCCCCTCTCTGTTGGCATTTGACAGCACTCTTACCAGTAGTATGTGAAAACTGTGCACACCATCATTTTATTCAAATCTGCTTTGGAGACTATCTTGAAGCGTAATTGGCTTTAATTGTATTCACGCACTAGACATGTAAAGATGGCGATCCAAATGGGAAAAGAGTTTTCTCCAAGAATCACCACATCTTTGAACTAAGATGTGAACAAATATCACATTAGATCATAGTTACTTGCTGATGATTACTAATGGGATTCTCTCCACATGGATGGTGGTTCGCATGTGTCCGCGCACCTATATGTGTGTGTTCTCAATGATGAGGGTGGAAGCTGCTTTCTTTGAGCCTAGGGAGTCTTTCTCTTTCCTCTGGAGACTTGGTTCGCATGGCTGGGCTTCAGGTGGTGCTGTTTACGTTGGCACATTCCTGCTGATCCCTGAGTGAATGTGTGACCGTGCTGGTATTTCCCTCCCAAGGGACCACAGTGATGTAATATGTAATGTCCAAAAGTGAGACCTCCGCTTTGGACAGGAAATTCCAGTTAACTCTTCCGGGTCAGGGACATATGACAGGAGGAAGGCGGGTATTATCATCATTCAACAAACATTTATGGGGCAACTGTTAAATACAAAGCAAGAGGCGGTGGGAGCAGAGGCTGTTCAAAAATTCAATCACGGTTCTTGCCACAAGTAAAGTAGACCACTGTTGTGCAAGAGAGCCTTTTCAGAGCTGAGGGTTTTTATGAAGGCAGTAAAGGAGCTATCGATTCAAAGGAAGTAGGTGAAGAATTAGAGAATAAGCTGCGAATGAGACAAAATAAGAGAAGAAACCCAGGCAAACCCTGTGGACATTTAGTAATAAGACTCCTTGGAAAACTGCAACTATAAAACAAGTAAAAACAGCTATAAAAATGAAAACAACTATAAAAACTAAACAACTATAAACATGAAAAATTGAACTATAAAACAAGCAAAGGAATTTTCTCCAAATTGGTACATTTGAACCAGAAAATAAATTGCAACATCCTAGAAAGCATGAAAGTCACCAAAGAAATGAAGAATGTAGCTAACATTTTAATAGTATTTTTACTCTTTGATTACTCTTAAAACAAAAGATTTCTTTTGGCAGATACGGTATTCACAAGGGTTTTTAAGAACACATACACATAACTTTACAATTAACATGTTCTCCCTACTGAAAATGTCAAAACATTCCATTGGAAGCAATGATTATTTTCTGAAAGCCCAAGGAAAAAGGATCCAGGCCCTGTGTGTGTGTGTGTGTGTGTGTGTGTGTGTGTGTGTTTTGGTCTGATTTCATTTATTTATCTCAAATTTCCCAAAACTAATCTGAAAATTAACCTTTCAATAAAGCAGTTTTCTTTTCTGGCAAATACACTTGTTCCAAGGCCTCTTTCTGGTTAGGAGTTACATGTTGAATCCATCCAATTCTGTAATTTTGTTCAGCACATTTCCTGGCTCCCTGTCTATTTCGTTGAAGGCAAAAATCCAAGCAATTTCTTGCATTTCACCAGCAACAGTATCAACTTAAGCCAGAGCCTCAACTTTCATTCCAAAAGAACACATAAAAACAATTTTTCCAAATTGCTAGATGTACTTGAAAACTCCGAGTTTTATTCTGCCTCAGAACTGGATATAAATACTGCAGTGAAAAAGGAAAGAATGCCTTCCCCCACCCTCCTGAAAAAAATGTTTTCTCTCGATTTTTACAAAACATTTGGAAGACCTTGAAAATCAATAGCATTTTTTTTGTTGAATTAGAACCACCCTGCATTTCCTCATAAATCATTGAATAGAAAAACAAGTTTCAAAAACAGATTTAAGAGAACCCAGTTCCCACTAACTTTTATTTTTTGGAGAAAACAGTACAAAGTTTTCTGAAAGTCACTCCTTATACCAAGTGGGGCTATTCTTTACTTGTAGTAAATGCATGTAACTCTCACTAGTAGCTGGAAATGGAGTTCAATGTTCACACTGAATTTGAACTACGGCCCCTCCCACCCTGATGGAAGCAATCACAGTGCTGTCACTTGTGATGGAGCTAGCAGGCTTCTTTGTAAAATTCATGAAGTAATTTAAACATATTATGTGTCACAAACGAGGTGAGCTTCAGTAAGATTTCTTCCTTATTTCCCTGTCTGACTATTCTAATTTAAAGAAAAGCTTATGAGATATTTGACCCATAGTGCATCAAATTTCCTGGAATAAACTCAGAGGGCTTTTCATAATTCTCATTAGAAGTGTTTCAATCAGTAAGTATATATTATAGAAATACACCTTTGTCCATGGCCAGAAGGAAATAGCTTAAAAGATTAAGACACAATCTTGTTTGGAAAATCTCATAGGTAAACAACAAACTCTCAAGGACTCTGAAGGAAGACATCGTTTCTCTCTTTCTTCTCTATTTCCAACCATGCTGATTCTCAAATAAAGCTCCAGACAGGAATCACTCACAAACTCTATAAAACCTAAGTGTCACCCTCAGGAATTTTGATTTAATCGATATAGGGTAAAATTTGAGTATCAAGATTTTTAAAAGTTCCTCAAATTATTTTCATAGGCAGCAAAATTTGAGACCTGCTAGTCTATTGGGTGTACAACCTCAGCCCCTTCACCAGAGCCAAGGCATCTTGCCTACTTACTCCCTTTTCTTTATTTTCAGTTTAACTGCAGATTTCCCTTAGTTCGTGAAAGTTTATCTTCCACACTTTAATCTGGCTTCACCTGCCCTTGAGTTATCTAGTCAAGTAGAGGAGACAGGTCAAGGAGACAGACTAGGAAAGAACTAAACACAAGGGAGTGTGGGAGAACTGTGACCTAGAAACACAGGAAGAATCTGCCTGGAGACTCAGTGGCAGCCTCACAGATGAGGGAACCTGTGAGCTGGCTTTTGAAGAGCATGCAGGACTTTAACAGTGGAGGCCAGAGATAGGAGACAGCTGAACAGATATGTCTTAGGAAGAGTGTTATCAGCTTATACTTGTAAAAGGCACATAAAGAAAGATAAACATTAGTCAACATTAATGCTAGTTTCTATTGTAATGACTGTTCTTACTTTCTGTTTTAGAAATAGAATCTCTACATTTTAGAGGGCAGTGGTTCTTGGGGAAAAAAAACTTTTGTTTCCTAGTCTCCCTTGCATCTAGTATGCTTGTGTGAATAATTTCTGGCCAATGAGATATAGCAGAAGAAATGTTGTAAGGTGGTTTCTAGGAAACATAAAAGACAGCTGAAAAAGAAAGCTAGTGCATTGCATTTGCTTCTTCATTCCTTCTTCCTGCTGTCTGGAATGTGAATACGACTGCTGGAGCTCCAGATACCATTTTGGCCCACGAGGATGAAAGTCATTCTCTAGAAATGGTAGAAAAATAAGCTGGAAAGAATCTAGGTGCTGAGCCTAAAACAACCACAGAATTGCCATCCTAGTCTAGACTGTCAACCTCTGGATTTCTTTTTCCCTCAAGATAGAGAAAATGCTCTCCATTTAGGAACCTGGGAAGCTGCTGAAGGGGGTGTCCTTATTGTGTTTACCAAGGAGGAAAGCTGCTGGCCAGGAGCAGGCCAGACACGTGGAAGTACAAATCCCCAAGTGGCTGCAGAACAAGACCTGGCCTTTAGGCCCTGGGATTGAGTCTGTTTTGGTAGAAATTGGAACTCAAAGTCCTCCTCCTTTAAAATATCTGTACTCTGAATTTGTTTCTACTTTTTTTTTCTCCTTTGGTATTTAATAAGAGCTTTTCAACAGCTCTAGCCTATTACAGCTCTACTGAAGGATATTAAAGACAGGCTTTTGTTCGCAATCCAGCACCAAGCCGAATTTGCTTTGATAAAAATGTGCCTGAAAAAGTGACAAGATGGTTGTGATGCTGAAGTAATCTAATCTAATGGGAAGTGGTTCGCAGTGCAGGCACTGTATGGAATAGAGGTAATGTAGGAAAAGGGGACAGGGTGTAACTAAGGCACGGAGACAATGTTCAGCACAGCAAATGGCCTGAGTTTAGGTTATGTAAGTGGCGGGAGATGGGAACAAAAGCAGTCCTGTGCCATATGATGAAGGGCTGGTACGACTTTAAACTTTATCTTGAAACCAAGGGTGATTTCAAACTGGGCTGGGGACTGGAGAGAGGGATTAGGTGACATGTTTCTAATTCTTAAAAATAACCCCTTGGTTGCTATGTAGATGATGAATCGAAAGATCAGAGGCATAGAAATCTTGTAGGGAAATACTGTGGTTCCTGTTTTAGTGATGGGAAACTGAGTCTTAGAGAGGTGAAGAATGAAGAACTTTCCCAAGCTCATAAGGCTGATCAGTGATGATATGAATTCAAGTTTATTTGGCTGTAAACCCTTCACTATTTTTTTTGAAAATAGTGCCTCCACTAAGAATATCAGCTTTTCATGCAGTAAATCTGAAATAATTATTTACATTTACATCTATGTTCTCTTAAAATCAATGCATAAATTATAGATAAAAGCATAGTGCTTATTTCCTGGATATTTAAGTTAACTGAGGGGTCCTTAATAAGCATATAATATGTTGCTTACTAAATTAATGAATGCGAGTGGACAGTGGCTGAATGACCTAAAATTATAATCTTCGATTGTTAGTTAACATGCATTTTCTTCATGTAAACAGGATGATGAGTCAGAATATAGGATGTGGTATATCCAGTTTGCTGCCCTTATGCCATTAGTAGCTTACATTGGGGCCCAGGGTTCTGTAGGGCTAGGATGATCGGACATACAGTGATTCTTCATAGTTGGTCCATTGTCCTCTTTGAGGAGTCCAACCATGTCAGACAACATTTAAATGCTCAAAATATTTCTAAACAGTCTTGCTGGATATTTAGTTCATGAAATTCTCTCTTTCAAAAAATATATTTTTATTTCAGAGAGGAAGGGAGGGAGAGAGAGAGAGATGGGAACATCAATGATGAGAATCATTGATCAATTGCCTCATGCACAACCCCCAATGGGGATAGCACCTGCAACCTGGGCATGTGCCTTGACTGGGAATTGAACTGAGACCCCCTGGTTAATCACCAAGCCACACTGGCTGGGCATGAAATTCTCTCTTGCATATTGAAAATAATATTTGATCTGATTTCAGCCTAAAGTCAAAACTTTTTAAATCTAAGCTTTCCAGTAATGAATTATAGGACCCCAAATTCCCAGATCCAGTTGTGCTATGTTAAGGCCTCTCTTTCACAGCATTTCTAGGGGGATGGAAGAATGTTTACTAATGATTGGAATTCTATCAGTGTCTTCACCCCCTGCTGAGTAACTTGAGGATTCTTGGAAATTTTTCAGCTTTATTGATGTATGATTGATGAATAAAGCTGTAAAATACTTGAAGTATACATCATGATGATCTGATATAATGTACATTGAAGGAAGATTTCTCCTACCTGGCTAATTAACATATAATTAGAAAATTTCAATTACACAATACAGTGTAATCAATCTTGGAATATCCCGATAGCCCACAGGCAATATGCCACTTGTCTGAATTTGTCTACAAATAGGTTTGTTCCGTGTTCAGGGTCAGCCCTTGGCAGGCAGTGAGGGAAGTGACATTTTTCCTCAGGGCATAGCCTCAACAATGTGGTGAACACTGGTCCTATTGTACAGAACACAACCTGACAATCCACACAGTAGTATGTGGTAGTCCTGTTGCTTACTTTTTCTCTCATCCACTTTCCTGCTATCATCAACCTTTTTACGGTCCTAATTCAGATTCCTTTGGAGATGTTAGAGAGTTGGCTAACATCCAACCAGGAGATTTGCATTTTGAAAAACCATAAAGGGCAATGATGGAATTATAGGCACTCAGGGTGACCCATGGAAGATGTCTTGGGGAAAGGAAAGACTTTGAATTCCAATGGTCACCTGTGATTTTTTATAAGGCTGACTCTCCCAACAATGCCTTTTCAACTTCAATGCAATGTCAATAAGTTAGACATCCACATTGTACCTGATTTTGTCTGAATATTGATAAAGAGGGCACAAGATATCACTTGACTTGGCTGGTTTGTCTCAGTGGATAGAGCATTGGCCTATGGACTAAAGAATCCTGAGTTTGATTCCTGTCAAGGGCACATGCCTAGATTGTGGGCTTGATCCTTAGTTGGGGGCGTGCAGGAGGCAGCTGATCAATGATTGTCTCTCATCATTGATGTTTCTCTCTCTCTCCCTCTCCCTCTCCTTTCCTCTCTGAAATCAATAAAAATATATTAAAAAAAGATATCACTTAACCTTTACTAAAGTTGCAGGCCCTATGCTGAGTGCTTAACATGCATTATCTTTCATTTTATGACAAATATAACAACCGGACATTATTACACCATTTAGAATGAAGTAGACTGAGAGAGAGGTTAAAAAATTTGTACTGAGCTGGTAAATTAAAGATGAAGAAGTCACTCTAAGCATATGATTTTAACATTTAAAACAATTACACAAGTTATTCATAATTATATTCTTATTATAGAACAATTTTGAATGCAGTTTTATATCTTTAATATTAGCATTGCCCTTTATTCCACTCTCTTACTTTTTACAATTTCTTTATTGATTAAGGTGTTACATATGTGTCCTTATTCCCCCATTACCCTCCCTCCCTACTCATGCCCTCACCCCCCTGTTGTCTGTGTCCATTGGTTAGGCTTATATGCATGCATACAAGCTTTTTGGTTGATCTCTCCCCCTTACCCACACTCTCCCCTACCTTCCCTCTGAGATTTGATGGTCTGATTGATGTTTCTCTGTCTCTTGAACTGTTTTTGTTCATCAGTTTATGTTGTTCCTTATATTCCACAAGTGAGTGAGATAATTGATACTTAGCTTTCTCTGACTGGCTTATTTCACTAAGCATAATGGTCCCCAGTTCCAACCATGTTGTTGCAAATGATAGGAATTCCTTCTTTTTTAGCACAGCATAATATTCCATTGTGTAGATGTACCACAGTTTTTTAATCCACTCACCCACTGATGGGCACTTAGGCTGTTTCCAAATCTTAGCTATGGTAAATTGTGCTGCTATGAACATAGGGCTGCATATATCCTTTTTGACTGATGTTTCTAGCTTCTTGGGATATCCACTCTTTCATTTTTAAGGTATTTATTGTTACAAGGGCAGTATGCATCAGGAACTTTTGCTATGCACATTTGTGCACACAGCTAGATAGACTTTTAAAACTGCAAATGGGATTATACTGTGCTTTATGCATGATTGTTTCTCCATTATGTATTCCTAAAACCACCTCATTTTAGAAATCTTTTAATTTTTCTAGTAGATGTTTAAGATATACCACATTTTTGGGGACACTGCCCTATGGATGGACATTTGGATCATTTCCAAAATTTCAGGAACAAAAACAAAGATACAAAGAAAACTATTGAACTCAGACCTTTGGGATTTGTGTGTGTATTTCTATGGGATAGATATTACAAGAGGGACGGCTGGTTGGAAGCATCATTGTGATACACTGCTAAATTGGCCTTGGAAAATGCATGGGCCATCTGCTCAACAGAAATGAAAGTTGGATGAAACAGAGCGTTGAATTTCTGATGTTGGAATTTCTGATATTTGCCTTTCTTTGACATTGCCTTGTTCCCAATATTTCCACGCCCCGCCTCCCCACCTCCACTCTAGCTGATGGCTTTTGCCCTCTACCTCTATCTGCCCTGGCCTACTTACAAGGTGCTCCTCCCTGCCTTTGAAGTATCAAGTCACAGGGCTCTCTTGCATATACCAGAAGTGGATAGAAAGCACTTTATTCCCACGTTGATGGCTAAGGCTCCCGAGTGCCCTTGAAGTATATGAATCACACTGGGGCTCTCAGCTGAGACTGCACACTCTGATGTATGGTGAGTAGGAGCACAGTGGAAAGATGAGATGGATGAGCAGCTGGCCATACTGGTGAAAGGGTTCAAACTTTTTAATCTTCCATCTTCTAAAATATTCATTTACCTGAAGATGTCCTTGTGTCTTACTTAAGGACAAAGACAGTTATCACTCACAGAAAATGTGCATGTCTAACTTGAAGGATGATAATATGTATAATGACTTGGCTTTATGACTCTCATTTTTAGAACACTGTTATTTTGGCGAGAATTATACATCACTTAAAATTGTTATCATTGATTTGATTCATTTTTTTCTCAGTATGAAGAGTATGAGGTAATAGTCTGTCCCTTCGCTGACATAAGATATTATTTTTAAAAATACTTCAGCTTGTCTAAGTCTTGGAGACTGGATTAACAAATTATGGTATATCTACAAGCAAGAATAACATATTGCCATTGAAAGCCAGGGTTCAAATAATATTTAACGACAAGGGAAAATGTTCATGATATACTTGTTCAAGCATTAGAAATGGTATGTCTCTCTTCCTTTTGTTAAGTTGCCTGAGTTCCCTGTAAATGTTGGAGATTAAACCCTTATCGGTGATAACATTGGCAAATACGTTCTCCCATGCAGTGGGCTTTCTTTTTGTTTTGTTGTTGGTTTCTTTTGCTCTGAAAAAGCTTTTTATTTTATCTCCAACATTTACAGGGAACTCATACAACTTAACAAGAGGAAGATAAACAACTCATTCAAAAAATGGGCAACAGACCTAAATAGATACTTTTTGAAAGAGGACATAAGGAAGGCCAAGAGACATATAAAAGCATGCTTAAAGTCATTAATCATCCAAGAGGTGCAAATCGAAACGACAATGCAGTACCATCTCACACCTGTCAGAATGGCTATCATAAACGAATCAATAAATGACAAGTGCTGGCAAGGATGTGGAGAAAAGGGAACCTCGTGCACTGCTGGTGGGGATGCAGACTGGTGCAGCCACTGTGGAGAACAGTATGGAGTTTCCTCAAAAAACTAAAAATGGAACTCCCATTTGACCCAGTGATCCCACTTCTAGGAATATATCCCAAGAAACTGGAAACACCAATCAGAAAGGCTATATGCACCCCTATGTTCATAGCAGCACAATTTATCATAGCTAAGATTTGGAAACAGCCTAAAAGCCCATCAGCAGATGAGTAGATTAAAAACTGTGGTACATCTACATAATGGAATACCGCACGGCTGTAAAAAAGGAGTTCTTACCATTTGCAACAGGATGGATGGAACTGGAGAGCATTATGCTAAGTGAAAATAAGCCAGTCAGAGAAAGATAGATATGACATGTTATCACTCATTTGTGGATTATAATTAGCAACATAACTTGATGAACAAAAATAGATCCAGAAACCGAGAAGCATCAATCAGACTGTCAAACCTCAGAGGGAAGGTAGAGGAGGGTGGGGGTAAGGGGAAGAGATCAACTAAAGGATTTGTATGCATGCATATAAGTCTAACCAATGGACACAGACACCAGAGGGGTGAGGGCATGAGTGGGGGGTTGGAAGGGTCAATGGGGGGATAAGGACACATATGTAATACTTTCATCAATAAAGAAAAAAATAAAAATGGTATTCCTAATATGATTCCAAGTTTGTAAAAATCAAACATGCGCAGAAATAAAGACTAAAATGTAATAAAGATTTAACCCTACTTGTCCTTGGAGGATAGAATTACAAATAATTTTCAAAAATTATTTTTGTTAAACCATTAGGACCTTTTCTTAATGAGAGAAAATAAGTTGTTAGTGAAATTATTTTGACTATTTTTCTTGTCTTCTTTGGGATCTGAGACTCAATTACCTTGATAAAAAATACAGAGCAGATCTACGGAGAAAAGTTGGTGTAATCACCGGGTTGCTGCTTTTCTTTTGTCTGGTGCGAGCATGGAGGTGGGCCAATCTTGCCTTGTTTCTCCCACCAGGTTCCAGTATTTCTAGAAGGTCCCTGGTTGACATCAAGGGCAAATATGGAAGTATGGAGGTCTGACTATCTGGGTTTATCAGGACTGGCTAGATTCAGCTACAGGGGTGCCTGCATCTGCTAGGACCCATCCTGTGGGTCTGGGGGGACCCTGTGATTTCCAGAGAAGAGTTCAGGAGGGTGTGAAAAGGCCAAGTGGAGGAGCCTTGTACAGTATAAAAACTTAGAGGAGGATCAGGATTCCAGGCAAAGAGAATTGGACTCTCAGGAAGGATCAAATCCTAGAGTGAGGTATTACCAGGCAACTAGATGTTTCAGAACATCTAGTTGGCAATTAAAATAATAAGCCCGGACTAAAGGAAGGCCCGATCAAGAACTGATAGACTCAGGTGGCTCCCCAGGTGAGATGACTGGAAGAAAAATGCAAGTTTTCCAAAAGTCCACTAGGTGGCAGACCCTTTCCTATACTAAGAATTTAAGAGTCATAGTTTAAGGTTCTTCCTGATACTCAGGTTCCTGGGCCCCCTTCCAATTCAGGAGTCTGGGGTGGGTTTGAAATTCTGCATTTCTAAGGAGCTCCAGGTTCTGCTAGTGCAACTGGTTGGTGAACTGTGAGCGCCACCCAAATGTACCATCTCAGACTCTGGAAACAGTGGAGGTCAGCAGGAGAAGAATGTGGTCCTCATGGCCAGCTATCAGTTCAAATTGGGACAACAGTTCCAGAAGGTGTAGTGTGGAGACTTGGGGAAGGGAATGGGGTCACTTGCTTCTGGCTGGATAGAGTGTCTGGTACTAAAGCAGATTTGAATTGCAGTCTTTGCAGCAGAATAAAAATCTTCAGAGATCTCATTCCAGTTAAATATGCTACCAATGAATTTCATTAGAATGACTGTAACAGAAAGGAGTACACACAAATGCAGAGTAAAAGGAAAGTAGAATTCAGACCAAAATGGAAAGCAAAACATTAGAGGCATAACAAAAATAAACCTAAAGAAAAACATGAAGAACATTATTAAAGCACAAATCAGCGATTCTCAAATTATTTTAAAAGAAATATCCTGTTTATTATGGCTCAATACATGGTTCTACTGCACAAGACTTTACGTAGCTCTGGCCCTACATGACTGATAGGCAGATCTGACAATACCCAACTGGTCTATACCCTGTTCAATGAGGTGAATGTACTGCTTATGTGTCAGAATGTCAGTGGCAATGTCAAATTGCTACAAAGATTTTTAAAGCTTATTCTCAGCACTTGCATCAACAGAATGGGAGAAGTCATAGTCTGCAGAAGGAGCTTTGTCCACAAATCACACTTATGGGGGCCCTAGTTCGGGCGATGGACTTGTTACATAACATTAAGCAGTCAACTTGTTTTTTGGCTTCTGCACTACAGATTCTTAACTTTTCGTACCCTTGAAGGCCATTTAGATCTTATCTGTTCCATTTGGGTCCCTCGAAATGGGATTACTTAGATGTTCATTTAATTCCACTGCTATTTCTTCATGCTGTGACATCAAGAACAGTGTCCAACATGTAGGCACTGAATAAACACTGGATGAATGAATGAAATTGCAGCCCAGAACAGAGATATCAAGCATGCTTGGGGGCTAGAGATATCTAGGAAATAAACTTCCAGTATAGATGGACATCAAAAATAGAACTCTCCTCACAGTGACTAATATAGAGGCAAGTGAGCAGAGCAGATGGAGAAGAACCAAATAAAGAAGAAGAAGGAGGAGGAGAAGGAGGAGAAGAAGAGGAAGAAGAAGAGGGAGAAGAAGAGGAGGAGTGACTAATCACAATGTTTTCTGGCCTCACTGGTAAATAGGTGTCCACTGTGAATGACTGGAATTCAGTTATTATGGTTCTTGGGCCATGACAACATAGCCTTTTTGGTGGCATTTTCGTACTGAGACAAGGGATTGGCTCACATCCATGCCAAGGTGAACGCTCGTTAGTCTGGAAACTACAGGAGAATTAACCTTAATAGAAGGCTATGTTTTCCTTTTAATAGAAGAATCTTAAGGAAGGACTTTAATATTTACTTATAATGTAGAGAACTGAATGAATGCAAAATCAACTCTAACTTCCCTGAAATGTCTTGTCCCACCCCACACATATTTGCTCTGCTTCCTATTCCCTGTCCTCCCCAGGCACACAGTGTAGCCTGAGGAATTGATGTGATTTAATGATGCAGTGATAATGGTAGCTGCTATTTAGGGAGCACTATAGGTATTAGGCTAAATGCTTAAAAACATGATCTTATTTAATTTTATCAAGAAACACATAAGTTTGCACAAGAACAGAAATTTGGAACGGTTAGTATTCTAGCCCAAATATGTCAGACTCAAAATCTGGTCTTAACCATTGCATTATATATATAATTAGGGTCTTGGATCTAAATAAAGACGCTTTCCTTTTGCTTTTAAGGTTTATGAACAAATTGAAAAGTGTATAGTGTAGAGGACTCTAGACATCCAACACCAATATTTCTCATAAATGATGGAGCAGAGATTGTCCCTATGATTGAATGAATAAATGAATGAATGAATGAATGACTCTGGTGACCAATTGTGAATAAATCAGTATTAGCCAGAGAGGTCCTTATAACAGGAGAACACTACACTTTCTATTGGCATTTCACTACACCAAGGACTGAAATAGTTTTGATGCCAGCTCACAAAATTCAAAGACACAATCTGGTTACAAATTCTAAGACTAAATCTCAATTATATTTCAAACAAATGTGTACATACACACAGACACGCACCTGTCCTATAGTCTGACTCCTTTGAAAAAACGTATTTTGCTCTTTTTCTAAATATCACTTTCAATTTCTCAAATCTCCTAAATAATACAGATAAGGGACAAACACAAATCTTCACAAAGAGAACATGGATAGTTTGGGCTATTCTCCGATCAGAGCTTATACCATGATTTTATTGTTATTTTTAGATATTCCTATTTTCACCTGAAAATCTCTACACTCAACTACTCAGTCAACTGGTAGTTTCAAGGAGTGATCAAATTTTTCCAGAAAAACTAAAGACTAATCATTTTTCATTTAGAGGGATATATATATATATGTGTGTTTCTGTCCCAATTACAAGAGTATGCAAAGTCCTTCATGGCTCATTCAGAGGAGTCTTTATAAACTTTCATTAGTATATCTTGTATGTGATTGCCAAATATTCAAAGACCCAATTTAAAATTTTTATCATGAGTCAAAATCCTTAAAGAAAAAATAAAAAGCCTTTTTTTAAAAGAAGGTACTAAATTGAAAAAGAATGGGAAATTATAATAACTTGGACATTTAAAGACACAAATTGCTTTCTTGGACATTCAAAGACCAGGTTAAGAAGCAAAGGGAGCCCTAAGACAATAAAGCGATCAGCACAAAGACATCTGTCAGGGTGGAGGCGATCTGAGGTAAAGACCAGTTAAGTCCAATGCAATCAGGAACTTGGCCAGTTTAACATATTTCTTATGAGGTGACCACCTCCTAAAACTATAATCTGGCCTTTCAGGATGATGACATAAGGATTTAATGAGTTAAAAAAAAACCACCCACAATTTAAAACCTCTCTTTAGAACATGAATTGTCTATTTAGTTTAAAGGTAGTCTTGGAGATCCCATTAGCTGCTGGCACAATTGGGAAAGAATCATACACACACACATACACATGCACACACATTTCAAAGCAAGTACTTCTATAATGATAACAATGTCTGTTTTTACTCAGATTTGAAAACAGAATTAAAGCCAAAACTAACAACCTTTCTGCTAATTAGAGAAACGCAAGTGCCCCAAACATGAAACTGAAATTAACTGCTTTCCTTTGGAACCCACTTATTTATTTATGTTTAAGAGAAGATTTGGGGATAAAGAAACTTCATAACAGAATCATTGGGGAAAACACATGGACACTGAACACTGGAATACATGAAGACTAACCCACACAGCTACAACAAAGAATTATTTCTGTCCTTGTTGAAACACTTGATATGGTCTAGTAAAAAATCTGCTTACCTTTACATTTCTTCTCTTCTGTTTGAAAGGTCTGGGCACTTGGGACACTGTGATCATTCACATCGTCATGGTCCAGATGGAATATGGAGCTAGTCCAAGTGGTCTGGATGAGATGTGGCGACGTTTGTTCATTTTTCAATGTGCTGTGCCTCTCTGAATGGCTCTTCCTATGGAGGCAGGCTTCAGACATTCCTACTAGCTTCCAGTCGTGTTCGTGGTCTGGACAGTGCTTCGGTTTGTCCCAGGCTGGAAGGCCATTTTCTGGAGGGTTGAAAAATACATGAGCTGTTGGCATTGTCAAGGTTTGGTTGAGATTCCCTTCTGGAAGGCAAGTTGTTTCTCAATTCTATTGGGCTGACGGTGTTCATATGCATCTCTGTTTGACGGCAGTGATAAGAGGCAGAATTTGTCAGCCTTGGGCATATAGCTACCACGGTTGAATTGCCAGTCAGACTAATCAACCCATTCCTCCTTATGTTTAGTTCTACCCTGGGAAGGATGTACTTTCGCCAGTCTCACTTCCACGGCAATGTCCCAAGAGCAAGTTCACACCAATTTATGTCACTGCTTAGGTGACCATCTGAGGTCAGGAGGGTCAGGGCTGGTCGTGAAGACTTTTCAGATCCTTAGGACATAACACATCCAGGATTCAGCCTTGTTTGACTTGGGCTTTATCGCAGGCTGACCTGAACTGTTACTTAAGTGGGACATGTTCACGTGGCTACCCTGAGTGACAACTTTGTTCTCCTTCTACATCTAATGGCCTAAAAGAAGGAGGCTGGATCTTGTAAATGGTTTCAATGTAGTCTCACATTGGCAATGAGATCTGATGAAGGACAGCAGGTGGTACTTTAGTTTGGGGTGAATTAAGAGCCCCAATAATAGACTGATAAACTCTAAATCTCTTTGGTTGAGGTATAGGCAATTAATCATTGATGTATATTATATTGTTTTTTTCTATTCAATTGATATGGACTTAAAGGTCAGCCCTCTAAAATATGGGGAAAAAGGGAAATTATATAATGAAGACTTTTTCACATTAACCTTCCCTAGTGGTGAATTTTACCCCCTTAATAAAGATATACTGTACATGGATATAAAGTAAAAAGTAAAAACAAGCAAGCTAATATACATATTTATATAGGCATACACATTAAAAAACATAATCCATCTAGTCATCCATATTTCCAAAATTTCTTAGGCTACTGCCTGTCAAAATGAGAAAAAGTATGATATAAACACAGTTCTATTTTCAAAGCAATAACAGAGATGGAAAGACTATACTTTAAAAGTGAATATTTTATGCTGAATTTACCAAAGGACCATAGATATCCATATTAGAAAGACATGGATCTGTGCATAGTACTTGTGTTAAATTATTTAACACAAAGTTTAAAAATAGTTTAGTTTTCAAATGCATCCTCTCTAAAGCTACTAGATGTCTTCAGTTGATGTTGGTCAGGATGGTTTCTCTAAAAGTGTAATCCACTCTCATTTTTGGAAGTTACATTTACCCTTCAGGGTCTTAGGTTACTATGTGAAAATCCTGGTACCCGCACACCCTATTTTTATTCCAGGATAAGACTGTGAACAACCACAACAATGAAGTCATACACATGATTTCTCTGTCACAGTAAATGGAAATGCTGTGGCTTGAAATCTCCTACCTTGGCTAGTAATCAATAATCCCTTTAAAAAAGTCATACTATATGATAGCTTTTGGATGTAACATTTGCTCTTATTTAGAGAAGAGCCCTGAAAATGCACTCTACAGAGATCTGCTAGGCATTGTAGAGGTCAGTGAAACAAACGTGTGTCCCTTCTCCTTAGAGTTTATATGGCATTCTTCAGTGCATGGTCTGAACTCAATCATGCCAGCCACTGGTACAATTACAGGCACTTATACTCATGATCCATTAAAAGAAAACAGATTGAGATCTTGGGGGACTGTATTGCATTTCAGACTCAACATATCTATGTAGAATCCATTCAAATACCTATTATCCATGAGGGGTTGAGGTTTTCATGAGTTGAGTATACAGTTACTGAATGCAAGAGTTAATTCTGAGCCCAAGAGATTCATTTTGTTTCTACAGACATGAAAAAAGCCTTCTCACCCATGCATGTTTCTGCAATGTCTACTTGATTTTCTGGGACTCTCTTAGTTCTCAGTAAATTGTATCTGGTTTAAGCAATGTTAAAAGTCATCATACTATTTTGTAAAATCTCCAACATTTCATTTTTTTCTACAAAAAATTCTTAAAATTTGGTATTAATATCTCGGCCTTAAGAGAAATTAAGAAATACAGTCTAACTGGGTCGTCACTGCTCCCTAGTGAGGAGAGCTAGTGAACAGACTTGGATGAGATGCTGAAAGGGACTCCACTCACGGGGACAATTCCTCCTTAGAGTATATACAGCCTTTCCCCTGCGCCAGCAAGATCGGGTTTTTTTTCTAAGCAAGGAAGGCTGTATTAGGGATAAGGTAGGGGATAGGATTGCCTTCCATTTTCCTAAGAAAAAAGGCTTAGATGGTTTGGGAAAAGGGTTTTATTCGTGGGAGGCATTTATGGGCTCATAATGACTGTCTGTAATTACATTCATGATAATGATATTTAGTTGCTTAATTGGCAGGCTTATTGGTTGAGGACACTGCTGAGAAACCTGGGTACTGAGAAGTTCTGGTTGGGTCCTGGGAAAACTATAGGGATTTATTTAAGAAACATTCTTGATTTTCATCCTCCCCAAAACAGGAGTGTGTCTGTGTGTGTGTGTGTGGGGGGGCATATACAATTCCTATATATTCCCAAGGAGGGAGAAGGCATCTACTACGCCAGACTCCTTAAATCCTGCCTATTGGGTATGCTATCTTTGGGTCAAATATAAGTTACTTCCACATGCTTTTGATTGGTAATAATGGTTTTCAGGAATTTTCTGTTATTTCTATGTCTAATGGTCATATCCTCTGGTTCCCCCAAAACTCAAACCAATGAGATATGTTTTTAAAGGGATTAAAATATCAAAGTGATTCTCGAACTTCGGGGAGAATCAGAATCACCCGTAGTGCTATGGAAGACCACAGAGAGCAGGCTTGTTGAAGTAGGATGGGGCCCGGGCATTGGTATATTTACTAAGTCTTCCAAAGATTCTGATACAACAGAGTTTGAGATCCATGTGGGTAAGAAAATCTAAGGTATGAAGACAAATTATTGGCAAGTTCCAGATAAGGCTGCGATGTCCTTCTCAGACTCTCATGTTTTACAGTCTTGGAGTAAATGTGTTATAATGAAAAATTCATCAATTATTTTGAGATCGTGTGAAGCATTGAAAGTCAGAGTTAATTGGATAGAGTACAGATATAGATGTAATCAAATTTCACACAAAAAAATCCTGTTGTTTTGAGCATTAGAGACACAATGTACACAGTAGTAGAAATACATTTTTTTTAAAAAGGGGGGTTCTAGAAATGAACATATCTTGTTACTCAGGTGAAGTATGAATCCTTTGCTTCTTAATGGATCCCAGCTAACATCTGGCTTTTAACATTTCATATTCTAGATACCAAGACACTTAAGCAGTCATGATAAGAATTAATAAATAAAATAAAAGAAAATAACAAGGTGGGGACATATGAACTATTTTAGAAGTAACTTCTACACATTGGCCCTTGTGTCTCGGGGAGTTTAGATGGGAATGACTGCATTTGCACTAGATGGGCCATAATTCTAGTGGCTTTGAATGACATACGAATACTACTGCTCCAAAGGGTTCTTTTGTGGAGGAGAAATAAGCATAAATCTCATTAACATAATTACCTACAGCCTATCTCTGGAAATTTCATTAACGATGATAGAAAATAAATCTGTCCATCAAAAAAGGGAGAATTATATGAAAATATTCAAGTATTTCAGGACACCAAAGCAAGCTGTCACCTTAGAAAAGCGCCAAGGCAGAGGAAGTAGGATTATGACAAAGGGGTCAGAGAGGGTCAGCTGAGTAGGCAGGGATTTCAAGGCACTCATTCTAAGTGTTTACTTTGCATGAAAAGGCCATCAATATCAGGAGAATGTGTATATAAAATGCTTTGCAAATTCAGGAAGTATGTGGAATTATCACTGTGTAGGATCAGGCTATTAAGTATGATGTCTCTAATTCTCATTTCAATTTTTTACTTCAACCCATACGTTTTAGCCTTGTTGAATTCTCAGACTACGTACATATCACCCTATTTTTTATCTGTGGAATCATGTAGAACAGGAGACGAATATTTGGGTGAGTATTTACTCTGGATCAGGTAGTGAGCTAGACACTTATTCATCTTCATGAACACCCTAGGAAGTACATAATGGTATACTTCTTGATTGACAAGGAACCTAAAATTCAGAGAAGCACTTCATCTGCTCTTTCATACTTTTCCTACTGGCTAACAGACTCGTCTCATTATTTGACTTAACTTGATGAGTGGCCATTGGCCTATTAATAACTATCATTTGATTAGTACTTTGAAAATTCTTTGTTAAGTATGTTTATTGTCTTATTCAATTTTATTTTCCTAATTACTCGTTTGTAATTACCACTGGTCTCTTTAGCTTTCACTCTCAGCTACCATCAATCCATTGTCTGTGGAAGAGTCCAAATGAGCTTTAAAAAACATACATTATAGCATATTTCTCAGCTGCTTAAAAATCTTCTAATGACTTATCAGCAATATTGGAATAAAGTCCCAGTGCCCAAGGATTTACCCCTCCTGTCCTGCTGAGCCCCTTTTGGAGGGTCTGCCTTTTTGCTACCTGGGCTTCTAACCTGTGAAGGTGGTTCCGCCATAATGTCTTGGCAGAAGCTCCTCCCTGTGCCTGGGGTACTCTTTCCCAGTCCTGATGTACCAAAGCAGGATCCAGCCCTTCTTCTTTTACACGAGGGTTGCCTTTTTCCCTTTTTAAGAACCTATCAGGATTGCATTTCTCAATGAAATTAATTGAAAATGAAAAACTTAACAGGTTGGACCCATGTTTGGGCCTGGAGAAGGCTCTGTTTTAGTGGAGGGAGGCGGGGGAGGGAAGATCTGAGCCGCAGTTGAAGGGTCTGATCTTGGGAAAATCAATTCCTCTCTCTAAGCCTCAGTTTTTTTGACTTGTAAAAGTGCAATATAATATTGCTCATGGGGTTTTAATAAGGATAAAGTGAAAGAATGTAAGTGAAAGTATTTCATAATTAAGTGCTGTTCAGATGTAGATGGAGCTGTAACTATGTGATCTATGTTATGCACGTGGCCATATATTTCTCTTTCTAGCCCCAGGAAAAATACTATTAATAAAACAATGTTACTTTTATTAATAAAAAACAATCTTTAGTGGTTAGAGCTACCTTACCCTCACCACCACCAACACCATCAACGCCACTACTATCACCACTTGGTCCTAAACAGAATCTTTGTACAGATGAGGTTGATTTGGATGCCCTCCCATCTCCTTTGACCCCCCTTCCTATCTCCTCTTTCCCTCCTCCCAGGAACTTGCTATTCTCACATTGTACTACGAGTGCTCAGTCCTCACTGTGGGCAGATCACCTACTCATACACCTCTCCGTGACCTTAGGCACATTACTTCACTTCTCTGTACTTCACCTGCCTCATCTGTAAGATAAGAACATACTATTATTGTGAAGATTAAATAGGTTACTACATACAAACGTCTGGGAATAGTGCCTGCCTCCTTAAGTGTTAACTCTTTTTTAAAAAAAATTTATATACTAGTATTTCAGAATTCTTGGTAATTCATATCAAGTGTTAGCTCTTTATGTATGCACCTAAATTGCCTCTTGCCTTTGCCCATCCTCCAAAGTCAAGTCTTCTTTAAACATGATTTTCAAAACAAGGAGTTTGCTCAGTGACTTCATACCACTCTGTGAAGGCTGAGAACCTGGGAGGAGTCAGCCTCCCAGTAGAAACTGTGTTTTAGAAAGAACGCCTACAAAGTGAAGGGCCCCGGCCCAAGCAATGAATTTCTAAAATTGGATTCCTGCCCGCTGTGCAAGGCAGGCGGGAGAGAGGCATTTTGGTAATGTGGTCATTTCCTTTAAGGCTGGCCTGACTATCTTCAGACCTGGCTTGCTTATTACCTTGATGGATCAGACAACATAATAATGAAAACAGAGGTTGGATTCCTATTCCATCTTCAAGGCTTTGGTTGTTTAAGCTTTCTTAAAAGCATCCATCTACCCTCCAAACTTCCATAACACTTTCCATGTATCTTCCTTCCTCCATGTGCTACTTTTTATCTCAGGGCATAATCATTTACATATATTTATAATTTCCTTATTTTATTTTGGTAACACAGTGTCTACCCAGCACAGCATCCTAATTAATATTTACTGTCCCCTAATAATCTGGTAACTTTGCAAAGAGAAGACAACATCCTCAGCACAGACTCTATGCCTCTTTTCTTACCTGAAAGCTAATGGTAAGTAACAAGAAGGACTCATCACTACTAAAATCAGTGCAGTGCAGATTTTCTACAATGGGTAGTATTATCTTCCCTTATCTGCTAGTGCAAATGGAAATGGCTTTGCTTTTTAGAGGCAGGATAGTAAGTATGATAATATTCTGCTAGTCAAGGTTCAAATTCTGGCTTTGCCACTTATTAGTTGTGTGACTTTGGGCAAACTATTCTCTCTCTTTGGGTTTCTCTCCTAAATATCTATGATATTTGTCTCTATCTCTTCTGTAAGGCAAGACTGGACCATGTCCCGCCTGTATTGTGTCAGTGGTATTGTGGACAAAAAAGGGGCCGCCTGACAAACTCAGGAAAGGCCTGCATGGCGGTCTTGCAAACTCAAGAGACCTAAAGGAACCACAAAAGATGGCCTGAAATTAAAACCTTTCATTAAAAAGCAGTTTGTGGTGGGTGGTCATGTCCTAGGCAAGTATCTTCCTTGACAAAGATCTTCACTGAGCCTCTTGTCTTTTTTGCATCTAAGATAGCATACGTGTGAAATGTCATGGTAACTTGTAACTTCCCCTTTTCCGGACCTCTTAGGGAACAACCAGATGAGCCTCCGTGCCAGATCAGAGCCCAGAAATCCCCTCGTTGTTATTGAGTTAATTGTTGGTGGTTAACTATCCTGTACTCATCAAGTAAAGGAAGTATGCGTCTATCATTTTACTTTTTATCCAATCCCAGAGATTTCCCCTGCTTTGCTTTCTCTGCCTCTCTAATCTATCACCAATAGATTTTATGTAACCCACTTATGTCTCCTCCTTTGACTATAAAACAAGATGAAAAAATGCCATTCTCCGGAGCATTATCCCAATACATTGAGATTCTGCTCCCTGACAATTGTCAACAGTTTGGCTCAAATAAACTCACAAAATTCTTTACAGGTTTGAATGCTTTTTACAATAACAGTATCCACCACCTACATACCCAGCCCCCCATTACTGGACTCCAATTCATTTAATCTGTCTCTCAATTCCCACAGCTATAGGCACTCACATAACAATGCCAAGAAACAGGTAGTGTGTCTGTCATTTTAACCAATGAGAAAATAAGGGTGCAGAGATGTTAACAGGTGATTGCCATATTTCTATTTAGAGTGTGTTACAATATACTGTAATTACTAGTTCACCTGTTTAGGTCTGGGAGATCCTTAATAGCTGGGATCATGGCTTGTTTAGCTATGTACCCCAGCATGTAGCATTGGGGCCTGGTCCATTAATGAATGCTCATTGCCCTGAGTGGAATTTAATTAAACTCAGCGGCCCTCTGCATCTCTCTCCCTCTCCTTTGCAGCCCAGTGGGAAACAGGAATCAATATTTTCCTCTTTGTGCTTGTTCCATGCTCCAGCTTCTCAGATAAGTGCCCTTGCTCATTACCTTCTCTTGGTCCCCTACTGTTTCCGCAAATCGTCTCTTTCTTCACGTCTCCTCTTTCCAAGTGCTATGTGTCTGCAATTATTTCAAGATCTGCAGCAGAGGTCCCTAAAGAAATGGGATGCTGTGGTTTGAGAAGAAAATGCTACCCCTTCATTTAGGTTTTATTTGAAAATTTTTGAGTGGATGGATGGATGGAATACTGAGGAGCATAATGTGCTTGAACATTCCAATAGGAGGGTATACTTCTGGAGACTCTGCTGCTTTCCTTCAGAGACTTGATAAACTCGGATCTGCCAGGCCTTTGCTCAGCCGTTGTCTGGTTACACGAACTGCATCCTCAGAAATATTTTCTAGTAGGCACCGTCTTGCAGACTTAGCTTCTTTGTTCAGGTAGGCTGTTTTCCATTGCTATATGGTTTTGCCTTTCTTTTACTGGGCACCTGCCTACTAATTTCCCCTCTTGCTGAGACTGGCCTTCTCCGGCCCCGTGTGCGGCTGAATTTACGTTTGCTATCGCGGAGGGTTTCTCTTGTTTCATTGGCAGGCTTTCTCAGTCCATTAAGTGAGTGAGATCTGGGCGCTGCTGAGAGAGAAACAAATCTTTTTCCTTATCTGGCTGCTCCAACTTCTCCAGTTTTCCTGTCTATTCCATTAGGCAATCACCATCCAGATGAAAAACAATCATCAGAGCTATAGAAACCTCACATAATTATTCTGAAACTAGACACTACAATGATAATCTCTTGATAATAAGTTAAAACCATTCAAATTTTTTTTTTGACAAGTGTGCATTTAGAGCCTTTTTTTTTTTTAAGTTTAGCATGAAACACAGTGAAAAGATCATGGTGGAAAACATGGCGGTGGCCACGTTCATGAGCAACACCTTATGATTATTTAACCACATCCGAACACGTTGGCTGCTGGAACACTGACCAGAGCCCCAAAGACTGGACACGTGCTCTCCAGAGGGCACAATGGTCTCCTCCCCCAGGAATGGGCACTTGGTTTTCCATAATTCATACCGTTTTGATCAGAGAAGCCTCAGGTTGGATGACTCAGACTTGGAGGTAATTACTCTAAAGGCCAGGGTGATTCCATTTAGGATATTAGAAAAGCCACAGCTGTTGCAGAAACATTCCTATTAAAGAGGCACAAATGCACATAAAAGGGAACAGATGTTTGCTGCCAGGATTAGATTTCTCCTGCATGAAAGTTCAGATCATAATATTTATTCTTGTTGCCAATCTGAACCTACGTTTTTGAAAAAACAAAACAAAACCCAAAACAAAACATGAGGTAGCCCTATAAGAGCGACTCCACTTTATGTCCCCAAGCTTGAGATACCCCTCCCAAAAGTAAGAAATGCATGGGAATCTCTTCTAATATTGGAAACCAGAACCAGGGCATAATTTGTGGATAAAGAATAAACTTTGAGAGTTACAATTTCTCAAATGGAAAGACACACTGTGACTCTGAGGTGAGCAGGTCGATGTTATATATCACACTCTAAAGCAGTGGATCTCAACCTTGCTAATGTGGTGACCCCCAACCATGAAATTATTTTCGTTGCTACTTCATAACTGTTATGAATTGTAATGTAAATATCTGTGTTTTCCGATGGTCTTAGGCTAGTGGTCGCGACCTGCTGTAGAGCCTAAGACCATTGGAAAACACAGATATTTACATTACAATTCATTAACAGTAGCAGCAACGAAAATAATTTTATGATTGGGGGTCACCACAACATGAGGAACTGTATTCAAGGGTCACGGCATTAGCAAGGTTGAGAACCACTGCTCTAAGGGGACTCTCCTTACTTGGCAGCAAAGCACACATATTCTTTCCCTCACACCCAGGGATTAGCAACATAGACAAAAATATATGCTGGTGTCAAAGTCTACAGACTCCTCTTCACTACCATTTCCCATTGGTATATTTTTGTGCATGTAAGTACTATGCAGAATTCATTTAGGCAGGAAACACTTCCATCTGGAAAGGTTTGCTTTTTCCTTTTGTTCAGGAGCAGAAATGCTGCCAGAGCATGCGCATCTCCTCACTCTGCCCTGTAGGGGGTAAGCTTCGAGATAGGCCAGGACTCCTTGAGAGAAGAAGCTTCTGGACTTTTCTTCAGGCCCTTAGAATATCGCTAAGTCCATCAAACCCACATGTCATGAAGTGGGGTGCTGGTGGTATGACAGCCCCTGTAGGGTAGGTTCGTTCCCCTGGAGGGTCTGGTGTAGCAGCCTCTCTGCGGCAGGGTTCCTGTCCCAGTAGCAGAAATGGTATGGAGGATGAAACTGTCTCCCACCTGCCGTCTTGTGGAAGAGAATTTAGCATTGCAGCAGGTCAAACTGCTTGGTGCCATCTATTCTATGATGTTTTTTACAGTTCAGGAGAATCAAGAGAAGTAGGTGGGATTTCTATTGTCCTTTTCATACCTTTTATCATCATTATTTTTTAACTTTTCAATTGCTTAAAATAGGGCTGGTAAGTCTGGGACTGGAGAGGGGTGTCTGGCCATGGTTCCCCATAGGCCTGCCTCTCTCCAACCTGCTTGCCCCCATTGAGGGCCAGGTGTGCCATCCATCCTCAAATGGCTGAGTGTCCAAGGCCTGGTTACTGGAAGTGTAGTTGAGAATATGCAGCATTTGTATCACCTGGGAGCTGGTGAGAAATGTGGGATTCTGGCTCCAGAACTGATGAGTCAGAATCTGCAATTTAATAAGATCGTTGTGTGATTCACGTGCACATTGATGTGTGAGGCACTGTTGTACAGACACAGCCTCCATTTAAAGTAGATAGCATTTGTTAAACATGTGGGTTATCCAATTTAAAATATTTACTGTACAGAGAGAAAATCTTTCCTATTCGGGAATCAGAGGGGAAAGTAGTGTTTGATGGACTGAAGGTTAGGGAAGTGAGGATGATGGGTATTTAATGTCTTTATTTCCTAAGTGATTAGCTGATAAATGTGGTTCATTAAATGGAATAATCCCAAATACCAAGAAATCTGATTAGAATTTCATCTTTTTAAGCTTTTCCTCCCTAAAGACAATGAAATAATAAAAAATAGCTAATATTTAATGTAGGCTTCCTACATGCCAGGCACCCATTCTGAACACTTTAAATTTAATCTTCACAAAAACTCTGTAAAGTAGAAATACTATTCTCATTTATTTTTAGATGAGAAACTGGGGCACAGAGAGGTTAAACAATTTGCCCAAGGTCACACAGTGGCTAAATGATAAAGTCAGGATCAGAACTCAAGGAGGTCTAACCAACCACACCAGCCCTTTAGCTGCTTATAGGAAGTTAATACCGAATGACTTAGATGATCATCAAGGCAAAATAACTACATTCTATGGACTAGAATATATAATGAGAGGTTTAAAATAAAGAAACTAAAGCTCAGAATGGTCACTTTCTTACTTAAAGTCACCAGACAGAGGAAAAGTTGAGATGGGTTTTTTGATTCTTTGTCCCATGATCTTTTAATTGAAAACATATGGTTTTTACTAGACCACAGGGATTTATTGCTCAATCTCAACACTGTTCAAGTTTTGACATTTTCCCTCTACTATATCTCAAACACTAAGAGTTGTTTTTCTAATTAAAATGTCTTTTCTTCCAGTAAATTTATCAAACAAGAGACAGTAGTGCATTCACTGGTTCTGTTTCCCAGAGTGACTGCTGGTGAGGATTTTTCAAAAAGTTAATGTTGGCTAGCCAGTGTTGCTCAGTGGTTGAACATTGACCTGTAAACCAGGAGGTCATGGTTTGGTTTGATTCCCTGTCAGTGCACATGCCCAGTTTTCGGGCTCTATCCCCAGTGTTGAGAGTGCAGGAGGCCGCCAACTGGTGATTCTCTCTCATCATATTTTTGTCTTTCTCTCCCTTTCCATTTCTCTCTGAAATCAATGAAAAAATATTTTTTAAAAAGTGGCCAAAAATCTTATAAAAAAGGCAAAAATAAGCAAACAATTCAAACATCCAAGCTAACAAAGAATTGCTTTGTTTTCTAGAGAATAAATAATTTAAAACTGACAAAAGTTTGACTTCATTTTGAGCTTATGATAATGACAGCTAACCCATGTAGAAGGCCTACTATGTGCCAGGCAGGATGCATACTGTGTTTTACTCATTACAACAATGGTTGTGAAGGAGGTATTGTCATCCATTTCACAGGTGAGGAAACTTTAGCTGAGAGAGTTAATGATGTTGCCCAAAGTTACAGATAACGAATAGGAAACTGTTTTCATAACCACTATACTATATTCTACAGGCGAGACAATTGCCCAGAGAAATAAATAATTTTCTCACGAGTCACAAAGCTGGTTAAAAGGCAGAGTGCTGTGCCTGGAAACTTCCTCAAGATAGGCCAAGCTGCCCTGATGGGAAATCCTATGGAAATTATGATGGACCATCTCTTAGCACAAATATTGCTTTGAGAGAGATTCATCTATTTCCTTCAGGAAACTTGGCTTCAGAAAGCAAAATCTGAAGAATGGAGTCAAAGGGCATGTTTATTTAGAAATGTAGGAAGGACATTATGTTCAAATGATTTGCCTGATTTCGACCATAAAACTTCAGTGTCTGAGAACATTGATGCTGAGAACTTGAAAGGCATGATTTTTTTTTTTAAGGGAAAAACAAAAAGGTCACAGCTTAAGATACAAACGTTTACAGCTTTATGAAAGCCTGGCCTATTTTCTGACCAAATAGTAACCAAAAGAATGAAAAGTATTGGGCTATTAGTAATGATCCTGTTTGGCTGCCATATGTCCACAGATGACAGCTTTGCAGAGCAAACCGAGCTACTGAAATGGTGTACCAAAGTGCTCCTCAACCTAAAAACATGTTTTCATTGCCACGTTTATTTAGAATGATGTGGCAGGTAAAGTGGCAAGTATCACGAAATGATCCAAACAGACTACCCCAAGCAGAATGGGCAGTGTACTTTCTGGGACTGTCTCATTTACAATGGCCTCTGTTCCAGGGTTCCATTTACCTGGAAAGATGAGAAAGGGGGGGGTGCAGGAAGGACACTGTCAAAGTGAGGAAGGAGCTCCTATATGTCTGGTGAGTCGATATATTGATTCAAAAGGAGATACAGAGACTAGTTATCATGAGAGTCTGTCGTATGCTGTCAGTCCTCAGCCAGGTGTTCTGCCTTCCTGGGGACAGTTGGAAGTGTCCGGAGGCATTTTTCACTTGAGTGTGTGTATGTGCATGTACCTTACTGTCATCTAGTGGGTAGTGGACAGAGATGCTGCTAAATACCTTACAATGCACAGGCTAACCCCCACAGCAAAAACGTTTCCATCCCCAAGTGTCAATAGTGCTGCAGTTGAGAAAACCAGCTTTAGGCAAAATTGTGAGGTGACTTGAGTTTCTTGGGGTCTCTGATTCAAAGTGCTCTTCCTCTGACCCTATGCACTGGAGTTTCTTGTTTATAGGTGCTGTCATCTCATTCCCACAAACCAGTGGGACTGATTTCAGGAATTAGTCTGATTTAATTAACATACTCTGAGGTATGAATGACTAATAGATGCAGCACTAGCAGGGACACCTGTATTTTAAGTGACTCACTAATTTAATCTGAACTCAGTTCCAATCTGTGCCATATTAACATGGACCCTTAGTTTTAGTAGGTGGGAAAGCTGGTGAAATTGACAAAGTATTGCTCACCTTTTGAAGCCATAATTTACATAAGCAAATTTGTGATGTGGTTTCACTGGAATATAATCATAAGTACTTTTTTATTACAAGTAGTCATTTGTACCTGGTACTGGTTACAATAGCTTTCCAGCAAGGAAAGAAACTAACTGTGCTCCAAACAACCTTATTTACTTTCTCTTTATTACTAATATTGACTTATATATTTTCTTATGATAGGGCCCAATGTTAAGTACTTGAAATATCCCTACTACCATAGTCCCAGGCTGTCTTCTATCTGAACTTCTGTGGGCCTATATTTGGATGGTACGTGAATAAGCTTTTATTTAAAGCAAGTGAAACAGAGCATGAACAAAATAATTATTAGCAGGGATGCGCTTTAGAGTAATTTCTTGTCATTTAAAGGCTTAGAAACATCAAGTTTTGATCTTTTTTATGTCAGTGTATGATGATGCCACATCAAAAATGATCCTCACTTGGCAAACCCACACTGAGTTGACTTCATAAATCATTGTATATTGTCCCCCACTTTACCTCTGTTTTCTGACCATCAACTAGGGTTATGTATGCCATCTTGATGCACAGCAATAGTCCATGCCCAGTTTTTAAAGGCAAATTACCTAGCCCAATTGCTCCTCATCCATTGGGCTCTGAGTAGTAAAATTCAGAGAATAGTTGGGGTTATCGGAACCTTAGGGTTCACCCCTGTTCAAACACCTAATTTATAGAAAAGGAAATCGAGGTCCAAGAAGGTGGCCATATTTGATCAAGGCCATCTGGACAGTTATAAGCAAAACAGTTATGAGCCTCGAGTCCTCCACGAGTTTGGACCCCTAATATAAAGTTCCATCAGAGCTTCCTACCTGACACCGGGAGAACTGAGACATTCAGAATGAAATGGTGGCGTCAGGTAGCCCTCACCTAACAAGCTCCTTATCTCCAGAATTCGCAGGCCTGTCTTCCAGTTCTATAGTTTGTCCTCAGGATTAAGACATCTGCTGGTTATTTAGGATAATATAATATTGGGCTGAAGCATTGGGAGCATTCCTTGTGCCAAGATCATAGATGGATTCCTAAACCAGTTCTGGGGAGCAGCAAACAATAATATTTTGTGTTGCAGTGTGCAGTTCTGGCAATATGGTATGATGTGAACAAAGAGAATGGAGGACAGTGGTGAAATCTATGCGTACCAAGTAGACCAGACCCTGGAAGAGAGAGAGAGAGAGAGAGAGAGAGAGAGAGAGAGAGAGAGAGAGAAATTGAGAGTGAGAGAGAAGGAGGGAGGGAAGAGGAGAGAAGAGGGAAGAGAAGAGGGAAGAGAAGCGGCTAATTAGCAAGTGTGTTCGGTGAAATTATCATTGGACGGGCCAACCTGTCCCAGGTCCAGGAGCCCATACCCTGGCCAATTTAGTTCTTGTCCTCTTGGTCAGTGCATGTGAAGATCAAAAGCTTTTTCTTAACTAATTGTGGCACAATGAAAATTCTTATGAGGGGCTGGGGTTTGACAGGGTCAGAAAGCACAGCATATTCTTAATCTTGGAAACTTGGAATTTTCATCAGGTCTCTATTAACTGAACGTGCTATGAACTGTGTCATTTGAAAGGTGATAAATGTACCATGGCTACAACTGCCCCTGTCTGGAAACTGAGATGAGACCAACCATAGGCCTGATCAATACATCCTGAGTTTTCTAACAGTGAACTGGCTAAGAATCACACACCAAAGGATCTTTTGAAAATTCTTGTTTGGAAAGGCGGGAATGATATAATTAGCTATATTGTGGAGGCAGGCCAGATGCTTTCACAATAGGTTTTCAGTTGTGTTTTCTTTCACAAACATCCTAAAGGAATAGTACTTAAAATGGATGGACATTTCTCAAGGATCACACCTGGAGAGTGGAACCAGGGACCCACTTCTGAATCGCACGCCTATGACTATTTGATTATGAAATGAGTTGTTCAGGAAAGCTGGATGGCAGTTGGTTATGGAGTGTATCAAACCCATTCTCTACTGTATTTGAAGTAAGGTAACAGGACAGCTGCTTGTGTCTCATTAAGCTTTTCCGGCAGGGATGGTGCATTTGGCTTGGAGATACTGAGGAGATGGTGGTGGGTGATGATGGCATCTACCATTTATTACTTGAGGCTAGCAATGTTCAGCCATGGTGCTGAACACATTACATTGTTTCTTTTGACCTTTACACTAATATTGAAATAAAAAATGATCACCTCCATTTCACAGATGGAGAAACCGAATATGAAAAAAGGAAAAGCAACTACCCAAGGTCACAGCTAAAGAGGTACACTGGACCCTACGTGGATCTAACCACAGGCCTGTGCCCTTGGCCCCTCTGTTGTATTTTAAGGGGTCAGCAATGCAGATATCGTTTGGGGGGGCATTAAAATGGTTGGTGCAGAGATAACTAGAGTGAAGAGACATATTGTCCTCATCATTTTCCTGGCATCCATGCCATCCTGCACTTAAAAGAAAGACATAAAAGCAAGTAAGGGAAATAAAACAGAGTCTCATAGAAAGGATGAAACAAGAGAGTACAAAAAATAGGCAGGCTTTCAAACAAAACAAATAGAAAGCTCTTCTGTCCTATTTGCAAATCATAGGATGCCATAAAACAAGAGCTGAGAGACAAGGAGTCAAGGAGGGCCAGAGAGAGGTGAGGGTCCTCCTCCATTCCTCCACCCCCGTGGGGGAGAGTCTCAGCCAGAAGACCAAGGCCTCCGCAGTGTGGAGGGATGCAGATTCTGTCCTCTTGCTTCTTATGAGAGGTCTGCACACGCTTCCTGACCTGTCAGTATGCAGGACAAGCCGCTGCAGCCTCTCTGCCCTGTGTACCACCTCTGAATACCTTCCTCTGATTTGGAAAGGATGCTTTACAATGTAAAGGCCACCAACTCTGAAGAGGGCTCTCAGCTTTGATGTTTCTCTGTTTACTTTTGTTGGAACCAAACCAGTATTTGTTTGTAGCTCAAATCATTATGACTTAAGACCTTGCACATTAAACATGCGTCACAGAATTCTCACCCTGTCAATTCAATCCCAAATAATGGGAACAACCGAGACATTTTCTACTTGACCTCTCAGTCTCTCAGATGTATCATTATTCCATAAATTATTTTATCAGGAATTTCCGGGACAAACTTGTTTTCATAGCTTAGATGCATAGGGGGAAAAAAAAAAAGGAAGTCATATCAAATTTTCAGATTGTGCACTGGAAAAGCAAGAGCATTCACTTTTAGCCCTGGCTGGTTTGGCTCAGTGGATAGAGCATTGGCCTGTGGATTGAAGGGTCCCGGGTTTGATTCGGTTGAGGGCATGTGCTTGATTGTGGATTTGGTCCCTAATGGGGGCATGCAGGAGGCAGCCGATCGATGATTCTCTCATTATTGGTGTTTCTCTCTCTCCCTCTCCCTTCCTCTCTGAAATGAATAACAATATATAAAAAAGAGAGCACTCACGTTTCTTGAGTGCTTGCTAGTGACAATGACTGTACTATATTACTTACTCAACTAGACTCTGTGCCTGTTTTCTTTTTTTATCTCTGCTGTTTCCCTAGAGCAGTGATTTTCAACCTTTCTTATCTAATGGCACACATAAAATAATTACTAAAATTCTGCTGCATACTAAAAGAGAAAATATATATTTGTCAGTCTGACAAATAAAATAGATGTAGTTTTGATTCATTCACACCGGATAGCTACTGTTGTATTGGCTGTTGTAATTTTTAAAATGTGACAATCTAAGGCAGTGGTTCTCAACTTTTCTAATGCTGTGACCCTTTATACAGTTCCTCATGTTGTGATGGCCCCTGACCATAAAATTATTTTCATTGCTACTTCATAACTATAATTTTGCTACTGTTAATGAATCATCATGTAAATACCTGTGTTTTCTGATGATCTTAGGTGACCCTGCTAGTGGTTTTCAACCTAAAAAGAGATCAGTGCCCCTGACTCAGGTATTGCATGTTTAAAAAATTACGAGCTAAAAATCGCCTAGAATCCAGTTTCATAGATGCCCTAATGTTAAATCTAATTACAATTTTCTGTTAGAAAAACTCAAAAGAATTTACTAATGTTCTGATTTATGTCAATGATTTCTTGATCTAATTTGGTGCACAATATCAAATGATGGAAATTCTCATGAATATTTCCATTATGCATTGAGTATGATAGGCTATTTTATATTCACTTACATAGACATAATGTTTGAAGAGCAATTTTATAATACTGAAAGACTTTTTTTTTTTATTAAAGGCAGTGCCAGTAGTAATTGGAATTCTGACAGCTTCATTTATAGTTCTATTTAGCTAAACATTATAGGAGTATAATTTCTACTAAGAGTTGAAAAAATTAGAATATAGAATTTTCTCATTCAAATAACTCTTAACTTGAAATCCATAGAAGTAGTACTGAGAAAAACTATAAGCAATTTATAAAGTTTTGAAAAGGCCCAAGAGAAATTATCTATATATCTCTCTATATAAAAGCCTAAGTGACTGTTATGACTGAACAACAAGTCTCTATGACATGCACTGACCACCAGAAGGTAGACGCTCAATGCAGAAGCCACCCCTGGTGGTCAGTGTGCTCCCACAGCCAACCTCTTGCAGTCAGCCATCCTCTGTGGTCCCTCCCCCTGGCTGGCCCTGATCACTGGCCAGGCTAAGGGACCCCACCCATGTATGAATTCATGCACCGGGCCTCTAGTACAGTGGTACCTCGAGATACGAGTGCCCTAACATATGAGATTTTTGAGATACGAGCCATCGAGCAAGCGATTTTTGTTTTGAAATACGAGCAACATTTGAGATAGGCGTAATCGCGCGGATCAGCCAGCTGCACACGACCCACCAGTTTACCTCGACTTGAGCGTATTATAGTTTCCCACGCCTCAAGGTTACAGAACGAATTAAACTCGTATCTCAAGGTACCACTGTACAATGATATGAGGCAACCTATGCCACTTTCTTGAAAAATCTTATGCCTTCTGATTTAAAAAACACACATATATATATCTGTGCAGTATGGGAACATTGGTCATTTCATCCTGCTCATAAAATAGATTATTTTTTGTTCTTGATTACTAAAAATAGGCAATAAATTCTATTAAAAAACGCAGTTTGGCAGGTAAATGTTTGAACCATAGGATTCAAGGGAAGTGGTGGTGGTGGGGAATAACTGGAGGGTCTTGGCAGAAAGATGAGAACCCCAATTTGATGTTATATGAGTAGAATGGAATCTAATGATGGGAAACCAATGGTGTTTAAAGTTTTCTTTTTATTGGCAGCTGCAGGGGGAGCTGATGGTCCGAACACTTAAGTCCTCTGTGGTGACCTTAGGCATGTGACTTCAGTACACTGGCCTTTGCCTACTGATGTGTGAAATGTGGTGATTAAAGAAAACAACTCTTAGCTCAGCGTCAGCATCAAAACAAATGCTTCTGCACTCTACCAGCTTGGGTGTTGGACTTGCACTGTAGTGTCACTTCTATAGCACAGCCAAATTCTAGAGCAAGAATGACTTCACTGCCAAGACTGGAAAAAAAAAAGCCAAGAGGGATAAAACACAAGCCTGGGACTTTCCAGTTTGGGGTGGGGATGGGTGGTGGTGGCATAGAAATATAATTCTTGGCTCACTGCACACAAAATAACTTCACATGTTCTTCAGGGACTATAATTTTGTTGGGAAAAATTATTTTCAATTCTTTTGAAGGACCTTGCACCTACTTATGTGCAACTGTTATGGACTTTAGTGGCATGTGGGAGATTAGAGAGGATGATAGGTCATGACAGAACCCTGGTAAATTAAGGTTATTATTTGTATTAGAAGTTGGGGGAGGGATGTGCTGGGCAATTCTTCGGTGACAATAGGCTTGAAGTAATTCATTGGAATGGTGATGGTGTGATAATGGTGGTCAATGATGATGATGGTAGTAGTAATGATGATGATGGTGGTGACAATTGAGGTGTAGTGGGGATCAGGGACAGTGGGCTAGGGTTAGAAGTTTGGGATAAGCCAAAGATTGTAAAGAGTGGCTTCTTGGAAGAACACAGGAATTGTTGGTAAAAAAAATAATTTCCTCACCACAACTCTTCTGCTTCATATTTCACCCTATAATCCTTGTTCTCTTAATATTTAAACTTTCTGGTTATTTGGCTGCAGCTCAAGTTTAAAAAGTGAAATTGTTCTACAACTAATTGTCTCAGAGGTCTCAGGAGTTTTGAGAGAAAATTTCTACTAATCTGGCTGGATTTGGTGTCATTTCATCAACTTGGTCTTTTCATTAACAGTATCTCTCGCAAGAGAATTTCAGGAAGTTAAAGAGGCCAGGGAGGGATGGAAGAACAGAGACAATCAGAGTGCAGGAGGCCAGTTTTCTTCAGGTAGCCTATATGGCAAGGTCCGATTCTATACTCACTCATCCTATCTAATAAAGAGGGAATATGCTAATTGACCCTCACACTGTCACAAAGATGGCAGCACCCACTGCCAATAAGGAGGGAATAGACTAATTGACGGCCACATCCTCAAAATGGCAGCGCCCAGAGCCACAAGATGGCAGTGCTCAGTCCTCTCAGCCCCCCAGCCACCCAGGGCCGGCCCAAGGCACAGGCAAGCCTTGGATGGTGGCTGCCCAGCTGCCCAGGGCCGCCCAAAGCTCAGGTAACCAGGGCAGGCTGAGACTTGCACTGTGGCAGCAGCAGAGGTGTGATGGGGCATCGCCTTCTCCTGATCGCCAGGTCGCCTTCTGCCCCTGAGGGCTCCCAGACTGTGAGAGGGGGCAGGCTGGGCTGAGGGACCTCCTCCAGTGTATGAATTTTCATGCACCAGGCCTCTAGTATTATATGAAGGTTCACTGTTCCCTCTGTTTTCTGTTCCTTTTGCTTTTGTGTTTTAAAAAAAGGGCTATATATTAGCTGGGCAGACTTTCTCTCTTTTTTTAATTTCCCCCTTGTTATGGTAGAAACTGGAGGAAATCTTGAACTGAGTTGCTGGTTTCCTACCTTCCCCATACTGGACACCATGGAGTGACTTTCCCCCTCTTCTACCCATTTGTGAGTGACAGGAGAAAATATGTAAAATTATAAGCATTTATGGTTTTTCCCTTCCCTTGCTTTCTAAGATCTATTCCTTAGAAGATAAATTCTGTTTATTTGCTGAGTGGGGTCTTAAAAGGATTGGGGGACTGGGAGGAGGAAGTGAAGGGCTTTAGAAGTACAAATTGGTAGTTTCAAATAGTCCCAGGGATGTAAAAAACAGCATAGAGAATATAGTCAATAATATTATGATAATTACTAGAAGTCCAATGCACGAAGATTCATGTTAGAATGGGCTTTCCTTTCCCTGGCTGCCAGCACTGCCTTTCCTCTCCAGCCCAGCCCCTTCCCACTTAGGCCTGGAGCTGCATGTTTCCACTCCAGCCTCATCTTCCCACACTGTCCAGAGTCCCTGAGAGACCGGGAGAGCGGGGGGCGGGTAAGAGGGGAGCAGAACACCTGCACTGTCACCATGGCAATGATGCAAGCCTCCCACCCTGTCACTGGGCACCTATGTTTGCACATTAACCGCCATCTTTGTTGGCTTAATTTGCATATCACTTCTGATTGGCTGGTGGTGTAGCAGAGGTATGGTCAATTTACATGTTTGTCTATTATTAGGTAATATGTGTGGTGCCAGGCTGGTACTAGAAATAGCAGAGGAGACGACTTTGTAAAGTATATGACTGTCTAACCGCTATGCTGTACACCTGAAATTAATATCAAGTAATTATAATATTGAAAGTTGAGTGTAATTGAAAACTAGAAATTAAAATTAAAAAAGGGATGTAATAGGAGTGGTGGGAAGAAGGTGTTATAATCTTCAAGGACATGAGCAGCTGAGGCTACTAGGTGAGAGCAGGGAGGATCCAATTTGGACGGGGAGGGAAGCAGTGTGTGCAGCATCAACATAAGGATTTTTAGCCTTTGGGACGAGGGGGAGAAGTTTACATGAGGTTTCAGTGGGAGAGATGTCGGAGGAGGAATTTAAAGATTTTCAGTGGGATGTGTGTAGCAGCCTTGCTTCAGCCCTCAAGGCATTTCCAGGGAAGACTGATGTTTCCTTTCTAGCCTACATGCAGTTAGATTTTTAAACATTAATTTATTTTTATTGTTGAGAGTATTACGATTATTTTTTAAAGAAGTGACACCAAGGAGGGAGCTGCTTCGTGGGGTTAAATACCCAAGACATAGGATTAAAGACCTTTTTCGTCATTGGCTCCACCAACAGGCAAGCTAGCTATTTAGGCAATTTGGTAGTTTTCTTTCCCCAAAACTATTTGTGGCAACATTTGTATTTTGCATAGATGGTTCTATGGAATTGAAAGCCACATTTCATTTTTGGCCACAACGGGGGAAACAGGAATTTGGAAGAGACTGAAACACGCCTTCAGATACCCTTTCAGAATAATTATGCCAGGAGTATGTCAATCACCATAAAGCCTCCCAGTCCTGGGGTGACATGGGAAAGGAAGTGGAGACCATGTCTGGCTTCGGTGGTTATGTCCTTCGCAGGGGTAACCAGTACAAAGGCCTGGGCTTTGGCTGGCCTGACTTTGGGAGAACGGACAAAAGAATTTCCAGGTTTCCCCCTCCCTGTCCCCAAAGGCTAGGACTGGGTACTATGGGTGATAGTTGGTGCATAAAAAGTAAATATGAGAGCGTGTTGAGAAGATCTCTGACTTTAAATAGTCATTCCTGTGTTTAATGAAAAAGAACTACATACTGAAATAGAGATGTTAACTCCTTATAAAAAACCCACAGAATTCTGTCCCTCTGTACTTAAAAGAACACATTAATAAGCTTGATAACAAAGACATAGATCATAGAATGACACCTCAATAGGGCTCACTATATATAAACTAAAAACTTGTGTATGTCAAAGAATGCCATGCTATCATGTTACAACTTATTAGTAAGTGGTTCAAAATAAAAATTATGTAGGTGAGACGGAAAGAGAGAGGGAAGGAATTAAGCAAATGTGATAAAATGTTAACATTTGAGGACTCTGGGTAAAGGATAGCTGGGAATTATTTGAACTACTAGTAATCTTGCAACTTTTCTGTTATTATGGAATTACTTCAAAGGAAGAAAATATTTAAAAGGTCAAATATTACCATAAGCAAAAAGCAGAGGCAAATACTAAAATGGGAAAAATATTTGTAATATTTGATGGATAATGAATTAATTTCCTAATATATAAATCATAGGAAAAAGACAAATGTCACAACAGATTAGTTAGATAAACAGGTAAGTTACAAGTGAAGACCTTTAAGTGGTCAATCAATATATGTGTGTGTGTTTATGTGTGTAGTCAAATTCATGGTAAGTATGAAAAATGTAAGTTTTAAAAGTATAATAAAATTTTGCCTAATAAATAACCTCCTCAAAAATAAACTACCAAAAACCAAATCCAGAGTTGGAGAGAATATGATAAAATGGACACTGCACTGCTGATGGGTGCCTCAACTGGCCAATATCTGATGCAATTTGGCAACAGAAGAGGTTTTTAGAGATGTTCATTCCCCACTAACCCAGCATTTTACTTAGCAGAATGTGATCCTGAGGAAAGAGGAGAAATATTATATATAATGCAGTTCATTATAACATTACTGACATAACATTATATTAAAAGCTTAACAATTATAACATTACTGACATAACATTATATTAAAAGCTTAACAATTAGGGACTGTCTCACTGTCTAATAAGTAGCCACAAACAATCATCTGTAGCATTTATTGACAATGGGAAATGTTAACGATATGTATGCTGCTAACATGATATGTTATAGTTGAGGGTGTAATTTTGCTGTCAACAACTTTTTGATCTCACAGGAAGACACTGTACTTAGGTTGTAGCACATGAGCGCATCTGGGATTCTCTTTCTGAATGAATGACACGGTCATTAGGGAGCAGCTGAAAAACCCTAAGAACACTTGGAGGGTCACCTTTGAAAAATGAAATGGTCTTTACAATAAAATACCTAGTTTCACCAAATTAGATGTTTTGTTTGCCTCTGAAAAATCTGTCCAATAGGATAGTCTCAAAACACAAACTACCTTGCTCCAGGGCACCCTTTTCCTTTACATCAAGCATGTCAAACTCAAAGGCTACCCTCAAAGGCCAAATAAATGAGGCATGTGGCCCACTGGCTATGAGTTTGACATGCTTGCTTTACATCGACCATCAACATGCCCATGACTTACTTTATAAGCCTTTAAATATTAAGTATAAATAATATAATCTTAAAGTATGTGGAAGGGGAACTAGAGATGAATTAGTCTTACTTTTCTCCTTTAATTGATAAGGAATTCAAGATCTAGCCGGATTAGGTAACTTGCTTAGTTACTATCCTTAATATGTAATAAATGACTCCAACAAATAAGCGAAAAACATAATTTCCACAAAGGAGAACTGGACAATCAATGTGAACAGCTGATTGCAGATGAAATGCAAGTGGGCAATAAACATGAAAAATATTTAACCTAAGGGAATAATGGGAGATGCAAGTTTAAAAAGAAACAACACCTGTGCAATTCTCCATTTTCCTTAACTAACGTCTCCATGCCGACAAGGAAGCAAACACTCTAAAGGTGACAGGGAAAGCACATGTGCAACAACAGAAAGCTCCTGTCATATCCTTGCAAACATCCCTCTCCTATCCCTGGAATGCACTCAGCAGTAATGCCTTGAGGAAAAAAAGACAACATCGCAACAGGGCTCACCTTCGTGTCATATATTAATTTCATGAAGCCAGGTTCAGTGGCCACATAATAGGTCCTTGTTTCTGGCCTTTAGGAGTCTGAGTTCTTAGTTTCCTTACCAACCACGGTCAAAAGCTTCAAACTTTGCTACTTAACATCTTAGATATTCATATCTTAGATTAAACTCCTTTATGCTGTGAATCATGGTTTTATGCAAAGTAGAGCTCATTATAATGCCACAAATGTTAGCAGAATTCCCCTCAGATTAGGAAGCAGCACTTAATTCTAGATTAATAAAATATATTAAGGCACTTTTTTTTACATTCTTCTTTATAAATCAGTATTTTCAATGAGTTATTTCACACAATCCTAATTTCAAATTAGCTGAAAAAGCAGAAAATTTTGGCATGATCTAATTTCATTATAGCTGATACTAAGTAACGCCAGAAAATAATTTTCCATTTGAGTTTATACAAAATATAACTTTAATAAGCAGCATGTCTGAGGTAGATTTTTTTGTTTGAAAATGCTGATTTCTTTAGTTTTAGGAAAAGAAATTAAATGTGCCGAGACCGGTTTGGCTCAGTGGATAGAGCGTCGGCTTGCGGACTGAAAGGTCCCAGGTTCGATTCCGGTCGGGGGCATGTACCTTGCTTACGGGCACATCTCCACAGTGGGGTGTGCAGGAGGCGGCTGATCGATGTCTCTCTCTCATCGATGTTTCTGACTTTCTATCTCTCTCCCTTCCTCTCTGTAAAAAATCAATAAAATATATTTAAAAAAAAAGAAAAGAAATTCAATGTTCTTACTCCTGTTCACATAAAACAATGGATTTCTTTTCATACAGATTAATTGGTTTTTATACTGCATAACAATAATATTACCTATTATGTTTTTCAAAGAAGAAATTAATGCGCATTTGACTTCTAAATTATGCTCCTAAAGCAAGGGCTTAGTTCTGACATGTTACAACTTTATTATGGTCTCCCTTTAGTTTTAAAAAGAAACATGTAGTACAAGACCATAGCAAAAGAGAGAGAACAGGCACTTTTTTTTTTACTTCATCTACAAACAAAGGAATCTAAAGTGATAATCTTCTCAACTGAATCTATTAACATACTGAGCATATGTGTGTATGCAGTAGATTCCTCTTGAAAATGGAACTACTGTTAGTTTCTACTCTAAGAAGCAAAGCTGGAAAGCAAAAGCTCACTGGGAGGCAGCTGGGTTTCAACTCAGCCTGCAAGGAAAGCATTTGGCTTCCACAAGACTGGCTGAGAGCGGGCTTAGTCCAGAACTGTTCTGGAGTGAGCCCAGAGTCCTAGGTCAGTCCTGGATATCAGCTGACAACAGTAAGATGCTCTGGACTATCTTGGAGTCTAGAATAGGGGTCAGCAAACTCTAGTCCTTGGGCCAAAGCTAGTTTGCTACCTGTTTTGAAAATAAAGTTTTATTGAGATACAGACAAGCCCATTTGTTTATACATAGTCCACAGCTTTTCATGCTACGATGGCAGAATGGTGTAGTGTGTAAAGCTATCTGGCTTTATATATTCACTATCTGGCCCTTAAAAAAAAGTTGCCCGCCGACCTCTGTTCTATAAGAAACTAGGGTAGATGTTCAATACCACATTCTACCTAGAACCAACCTCAAAGCAAGCAAAAACCACGGGATCACCCACTTTTACATCAAGTTTTACTGTGTGCATGTCTCAGGAGGGGCCGTTCTTTGAGATTATATCTTTGGAGGCTTTTTCAAGGCGGGGAGGGTTGCAGATTATCAAGAGCTACCACGTGTCGCACTTGATCCCACACTGTCCTTGATCAGAGGGGCAATTTCCCTTGGTTTTCAGTACTGCTGTCTGGCGCCCGTGTGCTCACACATGACTGTGGCTGCAAAGACGTGGGCCACCACTCCTGGTTGAGATTCCCGCTCAGAGCAGCAAACAGATGGAGGCTTACTAAGCTTGAGCTACACAAATTTCCCACCGAATAAGCAGGTTTATGGCATAGAAAGTGTGAAATTTAAGTGGGGAAGAGGATGGGCCAGGTCGTCAGTGGAACATAAATGGAAGTGGGTACACCGAGATGGCCGTTCATGAGAAATGAGGAGTAAAGGTGATTCTGAGACCCTCACTTCTTATGGGTGTGAAGCATTCTGGCGTTCTGTCTTGTTGCACCAGGAACACAAGTGTAGAGGCGGGGCAGTGATGCTGGGAAATACACACTCCGTGGCCAGATTATTATGCTCTCTGAATGCATAATAATCTGGCCACTCAGTACAGACCGACCACAGAGTTGGGATTTTAAAATAAGGTTTTTCCAAGTATAACAACTGCATTGTGGGTAGTTAGAAAGAAGCAGAGGACTTACTAGCCAGAGGCTGGGGGCCACGATCTCTTGGTCCCTTGACATATCAAGATTTGCAAGCTTCCCTTTATACATAAGTACACTGAGTGGCCAGATTATTATGCATTCAGAGATAATCATAATGTGGTCCCTCAGTGCGATGTAGTGGTCATTGCATAAGGCTTGTAAACTTCCAGAAGGCTGAGCAGCAACTTCAGGTTGCTTCCATTTCTCAGTGCTACTGGGGAATACATTCTGGGAAGAATTGTCCTGCCCATTTAGTTTGTCACTGGGTGGGGAGGTGACACAAATAGATTATCAAAAGAGAGGGTGTACCCATGACACACAGGATGTGGGTACTGCCCTCCTGTCATCGTAACCAAAAGGACAGCCACGGCTTGGTGCTGGGCTGCATGGTGGCTGCAGAGGTCGTAAACTGACAGTCCATGGTTGATTCCAGTCAGCAGACATTTGGATGGGCCCATGAGTTTTTGAAATTTTTATACATTTATTGCTTACCTTTACAACTGAGGGCATTTTATTTAAAACCTGGATTTCTAACTTTCGAAAAGTCAACATCTCTGGACACACAGGGCTTCATCTCTGCTTGTCGGTGATTGCCTCGAAGAGAGGACTGGCTGCTCTTCAGAGAGAAGAGTTCTGTTTACACACCCAATCGGTGTCAGGCCTTGGCATATCTGCTTGGTCCCCAGGGCTTTGAGTTTGCAAACCCTACTCTATGTGTTGCACAAAGAATTCATGCTTTTGCAATCTTATGTTCCTCAGGGGTCATACTGTTTTTCCTCTGTCTCTTGCTAAGAGTTTCTAGCTCACTTTATCTTATGTGATTAAATCATATTCCATTCTGATTCTGCTGCTGAATGGGATAAACAGCCCACTTTGGGAAGATGCCTGGCCTCTGGTCTGTATGTGTGCAGAGCTACTTATGACATTGATCTGAGTGAATGTAGAGTGAATGTATTCATTGTCGAGAGAGACCTCAGGAGGGCTAAAAACTAGCCTTTGACAGGGAGTTCTCATTTCCTTCCCAGCAAGTCTGTGGTGAGGACATGTCTCACAGTTTCTGAAGATGAGAGCATATTTGTAGAGATGTATTCCTGGGATGCATTTGCATTTCATAACACTTGTTGGTTTGGAAACTATTGTTGCTAAGATTCTCAGGATGGTCTTCTAGACACCTTATGTTCTCAGTTACGTGGAACAAAAACAGAGACACACCAAGAAAAATTAAAAAGCACAGATACCTGTCATACTGTTGGGAGTCATAGGTTAGTAATCATTCTGGACCCCTTTCTTCACTGACATCTCCTACAAAGAAAAAGACAAGAAAAAAAGACCACAGATTATAACCTGCATTTTCCATATTTTTTTGTTCCAAACAATTTCACATGTGTTAATCAGCAATTTTTTACTCTCAAGTCCGAACTGGGGAAGTTGAAACATAGCGGCTAGGTGTTGAGTGGGAGCAGAAAAAATCCAGGAACAGGAAAAGGAAGTCTTATATTTAGTACTTTAGTATGACTATACTATTACCATTACCATAGCATTATTAATATATTAGTATTATTATTCTACTACTACCATTAGTATAGGATTAATAATTTATGACTATTACTATAATCCTTTAGTATTTAGTAAACTTAGTGTTATTTTCCTAAAACGAGCTGTAGAGTTTTAAAATGTAATTTTAAAAGTAGAGCAGGTGTCTAGGGTCCATTGCATGGGGTCTTGTAACACACAGTGCGGCAGAGAAGGTTCCCTCCAGAGCCATGGCTAGGGCTTGGGGCTCACCAGCCGGTCGTGGGGTCAAAGGAGAAAACAAAATCCAAAGAGCTGAATACTAAAGAAAATTGAGCTGTTTTATTTGCCAGGAAGGGCAACAAACACAGCAAAGAGCTTCACTGAGTAGGTCAGTGGGGAGGAGGGTTGGCGCGATGTGTTAGAAGGGGGAGGGGGACTATGCTAAAGAGAGACTGGCAATGAACTTGGCAATGAACTCTGTCCAGGAAGGGTGAGTCACAGGTCACTGAATAGAATAGCCAGGAAGTCTTTGGCTAGATCCAGTGAAGGCCCTTCAAAATTGATGGTTCTTTAACCGCTTGAACATTTCAGCATCAATGACATTGACAAGGAGAATGACATTCAGTTTAGGCTCCTAGGCAAGTGTTCCTGAAATGGAGAATATGCCTTTTACATGAGCCATTTATTTGGTTGTTCAGCCGAGAGGCCTCGATTAAGGGCCTACTATGTTCAGCCATGGCTTTATCTAAAGATAGCACTCCAGCCTGTTCACCAGGGGCTTACAATCTAATAGAGGGAGAGAACCACACTAAAAAACAGATGCAAAAGTGGATATAGGTTTCCCCTTAAGTCAGTGGTTCTCAACCTTCCTAAGGCCGCGACCCTTGCATACAGTTCCTCATGTGGTGGTGACCTCCATCATGAAATTTTGCTACTGTTATGAATTCTGATGTAAATATCTGCATTTTCCGATGGTCTTAGGCGACCCCTGTGAAAAGGTCGTTCGACCCCCAAAGGGGTTGCAACCCACAGGTTGAGAACTGCTGCCTTAAGTGTCTTGTCAGAGAAGATGGGGACACAAAGGGAGCAGAGGCCATTTCTCCCGGGGGTAATCTCAAGAGGCTTCCTAGTGGAGGGGACCCAAAAGCTTTTCTTTTCAGCAGGCCTCCATCGTGTCATGATTTAATTCTCACCCTGGTCCTCCTGAGGCACATGGGCTACTCTGCAAGAATGAGCTTGTATAGAAAAACGGGGAAACTCCTTTAAATCATGCAGCTTTTGAGCAGGGGCGTAATATGACCAATTTCGGTTTATAAAGCTTCACAGCGGCTGCTGAGTGAAAGCAGACCAGCGAGGGGACCACAGCAGGTCTGGGGGAGAGATGAAGGTGGCCTGAGCTCCAGTGGTGGCAGTGGAGGTGGAACATGAAGGGGGAAGGGTTCAAGTGACATATCGGAGGAGAAAATACTAAGACAGTGATGAATGTGCTATGAGCACTTAATACTGGAATAAACACCCAGGATGCAAATAGGTTAAGACCACAGGCTCTCAGTCCTCAAAGGATTTGCCATCTATTTTACAAACTGGCTGAAAAGGTAGAACTATTGGCAAGGGACAGTTAAAAATACAAGCCATGATGCCATGGGCCAAGGGGCGGTGCTGAGACACACTCAGGGCTGAGCCTGCCTCCAGGAGGAAAGGTGTGGCTCACAAACAACATAAGAGCAAAAGGGACAGCAGCTTGGTACAGGATATATGATTTGGGGTGTGGAGGGGGCAGGCAGTGGCAAAAAATGAAGCTGTAAATGTTTGTTGTTTAGAGATCCATGGTGAAGGGTCTTGAAAGGTTTGCTATCAAAGTTGGACTTGATCCTGTGAAAAATGGGGAGCCATGGAAGGTTCTAAGGGCATGCCCCTATTTGAGAACAATCACTCTGCCAGAGTGTAGAGGAGGCTAATCCTCTGGGGGCACCTCTGTGTGGCACCCTGGCTGTTTTTTTACTTCATGTCCAAGATCAAAAAGCTAGATCGACAAGGCCCACAGAGAACACCCCAACTCTGTCTTATAAAGCTCCAGTGCACTCACCCTGATGGCATGCCTGTCATCCCTATGAGTTTCCATTTTCCCCACAGAAACTAAAATATCAAAGGGACAACTATAAAAACGACACCTTTAAAAATCTCTCCATATGGACCTACTGAGTCATTGCTTAGCCAATCCGTACATAGTTAAAGTGAAACACTGCACCCTGTTCCCACTTGGCCATCGCCACTGCTCTGCCTATGGCATCTGGAAATGGAGCTAGTGAAGGCAAATGGCTGTCCTTTCAGTGGGCGAAAGGGTTGTAGAACTCTGCTGGTTGACTCTTGCCCCCACTTTGAAAAGCACCTCTTTCCCTCCTGGAGTTTCCCTTCCTTTCAAAGGAAAATACCTCTTTCCATCAAACCTTTCACATTCGGGAGACATTTTTAAGAACAAGTTCAATCCCAGATATGGAGGAGAGACTGGACTGGAGTCATTCCAGGTAGTTTGGAGTCTGGGCTCATCAGTTTTGCCATCTTGGACAGCTTGTTTAATTCCCTGAGCCTCATCTGTAAAGTGAAATCACAGTTCCCACCCTTTAGGTTATGATGAAGACCAAGAGAATTTGAAAATGCTTTGTAAATTTAAAAGTAGTTATTGGAATATTTCTTCATTATTATAGTTACTATTATTCTGATCTCCTTATCTCCTGACCAGCCTCAACCATCCCTAAGGTGCGGGAAATTGGAACTATGATCTTGCCTCTACTTGGAAGGGTCCTGAGGTGGCATAAGATTCATAGCAGCACAGAAGCTGACTGCCTAGACCTATCACCACCAAGATAAAATGGAGGTGGGATTCCTCCCCTCTCCATTGCCATTCTCCTCTTCCAAGACTGAATTTTATGTTTGTCTTTGTTTTTTTTCTTTTATTATATTTTTTTTAAAAAATTAAAAATATATTTTATTGATTTTTCACAGAGAGGAGGGGAGAGGGATAGAAAGTTAGAAACATTGATGAGAGAGAGACATCGATCAGCTGCCTCCTGCACGCACCTTATTAGGGATGTGCCCATAACCAATGTACATGCCCTTGACCAGAATCCAACCTGGGACCCTTCAGTCTGATGCTCTATCCACTGAGCCAAACCAGTTATGGCTGTATTTTTTCTTTTTAAATTCCCCCCTTTCAAGGTTACCTTTCATGCTCATTTAAAATTGTTTTGAGGGGCAAGGAAGGTTGGGCACGCAAATGAATGTGCACCCAATTTTATAGCATCCTTAATGCAGTGGCATTGTCCTTGCCTGAGGTTTTTGCATTTTAATAGTAAATCTAACATCCAAGGAAATGAATCTATATATATAAAAGCCTAAGCGACTGTTCCAACTGGTTGACAGAAAGACTCTTTGACTAGTCGCTATGACATACACTGACCACCAGGGGACAGACAGTCAACATAGGAGCTTCCCCTTGGTGGTCAGTGTGCTCCTATAGCCAACCTCTTGTGCCTGCCAACCTCCCATGGTTCCTCTCCCCTGGCCGGCTGACCCCAATCAGGATGGGTGAGACTGCCCCAATCGGCCTAGTTGCTGGCCAGTATGAGGGATTCCACCTGTGCATGAATTTGTGCATGGGCCTCTAGTATATAATGGTTAAATTTCTGATGATGGCAATAACTTTGAGAACTCAAAGAAAAGAGGTAAGGTATAATCAAATCAGACCAAACAATAATCCACCTTTTCCACTGATAAAACTAACCTTATTTGGGTGTAGTATAAAAAATAACAATTTTTTTTTAAGCCAGCATAGTTAGACTGGGGATGAGGCTGGTTAAAAAGGAATATATGACTCTGAGTTAATAAACATGGAAAAATAGTAGGAGCTCTGCCTTGTGCTGTGGCTCAGTGTTAGTCCTAGTGGACCACCTCCTAGAACAGAAGGCAGGGTCGGAATTCCTCTGCTGGGGGTGGCGGGAAACTAGGGTCCCACATAAAAGTCATCAGCAAATGACTATTGAATGGTAAAGCTATAATTTGCATTTCAGATTTCCGGTAGTCCGCTGTGTTTTGCCTTGAGCGAATGAGACCATAGAACCAGAATCAGTGGTTGAAACTGAGCTTAATTTGCTGTGGCTGATTATTTTGTCCTTGGCAAAATGATTAATCTTTACTCTCACCCCACCCACCCCTTTTACTTCAAGCTCAACATCTTCATGATGAGGCTCATTTCTACGCTTCATCATAACCTGTGTCCATGCCACATCATTATCCCCTCCTCTCCCTCTTCCCTTCTCTTCCCTTCGCTATTCAGGCAAAGTCACCATGGCAAGGAAAGAGTGTGGGCTCAGCCACTGACCAACAGAATGACACAGGGGATGTTAAGAGCCATGGTTGCATTCCCGAGCTATGTATAAGGCCATTCACTACACAGGGGAATGCATGAATTAAGTAGGAGACGTGCACTTGACACGTAGAATTCTTCCATCCTCGTGTGCAACGTTCTGGGGCTGCAGCCAGAGTAAGTTCCTGCTTCTCCTTTGAGGACGAGGTCAGCAGTGGGAGCGGAGCCCTTGGGGCCAGAGTGGACTTTAAGACAAACACAAAAGCCCCCTGTGAATATAAAGCAATCTGCTGCCACATCTAATTTATTGTCACACTGAGTGAAACTTGGAACAATTTCTAGCCACATAACACAGTGATGGAAAAGTCAAGAAAAAACTAGCCAGTTAAAGTTTTATGAGGCCAATGCTAAAAGAATCAGATTGAGTGCCTGCTCTGTTTATAGTGTATTTTCCTTGTAGCTACCTTTCTCCACAGGTGGACTATCATCTCCGAATATTTCTCAGAAATGGAAACTAGCTGGTTTGGCTCAGTGGATAGCATCGGCCTGCGGACTGAAGGGTCCCAGGTTTAATTTTGGTCAAGGGCACATGTCCTGGTTGTGGGCTCAGTCCCCAAGGTGGGGTGTGCAGGAATCAGGCAATCAATGATTTTTCTCTCATCATTGATGTTTCTGTCTCTCTCTCTCTCTCCATACCTCTCTGAAATCAATAAAAATATGTTAAAAGAAAAAGAAAAAGAAGAAGCTAGTCTCCAGGAAGCAGATGGGTGGCTTAGAAAGAACTTAACAGATGCCCTGTTGGTCAAAGCAAGTAGTTAAAATTGACTCTACTGACACCTGGTGGAGAGTAGGGTAGTTTTCTTGTGCCAAAGAAAATAAAAGTGTGTGCATGTTTGTGTGCGCATGTGTGCGTGAGTGTCCTTTGTGTGTGTGTGTGTGTTTTGAAGAGGATGGAAACACATTCATCACATCTGGGGAGTTAAATAACTCTGGAGGAATGAGGGTACCACACAAAACCACCAGATGCCTGAATATATAATTGTGGTTAGTGACTCACTGAGACACGTGCATGAAAAAACCCATATAAGAATGTGAAATAAAACATTAGGAGTAAAGCAAATAACGTATTACTGACTTCTCAAAAGTGTTCGCTGATGAACAACAACAAACAAGAACCCACTCTTGCCCCCCAACCCTGGACAGGTTCATGAGAAAAGACTCTAGCATCTGATCACTTGAAAGAGCTATCTACGTCCAGGATGCTTCCTCCCCCAGACTGAGCTAATGCTTTGCTGCCTTTAGAATCCACAGTGAGCTCCTTGCAGATTTTCAATCCTGGGATAAAAAGAAGAATCTTCCTAAAAAAGTGTTGGGAAGACTGATTTGCTTCTAAAATTCCTTGAAGATGAAATAAAATTCTCCTGGTGAATATAGTTATAATTGGTTATTACTTAAATGCCAAGTAGTGGGCGGCGGCGGGGGTTGGGAGGACTACAGTGTAGAGTCCCTACAGAAATATACTCCATAAACTTTACACGATCTCCATTTCCCGGTCATTGGCTTCTTGTTCGTCACTGCTTGAAGAAGGTTCCTTTGGCTAAGTTTATTGGCAAATTTCTATGGTTCCCTATGAGGTGTTATGTACATACTACAGCACACACACAGCTTAGATTTAGTCTTTCAATACTCTGTTTTAAAGGTGATTTTTCAGGAATGCACCAGAGCAATTATTAACCCAAGTTTGTAAGAATTAACCCATTATGTTTAGGTGATAAAAGGCTGGGATACCAAATAAGAATTTAGGTTATTATTATTTTTAAATCAAAGGAACCATAGTTAAGGGATGAGTTAGGGGTTTGGGCTGAGTATATCTAGGTAGGAAGGTTAAGAAAAAAAAAAAGAATCCTATAAAAGATTCATGTATTTACAAATTTCTTATATTTCCCCCCCCCCCGGACATTTAAGTTAAATTTAGGATATATATTTCCTTAAATGTGCTGGCTCTACATGATTCTGACCAGAAAATGTACAGTTAAAATATACTTCCTCCTGGGCTCAGTGATTCTAGACTTTCTCAATCCATGTCACCCTCAGTATTTCAGCAGTTTTCTTTCACAGTCAAAAGAAATACTTAAACATTGTATTTATTAATGAATTAGGCCTAAAATAGCCAAATAGTATTTGTGTGGTATCTGACAGTTGTTATGTGTTTTCCTCAGAATTTGAACCATTCCATTGTGTTCCTATGGGTTTGCTGTGACATTTCCCAGGGTGCCTTGGTATAGCATTTGGGAACTATGGCTGTAACAGTTTGGGAAATCAGTGAAAAGTTCAAAGGTGTGTTTTACATGATCTTATTTTTTTACCATTGTAATTAGCTAGTTATTAATAATGAGCAAAGGGAAGATCAGATATTATAAGCATAGCCATTTGGGTAGCTTCATCAGGAAGATGCAACTTTACCTCCAGGGAACCTCTGATCCATTCCTGCAGATTACGGAAGAAAGGACAGGGCAAAGGGTAAGATAGGTGCAATGAGTCAGGATGATATAGAGCAGGTGCCTGTCAGTTAAACCTGGAAATAAAGATAATTGATTAGAGGGGGAGGGATGCCTGCAAGTCCATGAAAATTTGAGAATAAAGAACTCCCCCAGACAAAGGAGCTCTTGGCTTTCTTGGTTCTTGTGGCTCTTTGGCATTTGCTTGTGTTCCCTCCACAGTCATGTGGACCCCCCACATGGAAAGGACTGTTGGATCAGCTGGAAACATGAACTAAGCTAGCCTAATGCTGGATTGGATTGTGCTCCAACATGGAATGGAAACTCTGGGCAACAGCTTTAATTTTAGCCCTTCCAAAGACATAGCTGGTGGGATGAAGGGAAATGGGACCTCGAAAACCAGGGATTTAACTCCTTGCAAAAAAAACGCCACTCATTCTCCTGTGCAAGTGTCAGAAAATTCTTTTTCTCATGACATCGCAAGTAACCCACTTCAACCAGTAACTGGTGGGGATGAAGAGAGCTCCCACTAATGCCAATGTCACCTCTCACTCTTTGTGAGACCATGGCCATGTAACTTGACCTTTCAGCTTCATACAGCTAAGTGAGTCAGCCTGGCTTACTATTTTGAAGGAGAGAATAAGAGAATGAGACACAGAGAAGCTTTGCAGGCTAAAAGCTAGTCTTCAGGATAAATAAGACTTGACCATCATTCAGAATTTCCTCATGAGCTCCTATCATTTGGGGAGGTTGTGAGAAAGTCTCTAAAAAAGACAAAGAACCCAGCCCTGTGTGAGCTAAGGAGGGGGATGCAACAAGTCCCATCAGCACTGGGAATTACAGGATTGCCCAAAGGGCGTCGAGAAGTTGGCCTGATACTATTATCTTAGGCCAAATCTGACAAAAATGGGTATGAAATGTTTAATATGCCAGAATACTTACATGAATGATCTAGAAATGACAGCTTGCCTGCTTTTTCATCCTGTTCTGTTCTCAAACTTGGGCAAGCACTTGTAAGTCTTGTTACATCAGATTGCTAGGCTTTACCCCTCAGAAATTCTGATCTAGCCAGTCTGCAGGTGGGGGAGAGTCTGAGTTTCTGTATTTCTAACAAGTTCCCAGGTGATCTGACTGTCTATACTCTCCAGGAATCACATGTTCGAAGCTACAGCCTAAGCCGCTGGGGAATATGTTAGAGGAAGTGAGGTGCCATGTTGGTCAGCTACACCTGTAGCTGGGCCGGCACCCACACTTCTTTCCCAGGCACAGTCATCCCTGTCCAGAACATCACCAGGGAAAAGGTGGTGCCAAGGCACCAGCTCTGTGGGTGAACAGTTACCTTCTCAGAAGGCCACTTGCGTTTAAGTGGGCACCCTTGAATTTGAGATACTCAAGTCTTCCAGCAATGAAGTGACAATGCGACACCATACATGCGGAAGTTTTACATTTTCAAAGAGGTTGGCTTTGCACTCTGCTAACATAAGTTTTGGGGCACAATGATGGAGGCTCCAGAAAAAGTGGTTCTTCATTCACAGGAAGGGAGTTCACGGCAGAATCAGCAGAAGAAACTTGCTTCCTATCTCAATGGCTGGGCACGGCCTGTGTACCTAGAAAAGGCTTCCCTGCTGATTCCATTGAGAACTTCTACTCATGGAAGAAGCTCTTCAGAATGAGCATGAGTATGGGGATAGGTCACCCCTGTCAACGCTCTTACCTGCTGCTATGAGTCCACATGCATGCTCATTGGTTGGATTCACTGCTGTCTTATGTTTTGTTTGACTTCTACAGGCCTGCGGAAAAGTTTCTTCCCCTGCCTCTTCCTCGAGTGGTAGCAAAATCACAGCTAGCGTGGTTTATCCACAGCACGCTGCTAGTTAAAAATGTATTAGCTACACACTGGCGAACACATTTAAAAAGTGGCATCTTCACAGTACCAGCAGGTCACTTGCACCTTGTCAGTGGAACTTCTGTACTCACCTCACACTCACCCTCCTCTCCTGCCTCATGTTTTTATGTTCTTAGGGGAGCGGGGTCCCCAGGTCAGTAACATCAGCATGACCTGGGAACTCTTTTTGGAAATGGAGAGACTCAGTTCTCAGCCCAGATCCACTGAATCAGAAGCTCTGTGGGTGGGGCGCAGCGGTCTGTGTTCTAACAAGCCCTCCAGCATGACCCTGATGCGTGGTGGAGTTCGACAGCTAGTGATTTATCGAATCTCTGCACTTCCTTGCTCATGGCATCGCCGAGAAGGTCTTCCAAAAGTGGGGACCGCTCCTTTCCTCTCCCCTCCACCTGGCCCCGCGATCAGAGTGGAGCAGGTACTCAGAAAACATTGATCAGTTACTGAGGCTGGGGCAGCTCGACTTCATCACGAGAGTGGATAAACCCTCCCCCTGCATTACCAACGCTGCATCTAAATCATCTCCCTTCCTATGGGTTGAAATTTTTTCGTATTTACATATCAGCTTTCTGTAAATCCTGAGTTTTTTTTTTTAATATATATATATTCTTTTGACCCCAGAAAGCCAAAAAAAAACACAAGATGCAATGTTTTAGCCAGTGTCTGTTTCCTGCTGGGGCGGAGGGCTTTTCTACACGATGATTATTATTTTTGTGTGTGTAGGCATTAGAAGTATTTTATTGATATTTTCCCTCGTTTGAACTTATTTACCAAAACTCATATTCCTTATTTCATCACCCTGCACATTTTTTTTTGCAGCCTACTTGCAGCATCATAATTATTTTCTGAACAATAGAACGAGATTGCTGATTCATGTTCGCCTCACAGCTCCCAGCATCTTTTTTTTTTCCTGCTGTACTTGTGCCCATGCAACACAATGACGGTCTATTCATCCCTCTGAATTAGAAATGCCAACAGCTCAGATATGCAACTGAAGGGTGCCCCTCCCTCTCGCTTATTTAAAGCCTCCCCACATTTTGAAAGAGTATACGGCACTCACTTGGAGCCCTTTCGCTTGGGCAAGGACGGCGAGAGCTTAGCTTTTTATCAGCAGACCCTCAAACAATGCTTGGCACACTGTAACTATAATTCTCAAAAAGTGATTGTTTGAACGAATCACGGACCCACTCCCAGCTTCATACTTCTATCCCGCTCTGTCTGATGTAGGGAGAAAGCCTGGCTCTCCCAGTCAGAGGCTGAAGGTTGGATCCAGCCGAGGAAGGGGAGCGGATTCCTCAAAGGTGTGTGTGGAGGTCCAGGTGGGCTCCATCCAGCCCCATCCCGGGTGGAACCCTGCCTGCAGTGCCCATTCTGGCCTTGCCGTGGCCGTGAGATATCTGGTTGCCTCAGAACAGCCTTGCCAATAAGCTTTGCCAATAAGAGACCGGGCCAGCTGAGGTTTTTGTTTCCCAGCTGCAAAGTCCAACAGGTGGGACTGCCGAGTGCTCCTAAAACGCTCATGGTCAACCTGAGCCGCACAGACAAATCGCCTGGGCAGCTTCCCACCGTCTCCATGCCCAGGCTGCACCCAGAGCAATTAGTGTTTTGCAGCTCAGGCCTCAGGGTTGTAAAGCTGCCCAGGCGATTTGTCTGTGCGGCTCAGGTTGACCATGAGCGTTTGCATAGGCAGCCAAGGTTGAGAACCACTGCCCTAAAGTGGCCTCGAAGATGGTATCCGGGCCACCTCCCCATGCTGGTCTGGCTCCCTTCTGATCTCTTCTCTCATGGCGGTCAGAATGGCCTCCCGAGAGTATAATTTAGTGCGTGGCAGCTGCTGCTCAAAACCTCGCTGTGGCTTCTCTGATCTGCCCCACTGGCTTCTCTGTCGTGATTTCCTGCTTTTCACCCCCTTTCAGCTTCACCAACCTCCTTGCTCTTCCTCTATCATCTGTGCCCCCAGCAGGGGGTCTTTGCAGTGCCGGTGCCCAAGTGTCCAAGAAATGGCATTCCCGCAGACACTGCTCAGGTCGCTCCCTCTCCTCATGAGACTTGCAAACCTGAACTTCTTGGGGATTCCCACCTTCACCATCCCGGTCCCTGCTGGACCTGTCGGCCCCTGTGCACCATTCTTCCTAAGGCCCCTTATTCTGCTCTCTCCTTTCTTGTCCCCCCAGTCTGCAGCATCTTGGCACTTGATCTTAGCCAAAAGGCTGAGAAGCGATATATGCAGCATCTTTGAACCCACTGCACAGTTTAGTTCCGGCTTTGTTACTGTTGCACATTGTTGGGTCTCTCTCTGCTAGGATAGCAGCTCATTGAGACCAGAGGCCTTAGGTTTGCTCCAGTTCTCAACCCATGTGCGGTCCACAGGGGCCCTTCATAAATTCTTGTTAGATGACTAACGATGGTCACCTCGTAGGTGGTGGTGAAAGATAGAGCTGAGTGGAGGAGGGAAAGCTCAGTGATGCATGAAGAACATTTTCTCAAAAAACATAACAGATTTTGAGAGGATACTGATAATTTTTCTCTAATTATAAGTTAAGAGATGGGATTGCCAGGCAATGTCTAGATTTAAAAAAAAATCACTCTTATGTGATAATCACAAAATGAATTAGTGGTTATCGAGGGCTGAGCAGTAGGAGTGAGGGTGGGAGGGGGATATGTACAGGGACAGGAGTGACTACTAATGAGTATAAATGTTCTTTTTGGGGTGAAAAAAAATGTCCTAAAATGAGATTATGGTGATAGCTGTGTAACTCTGTAAATAAACTAAAGCCATTGAAGTTGAGTACACTTCAATAGATGAACTTTATGTAAATGATGTCTCAATATAACTTTTATAAATGCACACTTCAACTTGAAGCATCACACAGAGTGTTAAAACTAGAACTAAAAAGAAATATAAGCTATTAATATTTCTTTTAATTTATTATGCACTACATTTAAATTAGATGGTCAACATTAAAACTGGCCCTTTTATAAAATTTTATTTTTTTATTTTTATTGACCTTTAGAGAGAGAGAGAGGAAGGGTGAGGGACAGAAAGAGAGAGGAACCCTGATGCGAGAGAAACATCAACCAACTGCCTCCTGCATGCCTCCTACTGGGGATTAAGCCTGCAACCTGGACATGTGCCCTGACCAGGAATCAAACCACCAACCTTTTGGTGCACAGGACAACACCCAACCAACCGAGTCACACTGGCCAGGGCTTTTAATATTTCTTATCAGGCATGAGGGTTTTCTCTGGCGTGGGTTTGGAATTGGATGGAAGAGGGCTTTCCTTAGCCCTTATTTGCTGCCAGAAACATCTATTAGTCAATATAGAAATGTAACTTAAAATTCACGCTTAATGCTTAATTTATTTGGATTATATGGCTTTCTCTTAATAAACTCCACACCTCCCCAAATTCTGGCCTTTTTCCCAAGGACTAGAAGTTTTAGAAAGCAAGTAGTTACTTTGTATGAGACTGAGCTTTGTATAGATTTGACCCTTTTGAACTTACAATATCAAGAAAAACTCCAGCCATGTTTACGTAACCGTTAATGACTCGTTGTCTTACACATAGAGTTCAGCTTGTCTGCAGCTCTGAAATGCGATGCTGTTCGAATAGCAGCCCTGTGGACCTTCCTCTAACTGTGTGACGTTGTGACTATCTGGTACCACATATGCAAGATGATGGATAAAAACTCAATGAAGCCCATTCTCCCTCCCCTGGGAGTTCAACAGCACAGCTTAGCAGGCTGAGAAGGGGAAAAACTCCTTTCTGCTTTACTTCCGGTTTCTTTGCTCACAATCTTGACACATGCTTGCTTGAGCACAGAGGGCCTGGTTAGATGAAGGTCAGGAGGTTACCCAGAGTCTTGGCTTCCACACTGTCACTGGGGAATCCCTAAGATGTGAGCGATGCTGTGATGTAGAAAGACTGGTGGGGGCAGCTGCGATGTCTCCAGAGAATTCCTAAGGAGGACACAGCCGCCATGTCCTCAATAACCAGACCATTTGAAAGAAGAGGCCCTCAGAGTTGTTTCCTGCTCATTATGAAACAGAGGGTAAGAGGGACAGAGAAACTTGCCCTTCATCCCCAGCTGGAGAGAGCTAGGATGCTGACCAAGAGCCAGTGTACTCAACTGCTGAGTCATATGCTCCCACCCACTATGTGCACTCACTCAGCTGGGAGCCGTGGTGGGCACAAAGTGACTAAGCTCTCTTTCCTCCCCTCTGGCAGCACTGCCTGGCAGAGGTAACAGAATGGACGCCATGCTACTTAGAGTAGGTGGCACTGGTACTCTATCAGAAGTGCAGAGGGCCACGGGAGGGTGTGGGAGGAAAAGGGTGACTAAAAATACAGCCATTACAAAACACAGATGCTCCAAAGATTATCCTGCCATCCCTGCCCGGGGGTCATGATCAAGATCCAGCTGTGAACTGAGGGTCTTCCAGAATGTGGATTGTGTGAAGCAGGTGACTGGGCTGAAATCATTCTGACTACGCAGTCTGGATGCTTGGACAGAATATCTATAGTATATCGGCTTGTTTTACTATCATCTGTACATTTGTCCTAAAAGAAGAATACAGTATGTTCCTTACAGAGATGTTATGGGGATTAAATGAGTTCATACAAGAAAAGCACTGAGGGCATTGCCTTAGGCATAGTAAGTCCTCAATACATGTGAGTTGTCACTGTCATGCCTGTCTCATCATGGATTCTGGAGAACCGAGTACTTGCATAGGGTCCTGGTGAGAGAAGAGCTGACACATGAGGCTGTGTTCTCTTCACAGGGTAGCTGATATGGGGTAGCAAGGGGGGCAGGGAGAGGAGTGGTCATCTAGTATCACTACTAGCTGTTGAGAGCTTGATTTACTTCAGGCATGGCTGTAGTTTATAAAACAGCCACAGAATTAGATATACTATTTGTCAGGATACAGATTTTTTTTTACATAATTATTGGTAACATTAGGAAAGCATGAGATTTCCATCCTTTAGCACAGTGGTTCTCAACCTTCCTAATGCTGCAACCCTTTAAGACAGCTCCTCATGTGGTGGTGACCCCCAACCATAAAATTATTTCCGTTGCTATTTCATAACTATAATTTTGCTACTGTTATGAACTGTAATGTAAATATCTGATATGCAGGATGTATTTTCATTGTTACAAATTGAACATAATTAAAGCATAGTGATTAATCACAAAAACAGAATGTAATTATATATTGTGAAATATTTATTTCTAATTACAAATAAATGAAATTTTATCTTGAATCGTGGTATAGCATGGGTAACAGTCTTAATATGACAACAGTAAACTACATTGCTACATTTTGCTACACCGAGGAGCGGTGTGTTGGTTCCTAAGACCATGGGAAATAGGTATTTTCCAATAGTCTTAGGCGACCCCTGTGAAAGGGTCATTCGCGACCCACAGGTTGAGAACCGCTGCTCTAGCAAGATGCTGTGTAAAAGAGTTTGGTAAGAGGATTATCTACTTCTCTGAGCACAGAAAGCAGCATTTGTAAAAATGACTCTGGAAAGCAGTGTTGTAACAATTAGTGGGTACTATTTGGGTGCTCCCTGTTGGGACTTCAATTAATATTTTCTCAGGGAGAGAACATTTAAATTGATTTTTTTCACAACTTTTTATTTCCCTCAAAGAATATATTTTATGTGATTTGGAACACTTCAGCTGTACCATCTCTAGAATCTTAAAACTTTTTTTTAAAACAAGACTCATTTGCCTATCCAGGGTCGTATATGAAAAGGAAAGACAGTGGGGCTTGGTCATCAACTTGTATTATTGATTTTATCTGCTATTGATAAAAATACATCATGTGATTTTCCGGAAAAATAAATTCATGTGATTTGAAAACAAAGATTTCCAGAAATGAAAGTAAGCTATTTTTAAAAACACCAAAGAAATAAGAGGATCCCAGGTGAAATGAATGTGCAACTGGACCTACCTCTTCTTACTTCCAAGACAAAGACCAGCTAGACCAATATGTCACTTGACTTTGTAATAAAACCTACAGATCTGAAGAATTTCTACTTGTGGGTTCAATGAAATTAAGTAGAGAAAACAGAAGATTTTGATATGCATGTTAATATGTCAATATGTTAATCACCATACATCAAGCATGTCAAACTCTCGGCTGGCAGGCCACATGCCTTGTTTATTTTAACCCACCAGTCACAAGTTTGATATGTTTGCCATGCATCTTACACATGTGTATATGGTTTTTAAAAGAATAAGAATAATGATATTGATAATAATAAAGGCAATAGTAGTAATAGCATCTAACATTTTTGAGTGTTTACTATGTATTTGCCATTCTGCTAAGTGTCCTATACATACTATCTCTCTTATTACTTTCAACAACCTATGATGTAAGGATACTATCCCTATTTTAAAATCTGGGGAAATAAAGGGGTGTTATTCCTTTGCCCAAGGTAGTAAAGTTTTTAATTGAGAGAGCCATGAATTGAACCCAATTCTTACAAATCTAGATTTCTAAACTTCTACAGTTGACTGCAAGAATAATAGTTACATACATTTAAGAGTATTTCTTTATATCGGCTATTCGATGCTCACTACCTCATCTTTCTCTTTTATAAATGAGGATGCTAAAGCTTGGATGTTAAATGTCTAAAGGTAAACACTGGCATGTGAGAAAATGGGAGTTCATGATTATGCCTCCTGACCCCTAAGACAAGTTTGTTCTTAAAGAAGTTGAGTTTATATCTTTTAAAAAAATTGATTTCAGAGAAAGGAAGGGAGAGAGAGAGAAACATCAGTGACAAGAGAGAATCATTGTTCAGCTGCCTCCTACATGCCCTCTCCTGGGGATTGAGCCCACAACCAGGGCATGTGTCCTGACTAGGAATCAAACCATGACCTCCTGGTTCATGGGTCGAAGTTAAACCACTGAGTCACACTGGCTGGGAAACTTACATCTTTTCTTAATGGAAGGCCCTGATAACTAATGTTGATGTCACTATCTTTGAGGACGAAAGCTGAGCACCAATTGTACTTTTAGCAGATTTAAAAAAAAACGTAGAATTTCTAGCTCAGAATATCAGGCAGATGAAGTTTTAATGTATAGAACACAAGGTTTGGTCTGGTTGACATAAATTATTTGAAAAGTTCACCTTGGATGAGTCTGAAATCCTCTCACACCTATTGCCTGAATGCAGGCAAACACTTCTTATTAGAGATGAGACATTTTTTGAGTTAGATAAATGTTACCTGGTTGTTCAGAAAATGAGAAGTTCTATTCGTAATCCCCGCTCCATTTGACTGAGGATATTATTCCTATCATTTTACAGTTGAGTTCATGGGAATAAACCTCACAAGTGTACCAGTTGGGTAGGAGTGTGTGAAAACGAATTGCCCTTGAGTCCCGATTCCTCACATGCCACCGGGCTCAATCCCATTTTGATGCTGCCAGAAAAGTTGATAATAAAAGGATTACCAATGAATACTTTCTTAATAAAGGAAAGGTCTTTTTCTTGAAAAGCCAAGAGATATATTTGGAAATTTAGGACGCCAGTAGTTGTTCAAAGGAAAGTTTTAGAACAGGACAATGGAAAAAAAGCTGGCTGGCTGTCACTTCCAAAACCACCCAAAGCTGAGTGCCAGATCGCCACCTATTGCCCTTCAGCTCCAAGTTCACTCCTCTGTTCTCTGCTCTGTGATGCTGGGGTTGGGACCTTTGCAAGCTCCTTTCTTCCCTTGAGTCCCAGGTCAGAGGCTTTCTATTTGATTCTGCCAATAGGAGGCGCAAGAGGGCGACTGAAAGATGAGAAAAGAGAAGCGTTTCTTCCATCCCTATCTTCTTCATTACCCCCTCCCCCACACCAGGAGCATCTGCCAAGAGCCTTCAGTCTCTTTTAGCATTTCCAGAGGCAGCTCCTGCATCCCGCATAGGTTCGTTCTAGTGCTAACTGGTTGGTCCCCTTTCTTAGTGCCCCCAGCTCCAGCTCTACAGGACTGCTCTCTGAGCTCCTGGATCCCAGTAACCCCATCTCTCAGGGTGACAGCTACTTCTTGCAACTAGGTGACCTCAGGGTTTCTCTTTGCTTTTTGGTGCTCTAGCACCCACGTAGTAACTAATTCACGGCACTAAATCCTGTGTGAATGACCAGTGTCATTTCGTTTTCCTGCCTGGCATGAGGGTGGCATGCTTGCAGCAGCATGTCTCAATTCTTAACAACAGTGAAGCACCAGAAACCACAGCATTGTCTGCGCTCCGCTCTGCTTCTGGGAAGGGCGAGAAATGATGATTTCCAGCCAAGAACTGAGCATGTGTGAGATCTTATAATCCCATGATGAAGAGTGGTAGAGTAGAAAGTTTCAACAGGTCACAGTTTTAAAAATTACTTTTTAAGCATAAAAATAACACCTGTCCACATGGAGAGGTTTGCAAACACAGAAAGTATAAGGGGAAAAAAGTGAAAACCTGTCCTCGAGTCAACCACTAATATTCTAATATTTTGACATGTTCTTTCAAACCTCTATATATTTGAAAGATTATTTTTAACCAACGTGTGGTCTCTGCTATTTTCACACAACAAGATGAAGAACTCGGCTCTACGAGGGGTGTGACCTTGCTTCTTCACAAGGAAGACTGGTCTTTTCTGCATTGGGAAAGCATCTCTCTGGCAGGGGATGCTGACCGGTGCTCCAGGAACTAGACAACGGCCAGGGCTATAGGCCCCCATCTCTAGAATGTCTGTTATATTGCCCTCTCAGTTGGGAATCATAGGATAAATAAGAAGATAGTACACATTCAGGAGGAATGCTTCGTGCACTCCAGGCTGGCCCCTTGGGCGAGTCTGTCAACATTTTGGGAGGAATACAGAATACAGCAGTCTGCCCTGGAAGGAGTGGCACGTTAGGTCAGAGAGGCAGCAAGATACAGTGTTAAGGGAGAAAAAGAAAACTGTATATGTGTAGGTGACATCTATGAATACAAAGAGAAAGGAGAATGTGTAAATGTGTATACGGAGGATATCTATAGCCGGACACACAAGAAACTGATAACGCTGCTGGCCGGCCTATGAGGAGGAAATCTCATGGTTAAGGGGTGGGAGTTGCAGGAAGACTTTTTACTACAGGCTTTTTCAATACATTTTGAATGCTGAACCATGTACAGAACTTAGTATCTGCTCAAAAGGATGCAATGGATATAATGCAAAGAAGTGAAATATTGCATATAAAGGTGGAAAATTTGAGGGAAAATTCAGAGACAAGGAGCACTTTATAAAATTGCTGTGAAGACTAAATGCAAACACATTGGGATAGTGGCATCAATGAAGTAATATAGCAAAGAAAATGAAGTGTAGAGAGGCTAGAAAATGTTCTTGATCTATAAGAAGATGGAAATTGGTATTTTATTCTACTGAGTCTGACTCTAGAGAATAAGGTTTGTAAACTTCACTGCTCATGGGGGCTAGACATTCATTCATTCAAAAGGTGTACATCACTGTCAGCTACCCACGAGGCACTAGGGAGAGAGCAGTGAATCAACACAGGACAAAATCCCTGCCCTCATGAGCTTTCATTCTAGAGCAGTGGTTCTCAACATGTGGGTCGCGACCCCATAGGGGGTCGAACACTTTCATAGGGGTCGCCTAAGACCATTGGAAAACACAGATACGATTCATAACAGTTGCAAAATTACAGTTATGAAGTAGCAACAAAAATAATTTTATGGTTGGGGGTCATCACAACATGAGGAACTGTATTAAAGGGTCACGGCATTAGAAAGGTTGAGAACCACTGGTCTAGAGGGAGACTGCACAGGCTATTAAAGCAACAAATGTCACACAGAACCACAAAGAGCAAAGGGGAGAGGAAGTGCAGCTATAAATGTGAGGTCGGGATGGTCAATAATGGCAGCCAGGGGCACAGGCCTGACTGTTTCCTTTGTAAGGGGACTGTCATGTGGGTTACGGGAACAGTTTAGCCAGATCTTCAGATTTTCCAGAGAATATCAGAAATCCAAACATACACTTGAAAATTTCTGATTTTTGAATCCTGACTCAATTTTTAAATAAAACCACCATGTTGGCCAAATAAAACACATCTTGCTAGCCAAGGCTGGCCTGTGGGGCGGCCAGTTCAAATCTCTAAAGAAATGAGATTGAGTTTTAAAACAAACACATCGGAATTTGTAAGCCCTGTCATCTGATGAAGCTATGCATGTTTTCCATTTCTTCAAACGTTTATGGAACTCTTCACTGAAAACCAGTTGTCTCTGTAGAGCCTTTCTTTTTTTTTTTTTTGTTCTACATAAGAAAACTTGTATCCTTTGGACTTAAGTATTGTTTGGACCAAATGTTCGGCTTGACCCCTGATTAATTCACCAGATTTGATTCTTCAAAACTTCAGGTTTTTCTAACAATCAGAGTTACTCTCAAAAGGCTGTGTTTAATAATAATAATATACTCTTGGCCTTGAAGGTTGTCCCAAAGAGAGTTGCAAACATTTAGAGAAAGGGCAGTGTTACTAAAATAAATACATTTCCTACTAAGATAATTGTTGAAGAGGATTGCACTTAAATGTGTAGGAGTCAACACAAATGGCCTTACCTTATAGGTATTTAGTAGAAGGCTCAGTACTCTGGATTCAGTTGATTGCTATAGGGTGTATACGTGTGTGTGTGTGTGTGTGTGTGTGTGTGTGTGTGTGTGTATGTGTATGTGTTTAACAGCTCAATTCTTTGGACCTGATTGGATGCTATAAAGTAGTTTATTCTAGGGATCCTTGGCATTCATATTTGCCCAAACAGAGGTTTTGTGCCAAACACAACCAGAACATACAGCATTTTTATTTCCCTGTGACCAATGGCTTAGTTTCTGTGGTTAGCTAATGACATTAATCATGTAGAATCACAGTGAGGAAGAATGCAGAGCTATTTATGACCCTGTGGCAGCTTGGAGTTTCCTCTCTAACAACATGTATGAATCAGAAGCCACAAGTGTGCATTTTAGTAATATTTGTGGTAGTTAAGAAACACACACTACACTTGTTATTGTTACTATATTCCCATAGAACTAGAATGTCCCTGGGAAGAGTATAAAAGCAGCATGGAGATGTCCACCAAGGTGCCAACCTCAACAATTCCACTGTTGTCAAATGCTTATGTTTCCCTTGCTCTTAGTTAATGGAAAATCTGCACAATATTCATCCCATCAGTCTAATAGCTATGCTGAAGTATAATACCTTAGGTCAAATACATCATAACTATCCGTTTGTCTGTGCATCCATCTATTCACTCACTCTCTTTATTTCCCCCCTCTCTCCTTTCCTCTTTCCATCTATTCTTTCATGAAATATGTATTGAGTGCTACTATTGATCAACCATCGCTAGGCACACAATATTAAACAAAAAAAAATACACAGTATCTATTCTTATAGAGCTTAGTGCCTTTTGGGAGAGAACCAATATTTATCAAGTGAATTATTCAATTTAATGTGAAATTATAGCTAAATGTTATAAGGGAAAGGCTAAAGAGCAGGATTTGACATAAGTCAAAAAAGTCTTCGTAGAAGAAGGGATGAGATTTCTATTTCAATTTCAATTTCTTACAAATTGATTTCAGAGATGAAGGAAGAGGGAGAGAGAGAGAAACATCAATGATGAGAGAATCATTAATCATCTGCTTCCTGCATGCCCCACTCCAGGGATCAAGCCTGTAACCTGAACATGTGCCCTTGGTCAGAATCAAATCATGACCTCCTGGTCCATAGATTGATGCTCAACCACTGAGCCACACCGGCCAGGCTGACCAGAGACTCTTAGTAGGACCTTAAGGAAATGTTGATGGCCCATTTGAGACTGGTCATCTGAATCCATAAGAGCACCAATCGGCCCTGTTCACTGACATTTTTAACAGGGTTGGCAAAAGCCCTGGACAGGAAGTTGGGTGTGTGGGTTATGGGTCATGACAGTCATAACTCTGTCATGTGTCTCTGGGCACATCCTTTAGTTCCCAGTTTCTTCAATTTATAAAATGATGAGGTCAGATTAGGTGCTACTCTTCCCAGTCCTAAATGTTCCTGGATGACCTCAACATTCGCAAAGAGGCCCCTTAAGTTATCAATATTATGCTGTTGATTCTTTACGTTTTAATTTAAAAATGAAATGGAGCTTTATAAGATCTATAAAAAATACATGCTTTATTGGGAAAAAGAAAACTAGTTAATTTATATGGCTATACTCAATGGACATATCATATGTGATGTCTCTACATCTGAATCAAGGTTGGCAAATCTTACCTGAACAGGATCAGGCTTTGGGGCCAAATCATCTCTTTTGCATGTGAAAGCAGCCATACACAATGAATCAGTGAGCCAAATAAAACTATATTTTTGGGCTAGATCTGGTTCTCAGACTGTGGTTTGCTGACCCCTGATCTAAACACTGGATCACTCCAGTTTCTTTTATTAGGGGATATTCTTTTTAAAAAAAAAATTTTTTTTTTATTGATTTTTTACAGAGAGGAAGGGAAAGGGATAGAGAGTTAGAAACATCGATGAGAGAGAGGCATCGATCAGCCGCCTCCTGCATGCCCCCTACTGGGGATGTGCCCGCAACCAGGATACATGCCCTTGACCAGAACCTGGGACCTTTCAGTCCGCAGGCGACGCTCTATCCACTGAGCCAAACTGGTTTCGGCTAGGGGATATTTTTAATTGGCCCCAAGAGTGAAGCACTTTCCCCAATTTACATGCAATGAATTATGCAATACGTGACATACACTAACCAAGCAAGTGAATGCACGCTGGTATACACACATGAAGCATCTCCCACAATCACAACGAAGCCTTGAGAGTTATAGCTGAGCCCAACATTGAGCTGTTGGGTACTCAGCTTCTGCTAGGTCGGCTCATAGAACTCCGTAGTTGGGAGTTCAGTTATGTTAGTTGGCACCTCCAACTAGTAAAGCAGCGAGTGCACTGACAAGAAGCTGACCATTCAAAGGACCACTTCTATCGCCTTCTGACACTGAATTAGTACAGTAAGTCAGAACCCTCTCTTTGTATTAATTTATTAACCACAGCATTGGAGAGGTGTTCCTTTGAATAGAGCTGAGAGGTAGTTGAAAAGAAGGAGAAAGGCCACTAGGAAGCAGGATTAGGCACCAAGACTGGGGCCTAGAAATCATTTGGGGGAAGATGAGAAACTTAAAAAAGGGCACCCAGCAAGGCGGGCGACGCCTGAGAGCCAACGGGGCGGGAGGATCCCGCCTGTCTGAGGCTGGGAGACAGGAAGAGGCTGAAGGGTCTGTTGCTTGGTTAGCTCCCCTGGGTGGGCCTGGTTTCAATACCAAAATAAACTTGGGAGAGCCAGAGGGGAGGAAGGAAAGAAACAAACAAACAAGTAGAGCTTCAGTTTACGTTTTCTCCCAACCAACAGTCCCGGCCCTGAACTGAGCTGCCTGAAACTCGAGTTCTTGCGTTTGCTGTCTAACCCTTTCCTGGATGGTTGCTTTGCACACTAAATGGCTAATAATCTCTGGTATGCTTTGCTCTCCAGCTAGACTAAAAGTGTGTGCAGGATCCTTTCTCTTGCTTGGGTTGAGTTGTGTAGAGATGTATCATTATCATAAATACCTACAACTCTGAGTCCATCACAAGCCCTGTGATCAGTAACTGCAGGCTGTACCTAGGCAGCAGATATTTCCCCTCCCCTTCCCCTTCCCTTCTCCTTCTCCTTGTCCTTGTCCTTCTCCTTCTCCTCCTCCTTCTCCTCCTCCTTCTCCTCCTTCTTCTCCTTGACAGGAAGTAAGTGAGGCATAGAGGGGCTAAAGAATTAGAACTAAGCCGCTAGTAAGTAGTAAATTCAAAATTCTAACCAGGTCATACTAACTCTTGGACCCCAGCTGTTTGCTTCTCCGAAGTTCAATACCTTTTTAGATGGTAGAGTTGAAAAGAACCCCTCCTTATTTTGAGATATGAAAAGGTCACAGAACCACTGGCTGAAAACCTAACTTGGCCCCCGGATGCTTCCTTCATGGTCTGACTGCAAAGTCCCATGCTGTTCAAAGTATATCCAATAACTCTCCCATATATACCCGTCACAAACAGAGGGCGGGCCCTGGCTGGTATGGCTCAGTTGGTTGAGCGTTGTCTATGTGCCGAAAGGTTGGTGGTTCGATTCCTGGTCAGGGCACATACCCAGTCTGTGGTTTGATACCTGGTTGGGGTGTGCATGGGAGGCAAATTCTCTCTTACTTCCATGTTTCTCTCTCCCTTTCCCTTCTTCTCTTTCTAAAATCAATAAAAATAGAAAAAAATTATTAAAAAAAATAAAGGTGAACGATCAATCACCCTCAGAATTTATTTTCTGATACTGAAAGGCAGAACTATGTGGTCTTGGGACTTTTCCTACACAAAGACTAAGTGGCCAAGATGAACGACTGAGGAGTCACTTAGATCACCAGGAACACGAGGTAAAACGGTGCCAGCATGTTTTAAAAGAGAAAAACAAGTAGCCCATTGCAATGATGGTATGGAAAGGGGTGAGCTTCCCTAAGCTGAGAGCAGAAAAGTTCATGTAAACGTGAAGCTGAGGACTCATTAGTGCTCAGCCACGAAGCTGAACGAAAGCAGAAATGAATTTGTTCTTAATGGCATATGCCTCTTTGACAAAAGAGGAACTTATCACCGTAAGACTCCTGGGAGCATTTGTTTTGATTTGTTTGAGAGGACCTAGCTTTGAAAAGTAGAATTAATAGCAGCTTTTAGTCCAAGTTTTCCACAACAAAGCACTACAAAATGGGAATTGGCGTATTTTCTTACTTTCCTTCAAAAAAGAAACTTAACTCCTAGAAGTTATTTTCCATATCAGAGACTAGAAGATTTTTTTTTTACCTATATCAAAAAGTTCTCAGCACTTGAAGTAAGCTCTTCTATTTAAAGTTAAATACAAAAGAATTCAGCCATAGATCTAAATGATTTGGTTTATTTTCATTAATAAGCCCTCGATATCCATCCATTTTATACAAATAAGTAATTAAGCTCTTAGGACAGCTTTAAGCTATGATTCCTATACCATATTATTTACCTATCTGAAGTATATACTTCAGTGAATCCTAGTATATTCATAGATATATGCAATCACCACCACAGTCGATTTTAGAACATTTTCATCATCTCAGAAAGAAACTCCATATTCTTTAGTTATCATTCCATTCTCTTCCCCAATCAACCATTAATCTACTTTCTGTCTCTAAAGATTTGCCTATTCTCAACTTTTCACATAAATAGAATCGTACAGTATGTGGTCTTTTGTGACTGGCAAGTTTATGTTTAAGTAATGATTTTTTTTTCCAAAGAGGAAAATATGGTGTGCATGGGAGGAAATGAAGAGATAGTTCTTTCTGGGAACTCAGTGGGTACATAGTTTTGCTTTGACCAGTTTGCCATCTGACTAGTCTGGCCGCCCTGGCATATGTAGCACTGGGGACTTGTGAACTGCACGATGGTGGCAAGATTGCAGACCTGGCTCTTTCACCAAGCTCTCCGTGTACAGTACTGTCCACACTGATGATCATCTTAAACTTGACATGTCCAAAACTAGGTTATAAACCTTCCTGTGCTCCTGGAAAAACCCCCAACAATCTTGTTCCACCCTCTGTCTTCCTCATCACTGTGAATGATGATTCTAAATGATTCAGAAACAAAACACTCTTCTCACCTCCATTGTTAGTATCATCATTTCTCTCCCGGTCTATTACAAGAGCTTGGTCTTAAGCCGCTTTCACCTCTGTCCTCAACATTTTATTCTCAACACGCAGCCAAAGGTGCTCCTTGTAAAACATAAATGATGTCACGTGGCTCCACTGGTCGAATTACATATCGGTTCATTTCACCCTTCCGCACAAACCCTATAATGGTTTCCTAAAACACTCCGGATAAAAATCAGAGTCCCTCGTGACCCCTGATTTTATCTCCTGCTGTTCTTCCAATTCTCTCCACTCCTGTCTTCACCTCCTTGCTGTTCCTCAAACACACCAGCCTCAGGGCCTTTCAACATGCTCTCTCTGAAAAGCTCTTCCTCCAGATATTGTTAAAGATCTTATCTCCATCTTTTTCAAATGTTTGCTCAAATGTTATCTTTTCAGTGATATTTAACTAATCACCTCTTTAAAATCACTCTTTCTTTCCTACTTTCGCTTCATAGAGCTTTTCACCTACTAATATACCACATAATTTACTTTTTAATTATTATTCATTGCCTTTTCTCTTCCATTAGATTATAACCATTGTAAGGACAGGATCCTCCTCGCCCGCCACTTAACCCCCCTATTTTGCTCATTGCTCTGTCTCCAGCATCCACACTAATGCTGGGCACATAACAGTTACTCTCTATATTTATTTGTAGAATTTATTTTTTGTAAGACTCCTTTTACCCAATGTAGATAGTGGGTTAAAAATAAATATTTCTTCTAGAATATCTGGGCCTAGAATTGAAAGACAATGACTATTATATAGAGTTTGATATAGAGGAGCAAAGAATTCCATTATTGGTTTCAAACATAATAGAAGATGATATTTCTCTTCAGCTATTTTATGACTTCCAGCCATTTATGTACAACAACTTTGAGTAACTGTCATTTTTGGCATTCTGCCAATCCCAACTCGCCTGCTGGACTGTTTCCAGTTTCCTTTTCTCTCCTTTCCTTTTCTTTTCACTCAACAGCTGCCATGCATTGAGTGTGTATGCCAGACACTTTGCACACATTATTTCATTTAATTGTTATAAAACTACTGCAATTTAGGGAGCATTATCTCTGTTTATCAAGTGATGGGACAGATGTACACAGAGGTAAAGTGACTTGTTCAAGATCACATAGCTAACAAGAGAGGGAAAGGAACTTTTTCACCCTTTCTCCCAAGCAGACACTTTAAAAATGATATTGTGATGCCATGAATATGCATAATAGAATTAACACATCCAGTTTCCCAGCATTTAAATTTAGCATTTTACCTTCAATTATTTAGAAGATGAAAGTGGGCATGATTTCATAATACGTTTTAAGCCATTCCTGTTTTAGGTGGATTAAAATGTATTAATCTGCTACCTGAAAATCAGTAAGCTTCAGGTATTTGACACTTGGAGAACCCCTCAAAACAAAAAGTCTGTTCTTGCAAAAAATAAAGCCAGACTTAGTGCTTTTAGTAGTAATATCATAAAAGTCCACAAGAGGGCAGTCTCCCTCACAGCAGAAGGACACCACAGCTGTTAGGTAGGTACAAGGGAGTTACGGGTGCTGAGGTAAGCATCTGTATCATCAATCAGAGCCCTTATTTTATTACTAGTGATCTGGTGCATGGATTCATGTACATAGAAAGGAAATTAATTAGAAAAAAATATTTTAATATCACTATTCGCATTTTCTCTATAATAGAAGTGTCAACTAAATTCACAATCGACAATGACAGATCGAAACACACGCATGTGATTGGCACCAGTGAGAGCTTTATATGTATGTATTGTGCGTGAGTCAACTTAGCCTTTTATAGATATAGAATGAACGTGCTTAATTAGACCTGCTTCCTGATTTAGCTAAACTTTTTCCAGCCCGGTGAAGCATCCCAATTTCTCTTTCAGGTAATTATCAGCAACAAAGCAGTAAACATCAACACAAAGCAGATTATTATTGTAGATCATGCAGGGAAACCAAAGGATAAAATATTAACTGTAGCAGTGTTTGACTGTATTTTGAAAAACCTGAAGTCATTTTCAAGTTCCACTATTTCTTGCTTCTTTTTAGTTGGGTCAAGTTTCTAAACTTTCTAAATCTCCGTTTTCCAGCTAATGAAAATTGGATTCTATCGAGTCTCCTATCTACCTACTCCAAGACTTCTGTGAGGATCAAATAGACAAGGCATGTGAAAATACTTCACAGACATTTGGTTAAAGTGTAAAATGTTTGCACCTGGCTATAAAGCAAGTCATATTCCTGGGCTGAAGAAACTCCAAGGAGGCTAGTTGCTAGGGAGAGGAAGCCAGGTGTTGCTATGTAACATCATTACCTGGTGCCCATAGCCACTATTTCCAGGCTGCGCTGGGTTGTGGGCCACCTTAGCCACCATTTCCAGGCTGTGCTGGGCTGTGCATTTTGTGCCATGGTTATGGGCAGCATTGGCTGTGATTTGGTGGGCTGTTGCTATGGGGTAGTGGTATGACCTGTGTCCCACTTAGGGGAAGCCAAGTTGTTGGTTTGTCGGCGCCAGGTCACTGGTGCCATTTCTTTTTAAATGGCCAGTGTACATCATGGCAGCTCCTGAATTGAGCGTCTGCCCCCTGGTGGTCAGTGCGTATCATAGTTACCAGCTGGATGGTCGGATGGATACTTAGGCTTTTATATATAAAGGCCCAGTGCACAAAATTTGTGCATGGGGGTGTGTCTCTCAGCCCAGCCTGCACCCTCTCCAATCTGGTACCCCTCAAGGGATGACCCCTGAGAGGAATTTCCAACTGCCCAGATAGGATCAGGCCCAAACGGGCAGAGGGACATTCTTACAATCCAGGACTGCTGGCTCCCAATTGCTTGCCTGCCTGCCTTCCTGATTGCCTCTAACTGCCTCTGCCTGCCAGCCTGTTTGCCCCTAACTGCCCTCCCCTGCAGGCTTGGTCCCCCCAACTGCTCTCCCCTGCAGGCCTGGGTCCCCCACAACTGCCCCTCCCTGCAGGCCTGGTCGACCCCAACTTCCCTCCCCTGCTGATCTGAACACCCCCAACTGCCCTCCCTTGTAGACCTGATCCCTCCCTTCTGCCCTCCCCTGCTGGCCATCTTGTAGTGGCCACCTTGTGTCCACATGGAGTCAGTCATCTTTGACCACAGGGGGGCAGCCATCTTGTGTGTTGGAGTGCTGGTCAATTTGCATATTATTCTTTTATTAGATAGGATTAGAAAAGATAGAGGCCTGGTGCACAGGTGGGGCTGGCTGGTTTGCCCTGAAGGGTGTCCTGGATCAGGGTGGGGGTTCCCTTGGAGCATGGGGTGGCCTGGCTGAGGGGCCTGTGGTGGTTTGCAGGCCTGCCACACCCCCAAGCAACCCAAGCAGAGGCCCTGGTATCTGGGATTTATTTATCTTTTATAATTGAAACTTTGTAGCCTTGAGTGGAGCCAAGCCTCCTGCTCGCTCCGTGGCCACACACATTTTTGTTGGGATTTATTTATCTTCTATAATTGAAACTTTTTAGCCTTGAGTGGAGGCCAAGGCAGGCCAGGGTAGGTGGAAAGCTTCGTTTCCTCCATTGCCTGTGTCAACTCAAGCCTTCTGCTCTCTCCAGCTCCGTGTCTGCCACCATTTTTGTTGGGATTTATTTATCTTCTATAATTGAGACTTTGTAGTCTTGAGCAGTGGCCTGGGCATGCCAGGGCAGGTGGAAAGGTTGGCTTCCTCTATTGCCAGGGAAACGCAAACCTCATGCTCTTTCTGTGGCCGCAGCCATCTTTGTTGGGTTAGTTTGCATACTCACTCCTGATTGGCTGGTGGGCATGGCTTGTGGGTGTAGCAGAGATATGATCAATTTTCATATTACTCTTTTATTAGAAGGACTAGTGACCCATTGCATGAAATTCATGCACATTAAAAGAGGATTAATTAGAGGAAATAATATTATTATTTGCCCTTTCTCTATAATCGAAGTGTCAGAGATGAAAGAAAATTAGCAAAATGTATATCAAAACCCTCCTCCTGTTAGAGTCTGGGGTACACTATGGGACCCAGAGTCAAGTCCCTGCCTACCCATATGTGCCTCAAAATCACATAAAACCCAGACCCGGCTGACCCTCTTTCCCCCCATTGGGCTAGATCCAGACCCAGCCAGTCCCACCCTTGTCAAGCCCTACCAGGCAGGGGACATAGCCTTAAGTCCCCTGGCCCAGTGCCAGGATGGGAGGCATAGCTTGAAGTCCCTCAGCCCAGACCAGAGTAGGGGGCATGGCCTGAAGTCCCCCAGCCCAGACCGGGGTGGAGGGTGTGGCTTGAGGTCCCCTGTCAAGCCCAGCCAGGTGGGGGACACAACCTGAGATCCCCTGACAAGCCCTGTTGGGTGGAGGGCATGGCCTGAGGTCCCCCAGCTTGGTGCCAGGGTAGGGGGTGCAGCCTGAAGTCCCCTATCAAGCTCTACCTGGTGGGGGGCATGGCCTGAGGTCCCCAGCCTGGTGCTGGGGTGGGAGGAACAGCCAGCCTGAGGTCCCCTAGCCCAGCACCAGGATAGGAAGCATGCCTTGGGGTCCCCTGTCAAGTCCTGCTGGGTGAGGGGAGTGGCCTGAGGTCCCCTATCAAGGCCCATGGGGGGGGAGGTGTATCCTCAGGTCCCTAATTGCTCATTAAGGTTTCTTAGGGGAACTTGGCCTCAGCTATGGGTGCAGCCATCTTTGTGACAGAGTGATGCTCAATTAGCATATTCCCTCTTAATTAGATAGGATTATTTTATAGAACCATTATTAAGATACTTTTAAGTGGTGTAAAATACTATGAAGGAAATAAAGTAGAATAATGGAACAGAGAATAACTTGAGGGAAAGTTAATGAGAACACTGCCTAAGCAGAGAACTAACCCTTGAAGGAGAAAGTGTCAACTCTGAATAGATTGGGGACGCATGTTACTGTTGAAGAAATAGTAGGGTCCAAGTGGAATATGATCTTTGCCTGTGTGAGGGACAGAGAGAAAGGTCATTGTCATCAGAATGTAATGAAAGGAGGAGGTGAAGAGGGAGGTGCAAAAGGGCATCAGATCATGCAAGTGACACAGTTGGGATTGGATCCTATGTCTTTCTGACCCCAGAGTTTGTGTACTGAATCACTATGCTACTTCAAACTCTAAAAAAATCCAAAGGGTACTGATCAAGGCAGTAAAAGTGGTGCTTTTTTTGAAGAAATTTAGAAAATGCCTCAGTGGCTTTCATGAAATAATTCATCAGAATTCACATGATTTTAGCCCAAACATACACTCCAACCTCAAAGGCAATGGGGCAATTGTTTTCAAAGCACCGAGGAAAAGTAAATGGATCCAGCTAACACTGGTGAGATATAAAAGATATGCATCCTAAAAGGTGGGGGACTTAGGGAATTAAAGCACCCCTGAATGCTGTAATTCTTGAAAACAAAAAAACAATACAAAACAGAAAACATGTGACAGTGACATTCAGCAAAATACGAGATCAGAGAAGCCAGGAAGAAAGGGCCATTGGTGAGGACCATTGGTTTACACATAGAGTATGACTAAACTATCCGCTAAAGTAGAAGTAGTGTTATAGATGTTGACAAAGTAAAAATAATATAACTAACAAAACCTGAAAGAATGGGAAGGGTGAGGTGGGGTAAATGCAGTTCTTTCTCCTTTTTTATAAAAATATATTTTATTGATTTTTTTACAGAGAGGAAGGGAGAGGGACAGAGAACTAGAAACATCGATGAGAGAGAAACATCTTTCAGCTGCCTCCTGCACACTCCCCACTGGGGATGTGCCCGCAACCAAGGTGCATGCCCTTGACCAGAATCGAACCTGGGACCTTTCAGTCCACAGACTGACGCTCTATCCACTGAGTCAAACCGGTCTTGGCCAGTTCTTTCTTTTTTTAATTGGTGTAGTTAATATTATTTAGAATGGAGACAATGAAAAAAGAAATGCTCTCATTTTAAAAAATGTTTTCATTTTGTAGGGATCTTTGAAATCTAATATCCTTTGGGTGAATAACCATTTAGCTATAATTCAGCAATTTCTTCAGTTTCTTTTCAGATAAATTCAAATAAAATTGAATTTAGCACATTTTAAAGTGGCATTTAAAATGTGATGACATATTTATGAAATTACTTCTATACATCTTCCTTTCTCCTTTTCTCCAACTTTATACATATGCATGGAGAAATAATGTAGAAAGAATGTTCTCCAAATGTTAGTGCTGTTTGTTTCTAGATGATAGAATTTGGGATTATATTCTGCGTTATTTCTTACATTTTTTTCTGTTATGTTAAAATTTTTATAATAAATGCTATATTCTATAACATAAAATTTAAATAATATACATTAATATCATATAAAAGCAACATTCTAAATATAAGAAGAAAATAGAATATTTTCTTACACACTCTTTTACTGGCATGTGACCCCAGTTGTGGGTAGGCACTGTTAACCATCCAGGCAGATTCGACCCATGTCCTCAGGACATTATAAAGTATGTGGCAGTGACTTAGTCCCCAGAAGGACACAGAATTAAGACAGTATTGACATTTTGCTTCATCACCAATATACTGTGTTAGTCATTCCTCCACAAGTATGAAATGGTGCTTTCTTGCTAATGAATGTTGTCGATTTGACTTAAAGTAATGAAAATATGTAACGTGAAAGAAGACAGATTGAAATCTTAATGGTTTATTAATGTTATCTCCAGGAAAAGGTCAACACTGCCTCTTAGTCAAGAAGGGCAGAAGTCCCCACAGCTTATTGAAATGGATAAATATATAAACAGGGTGTTCCAAAAAATGTATACATGCTTTGAATAATTATAAAGGTGGTATTTATTAAAATACATCTCATTTTCAAAATGTAATAGAATCTACAGATGATTATGTAAACATTTTTTGAGACACCCTGTATATATTTCTTGTTTTGATCAATTTCTTATGTTTTTGCTTTATATATTAAACTCACAAATGAATTTAAATATAAGAAATAAGGCAAAATATAAGAAATATATTAGAATTTAAACATAAGAAATAAAGGCCAAAAAAATAACCACTTAAATTATTTCTGATTAAGGGTAACAACATCAGCTTTTGTGTTCCATCTCTAGTTTATTCACTTTGACAAGAAATTTGAGCACAGATGTCCATTATATTAATAAGAAATTGAGTGTAAAATTTTTCGATGATTTATACAAGTATAATTTTGGTTCTTTCTTCTTCTTATTTTTTTTAAATTATTTTCTTCTAAAACTATTACTTATTTTTTGTTTTTTTCCCCCCTCAACATTAAATGTATTCAGCATTGATGAATTCAACAATGCTATTTAACTTCTTAGAAATTAGTATTATTTACCCAGATTGGGGAATGGAAAATAAGTATTTTTTAAAATATGATCATATAGATCAGGATTTGATATTTTGGAAACATAAGTGATAACAGATGGTTTCATTGAAAATGGCAAAAAAATTTAAACTGCAACTTTCAGGCAGTATTGCATCTTTGTTTTTAACAATTTGTCTTGTTTCCTATCTTTAAAAAACAAACAGGCCATTAAAAGCATGCACGATGTTCTAGACACTTAACCAGGTTTATTACAGGATGGGGTACAATTTTATTAAACTTTAAACACATTTTAATGAGCTACAGGTACAGTTTGTTCTGCAAAATTACAATGAATTACTCACTCCCTGACTCACTTCAGAAATGAAATACAACTGTTGGGTCAGAGATGAACTGGAAATCCCACCCAATTATCAAAATAACAAGAATGTAAAGGTATCCACGCTGTCATTCAATCAAAGGAACCTGCAGCCTTGGGGCACTAACATTATAAGCATCTATCTATAATGCCATTACTCAGGCTGGTTAGAAATTAGATACTTCCTAGCCCTTCCAGCTGGGGCTTATTATAAGTATTGCTAGCAACTGTGCAGTTCTTGCAAGGTTCTGGAAAGGAACTGAATTAGCAGGAACGATGGGTCAATTAATCAGGACATGGAGACTTAAGTCAGAGAGTTTCCTGGAAAAGGCACTGGACTTGGGATTGGCTGATGTGAAGTCCAGCCTCACTCCTGTCCTGGATCAGGCGGAGCTCTCCACCAAGTCTCTCTGCCCTTTGAATAAAACAACTTGGTAAATGTAGAGGCTCAACTAGTTTATTTCTAAAGTTATTTCCTAGCCTAACATCCTTTGCTTATTAAAAACCTGGGTTTTCATCTAATCTTGCACAGAAATGTTTCAAATTCTACCCACTTGGGGCGCCTGACAAGGTTCATTCGGATGATTCAAGAGTGTTGAGAAGGCTTTCTTCCCCCCCCCCCAACCCCCCCCACCCCAGAATACTTTCTCCTGGGATGCTCTGGTCTAAGCACTTTTTGTTTTAGACATACACTTTCAAAGCATAGGCCTCCCTAGGCACGTGCGATAACAACTCAACACTGTTTCCTCTGAGGAAATGGTTTACTGGAGATTTTAATTTATTAGTATATTTGAGTGTATGTTATTATCTGAGCCAGTAAAAAGTTCTATATACCAAGAGGATATTCAGTCCTGGAGCCAAAGTGCAATTCTCTTACAAATCAAACCATTTAAAAAAAAAAAAAAAACAAAAAACAGGGCATTTTACACTCTACTTGTATCCACGTGGCTTATGAAAATGCCAAACACATCAGAACTTGTTCTTTTTTTTTTTTCCTATCCCACCTCCCAAGATTTGTAGCTCTAGAAAAGGAGGGTGAAGACAAGACTTGGACTTCTCTGGAATATTCATTGCTGATTTTGGCTAAATTTGGAAAGCAGATGGCTACTGAGCCAAGGAGTGAGGTTACTAAAGCGCTTTGACAGGGCAAAGGTTGGGATTCTCATATCCTTAGGAAGCTGCGCTCTGAACTTATTGGGGAGAAACACAGTTTTCTCCCAAATTTTCTCAAATAGATGTTCTTAGAAGAAAAGAAACCTACTGGGCCTCCTTTGAATATCTAATCTTACCAGAATTAGTAAGAAAAAAAAAAAAAGAAAAAAGAAAAAAAAGGAGTAACTTTCAAGTCCAAAACGATGTCCTGCATATTCCTACAGCCTAATTTCTCAATCAATTACACAACTGCTTGTCTCAGCGTGTACTATGTGTCCTATGACAACAGCACTTTTTTCTTTCTTTTTTTTTTTTGAGAAATAAGCTGATTTAATAGTCAGCCTACAGGCATGCAGGCTCTAGGGAATTTTGTTTCTCAGTGTAAAGTTGAAGGGCAACATACTTATCACATGGTAAATGATGTCAAGAAAAAAGTAAAGATCTCAAGTTAATGTGTGTATTTTAGTTCAAGATCCTTAAATAAAGACATACATTCTAATACATAGGCAAATTATAGAGTACTTATGTTCAAAGCATAGCTAATACAAATAATATTTACTTTTATATTTCAAGTGGTTTGTAAGTGTGAGTCTAATGCAATGCCAGAGAAAATTTTCTGGTAACGTCTTGATCACAGTTAGTGGGGGAGCTTGAGTTTAAACTTGAGTTTAAAGTCTTTAATATTTAGATATCCTCCAATAGTAACTACATCATTTAGTTATCTCATTGGAATCTTTCAAAGGGGATAGATCATCATAAAGATGTCCAGCATTCAAGTTGTTCAACAGTAATATTCTTTCTTTGGTGTTTTATCCATTTCATCCTGCTTGTAGTTTTAAAAGTTTCTCCCCCTTTCAAAATGAAAGCTATGGGAACCCACTCAGATGAAGAAAGAGGTGAGGGAGAGAGAGGAAGTCTGGAACCTCACCTGCTCCCCCTTCTGCCCTCCTTTGTCAGCCTCCATAGGAATAGCTGGGACCTCCTGGGGTTCATTGTAGCACCCTTTGTTCTCATCTCCCAGGAGCTGGTTAGAAACACAGAATCTCAGGGTCCACCCAAGACCTGGTGAAGCAGAATCTGCCAGCCATTTGCATCTTGGAGGGTGATAAGCACTGGCCTAGAAGAGCGATTTCATACAGAAAAGGAGACCAAGTTCTACACCACTGATCCACAAATTTAGCTGCAACAGAATCACCTACAGGGCTTGATAGAACACTGACTTCTAGGACTTCCCCTCCAGAGGTTCTGATTCTGAGATGGTTACCTCAAATTTTCATTTCTAATAAGTTTCCAGGTACCACCCTCAGAGAACCATTGTTCTATGCCCGTGGTCAGCAAACTGTGGCTCATGAGTCACATGTGGCTCTTTGGCCTCTCGAGTGTGGCTCTTCCACAAAATACCATGGCCTGGGCAAGTCTATTTTGAAGAAGTGGCGTTAGAAGAAGTTTAAGTTTAAAAAATTTGGCTCTCAAAATAAATTTCAATCGTTGTACTGTTGATATTTGGCTCTGTTGACTAATGAGTTTGCTGACCACTGTCTATGCTATTGTATCTCTACTTCCTACCTCTCACCTTTCACCGCCTCCCTTATTCATTTCCATTGCCTGCCTTCTCATCTGTGTCTCCCTTCCCCTCCTATTTCCCCTTCCTTTCTGTCTCCTTCCTTCCCCTCCTCTCCTCTTTTTCATCAACTGAGAGGACAACAGGGTGAATACTTAGTTTCAACTTGCTGAAGCTGTTCATCTCTCATCTCCTTTTAGGCTCTGAGGGTTACAAAAGTGATGTTCACCAATCTTTCCCCCAGGTACTGTCTGTTCTTTAGGTTAGATGAAACCAGCACACAAACATCTATAACATAATGTAGAAAAAGATAAATGCCCTAGTAGTTATCCTACTAGGAGGAGAGGACCAGCCACCATTTGTATGAATTCTTTTGTTAGGACATTGTATCTCTGAATATATTTTTGACAAACTATAGTAAAATCTACTTATAATAAAATGTAGGGAGGAACACAGGTCACAGCTATTTCAGGGGAAGGGGTTCTGGGGAGAAGGAAGTGAGCACACAGTGACCTCCTTGGCTAGTGGACACTTATCCATGCCCCACCGGAGATCCACTGGCCTGGAGCCAAAGCACGGCCTTTAATTTTCCTTCTCCTACCGGGTACCAATGCGCCAGCTCAACTGATGGTCACCATACCAGACCCAACACAGCCTTTTAGAATAAAGTGTAAATTACAAGACCAGCCAAGTACATCTTTGTCACGGGCAGAGTTGAAAAGGCTGTAGAGTCAAGTTCATTAGCAACATGGTAAATGACACAGTGAGGAGCAAGTTTTTTGCTGGGCTGTAATCTGCCCGTTAGATTCTCCTCTCCCTGCCAGAATGAGAGATACCCAAGAAGATATGCTTCCGTTGAGCCAGCTTGAATAGGGCTGATTCTAGGAAGGCCCAAAATAGCAAGGTTCAGCTCCACCCACCAGGGAAATAAAGGTGAACCTGAAAAAGGAAAAAGGATCCAAAGAGATAAGCCAGGAGCACAGAAAAATGCAAATGGTAGAGGAGCAGGTACTACGGTGGGTCCATGGGATCTGAGATAAATCAGCAGGAGAGAGGAAGGAGGGGAAAATAGAACCACAGGAAGAAGGCGCTTTTTACTGAGGGCTCAGGAGTTCCCACTCTTTACAGAGTCCTCGTAAATTCTGTTGGCCCACAGACAATGCCCCAAGGCAAAAGAGAAAATGGGAATTTATTTTTGAGTGGGTGTGACAGAGTTAGGGGTTAGAGGAAGGCATGATGTATCCAGACCTGTTAGCATTTTCTTAGCTAAAAGGAGCATTGAGCAGATCGGTACCTTTTCAAAATGTTCTGAAAAGGGCCAAGGGGAACCCAAAATACAGATATTCTAGTGGCACAGGCCCTGGGGACCTTTGATTTTCTGACTTGAAACTCTGAAGACAGATGACTTGTACTTCAGATCATGTGGGTCACAGAATAGCAGGCGACACATCCCGGGCAGTCTGCTGGTACAGACTCTTAAGACAAATTTGCTGCTAGTCATTTTCCCTTAAAAAGAAGTCCATTATTTTATTCTCTTTGGAATTGAAGCTGGTAACCTAAGGCCTGTGGCAAAGGGAAAGACGGCAATGAGGAGTTGCCAAGGTGGCAAGGAGGAGTTGCCAAGGGTGATTAGCACAACGTGGCTGCTTTGGGCTGTGGCCTGGATCTGATCAGACTGGAAGTGGCAAGGAGTATTCACGCCAATGCCTCATTCTCTTCTGCCTACAATCATCCTGGGTCCAACACCAATCACTTCCCAGACTTCCAGAGTGCAGGGTGCCCTCTGGAGAACAGTACAACAATATTCCATGTTGCACATCAATATTCCACGTTGACTGAAGAACCATCTATAACATTTATGGTCTTATTTCAAATATCAACTTCATTTTAAAGGCTCTTTTCACTTTCAAGACTCAGTATCTATTTACTAAATCAAATGTAATATGCCCCAAAGCACCTGTGCCAATTTCTAACACATACTGGTGCGTCAATGAATTTGTTCAAGGAATGGGTTGATGATTAATAGTTTTAATTATACTGGGCAATATTTTCTTTGTTTGATTTATTATTATGGAGAATCTTTTCTTAAAGGTTGTACTTTAGAAATTCTGTAATTCTTTTCTGGTGGTGCCTGGCAAAACTATAAGTAAAAGTTTCATTATTTCAGATATAACATGGTACAAGAAAACAATTAATTGGACAATTAAATTTCTATTGAACCCATAGGGTGGGGCAAAAGTAGGTTTATAGTTGTGAGTATGCAGAATACAGTTTATTCTTGTATTATTATTTATTAGTTACTATGTTATTTTCCATACAAACAACTGTAACCTACTTTTGCCCCACTATATTTCAGAATGAACAGTTTTAATAGTTAGGTAAGAAAACAATGGCAAGTTGATTTTTTACAGAAAGGAAGAGAGAGGGATATTGAGTTAGAAACATCGATGAGAGTTGCCTCCTGCACACCCTCTATTGGGGCAACCAAGGTACATGCCCTTGATCAGAATCGAGCCTGGGACCTTTCAGTCCATAGGCTTCCGCTCTATCCACTGAGCCAAACCCGTCTCGACTAAAATAATGGCAAGTTGAAAAGACTATTAGCTGAGATGAATTGCTTTTGACTGTATGGATAATTTATTGTCATAAGCAATGGCAGAAGATGAAAAGACTCAACAGAGAAAAATGAATTATAATTATTGGAATTGCTCATTGTTGGACAGCAATGACCTTTATGAAGTGTTTCATGTTACTAATATGGCTGGAGGAAAGTCCAGTAGACAGTATACAGATTAGATAGAGCTGGAATACAACCCCCACTTTGTCACTGTAGTATAGACAGTTATTTAACCTTTTAGAATTCTAATTTCCTGAACTGTAAAATGGGAGTGGGAGCAGTGACACCAACTCATAAGTTGGTAAGATGAGTAACATTCATTGTATAGTGCTTGCAAACAGTGAGTACTCAGTGAGAGCTATTATGATTATGATGGTCAAGGGGTTATTGTGTTTCAAAGGTAATGCCTACTTACTAGTAATGGAGTCTGTAATTTTTAAGTAGGTAGGATTTAAAATTTCAATATGCATTGTGATTGGTAAGTGCCTTCAGGATTTTGTCTTAGTTTTGAAAAAGATAGCCAATAATTTAAGGTGTGCAGATATCTTGCCTTTTTCTTAGTTGGGTATAGTTCTTTTCCCCCCGGCAAAGAATTTTTTCTTATTTAATCACATTTTTTAAAAACCATGCTCATATGTGTCAAGGGAAGAGAACCAAACTAACTTTCCTTCTAGAAGAATTAGGCCACAATTACACAAATTTCTCTTTGCCATCACATTTTGTCCTGCTGCAGTCGTATTTTGTTGTGACCATAAGAGCAATGGCTAAGCAATTTCTTTCTTTAAAAAAATATTTTTATTGATGTCAGAGACGAAGGGAGAGGGAGAGAGATGGAAACATCAATGATAAGAGAGAATCATTGATCGGCTGCTTCCTGCATGTCCCACACTGGGGATCGAGCCCACAACCCAGGCTTGTGCCTTTGACTGGAATCAAACCTGGAACACTTCAGTCCACAGGCTGGCACTCTATCCACTGAGCCAAACCAGGAGGGTTAAGCGGTTTCTTTGAAAAATCTCACTGAATTATTTTATTATTTCCACAGAATTATTTTACTATTTATTTTTTCCCTATTAAAGTTCATTGACCTCTCTGGATCCAAAATAGCAAAGAAAATGAAATATTCTCTCTTTAAAAAATAATCATCAGTACCAAATACTTATTAGTGTTGACTCAGTTTCAGATGATTCCATGTATGACATCATCTGGAACTCTCTTATCCAAATTCTGTTTACAACTGAAGAACCAGTGGGAAACACTCACATAAACATGTAATTTTTTTTCCATAAAAAGAATCTAACAGGTTGCTCTGAATTGAAAACACACACACACACACACACACACACACACACACACACACATCTATTATTCAATTCTCTATATCCATGAGCTATCAATGATTATTTTAGTATTTGCAAGGGCTGTTAACTTGCAAATACTGGTATTTCATTTTTAAAAACAAATACTGAGCACCTATAATGTGTCAGGCACTCTTTTAAGTGCTTAGGATACATTAGTGACCAAAACAGACATCCCTGCCTCCTGAACTTACATGGTAACAGGTGACCATTTGGAAAACTTTTCAAAGATATTCAAGTACAATATAACACGAATTAATATATCTCATTACTAGAGGGTTATGGTTATACCAGTAATTGGAGAAATAGAAGAAATTATATGTTCAGAGGCCAAACACACACTCCATGCATCATGCTCAGACTGGTGCCTGTCAGTGATAGAGGAGTCCATGATTCACAACAAAGTGAGAAGAAAAAGGACAATGCTATAGAATATAGGGGCAGAATTCCTTATTTGTAATATCAAAATAAAAAACAGTCTAAAAACTGAAAGTTTTCCATAACTTGTTTGGTGGTAAAAGTGGTCCTGATTTCATTTGGGTGTTCCATAAATCTCTACTGATTGAACTTTGTTTATATGTTTCACTGCAGAAATATTAAAATATTTGCTATGGTACTGGATGTTCCCTCAGATGCCACAGTATTATCTTCATACCTTCCTAGAACCCCCTCCCCGCCAATAAAAACATCTAAATTCTGAAACTTGTATGGCAAGGATTTTGGACCTACATGTATGCATCTTTGTAGGGTTGCCAACCATATTTTCTTGGACAGATCTGTATTTTCTTTTTAAAATTATCTTTCTACTTTTGCAGGCATTAAAATATTCTTTTTTTATGTGGTAATAGCAGATAGTAAACTTTGTTTTGTCCTGTTTTTAAATATATTTATTTGGCAAAACAGAAAGGTTGGCAGCCTTCCATTTCTTTTTAAACGTGATGATCATCTGTGCAATGTGAAATTCAGGGTGATGCTGACTTAATCTTGCAAGCCCACTTCCTAGTCCCTCATATTTCACTCTCAACCCATCTGCCCTATTATTTAACTACTGCAGTTCTTTAAATTGACCCAGATAAAAAACTGAAATAAACTTTACAAAGAAAATATTATAACACTACTATAAATGGAAAGCCAGTGTCATTTGCCATAAACAGGATGTCATTGAAAAATAGGGGAGGCTGGGGAAAGGTCAATGGGAGGGGGTGGGGGAGAAGATATATATATGTACTACTATGTGTAATACTTCAAACAATAAAAAATTATAAAATGAATATTTTAGAAACAAAATGAGATCTTTTTGGTCCACCTAAGATCACTTGGGGGATCTAGCTCATGCTTCTATTGAAATAGGTCCCATATACAGCATTTTAGATTTCTTTCTAGCTGACTGTTAACCTTCATCTCTCCCAAGATAATTTAATTTCCTTTTGTTCTAGTGCAATAGTGTAAGGGTAAATCACCAAACTCCTTCCAAGTATTTCATATATCCCACAATGATAATCAAATCACATCTTTTTATGTTTTACTTGGTGTTTTTTTTCTCCCCTTGGGTGGTCGTGGTTATACTTTGATCTCGACTTCTCCAGGGTAGCCTTGGATTTCTTGCCCCTGACAAGGGGATAGCTCATGCTTCTCAAACTTGAACATGAGTTTGAATCTTCAGAGTACCTCGTTGAAATGCAGGCTTGGATTCAGCGGGTCTAGGGCAGTCTCAGATTTGCATTTCTTACAAGCTCCCAGCTGTGCTGATGCTGCTGGTCTCAGGACCACACTTTGAGTAGCAACGATGTCTTTGGCAATGAGAATGTCAGGACTGACCGGTGTCTTTGGCAATGAGAGTGTCAGGACTGACCGGTTGTCTTTGGAGTTTTTCTCTGTTCTTTGTTGTGTAATTTCAAGGCGTGCTTTCTGAAAAGTGATTGGGAGAGCCTAGTCTTGAGGGTTTTATTTTTTTTATTTTTTATTTCCATTCAGTAATTGAGTCTGTGGTAAACTGACTTTTCTTAATCTCTAAATCTCTGCATCTGCTGATCCTATATTGGCATATTAAATGATAGAATATCCAGAGCAAAAAAATGAAAGGGATAAACAAGGTTAAATGGGGAAGCAAATTAATGTAACTATTTTTAAGTTCCTTTAGATTCACTTGTGTTCTCTTTCTTTGTGGGTAACATTCATGAATAATATTATCTAACTTTTAAAAAAAGGCTATTCAAGAGATTAAGAGTGAATATAGGCATAAATATTTAGTAAAACCTTTGTAATGACCACGTTTGATGACTCATTCTTTCTGTTTCCCTTTTCTCTTTTTCCTTCTTTCTAACTTGTCTAGTTCCCTTTTTTTTATTATCATAATCAAAAACATTTCTATTTTGGTTGTGACATACAAAGAGGTTGAAATTCACAGGGTACCTGACTGAAGAAAGTGAGGCCAAGATTCATTACATTTAGTTCACTGCAAAAACACCATATTGTTGCTTTGCCAGTTAGTGGTTATTGGTTAATTTAATTTTAAGAAACACTGTGTGCCTAACAGAAATTGTACTGCCAGCAAAATTTTCACACAAATATATTGTTTGCTTTTCAACTTGTTTTTCTCTGAGAGGGTGTTTTTATATTCTCTGATCAGGTTTATAGTTATATAGTGTACAATACCTAAAGTCTAAATATATGTATATATATATTAGAATTTAGCCATGAGTTTTTTTCTTTTCTTTATCTATCCATCTATTCATCAAATGAAGGGAAAGTGAGAAAGGGCAATGAAGCAAGAAAGCTTCGGCTCTGGATTCACACTGCAGCCCTTCCACTTGGTAGTGGAGTAACTACAGTCCCTTTGAGCCTCCCTTTACTCATCTGTAAAAGGGGATAATTAGAGTACGGATCTCACTGTGGAGAATTAAGTGATGTAATTCTTATAAAGCACTTCACACAAAGCCCAGTTCATTGAGCTCAATAAAACTATTATTCTAACACCCTATGGAAACAGATACTATTGTTCTTCCAATAGGCTGTTGGGCTTTCTTTTAAGGAAGTTTTGTGTCATTGTTTGTAGAATCCTTACTTAGATTTTGGAAATGATTGGGTTTGCCAAGAGACAGAGTTGATTTTTAAATATTTATTGTCTCAATTTATATTAGAGGCCCAGTGCACGAAACTAGAGGCCCAGATGGGAGAGGGTGCAGGCTGAGCTGAGGGAGTGTGTGTCCCTCAGCTCAGCCTGCACCCTCTCCTATCTGGGACCCCTCAAGGGATGTCCGACTGCCTGTTTAGGCCTAATTCAGGTAGGATTGGGCCTAAACAGGCAGTCGGACATCCCTTTCACAATCCAGGACTGCTGGTGCCCAACTGCTTGCCTACCTGCCTTTCTGCCTTCCTGATTGTCCCTAACCATTTCTGCCTGCCAGCGTGATCAACCCTAACGACTCCCCTGCCAGCCTGATTGATGTCTAACTGCTTCCCTGCCAGTCTGATTGCCCCTAATTGCCCTCCCCTGCAGGCCTGGTCACCTCTAACTGCCCTCCCCTGCAGACTTGGTCACCCCTAACTACACCCCCTGCAGGCTTGATTGCTCCCAACTACCCTCCCTTGCATGTCTGGTCCCTCCCAAGTGCCTTCCTCTGCTGGCCATCTTGTGGCAGCCATCTTATGTCCACATGGGGTCAATCATCTTTGACCACATGGGGGCAGCCATCTTGTATGTTGGAGTGATGGTCAATTTGTATATTCTTTTATTAGATAGGATAGAGACCTGGTGCATGGGTGGGGGCCAGCTGAAGGGTATCCTGGATCAGGGTAAGGGTTACCTTGGGGCATGGGGCAGCCTTGGAGAAGGGCCTGTGGTGGTTTGCAAGCCAGTCATGCCCCCTGACAACCCAAGCAGAGGCCCTGGTATCTGGGGTTTATATTTATCTTCTATAATTGAAACTTTGTAGCCCTCAGTGAAGCTAAGCCTCCTGCTCACTCTGTGGCTGCAGCCATTTTTGTTGGGATTTATTATTTTCTATAATTGAAATTTTGTAGTAGAGGCCAAGGCAGGCCAGGACTGTGGGAGCTTGGCTTCCTCCATTGTCAGGGGCAACTCAAGCCTCCTGCTCTTTCCAGCTCCATGGCTTCTGCCATTTTTATTGGGATTTATTTATCTTTTATAATTGAAACTTTGTAGCCTTGAGTGTAGGCCTGGGCCGGCCAGGATGGCAGGGAAGCTTGGCTTCCTCCATTGCCAGGGAAACCCAAGCCTCTTGCTTGCTGCAGCTCTGTGGCCACAGCCATCTTGGTTGGGTTAATTTGAATACTCACTCCTGATTGGCTGCTGGATGTGGCTAGTGGGTAGAGCACAGGTATGGTCAATTTGCATATTACTCTTTTATTAGATAGGATAATAGTGTAATTTCAGGCAAGTCATAACCTCTTGGTTTAATTTTTTCTCTATACAGTGAAGGTACTGGACTAGATGATCTATATTAAGAAATATATATTGCATTAGGATTCCCCTCACATACAAAAAAAGTTTCATGAAACAGTATTTTATTTGCTATGAGGAATGTATTATGATAGTTTCTATTCTTACTTACTATTGTTCATGAAAAAAAAGGCTAGATATGACCCCGCATTCATTTCATGCTCACTATTCATCACAACTTGCAGTTTGAAAACCCTGGGCCCCATGATCTCTATGTTCCTGCTTTTGCCAACAGGAACAACCTCCAATTCCAGCGGGTTGTGAATAGGACTCTTTCGAGGACTAAAGTAGCCTTCTAATATTTTCTAACCTGAATTTTCGTACCAGCTCCATTCTCATTTCAACCCACTCTGTTTTTCTGCTCTCACAGAAGGCACTGTTTATGAATTTGTAAACCGAGACTCAGAGTCTAAGTGATATATTCTTATCAGAGAACATGACATTGTCCCAAGTCTCTCTTTTGCTTTCCCCACGAACCACTTGGTTCCTGGCTGGCAGTCTCCTTTTTCAAATATTTTTGAAACAGGAAGTTTGCATCTTGGGTTTCAACACAGACAGAAATGTTTGTTTGGAAAAGGAATACAGAAAGCAGTCATTTGAAATGCACACAAGGATCAATGAAATGTTATAGTTTTGCACAACTGAAAATTAAACATTATGTTTTTTAAAAAATGCACTGGCAGCTTGCCCAAAGTATTAGTAATCACTTCCAAATTTATGAAACTTTTAAAGTTGAGCAACATCAACTGGTTTCACCTTAATCTATTAATGAGGATGCTGAAATAAACAATCTTTGAGGACATTTCTCACTCTTTTGAAGAATATTCCATTTGGAAAGGCCCCCCCTAAAGTTAGGCACCTTTGCTGCTACCTTACCTGCTGCTGAAACTTTATTGTTTGATATTTTCTCTTATGAGGAGAAAAGTCAAGGAAAAAGAAATTGCCAGTGATTCTGAGAGCCCTGTTTCATAGACATCATCACATTAAAACTGTCTTTGGCCACACTGATATTTCTTATTTGGCTCTTTTCTGAGCAGGACAGAAATGCCTATTTTTGTTCAGATTTTTGAGAACAACTTAGCTCTGCAACTGAATATTATGGGCTCTTTCTTGCCATTTTCTTTGGACTGTTGGAACTGCTTAGGAGAATACAATGAAAGACATTGTATAGCCACTCATCTGGGGACTTTTAATATGACTGAAGAGACTCGGCCATCCCCTTTGAGAGTCTGACTCAGTAGGTCTCACTACACCTCCTGCAACCCTCTGCATCTGGAAAATGCTCTCTCTGGTGATCTCCTGTGCTGAATAACTGCTGGACTTAGTAGGTACATCCGTGGGTTTTGTCCTCACCCCGAAACTGCCATGTTCCCGGGAACTGTAAGGTTCAGGAACTGCAAAGAAAGAAAGGGGTCTGGAAATTCTCCCTATCCTCTTCTATTTCTCTCACTAGCCTCTTTTTCATGTTCTCATAGACACCCTTTGAGTTAAGCCACTCCCTGTCACTTGGAGACTTATGCCAAGTTCAACTGTCATTATAGTATACGACTTCACTGAATAGTACTGTTTTGTGACAGTTTCTGAATTATCCTCCCAGAAGTTGCCAGGTAGTGTTTTAATAATTGATATTCACATTGTACAATTGGTTGATGAGTGAACTTTTAGGTAATTCATCTGTAAGCTCTCATCAATAGATTGAAATAATCAAGTCAATATTCATTCATTTATTTATTCATTCATCCTTCATTGAAGAGTAAGTGCATCCACCATATTAAGCACTTACCATCGTGCAATGATTAACAGCCTGTGATCAAGGAGTTCCTGGGTTCAAAGCCAGCTCCATCATTTCTCAACTTTTTGACCTTGAACAAAGTCTCTAACTTTATAAATCTCAATTTCCTTATCCGCAAACAGAAACAATGATGAAACATGTGTCATTGGCTGTGGTATGAGAAAAGAAACATATAAACACTTAGCCTAGTGCCTAGAATATGACAACTATGCAGTAAAGGTCAGCCATTATTATTATTATCATAATGTGTCAGGCCCCAGTCTTGGTTCTGAGGATACAAAGGTGGACAAGATTAGAAGATGTAGTGCATAGAAGTGAGAAGCCAAACACCAGTTAGACACATTGTAAATGTGTGGGGAGCAGCTGGGTGAACCCCCTGTCTGTTTTGGGTAGGCCAGGAGGGAGAGTGCTGTGTACTCAGGGAATTCTGCATGATACAAGTAAAGTTCTGAAGAAAGATAAATAATAAATGACAGGAGATAATTTATTTACAGTACAGGTAATTTTAAATTAAATTGACCCTTGAGATTAGAAGTTTTTAGCATTTTTTAAATGTTCTTTTTAGGGTTATGCTTTTTTATGAGCTGAAAATTTATATTCCCTCAAAATTCATTTGCTGACCCTGAAACCTTCCTGATGGGATTGGTGTCCTTATAAGAAGAGGAAGACAGAAAACTCTCATTTTTTCTGAATGGATGCACCAAGGGAAGGCCACGTGAGGACATAGTGAGAAGACAGCCATCTACTAACCCAGAAGAAGGACTTCCCCCGACATCAAATCTGCCAGCATTTTGATGTTGGACTTCCCAGCCTCCTTAACTGTGAGAGATAAAATTTGGCTTTTTAATTCATGCAATCCACAGTATTTTGTTATAGCAGCCTGAGTTGCCTAATACATGCCTCTTTCAATTTACAAGCCTTTACCAGCCATGTAGGGTTGATCAACACCAGCATGCTTTCATCAATAGCAACCTCTAAAGAAAGTATTAAATATTATTTTCCAGTTGGTTCAAGAAGATGCCTGGAGATGCAAAGATAGAAGGAAATTCTGAAAATGCTCCATTTTTTTAGTGCTCAACCCTGTTATCATCACTAAGCTGAGAAGAAAGAAAGAAATTTTGTGTGCAGCCGACTTAATGCACATGGTTTAATATTTCAGCCCCAACTGGTAGGGTTTTCTCCTTTAAATATCTCAAAAAGCTGCATTTGGACAAACGGCTAGATCATTTGTGGATACAGCTGAAGAATGTTGAGCCATTCTTAGGCCGAGGTCACCCACATCAAGCTCCACGCATGTCACCAGCAGCTTTGCTTATTCATGTTGAAAGTGGCACAGTTTCAAGGCTTAATTCCATGGTGTGACCAGAAGAAATGGAAATTTTATATCGAAACAAAATTTTCTCATCAAGACAACATCCCTTTCTTTCCATGAAAACACCATTCTTACATACCCTTCTTACTCTGGTAAACAATCTTATTTATGTGAGGAAGGGGCAGAGTATACATTTCTTACCACCAGCCAGGGTGGGATGGGGTGCAGAACCAGAACACAAGAATGGGGTTTAAATGGCCCTTCTAACTTTCAACTTCAACGTGCTCTGTAAATGAAGAAGTTGAAGATCAAGTTTGATGGAAGTTAAAGTTGGGTAAATTCCAATGAATAATAGCCAACATTCATGAGTTGTAAATATTTCCAAGCAACCCTTTAGAGGCCCTGCAGCTTGTGGTGAGAATCCAGGCTCTTTTGGGGAGTTTCTGGAATTTTTGTACAACCTGAAGACACAATGCGGTGGGTGGTGTTGGTGAGGGTTTACACAGCCCGCTTAGACAGACCTCCTTTTCATGTCCTTTCTTTGCCACTGACTACCTCTGCTTGGCTTTTTCTCCACCTGGTGCCCTTGGTTTAATGCTCCTTCTCCTTTGTTCAGAACTAAGTCCTGCATAATCAGCATAAAAATCGGAATCCGAGGGCTAAGAGGACTTAAAAAGTCCCCTCACCCCTATCCTTATTCCCCTAACCCCTCTTTGCATTAGGTCTGGACTGATTGAAAACAGAAAGGAACCTAGATATTGAACTTTGTCACAGTATTTTCATGTGCATTATTTGATGCTCACATCCCTTGTATGAGAACATAGGCCTAGAGTGGTTTTCCTCATTTATAGAAGCAGAAAGTTAGTTGTTGGGAAGCATAACTTCTCTTAGGCCACAGTCCCCCGATTTGTAGGGGAGGAGAGAATCATCCTCAGAGATTCTGATCCTCCTGTTGAATATTCTTCCAGCTCTTCCCGGTTGGTCTGTTTGCGGGAGATAAGAAAACCAACTTTCAATGGGAGAAATGTTCTGGCTTTCTTCTGCAATCTTTAAGAATCTTTATCATAAGAACTTCTCTTGATGGCCTTTTCGTGTTTTTCTGGGTAGAGCGGGGGACACAAAAGTGTGAAGGCAGATCACCTCCGGTGGTCCCTAGGAAGTTGAACTTGATGTTACATTGTAGGAAGACAATTAAAACCTAGGCGCCTGGACTGATTACATCCAGTCCACCTTTGTCTGTCAACTGATAAATCCCCATCCTTCTTAGGCATGAGGTTAAAAAGGAAACAACAGTAGCCAAAGACTGAGAGGAGAAAAGAACATTTCCTCATATAACTCCCTGAAACTGCCAAGGACAGAATTTCCTATGCACTTATCTTGGATGTTAGAGCTGCCACAAAAGCTGCAGCTCTGAAGTTGGACTGAATAGGATTCCGATTTGGTGCATGAATACATCACGGTATCAGGAACACCCGATACACAACTTCCTTCACGCTTAAAGAATGTCTTTTAGTCGGTCCCAAATCGAGAAAACAAATGTTCACCCTGGTGGCCAGCGCAGAACAGATTTTGCCCAAGGTAATAAAAGGCCGGCTGGAGAAGGTCAGGAGATGGAGGAAGCAAGCCAGCGGCTGCCAGCCCAGAGGAGACTCGGTTCCTGGTCCCAACAAGAAGCGAGGCATGATTGGCAGTTGCAGAGGGAGGCTTTCTAAATCAACATCCTGAGTTTTCTTTTCCAGCGCCTGCCTCTGAAATACCTACATTCCTCTCCACCTGGAAAAGAGGCCCACCTTCTTTTGTTATCAGCTGAGAGCAGGGCTTGAAGGCACTGTTCTAAAATTAGAATCTGTGGGATTCCATCTACCTTCTAACTGTGGGGCAGCATTCGTTTTTAACCCCTTGTTCTTCTTTTGGCCGAGGCCCCCTTCCATTAATAGACTTAATACCTGTTTATCCCACTGCTATTAAAAAGTCTTCTGGAAGCTGCCAAAGGATGTTTTTACCGTGTTCCTAGCAATGAATAGTCCTGCCTTTTTCTGCCGATATAAGCCAGCCTGTGACTGACTGCCAAACTTAAAAAATTCCCGGGCTGAACCAAGGACACTAAAGCAGTGTTTCTCAAACTATGGGGCCCAGCCCATGAGTGCACCGTGGCATCAGTTTAGAGGGGAGCAAGAAGCCCCTTTTTAAAAACTGAAATAAAGTCCACGGGAAAGTGTCGGAGTTCCTTGCACTGCCTGTTAGTAAAACGTGTCTGGTGAGGCTTTTGTTTGAGTTTGCAGACACACACCACCCCTGGGCTCCATAGTTATGTAAAGTGTATTTCTTACTGTGGGCTGTGGTCATCCGTTTGAAAGCCACTGCGCCAAAGCGATGCCAGAAACGCTGAAAGGAGTGACTTGCCGAAGGAAATAGAGCCATTCTGATTTCTGACTGTGGTCCAGAGCGGGGAGGGGACGAGGAGCCTCACAAAAAATGGACAAGAGCCCAGGATGGGGTTTCAAACTAGAGGCTTGCTGGCCAAATGGGAGGGCTGGCAAACAGACAAACAAGGGCTTTATTATTGTGGCTTATGAGGTGCATGAAGACTGAGGGGTTTTTAAAGAAATTGAGCGCATAGGATTGAAAACACCAACGAGATCTCCAGGTACACAGCTTCACTTTGAGAGAAGTATTTCACAAACTTCGCGGTTGATGATTTGCATAATGTTCTAGACGCTTAGTAAATGCAAACAACAGTTTAAGAGTGATTGACATGCATCTTCTATTAAGGAGAAACATAACGCTCTGGTCATTTTAATCTATAAAAATTACAATTTTTATATGGTTTTGCCTTCAAAGCAATGGCATTCCGATTTTTCTTCAGGCAGAACAGTGTGCTTATCCATCTATCAGTCCTTTTTTGGGGGGTGATGTAGGGGGCTAAGGATTAAAACACAGGTTTGCCTTTCAGAAATGAAGTGAAACTTAAAGTATTGCTTTATTTATTTCTGCTGCACTTACAGGAAACCTAATTATCCTGAGGGGGTTGTTTCTTGGTTGGTAGGTATTAAATGCAGTCCAGATTAAAACAACTAAAAAGACTGTCAATTTTGTATTTCATGAAATCTCTCTAAAATATGTTTAAATACCCCAAGTCTGACATCAGTTTCCTTACTTATTGACACGACTGAAAGTTCTCTTCTCTAACAAAAACTCAGAGTCCTGGGCTGTTCCCTAACCTGCTGACAAATGTAGAATCCCTTCAACTTGACCTATTCATTCCTTTATCCCCAGCAAAGACCTCTGGTTCTGATGTCCGTCGTAAAACCACTTCCTTATTTTCCAATGCAACACTTAGCTTCTCTCCTGATTTCTAACTGTGGCTGATGGCGTTGATTCTTCTGAATGTCACTTCCTAGCAGAAAAAACATGAACCAAGTCGTGCTTCCTTTTTATTTCCTTGGCCTCCCGGAAATATCTGCAAGGCAACAGTTTCCACGTCTGAGCTGAACAAAAGCGAGCCAAGAAAACCCCCAAAACATTGGCAGGAAGAAAAAATATTTGGTGCTTAGTTATGGTGTTGTTTTTTTTTGTTTTTTGGTTTTTTTTTAGATATGAAAGAGGAAAAAGAAGGCTTCCAGAAAGTTTACAAAGTCGCTTGGATTCCATGCAATGCACGTGTCTCTCTCCATGGGCCCTGCCCTTCTCAGAGTGCTGTTTGTCAGGTCCGGGACCCTTCATAAATGTCCGAATTGATACAGATTGCAAACAAAATGTTCTTTCAAGTTGGCCCTAGGCATGTCCACTGTACACATCAAAACCTGTACTCGAAAAGATTTGAAACAAAAAAGATTATGAATAAAAACGCCTCCTCAGACACACTCAAAGGATTTTAGTCATTAAAAGTGTTCTGACAACACAATTCAACTCCTGTTCTCAGAGACACCAGGCACAATGAAGTGGTTAAAACATCCTACTTCAACCGATACTGAGAATAAACAACATCTCTCTGACAAGAGTAGCCTCATTTTCCCAGCAATTGCTGGTCCTGGGCTGGTGGTGAGATCGGTCAGAGCAGCAGAACTGCAGAGGGATGACTAAACTTCTTCGCTTCTCCTTGGAGGTCCCAGAACACTCATCTAGCCCTGGAAGCCAATACGTTTCTATGCTCTCAGGCACGCAACTTCCTCACCTGATACTGAATGATGAGAGGGTGCTTTTTATGGCCACGTAGCATTTTGACTTAAGTGTGTAGACAAGTTTTGTTCAGAAGTGAAGAAGTTTTCCACTTAACATAGTCTCTATGGCATGAATTTTTTACTTACAGTTTTTGTTTCAGTAAGTTTGCTTAGTGCAATAGCACCAAATGGCTATTTTGTACCTTGGAGTTTAATTGAGGTTGGCTAGTCTTCCTCATTTTCTTTGTCCCACTCAGATAAGTTATACAATGAAAGTGGGCAAATATCACAGCATGGATGCTTATGGGACCAGCCTGGGGTTCCTGAGGTTAAGTCTCAGGCCTGGCCTACTGTGTGTCCTTGAACTCCAGCTAGCAGGGTTCCTACCTGTAAAAAGACTGGATTTATCCAGTGCTATCCAGAACTTACTGTGATGATGGCAGAGTTCTACATCAGCGCTGTCCAATATGGTCGCCATCAGCTATATGTGGCTACATAGCGCTTGAAATGTGGCTCATATGATGGATGAACTGAATATTTAATTATCTTTCATTTTATCCATTTATATTTAAATTAAATAGCCCCCTGTGGCCAGTGGCTGCAGCACTGGACAGCACAGATCAATGATCCAGGTCCCTTCTTATCTAAATGTTATTACTCCTCCTATCCCAACCATAAACTAGTACTTTCTTTCCTACATTCATCTGTCCAACTCCGCTGTCTTTTTTTTTAACCTCATGTAGAATCAAAGATCAGATATGCCTCCATTGCCATTCCAGTTGAGAGTCAAGAGCTTAGAATTAACCTGCAGTATTAACCCACTTCTTGAAATGGAGGAAGGGACCAGGTCTTAAGAGCCTCTTTGATCTTCCATTAGAGCCCAGTTGGAGAGTCAGAGTTATTTGGATGGAATGAAATCTGACATCTATCGAGACAAAAGGCAACACTGATATGGCTTCCTATTTTAGGATAATGTCAGCTTTAGTCAGAAGCTTCACTGTCCAACGCTTTTGCTAATAAATATGGCCACATTATCAAAATGGGAAATTCCTGTGCCAAACACTGTCTACTGTCATTCCTACTACATGCCAAGCCGAGAACTGAGTTGTGAGGTTGGGCCTATAAGTAAGACCCCCTCCTTTCCTAAGAAGAGCCCACGACTAACAAAAGAGCCTGGCCAGAGGCAGAATATTTCTAACACAGAACAGCACATCCTAGAGCTAGTGTGAACCACGTGCTGTAAGAATACAGAGGAGAGAGCAAATCCTCCCCTCCTTCCTGGAACCCTAGGGAAGGTTTCCAAAAGGAGGTATTAAAGCATCAAGGACAGAGGAGGGCATTTCTGACAGAGGAGCATATCCACAAGCGTTATGTTTGACTCTGAGAGAGAAAAAGCAAGGCTTCAGAGCTGATTTTGCCACTTCTCACCAAAGAGTCCTTTAGATAAACAATTTCTCAAACAGTTCAAATAAGCCAAACTTTTGGTTTTCTTGAATTCTTTTAAGGGACAACTTGCACTTCCTTGATGAATGATGATCGGCCCTACCCCTTCCAATCCCACTCCACTCCACCTCTGGGACACAATAAAGGACATTCTAGGGCGTATCAGAGAGAAGAAGTCTTTTGAAGGTACTGAGTGCAAGGTCAAATCCATGGGTTAGAGAGGAAGCAAAGAATTTGGAAGTTGTATAAATAGTGAGTACTGTCATCTGGAGCATTGATTTCCCAATGAAAACAAAGCCACTCAGTTACCACTAGAGTAACTGAATTTTGGAATATGAACCTTACTCCGAGGGTCGAATAGTCTCCTCTGTGACACAGATATTTTCTCTCCAAGAAGAGTTTGCTTTCCTGCCTTTTTTTTTTTCCGATAGTGAAGTCACGGGGCCAGGTGGGATAGAAAATGGTGGGGTTTGGTCTCTGCTGAGCAGCAGAAAGGAATTGCTGCCTTATTGGGATCATCCATTTAACTGCAGCACTTAGTTGCTTGTAGGAGCAGTTGCCTTGCCCTCCTCCCTGCCTTTTAGAAATTTATAGGCTAAACGGAGGAGGATGACACAGACAGGATATTAAGGCCTTATAAACAAATACATACTCATTATAGCTACATGCAATAAATATTTGCTTTATGTGAAAGCCACAGGCCAGGATAAATGGTGGGTGGAGTGCTGGCAGCTTGGACTTGGGGCAGTTAAGTGAGGCTGCAGTTCCCTCGCTGGTCTCACCTGCTGTTGATAAACACTCATGGGAGATTGCCGAGCTGCTTTCCTTGGTTATAGACAGTTGTTCACAAATGTTGCCTAGCACATTCGAATCATCTGGGGAGCTTTAAAAAGCCTGGGTCCCTACTTCAATTCATTAGAAGCTCTGGGATTGGAACCAGCCTCAATAGTTCTTAAACTCCTCAAGGGATTCCAACATGCAGCAAAGTTTAAGCACCTCTGCTTTCGACTTCAGAGCCGTGGTTCCTAATTTTGGAGTTCAAACAATATACAGATTTCTGGGCCCCACTCCAGACCTACTGAGTCACCATCTCTAGGGGAGGATCTTGATCTTTGCTTTTTTTAAAATGTCAAAGCCAGTCTGATGTCCATACTTAGTTGAAAACCTCTGTTCTATAGCACTGATTCTTTCTCTTCTTCTGATGTGCCTATGATAAGTAGATTCAAATAAAAAAATGAGGTCCATTGCCCTGGCTGGTGTGGCTCATTTGGTTGGAGCATCATACAGAACACTGAAATGTCTCGGGTTTGATTCGCGGTTACTGCACATGCCCAGGTTGCAGGTTTGATCCCAGGTCAGGGCAAGTGTAGGAGGCAACTGACCCATGTTTCATTCTCATATCTATGTTGCCCTCTTCTCCTCTCCTCTTCCTCCCCCTCTCTTCCTCTCCCTTTTTCTCTCTCTCTTTTCCTCTAAACTCAGTAAAAATATATATATATGTCCGTGGATGGGAATTAAAAAATAAGAGTCCATTAAAGACTAAGTCGAGGATATTTACTATTGAGACATCTCCTTTCTATTTTCATTTGGCTTCAACTTCTTATTAAAGCGCAACACATTTATAGATGCATGCCCAGAATGTAAGTGTATAAACTGCAGTGAGCACCCAGATCAAAACCCTAAGGCTGACCAGTCACTCAGGACCTTCCCTTGCAGACACTGCCCAGCCTCATGGGAACCACAAACCTGGTTTCCAACAGCTCTTCTTTTTAACATTTTATTGGTTCCCATTACCAAATTGTAGCAAAGTTGGCCTATTTAGATGTAAATAAGAGTCCAGAGATAATAAAGAAGCCAATAACTTTCTGAGGACAAATGGCCCAATACATCTTGTATTGCTTTTGCTTGTAGTTATTTAAAACAAAGAAGAAGAAAAGGGGAAAGAAATATTGTCCTGGATTTTCATCTCTTGTTAGTTATTGCTGCAATTTTCTAACACTTTATAACATCAACACTAAGCTTTGTAACACCTCTGCAAAGGTAAGAATTGTCTCTACTTAATAGATGAAATAATGGAGGCTTAGCGAGGAAGTGAGTTGCCAAGTTTTGGCTGTAGGCCCCTGTTATACAGAAGGCCTTTCCTTCCCAGCTGCACGCTCTCTCACATTTGTAACCCATTGAGAGTTTAATCTCCTATAAATATTAACATGAAAAAAGGTCTTTAGGCATTCATGCTATGAATTCTGATTATGGACTGTAACTATTTCTTTAAAAATCCATTGCAAAAATACTTTGAGCTGCAATTCTCAAATGACATAGATGAGTTTTTAGTTAATGTGTTGTTTTTTCTGATTAAAAAAGTGATTTATATTCATAGCAGAGTAAGACACATACATAGAAGAACCTAAGAATCATGGCACTATACCTAAGGGTTCTTTAAAAATAAGAAGGCCTGCCCTAACTGGTTTGGCTCAGTGGGTAAAACCGATGCCTGCAGATTGAAGAGTCCCAGGTTCAATTCCGGTCATGGACATGTACCTCAGCTGTGGGCACATCCCCAGTAGGGGGTCTGCAAGAGACCAGCTGATCGATGTTTCTAGATCTCTAGCCCTCTCCCTTCCTCTCTATAAAAAATCAACAAAATATATTTTTTAAAAAGTAAGGCCTTTTAAGAGCCCAGCTCTCTAGGAGGAAGGGAGAATTACTTGATCTTTGGGTGCTTTCTAAGAGATCTGATGTGGATAACTCATTTCTAAGTAGCTCTAAGTGTTCTGGAGTTGGTACAGACCTGGCACTCCACCCTAGACAGTGCGTAAGTGTGCAAATGATTTGAAAGGCTCAATGACAATCCGATCTCAGGTTTTCACAGATAACCAGGCTTAACAACATTTCCCCACAATTAAAAACAAAACAAAACAAAAAACACTGTTCCCAGGATCAAAGACTTTTATCTACTTGTTGATATTGTTGACTGAAATTATGGTGTTTTAGAAGTTTATCATTAGTACATCTGAACTCTTAACAGAGATTCCAGGAAGACTTGAGGTTTCAGGATAAGTGTGTTTCCCCTTACCACTCTTTTTTTTAAAAGCAAACATACCAGGGTTTTTTAGTTTTATTTATTTATTATTATTATTTTTTTTTTTCCCAGAGAGACAGGAAGGGAGAAAGAAGGAGAGAGAGAAACATTTATGTGAGAGAAAAACATCAACTGGTTGCCTCTCACAGGTACCCTGACTAGGGATTGAATCCAAAACCTGGGTCTGTGCCCTGACAAGGAATTGAAGGCATGACCTTTCGGTGAACAGGATGATGCTCCAACCACCTGAGCTACTTGGCCAGGGTGGGTTTTTTGCCTTTAAATGTATGGGTTTTATTTTGTTTTTCTGGAGGAAGAAGCGGTGTTCCTTTTTTAATGTGTTCCCATTGCTGAAAATATTCTGGGGGATTCAGGAAGAAGGGGCGACATATTCCAGTTCCTGTATACAATGGCACAGGAATTTTCTCACTCAGCAATGATTCTGTTAAAAGCCACTGATTACATTTCTAGATCTGTCCAGTCAAAGCAAAGAACAGTATTCTCATTATGCTTCAGGAGGGCAGAACCAAAACACTTTGCTCCTCCTGGAATTCAGCACATACAGGAAGAAGGAGCTTGAGAAATGAGCAAGGGCTCCCTTCTACCTGAGCTTGAGCAACTAGAGACTCAGGGTGGCAAGTTACACAGGACTTTGTTCAGTTACACCATGAATTAGGGAATCAGGAAGTCTATACAGGATCACAGGCATTGTGACTCAAAAGAAAGTAATTTTTCCAGTGGAAACCTCAAACATGAATTCTTGCATGATTTACCAATCCCTTTGCCCATTATAAAACATGATACTTATCCTTCCATATATTTCTCAAATCACACACACACACACATACACATACACATATCCATTATATAGGTATACCATAATTTTTTTCAACCATTCCCCAATTATTGAGCATTCATTTAGTTTCCAGATTCTTCTTTCTCCTCACCACAGCAATGATGCAATAACATTCTTGTATACAGAGTCTTGCATACTGGTGCTTTTATTTTATGGGCTAGTTTCCCAGAAGCTGAGTCATGTAATATATGGTATGTGTGTTTTTGCATTTATAGAGTTTGCTAGGTTGCTTTTCAAAGATTCACAAGACCACAACAGTATATGAGAATCCCACCCCTCATCTTTCCATATACCACAGATATGGGTATAACCATTCTTTTAAAGTTTTTACCAATTTGATGGAAGGGATGATATCTCATTGTAAATAGCTAAATGAACAGTTACCTCTCCCCCCCCCCCCCCCAAAAAAAAGAGCTATGTCTAAGTTCTAATCCTCAGAATCTAGGAATAATATCTTCTTTGGAAAAAGAGTCTTTGAAGACATAACTAAGGATTTCTAGATGAGATCATCCTGGATTATCTGGTGAGCACTAAAGTCAATGATAAGTATCCTTTTGAGAGACCCACAAGGGAGTGATATGCAGGGAGAAAAGGAGGGAACCATGTGAAGAAAGAGGCAGAAGTTGAAGCTATGCGAGAATACCTGAGACCACAGACATTGGAAAATGCAGGGGAAGACTCTCCCCTAGAGCCTTCAGAAGGAGAATGGTCCCGACTTTGATTTCAGTCTTCTTGCTGTGAAAATACATTTTGTTATTTTAAATCACCACAAGTTTGTGGTAACTTGTTATGGCAGCCTTAGGAAACGAATACATGTAATCATTGTTACCATAAACTTATGTTTTTCTAAAAAATACTAAGGCTGAGCATTTTTTCATGTGTTTTTATTGGCCATTTGGATTGGCTTTTCTGCCAATTGACCATTCAGATATTTATCTCGTTTTTTCAATGTTGTTTTTTTTTCTATGAATTCTTATGAATGCTGTAAAAATGCAGATAGGAACCTTTCCCACGTGTTATAAGACACGTAGCTATGTTTTTGAGTTGAATAATGAAGGTTTTGGTCATTTAGTTAAAAAACAGAAAACAAAAAGAAAACAACATGGCACAATCATCTTTTCCTTTATCCTTTATAAGTTAGTTCCTGTTGACATTTTCCCGACGATGGGTTATAAAAATATTCTTCCTAAATCTTCTCTAAAAAGTTGTCCCCAAAGATGTTCGTTTATACACTCTCATCCTTGGAACCTGTGAAGATGCTACCTTCCTTGATAAGAAGGACTTTGCAGATGTGATTGATAATATAGATTTTGAGATGGTGAGATTATCTGGAATTATCCAGGTGGGTCCAATCATGAGCGAGTCCTTAATTAAAGCAGTGTTTCACTGGAGTTTCTTGATTTTGTAGGTATACAATGTCATCAACAAAAAAATGATATTACTCTTTTGGTTGCATGAAATATGCCAATTATTTCTTGTCCCATTAAATTCACTAGAAACTCTGAAACAATGATGAATAATATTAGTGAAAGCAGAGGTCCCTGCCTGTAGAGCAGCGATTTTCTTCCTTTTTCATCCTATGGCACACACAAACTTAATTACTAAAGTTTTGTGACACACCAAAAACTTCATTTTATTTTTTTAAAATATATTTTATTGATTTTTTTACAGAGAGGAAGGGAGAGAGATAGAAAGTCAGAAATATCGATGAGAGAGAGAGAGACATCGATCAGCTGCCTCCTGCACGCCCCACAGTGGAGATGTGCCGGCAAGCAAGGTACATGTCCCCGACTGGAATCGAACCTGGGACCTTTCAGTCCGCAAGCCGACGCTCTATCCACTGAGCCAAACTGGTCTCAGCAAAAAAACTTTATGTTTTGCTGATCTGAAAAAATATTGCGCGTAACTTTTATTCATTCACACCAGATGAATATTGTGTTGCTGTTGTCTTTTTTTTTTTTTTTTGGCAGTCTAAGGGAAAAGAGGTCAGTGCCCCTAACTCATGGGCACACTGGTTGAAATTGCTGTTGTAGAAGACTGCACAGATGGTCTCAAATTTCCATGTCTGTGACCTTTGCCATGAAACTGCAATGCTTTCACACAGAGTCTAGGCTGAGCCATGTAAGTGTTTTGGCCAATGGGATGTTAACATATATAATGCAAGCAGAGGCCTGGAAAGTGCTTCTGATAATGGGCTTACTCTTGCTCTTGGTCCTCTGTCACTATCATAAAAGCAAGCCTGGGCTAGCCTCCTGGAAGAGGAGAACATGTTCTGTAGGGTACAATGTTCCCAATCATTCTGGCAGAAGCCATCATACCTGAGTCCACAGCCAGCCAGCCCCAGACATGTGAGCAAGCCCAGCCCAGTTCCCCTGATCCCCACTAACTGTGAACTACTTATGTGTTCAACATTGTATGTCTGTGAAGTTGAGTAGCTGTTCTGTAGCATTTTTGTGATAACAGATCATTCATCCACTCTCTTATGCTTGATTTTAATATAAAGAGCCTTAGAATGTCACCACTTAGGATTTTGTTCTTTGTTAATTTTTGATGGGCAGTTTTTATCACATTGAAATGAAACAGAAATGAACAATAATTAAGGTTTTTAAAATTAAAAATGGCTGGTTTTTACAAATGCCTTTTCCACTTGTACTGCTACAATCACTTTTTTGTTTCCTTAATCTTTCTTAGTCATAGTGCATTATTCTTTTGAGATGCCTCTGGATTTTACTTGGTAATATTTCATTTAGAAGTTTGTAACTATGTGTATAAGTGAAATTGTTCCATGTTTTCTAGTCTGCATTTTGTTAATAAAGTTTAGAATAAAGATTATGCTGGCTTTAAAAAATGATTTGGAGCCTTTCAAAATTAAGGAGCCCAAATACAAAAAAAGGACATAAAGATCTTAAAAACATAAGCTACACAATCTAATAGATTTGTGCAGAGAACTTGCATTACAAGGCTAAAAAGAAAATTTTAACTTGCTTTAAAAAGTAGATACTTTTATAGACCATAATCTTAGATCATAAGAAATAAAAATGATATTACATAAGAAAGCACTAGCTAGTCAATGTTAAGTATTTGAAAAATTCTAGGATTAATAAGAAAAGCAAAATTTAAGTTATAAGCTATCTATATCAAATGAAAAGGAGAATATTTATTTCCTCCACAAACTCATGGAAGACAGTTAAAGCTATATTCAGAGAAAAACATATAACTTATGGCTATGGTAGTTTTGCTATTAAAAGACTTATAATAACTACTTATACTAAAAAATTCCAGGAAGAACTAAAGATTAAACCTAAATAAACTATGAAGAAGTTAATAAAGATAAATACTGAAATAAATGAAATGGAAAACAAAAATGGGAAAAAGAACAAATAAATTCAAAAGCTGGTTCCTTTGTAAGAGATATAATCCTATCCTGAGTATGATTATGGAAAGAAGAAAGGAAAATATTATTATTGAAAAAATAAACACACAAAAAGATGAAAATAATTATAAGAAAGCACTTATTGAATACTACTGAAAAGGATATAAAAATCTAGAGGGAATGGATTACTTCTTAACAAGATAAGAATTAACCCAAGAAGAAAAATTGAATAAAAGGAGATTGAAATTGTGATTAAAATTCTATCATTTAAAAGTATCAGATTAAATAATTCCACAGCTGGGCGCCAACTAACTTTTAAAGATGATTTTAGTGTAAATTATTCTAGATTGCCAGAAAAAAAATGAACCATATCAAAATTAATTTTATGAATTAAATAGGTCAGTGGTTCTCATAGTATTTTCTGGACCTACAGCATCAGCATTATCTGAAAACTTGTTAGAAATGCAAATTATCTGGCCCCATCCGAAACCTACTGCATCAGAAACTCTGGGGGTGAGGGTCCAGAGATTCAAGGCTGTTGAGTGATTTAAGGGCATGCTGAAGTTTGAGAATTACTGCTGTAAATGTAGCCAGTATCAATTATAATCTATAATAATAAACGCTAATTAGACCGGAGGTCCTTCTGGACAATCTATGAGCGCCTTGCCCGAATTTTGTGCATTGGGCCTTTAGTACATCTTTATACAAAAGGTTGTAAGTTGCTCCATCTCCAAGAATATCTCCTAAATTTACCTGCTTTGCCTTCCTTTTTCTCAAGATCATATTCTATCTTTAAAACATATTATATTGAACTTGCTCATACAATTCTTCCCTCCCACAAATTCTGTTAATGCATACCAAATATCTTCCATGTATAAACACATCTAAGTATTGACTTTTGATGATTACCTGGAAAATCATTTCTATAGGATGCATGGACTGTGGACTGTATATGGTAATGTTGGAGGGGGATGTGTAAGTAGCGTGAAAACCTGGTATTAGGGTTTGTGCTGACAATGGAAGTTGCATATGTGGGATGAGGTTAAGGGTGATGGTGGAAGTATCAATATTAGCATCTATTTATATATTGATAGAAATAATGATTGGTAATTGATCCCAAACTAAGGTAGACATGACCATTTGCAAGTTGCCTTCTAATTACCAAACAAGAAGTACATTTTCACAGTAAGGGCTCCTTGGTCACAATGGGTTGGAAACATTTTGGTATTTTTCAATCATGAGATAATGAGGTATGTGAAATGCCAGGTGTTTCACATCCATTATCATTTCCCCTGATATCTACTGTGATAAGTATTTATCATAAGCTCCATTTTTTTTTTAATGAGGAAAGAAAGGGTAAAAAAAATTCAGGAGCTTGTCCAAGGACACCCAGTTCTATGCAGGATTCAAAATCAGGTTTGCTTTGCTCTAATCTACTATCTCAGAACTTTTTTCTAAGACCAAGTTGGCGCCCAAGAAATCTGAGTCTGTCTCCTCCTCCCATGAACCAACTGCTTCAGAAAGAGTCTTTTCCCAACAGATAACATACTTCCTTCCTTGTTCATTTAGATGTGCTCAAAGTTAAAGCGCTTTAATGATGTTTTTATTTTGTTTGCCCAGAGACTAACAAATTGTTACACACGCTTCATAAAAGAAATCATTTTAATATTAATAGCTGAGTCTTTTGGGGATTAAGAGCTTGGGGTTTGCTTTGGCATGCAGAAGGAATATTAGTTACCTTTAATTCTGGTTTTGGGGAGGGCTCCTAGCTGTAACAGATAACAGCTCCCTGCATCGAAATTTCCTGGCACATGACAGGCCGGAGCTGGAAAGCTTGGATTTCCCTGCTTCTGACCACCCACAGGGAGGAGGCATGAATCTGTCAACAGTGTGGTCTCCTCTATAAAGCTGCCTTCCTCAGAAGTCTCTGGTTCCTCACACTGAGACGCAGTGCTCAAGCCAAGATGATTGGGTTGTCATAAATATAGACTCCCTGAGAACAGAAATTATAACTGGGCTGAGCAACAGGGAAAAATTCTCCAAAACAGAGGAGCATAAGTTTTCTTAGTATTTGCCTGCTCACAGCTGACTAACTTGGCTCCTGGGGATGGAGGTGGGTGAATCACCAAATTTTCAAGGTGAGCAGGGTAGTTAGGCTTGTTTTTTTCCAGGACATAGCAAATGGTTTCCCAACTGGGTAAAGGAAGAAAATGTTAGGTTTAAACCCTCTGCTCCCAGTCCATTGCTCAAAGTCCTTGATTTAACTATGTGGATCATATTATATAGCCTTGTAACTTGTAACTGTGTAGGCTTTTGGGAGCTGGTGGAACTTCTAAAGAGATCTCAAATATGGCTACATGCAAATAGTTTTCTTTTTACTTTCCTACAATTAATTGACAAAATGTGGTAATCAATTAGGGAGGTACATAATTTATTATGACTCAGTTAATTACCATTGCATATCTGGTTCTTATAAAACATCACTTTTTTTTTTCAAAAAAAGCATACTCTTAGTGAAATAAGCCAGTAAATGAAGGAAAAGCACCACATGATCTCACTCATTTGTGGATAATAAAGAACATTGTAAACTGATGAACAAAAGGATAGATACAGAGGCAGTAAAGCATCAAACAGACTGTGAAATTATAGCAGGACGATTAAGGAGAGGTGGGGTAGATAAGAGATCAATCAAGGGACTTGTATCTATGCATATAAGCATAACCAATGAACATAGACAGTGGGGGGTTGGGGTATGCCTGGGAGGGAGGGTGGGCAATGGGGAGATATGTACACATGTAACACAATAAAAAAAAAGCATACATCATTCTCATTTTCCTCATAATAAAGGATGGAAATCTTTCACGAGAGTTCTTAAATGTTTTTATAAATACAACCAACAACAAATGATAAACTATTCATGTTGCTTTATTGCTGGGAAGTAAATGATTAAACTAGACAAATGTGTGTTTATTGATGTTGGCAAGCAAATTTTGATATCCTACACTGTGCCATATGTATGCTGAATACTATCTTGAGATCATGAATTATTTTTATATTCATTTAATAGGAATAACATGAATAATGTATGAGTTAAAATTTATTTGTTTGGAACATCAAAGGACTATATGTTCATTATAAAAAAATAAAAGATATAGACAAGTATAAAATACAATGATTAGTCTTGGAACTATCCAGTCCTTTCAACTCATACTTTCTAGTTTTTCTATGCATCTGTTTTATATATAGTTGAATTTATATCATAAGTTCCAACTTTTATCATTTCCACCTATAACTTCACCATTTTCCTATGCTATAATCTTTTTATAAGTAGCGCTTTTTAATGTTTTAAAATAGTTCACTATATAGATATAAGAACATCTATTTAAATTCTCCCATTGAAAGTTATTTGGTTGACTTTCAAATACAAATAATGCCACAAATAACATTTCTGTGCCAACATCTGTCTCTGAATTCTGGCTCATTTCTTTAGAAAAAATTTAAGAAGTATTCTAAAAGATTCTCAAATTACTGCTTCAAAAAATATGAACATTTGGTGGGCTCTTGATACAACTACAAATTGTTGTGTCCCAAATTGTCACAAATTTACTCTGTCTATACTGCAAGTTTTTCCTGATTCAGCTGCCTTGAACTAAGTATAAAATATTGTCTCCAGAGTTTCCAGACAACTTGCCAATGATCGGAGTCTACACAGTCTAATGTAGTCAGGTTAAGACTGTGAGTATATATTGGAGACCACTGAAATAGCTTTTGTTGCTATTTGCTGTAGAATTCTGCCCATCTGGCCAAAAAAACACACAAACAAACAAAGGGAGGTTGAGTTTTGAAGAAGTTGCAGGCTGTAAGTTTTCAGGAAGGCAGGGGAAGGGATGCTTGGCAGGACCATAGAAGGAGCTTAGGCAGTTGGACTGAATGAGAGAGCAAAAAGATAAATACTAATAATGAGAGTATTAATGACAATAATAGCAAATTTGTTACAAACATAGACATATCCACTATCAAAGTGCTGGCTTTAGAATTTGGGGCTATAGGAAAGCATTAGGGAATCTTAGGGTACACAATTAGGGTATTATAGAGGTCCTAAGTCTCTGCAAAATGTTGAAGTCCTAGACTACAGAATCACCATTGGATACATAACATTCTTATCTTTTGAAATACAGATCAGAGCGAATAATCTAATTAGGCAGAAACCCCTCTGTTATCTAACTGGGCAGAAACCATTCTAGAGTGAATGAAATCTTTGTTATAAAGCCAAATACAGAAAAATAAATTTGAGGCATGCAGAATAGGCCTTAAAAAGGACCATGGCCAACTTTCATTAATAAGTAAATTGTAATCTTTGGTCTTTTGTTGTGTCTAAGTGTACGTATAACCCTACACTTACATCTTAAACTCTTGTTCATTTTTTGATTCACCATAGCGTAATTATTTATTCATGGTAAAAACTCAACAAGTATTTGCTGAATTTTAATTGACTATATTGTTTCTTTCTATGAGTTGCCTGAATTAGGAATCTTCCATGTTTTTGAAGTGAAATTTTTATGTGTTTATGGAATAGATTCATGCCTCTCTCTTGTTTTTGTGCTGCTATCAACCAAAAAGTTCTAGAATGTTCCTTCCTTAGTAGGAAGGAAATGAACTGTCCATTTTCTTTGCCATTTAGTTGCCACACTTCAGTTATTCAGGCCCCAGACAGAACCTTTGCACCTGCTGTTCCCTTTGTCTGCAAGGCTTGCTTGTCTCCTCTTTCTTGCTGGCTCTCACTCCTGGGCCAGGTGCAGCTGGGATGCTATTTCATCAGAGAGGCCGTCTCTGGTTCTACCTCCCTGCACTTGACATTTTTTTGTTATTTTCTCTCTGAACCTCTTAGCCTTTTCCTAGCATGCATTCCAATTGAAATCATTTCATTTATTTCTGTATTTTAAAAATTTCAGTATATTTCAAACTTTTAAAACTCACCATGAGAAATGTTTTACATTGATTCATGCCCTCACACAGACATAGAAATGAAACAATAGTTTGATGAAATAACACACGTAAGTCTGGGAGAATCAAGTCTAGTTCTTCATTCTATTCTAGTTTGCTCGTTAAACAATCACAGAATGGTTTGTGACTCATTAAATTGATCTATAACCCATGAAGAACAGGGCACGACCCAAAATTTGAAGTATTGGGCTTTTTGTTGTCCCTCTGACTCCAAAAAATGTAAGCTCCATCAGGTCAGAGAATATATATTTGCCTTATTCAATGGTATGGAGTCGAAGCTCAATATTTTTTGAGCAAATCAATATGTGGAAAAAAATACATTAATGAGAAAAATCTTATTAAGTTTATCTTTCTTATTTGAGTATACATGTGCTCTTAAGTAAAAATAAAAAATATATCTAAGTGGATCGCCATTTCCCTTTCTAATACAATGATTTTCAGAATCCAATCTAATGTTCAGGGACCCAATAGGCATTTCATAAAAGATATTGACATCACTGAATTGGTTAGTAACTCACAGAATTTGAAAATATATTTGAAGACTAGAATTTATATCTGAACTTTTATAATTTATAGGATGCATTATAATACTGCTCCTTAAATAAACCAGAAAACTTCACTCCCTTATTTAGTGCTGCTTGGGTGGCAAAGAGACCAGTGAACAAACAAGTAAAAAAAGGAAGCTAAGGGAAAAAACAAAGGAAGGTTTCCCTTACACGGACATCTGTCTTTGCTTCCTAAATGCTGTTGAAGCAGGGGCAGATGAACGGGCTGGTTACCCTAAATGGAAGCTGGGGGTCACATTTCTATTCTCCTTGTGGAAAGTTCTTCCACATGCTTATTTAAAATCTTTCTTTGTCAATCCGATACCCAATTATGCTGTTACTGTTTGGTCTTTGTGAACTAAGGAAAAATATTCTCTTCAGAGTAACAAACTTTTCATGTGATTTAAGAATTGTTGTCTACCTACAAGAATAAACTGACAAACAAAATAGATCCAACATGCAACAGACTGAGGATTCTCAGAGGGAAGGGGCAGGAGAGATGAACCAAAGAACTGATATGCATATATGCATAATCCATGGACACAGACAATAGTGGGGTGAAGGTCCAGGGAGGGTACTGAAGTGAAGAGGATGGGAGTCAGTGTGGATGGCAAAGGGGACATCTGTAATACTTTCAATAATAAAGATGAATTAAACAAAAAAGAATCTCCATAGGAGGAAATTATTAATAATCCTTGCCTTTTGGAAATGAAATGATGTACTTTCACTTCCTTCACCGAGAGAGAAAAGAAAAGATAAGAGAGAAGACCTTTTTGTATTCATCACTTTTTAAAAAAATAGATAATTATTGGAAGACTTGAGTGACCATTCCTTGCTCTTGAGCAGAGCCTCTCCAACTTTAGTGTGCATACAAATCACAGACGGGCTTCTTATGCAGACTGCTGGCTCCTACAGGGAGAGTTTCTTTCTCAGTAGGTGTGGGTTGTGGCCACACAATTTACATTTCTAATTAGTTTTCAGTTGGTGCTGAGGCTCCCTGAATGAGCACCACATTTTGAGACCCACTGCTCTGAAATAATGGTTCTCAATTGGGTGCAATTTTGTCACGGAAGTGGACATTTGGTAATGTCTAGAGACATATTTGATTGTCACACTAGGTGTGTGTGTGGAGGGGTATCTTCTGGCATCTAGGGATGCTGCTAAGTGTCCTACACGGCACAGGATAGGTGCCCACAACAAAGAATAGTCCAGCCCCTAATGACTGCGTGCCAAACTCGAGAAACCTTGCTTTAAAGAAACTCTTTCTCATGCAGCCACTTTGTTTAATAAGAGTTTAAATTACAGGTAAAACAAGAGCTACTCATTGCAGAAGCCTTCAACTAAAGTGAGATGATGTCACAGAAATTAAATTAATTGGGTGGTGTCTCAAGCACATATCTACTGTCATCTATTTCGGTGTTGGTCTGTTTCTCCCACATTCACAGGTCCATTAAGCTTATAAAACACTACACAGTCCAGACGTTTACTCATCTAAAATGTAAATGAGGACCTGTGGATGGCTGAAGAGGGATGTGAAGGCAGTTGAGATGAATAAACGTTTTTACTCCCCGAGGAACTGCAATAACAACCTTGTCCCAAAGAGATAAGATTACAGACACACCTTGACTGTGAAAATGTAAATACCATGTACCACAAAATAATGGAGTTGGGAAGGACTTTGCTATTATCTAGTAGACTCAATATTTCTGTTTAATATTATTAATACAGAAGAACTTGGTTGGCACCTTGGCAAAAGCTTAAGCAAAATTGGGGAGTTAATGATTGCCTTGGGTACCTTCTGGTCTCTCCTCTCCATTTTTCATAGACTCTTGCAACCATCTATTTTCAGAATTTACAGAGCCCATACCACAAATAAAACCTGCCCTCAGATTAAAAAAACAAACTTCACTATCAGGTCTGACTTCTATCCTTCTTTTCCCGACCCTCCTGTTATAGCTGAGACCCTATTAACAAATGGTTCCCTGAAAGAAATTTCCCATGGTGAAAATGAGTCAGTGTTTATGCTTTTTTTTCTCATTCTGTATTATCCAGTCCATCTCCAAATTTTGTGGATTATTCTTTCTAAATCTCTCTTCTGGAAGTCCCTCAATCATTTCTACCTTTACGTTTCGTTTATATCAACATCCTTTCTCTACTGCCAGGCCTTCCACTGGTCTGCCAATCGTTGGACTTGCCCCCTCTACATATGCTCTCCAGAGTGAGGTCTCTAAAGCACATATCAGATCATATCATCTCACTGCTTAAAACCATTTATTTGCTACTAATAGGTCCAGAGACCTTATGATGACTTATAAGACTCTGTTTACACAGTCCACTGCTTACTTCTGATATTGTGTTCCTCTTTTTCTTGATTCCCCTAACCTTCCTATCACATTTTGATTTCTTTTTGGTTTTCATGAAAGTGTCATGCTGTCCCTTAATAACATACCTTTGTAGGTGCTGTTTCCCCTGCTAAGAATACTTGAATACTTGCACCTATCTTCTGTCCCACATACCCTATTACTTCAGGTCTCAGCTAAAATGGTACTTCCCCTGAAACGTTTTCCTTGACCTCTAAAGTCAGAGAGAGGTGCCCTGCCCCTGTGTTCTCATGGCATTCTGTAAAGTTCCTCATTGATTATCTTCTGTTATAATTGTCTTTGTCCCCCAGTCGTTCGAGACACTAAAAAGGTGGGGTTTCCTGGTCTTTTGTTCTCATGTCATCACAGTTCCTGTACTTAAGATAGTATCTGGCACATAGTAAACTAAACACTGGCTGTACTTCTTGGTAGGAATTTAATAAAATATATTATCCCAGGAGAGAAGTTAATGAAGCTGGTTGGGGAGATACATTTTGAGATATAAAAGGAGCCTTCCCTGGGGTTGAGGGTCCTTGAATTCAAACCCTGTGGCTGACATTTTCTATGTACACACCTGCATTTGTGTGGCAGAATCATAGCAAGACCCAGCTCTCCTGCTAATTCAGAGTTGATCTCCTGATAGAGCCTTCAGTCGTGTTCACATTCTTTCCTCTCTATTACATCTAAGTAGATGAAAGCCACCGTAGGACGGCAGTGTGGCTGGACCATGGTGAGCTGAGGGGAAAAGAATGGGGGTGAGATCAGTGAGGCCAGTTTCTACAGGGCCAAGCAGCCAATGCTGAGGAGCAAAGACTTTATTTTTAGCCCAACAGGGAATTTTTAAAGAGTTTGAGTCATGGCTCTATCACTCCAGCTGCTTTGTGGAAAACACATTCGAGAATGGGCCAAAAGTGAAAAGAGAGAGAGAGAGACCAGTCAAAAGACCATTGAAGCATTTCAGAGGGAAGATGATGGCCTGACCCGGGATGATGGCAGTAGAGATGGTGGGAGTGTTCAGATTCTAGATATGTTTTGGAGGTAGAAGATATAGGAGTTGCTGAGAGTTTGGATTTGGGGTGAGGGAAAGTGTAAGCAAGTGTGCTTTCTAGGTTTTTTGACTGAACACCTAGATTAATGATGCTGCCATTTAATGAGATGAGAAGACAAAAATGCCTACTAATTTTCAAGGCCCAGCTCAATTCTCTCCTCCTTTATGAAAGTTGTCATCACAACCTACTCACTTTTCTCTCAACAACGTGGGAAATCATTGTGCCAATGCTCATCCTTTTACGAGTATGTGCTGAACTCCCCAATCTGGCCACGCCCCTTGAAGGGCACATAAGCAATTTCTGGGACAGAGCTTCGGAGTAATAGGTACTCCATTAAGGTGCTTGGTGAATTAAATACGATTCACATTGGGGCAAATGCTTTGGAATTGCTCCCTGGAGCTGTCAGCTGCTAAGAGTGTCATGTTGCCCACAGACTAAAAGTTCAGATCCTCCAGCTCATACTTCAATTGGACATTTTTAGAAAGCCTATTACCAAAAGCCTCTGAAAACTATGTTTCTTGCTAGAATCTTAAAAACAGGCATTTAACTTCTATTATAGAATCTATGATTATTTAGTATTATCCCTTTTCTCTTGACATATAGTTACTCTTCCTTTCTATTATTAACTATTGCCTTAAGATGCAGCCTCATTTCCTCTTCTATTAAATAGAAATTCAGGATAAGTCTCTCCTCACTGAAAACACTGACTATTTCCAAGTACATTTCATTTTCTGCAATATTCATTCAAACTTTGGTTAGAATGTTTTAAAATCTTTCCAGATACCATACTATTATCTTTCAATTCATCTTAAAAGTTTTTTAAAAATATAAATCTGGTGTATATTGAATTAGACATTGATTGTAAGGACGTCCCACGCAAAGCTGGGATGCTCTCTATAATAGTCTGAACAGTGAAAAAGGAACATAATTATGAAAACCTTATGTAGAAGCAGGAATTAGGCTTGTCTTTTTTTTTTCTTTAAACTTGCAATCTTTGAGAACCACTTAGATGATGATTGTTCATTATCTACTCTAGTACTGGGATAGGCATTTTAGATTCCCTTTGTCACTGAATTATCCCAACCACCTTGTGATAGATTTTTACCTCCGTCTCACGGCAGAGAGAACAGATACTCAGTCTGAGGATGCACAGCTAGAAGCAACAACAGCTGCACCAGACCTAGGCTTCCAGTGATGGGGGCATGAACCCCTTATGAAAACTCTGGTTCCCATGTAGCACTTTCCAAACTATCTGAGAATTCTTTCTGAAATCAACCCAAGTCCTGAAATTTCCAGTCACTGTCGGTCCTACTATCCAAAACAGGAGTTCTTTACATGGACTTCATAAGGCTCCATGAAATTGCTGATATTCTGTGCTAGTTTAACATTTATATAAATGAATTTTTTTGGGGGGAATCAGGCTATAGTTTGATTTTTTTTGGTCAGGTTGTCAAAGGGGTCTGTCACCTGCTCCTCTGCCTCCTCCAAGCATAAAACCCCTTTTTCCCAAGGACATAGAGAACAAGTAGCGTCCTCACTCCATACTTGAGACCTTGTACTTGAAAACAGCTGCAATTCCTTTTGCATTCTTCTCTTCTCCACACCAAATCCTACCAGTTCCTCCCATCTTCCCTGTGCAACACAATGATCTCCAAAGCCTCAGTGTCTATGAACACATTCTGGTGGTTTCCTCAAGCGTGGTGCTGGAGGGAACTCAATGTCCCTCAAGGTATGGCACCAGCAACTGATTACAACTTTCTCTTCATACATACTTAAGGATAGAAAAATAATGCATTCTTCTTTGACCAATCTCCTTAGAATTGTTAAACTTGGAAAAAACCCACAACATCATTATAACCCATATCCCTTTTTTATCCTCCTTCCAGACCCCTCACACCTCGGCCATGACCAAGAAATCCTGAGATCCAGGAGTTATACACATATTTTGCCTTGTCTTTTAACTCTAAGCCAAAATATATGAGAAACACTGGACAAAAGAAGTTTGTGTAATCTCACCCTTAGCAACGATCCATGGGAACTTTAAGAAAAGGTGGCCAAATGGACAGGTCTTGAGCCCACATTAATTGGTAAAATCTTGAGCGTTCACGCAGAGAGCACCAGGGGAGGTTTGACACTTACCCTGCTGTCTGTCCTCCTGGCTTTCGGGATCTGCTGACATCTCCACGCCCTCAGCCTGAGCTTCTCCACTCCTTCCCAGCCAGGGGAATAAAAACTTCCTAAGCAAATAAACGGCTGGGCTGCTTGGAACCCAGAGCCAGGTCCTGCCCGTACGTGGCTGAGCGATCCCAATTACACATGCTTGACATGCACCTTACAGACCTGTGCTGACTGACGCCGGGGTGACGTCATGAGTGTAGAGATTCTGCCACAGAACACACTCCCCGGCCAGGCAGCGCCCAGCTCCGGGCTGCTCTCTGCCGCTGGGATGCCACACCATGCCTCCCGCCCCGCCACCAGAGCCAGTGTCGCAGCAGGAAGATGAGCAAAGCCCGTGGTAACCGACACCCCTCGTGAAACGAGACTCCTCTAACACCAGGAGGCTGCCTGGACCACTAACACCTGACGGGCTACCTTATCCGCATCCGCAGGCCCTGGACGAGGAGAACGTTCACTCCTCTCCCACTCCAGTTCCCTCCCACCAGCCCGGTCATCCTAATGCAGAGGGGAAAGAAAAGAACGCACCACACTAATTAATGCTGCTCATGACCAGGATGTGGACAGGGATCATTTGCCTGGACATAGGCTTACGGTTCCCATCTTTTGGAAGTTTCCTTGGCTTTGAAGCCATCAAGGTTCAGGCTTGGCAGGCGGCACTGCAAGTGGCTTTATTTATTTATTTATTTATTTTAAGAAAGGCATTATTCTGAAAATGTCCCCTCTAGCAACCCTTGCTTGCTCACGATGACTTTAATTTGCTTTACCGCACTCTTCAGATACCATGTTTGTGCCGGCGTGTCAGGTCTGCAAGCCGTGTGCATGCCAAGGCAATGCCCCCTCAATGAAGTCTTACATAAGCCCGACACATCATCTGCACATGGAAAACATCTCCATGGGCTATTACGGAGCCATGAAAATAACTGCTGGTGAACCACCGAAACAAAAGCTGGCTCGCAAATACTCCAGAAAGCCCCCGCCACATGGCATTTCTTTTGCCAGTGACACGGTGCCAGGAGATCTGTTAAAGGTACTGGCATATTTTCCTTTCTGTTCCACTTCCATCCTTTCCTCCCTCCTCGGTGTTTCCTTCTCTTCCTTTCAGCAGACACGGTTCTCTTTTCCTCTCCTCCCTCTTCCCATTTCTTCCTCCCTCCGTCCCTCTTGTTCACACCTGCCTGTCCCCTCCCTTCTGGCTGTCCCTGTCCCGCATGCTATTGTTCAGATTCTCTCTCTATTTTTTATCTCTGTTATTGAAAATATTACAGTTATCCATCCCTTCTGCCCTCATCCCAGACTCCATATTCTGTCAACCCACCTGATACTCCTAGATTCGAAATACCCCACACTGATCCTTTGGAACCCTCACTTAGATTATAGCAATCAAGATGGTCTATCACCTCTCTCCTCTACTGAACACTCCTCAGTTTCTTCCCACTGGGTCCAAGATAAAAACCTTACTCTCCAGCTGGGACACGAGATGCTCCAGTCCAGCCCGGACTCCCGCCATCCTACCTCCCGCCTGCACAGTCTCCGTCCGCAGCACACCTTACTACCTCCCAAACAGGCTCTGCCTGCTACACTGACAGCCGCGCCTCCTGTCCGCTCCTTTTCCCAAAGCCGGAGCCAAGCCCTTCTCTCACCTCCTCAGGCAAAGCTAGCTACTTTCCTCCTCGGGTGAGCACTGCATTACAAACATAGTTTTCCGTCTCCTCAAATAGGTTAAGAGGTCCTGGGGCAAAGGTGTTGCTGACTCACCCACCAGGCAGTTGCTCAATATATGTTTGCGAGATGAACTTTGTTTCTCGGAGTTTCTGCTGGATGTTTCATAAGTATGAAGTAGCAGCAGCCCCGTACAATACCTACAAGGATTCAGGTGTGCCCTGGCCAGTGTGGCTCAATGATCAGAGCATTAGCCTGCTCACCGGAAGATTGTGGGTGCGATTCCTTGTCAAGGGCATGATTCTGGGCTACAGATTTGCTTTCCGGCCCAAGAAAAGAAATATGCCAGTACCTTTAACAATCTATGTCTCTCTCCCTCTCTTCCTCTTCCCATCCCTCTTCTACTCTCTCTAAAAAGGAATGGGAAAAATATCCTTGGGTAAGAATTAACAAATAAAATTCAAATCCCATCTGTGACTTGAGCAAGTTACTTAATCTCTTGGTGCCTCAGTTTCCTCATCTATAAAATGGAAATGATAGCATTCAATGCTAGGGTGGTCATGAAGACTAAATGAGTTGCAATATGTAATGTAGTTAGAACTCTGCCTGGAAAATGGACAGACATACATGTTATGGAGATAATTCTGATAATCCCTGGCTGTGCTTGAGGAAGAAGGTTTGGGGCATTATCAGGACGGACAACGATAGGAGACTAAGTAGATCCTTTATTGGGAAGGTCAATGTCTGCCTCACTCTTCCAATCAAAAGGCTAGCCACAAACAATAAGAATAAAACAACATTCTACAAGAAAACTGAATTGTTTTAGGCTATACTCAGGGTTATGGTATGAGCTAGTGGGTTCTGGAAAGTATATAAGAAAAAGGAAAAACTGTTAAGAAAATGAAATTCTTAAGACCATTGTAAATGAGAAAGCACACACTTGTGGCACACTATTTGTGTCCAGGTAAGAAGTTAGAGAGATGTCTAACACCATGCAATTTAATACGAACAGATGAGCAGAATTCAAAACTCAGAGACGATTCCTTTTGCTTGCAGGGAAACTGAGAAAGATTCTCTGGGCTGAAATTCTGCAAAGTCTGTTTACACCTAAGTGCGCCTGCCTAGTCTGGCTCTGCACACATCCTGACTTTATTTTTTTTTTAATATATTTTATTGATTTTTTACAGAAAGGAAGGGAGAGAGATAGAAAGTCAGAAACATCGATGAGAGAGAGACATCGATCAGCTGCCTCCTGCACGCCCCACAATGGAGATGTGCCCACAAGCAAGGTACATGCCCCTGACCGGAATCGAACCTGGGACCCTTCAGTCCGCAAGCCGACGCTCTATCCACTGAGCCAAACTGGTCTCGGCATGGCTTTATCTCTTGCTATGCTCTCCTGCATAAGCCTTACACTCCAGCAGTCCTGGCAACCCTGAAACCCCCACACGGAGGCTCACCTCCCCACATTTGCATGGCAGCCACCCTGCCTAGGTACCCTCCCTCTGCTTCTTAGAACTCTCACTTGGGTTATCAATCTTCCCGAGAAGCTTCTCATTGCTCTGGGCCTTTCTCAGCCCCTATGCTCTCGCCCTCAAAGCCCCCTGAGCACACACATTTCTGAAAGCACTTACACTGCGTTCTACCCATATTCTCACTTCGGAAGTGAATATACAGGTGGAATGCAGTATAAGCGAGCCTTTCAAGAGAGAAACTGTGCCTAAGTCCCCAATGTTTCCTCAGGGCCCAGTACAGTGCCTGGAACAAAGTAGATGCTCAGTAAATGCTTACTGGGTACTTACTGACAGGCAGGCAGGCTGCCCTGTGCTGTAGGGGCAAACGCATTGCCAGGTGCCTGTGGCAGCAATGCTGGATCTCCCCTGTGCACTGTTGATCAGCATCATGCTCTGGGGACAGCTCATGTCTGACACAGCTGGAATGATCACATGATTAGAAATTATGTCTCTGGGGAAGGAATAATAGTTATGATTCCTGAAAAGGGTTAACAACTATTGCACACATGATAACCCAGGCCTAGAATTTAAAAGCTTCTTCATGAACTTCACCAATGTTTATGACTAATTTATTTTAGGTCAAATACATATTAAAGCCACAATGAGGTACCACTGTACACCCATCAGAAAGATTAAAATTAATGACTGGCATTACTGAGTCCTGGAGAGGATATGGAGCACTTCAAACTTTCAAACACTGTTGGGGGCTGTGTAAGGGCATACAGCTATTTTGGAAGGTGTTTAGAAGTTTCTAATAAAGTTAAACATGTACCTATTCTATGACTTAGCATTTATACTCCTAGGTATATATCCATGAGAAATGCTTACAAAAAGATAGCCCCAGGCCTGACTGGTTTGGCTCAGTGGATAGAGCATCAACCTGCGGACTGAGAGGTCCCAGGTTTGATTCCAGTTAAGGGCATGTACCTTGGTTGCAGGCATATCCCCAGTAGAAGGTGTGTAAGAGGCAGCTAGTCGATGTTTCTCTCTCATTGATATTTCTAAATCTCTCTCTCTCTCCCTTCCTCTCTGTAAAAAATCAATAAAAAAAAATATATATATATATAAATAAAAGATAGCCCCAAATTGGAAATAACTCAAGTGCATATCTACAGGAGAATGAATAAGTTGTGATCTATAATAATAAAAGTGTAATATGCTCATTAGACTGGACAACCAAATGACTTTCCGGATATCCTTCTGGACAACCTTCCAGATGAAGCCTGGGCTGCGAGGGCCACGCCCCTTGCACAAATTTTGTGCATCGGGCCTCTAGTATATTCATATAATTAATGCTACTCAGCAATAAAAAGAATGAAATATTGAACTATGCAACAGCATATGTGAATATTTTACATGTCATATTGAGCAAAAAGTGTCAAATGCAAACAAGTACATGAGTACTTCTATTTTGCATATTAGAAGTTCAAGAACAGGTGGAAATTCAAATTGATGGTGATGGAAATCAGAATAGTGGTAATCTTTGGAGTAAGGGTTTGGTTCTGATGGGGAAAGGGGAAGAAGGCATGAGAAAACTAGAGTGCTGGGATTTTTTTTTAGCTTCCTCTGATTAGGGATTACATGCATATATACCTATATAAAAACCCATCAAGTCTTAAGTACTTCAGCATATGCATGTTACACCTCATTAAAGAGTTATAAATAGATATTGATTGATCAATTGATCACAAGAAATCTAGATGAATGGAAGGCACAAAACATTCTCATATGAAACTTACGAGTATGAATCATATAGACCCTCTTTGGTTCAAGAAAAGAGATCATCACTGAACAAAACCTCATATACATCGGCTGAATGGCATGGTTGTGGAACAGGTAGAGCAAGGCTGTGCCCTTCCCAGGTGCTTATAGCTGTAGCATAACTCCCTTTTGGGGATGGGCGAATAAAGAGCTCAGCTGAATTATCTATTTGGGATTTTTGCAACACAGACCTTGTCTCAGTCATAAACCTTTAAGCAAGTCATCTCCTTGCGTCACCCTGTTTGAAAATCATTTCATAAAAATAAGGTTGTGAAAACTATTTTTCATAGTAAAGTTAAAACTCTGAAAAGTATTAGCATAGTAAAGATAGAAAAGGGGAAATAAAGTCTTTAAAATCTTTTTGCAAAACTTTGCCAAAAAGTGAAATGAGCCAAAGATGATAAAAAATTTCAAATCCTTGAAACCTAATATGTCTGTCACACCTGCCCAACCCAAAGAAAATAGATGCTTTAGCAAAAGGCATTTTTCTCCTTATTACCAAACAGGGCTTTAGCCCCAAACTCCAGTTGAACCTGACACCACCATATGGGGATCTGGAGAATTTCCAGGCTCTTTCAGTGTTTCTCAATTGGGGTGTTACAGCATTTGAGACAGAACAAATCTTGGGTGGTGCACTGAAGGTCCCAAAGGCTAGTAGCATCCCAGCCCTCCCATCACTGTGATAGCAACAACATTCACAAACACTGTTCCTGATTGAGAACCACCACTGATATTTTGACTGGAAACTTAATTGGTACCTGATTGAACTAATCTGCCATGTGTTCTGACTGGTATATCTAATGTTAAAAAAATACTACTCTCACTTCTACTAAATCATCAGTCAACATTATAAAAAAGCAGATATTTCACTCAAAAGTCTAAATTTTCAGTTCTTTAAGTGACTCATTTAAGTTACCAGCCCAACTTTGGCTGGCATTCAAATTTGCAACCTGCACTTGAGATCTATGCTGTAGGAAGGTCAAGTGGCCAATTACTGGTTTGTTTCCCACTCTGTACATTGGGACTCACCAAATAGATTGAAACAGGAAGAAGCTAGCAAAGATGATGAGAGGAAAAGCTCATCCCTTTAAGGCCTGGAGCAGAGCTTGTCTAAGCTACCACACCCCAAGTATCCTCTCATCCCCACCTTCCTGGTCCATTTCCAAATACAACCAGGGGCAAAATCATTAGTAGAAGAAAAGAAACAACTCTATAGTCCATCAATCATGACAAAGGTAATGACTCTACCCAGTTATATGCCCCTAATCTACATCCTGTTATACCGACTGAATAGCTCAACTGGTTATGTTACAATGATGAGCTAATAGCATGTCCCCAAAGACCCCATTCATTCCTACACGTTATCAGAGCAAACCTTAGAGATTTGTGAGCTAATGTGATTCTTTTTTTTCTGGAAGAGATGGCTATAGTTTTCATCAGGTTCTTCTAAACCACTAGCCATATGTAGCTAATAAGGATTTTTTTTTAAATTAAATCTTTATTGTTCAGATTATTACATTTGTTTATCTTTTTTCTTCCTCCATAGCTCCCCTCCACCCGGCTCCCACCCCTCCCTCTACCCTTACCTCTCCCCTCATTGACCTCATCCATAGGTGTATGATTTTTGTCCAGTCTCTTCCTGCACCCCCCTTATCCCTTTCCCCCTGAGAATTATAAGTCCACTCCCTTTCTGTGCTCCTGATTCTATTATATTCACCAGTTTATTCTGTTCATCAAATTTTTAATTCACTTAATTTTTACATTCACCTGTTGATAGGTATTTGTTGTTCATAATTTTTTATCTTTTACCTTTTTCTTCTTCCTCTTCTTAAAGAGTACCTTTCAGCATTTCATATAATACTGGTTTGGTGTTGATGAACTCCTTTAGCATTTTCTTATCTGTGAAGCTCTTTCTCTGCTATTAAGGATTTGACATGTGGCTAGTTTGAAGTGAGATATGCTATACCGGTATGTGTACAATACAACCACCATTTCAAAAACCTAGCATGAAAAACAGAATGTAGAATATCTCAATAATTTTTATATTGGTATTTGTTTAAATGATATTTTGGATATTGAGTTATAGAAAAGGTGATAGCAAAATAAATTTCATCTGTAGTGTTTCCTTTTTACTGTGGTCACTGGGAAAGTTTAAGTTATATATGTGACTTGAGCTTCGACTCACATTATATTTTTAGTGGACAGTACTGGGTTATAGTCTAAGGGCAGGAAATAAATTGTTTCAAAAGTTCATGACAAATTACAACTACTAAATATTTTAAAGCATATTTATAAAGTAAGAAACTACTACAGGTAAATTTAGAGAAAAAAGTGAACTTTTGTAAAGATATTGATTTGCAGAGAAACAATTATAAAAAAATATAAATTTCACTTTGTCCTCTGAATCACTTAGCCCAGAAAATAAACCAGTGTTAGAAACTTAAACACCATGATTTTTTCAAATCAAAACCATAGTTTCTATAGGTTCAAATACAGGGTTTAAAAAGTTCCTGGGAAAAGTAAGTAAATGGGTTAAGTATCTTTGTTGTTGTTAATCTAATCGACATGCACCAAATAATACAGTCTATTGGATTTGCCTTGGGGCCGGTTTTATGAGCCCTTATAGGAGTAATTAGGTATTAAAGTCTTCCTCAGAGCAACACTTAAGCTTCTCTCTTTGCTTGGAGCTCCACAAAGGCAGCATTCTGTCTTTTGGTCTTCAGATGTTGGGTACATCAGAATCTCTCCTCAGCTTTTCCTTTTGAACTGAAAGCTAATTGCTTCAGGGTATAGTTGCTCAGATGCAAAAAAATATATTAATGTAATTTTTTCTATTATTATTATCAATGTTTTTATTCAGCTAGAATATTCTAATGAAAGATATTTCTTATTACAGAAGCTTGTATCTTCTGTGGTTGAACACACTATGTGGGTACAGACTCCTGTTCATTTTATCATATAGTCCTGCATCTATCTGTTACAGAAATGATCAAAACCTTTACCTTTATCTCCTTTTCCTAATATCCTGCCACATTTTGCAATGCAAGCACCTCTGGGTACTATTGAATGGGTCAGGTGGGACTCATGAGGAATTTAGCCAAAAGTGTACTTTTCATGAATGAGCATTGCATTCATGCCTACCTGTCTCCTATTCACTCCACCTCCTATTCCACCCAAAACTTTTACTAGTACACCTAGCATTTCAAAAATCTAGCATGGAAAACATAATGTAGAAGTAGAAGTAATCCTACTGGTGTCCATTAAATGATGCCATTCATTTTGATGAGCATTAAGTGGCCCATGATAAAGTTGTCATCATGTTTTCCTTAACAAGTTGATTCGTTCCAACAAACTCAGGCCCCAGGCAACCATAGTTCATATATATATATATATTTGAATTTCTTTTTCTCTTTGCTTTCTGGGCCACAGCATTTATGCCCTTTAAAATTGCAATTGTTCCCCAAGCCAAGATAGAAGCTGTTAATGACTCTGTTTTTAAATGTTTTTAGGCTGACAACAACAACAATCATACAAGGCAGCTAGCCATGCAGAGTTCAAGATACTGAGTATGGATTCAACATTCTTCCATTTTAATGTGCATAAGAATCTTGTTGAAGTGCAGGTTCTGACTTACTAGATCTAGAGGAGTCCCTGATAGTCTACATTTCTACCAAACTCCTGGATGGTGCCATAACCCACACTTTGAGTAGAAAAGGAGACCGTCTCTAGGATGTCTTCTATCTCCAGTTGTCTATAATTCTGTATGACTGGAAACCAATAGCTGATATAAGCAGGGCAGACACTCCTTAGATTTTTGCTAAAATACTCCAGAAGTTATAGTACCAGTTAAGCATAGTCTACTTCTCTAGATCTAGAGATGTCTATAAAACAGATTGCAGAAAAGGGGCATTACTTGGATGGTGATGTTGGCCTCTGAGTTCTAAAGAAATGCACACTTACAAGTCTGTATCCTTGTTAAATTTTCATCATTAATTAATTTCAACTTCAAAGATATATTAGTGTATCAAAAGTTTAAAGAAGAAATAAAAATCTGTTTAGATGTATTAAATCACAATAAAGCAAATGTTCAGACATGAAACTACCCACTGCCTACAATAACAATAAAAACACACACACAAAACCCCCTGCTAAATATTGGAAATAGGTTTTTAGGGACTATTAAACCCTCCCTCCCTTTCTCCTCTTCCATAAAAGTCAAATTTTGTTTATTCTTCTAGTCCTGAATCCAATTCTACTCCCTTCACTGAAAGTTTCATAGGTAGTGGCTGTCACCATCTCTTCATCTTCAACTCTCATTATTTTACACCAAGACTAATTAACAGCTGCTTACTTGACCCAATCTCACCAGCATCCTATTTGTCACATCATTGCCATAGGATACTTTCTAAAATATAAAACTGGATTAAATCATCATGTTCAAAAATTTTAAATGGTTTCCTGTGACTGTCAGATTGAAATACAAACACCTTAGACAGACTTCCAGATTTCCATCTGTCTTATCCTTACTGACTGAATTCTATACTTCATCCTTAACAATCTGCCTGCAAATTACATATCGTGCTTCTGTGTCTTTGCATATGCTACTTCCTCTGCTTGACGCCACTGCCCTTATATTTCCTAGATCACTCCTCTTCACCTTTCCAGACCCAACTTAGGTAAGATAAAACCTTGGCTTTTAGTTTTCATATGTTTAAGTTAATATATCGCAAAGATTAGCATGCATCAGTATCATCTGGAGGGCTGGTTAAAATTTCCTGGGTTCCACCCACAGAGTTTCTGGTTTAGTAGGCCTGGGAGGGGGAGGGGGCGGAGAATCTGCACTTTAACAAGTTACCAGGTGAGGCAGATGCTGCTGGTCCAGAGGCCACACTTTGAGAACCACTTGTCTAAAGAATTCTTCATAAAAAAAAACTAGACTTTGGTTGCTCACTTCTTCATTCATTAAACAAGTGTTTGTTAGTAAATATGGGCCAATTCCAGCACTTGAACTAGAATAGATATTTTGCACAGAGGTATAAAGAGGTTCTTTCTCTGGTGAGAAGGACGCAGCACTGCCTCCATAATTGTGCAGGTTGGACAGTGTGTACATGGTGCCCATTGGGGCGCTGCAGCTCAGCTAGACATGATAGTCCTGGAAGTCAGAGAAGCAAACCGATGTTTACACAACAGTGTAATATATGCCATGATACAAACACGCATAATGTTCCTTCAGAGATGAGCAGGACCTCCAAACCCAGATATGAACTGGAAGGAGGGCACCAGGCAAGGCTTCCTAGAGGACGTGCTACCTCTGATGAATCTGGAAAGGTGGAGTGATTTCACTGAGAACAGTAGGATCGAGATAGGCAGGGAGAGGAAGTAGCATATGCAGAGACACAGCAGTATGACATGTAATTTGTAAGGAGATTATTATGGCTAAAGTAAAGAATTTCAAGGACTCCTATCTCTGCCTATATGAAGGGCATTCACTTAATGAAAAAAATAAAATGTGAAGTATTACACACATTCAAAGACCGTATAAAATGATATTATAGACACCCACATACCCATCGTTTAGATTGGCTTTATTTGCTTCATCTCTCTTTATAAGAAATGAAACTTAGCAAAACACTAATTACCTCTCTCCCTATCTCTTTCCTCTCCCGCCCTTCTCTTGCCAAGCTAGCCACTACTTTACAGTTGGCATGTGTTTTTCCCATGCATGTTCTTATGCTTTTACTGCGTAAGTATAAGGGCAATTACTTTTAATGAGAGACGTTGTCTAGGACGTTGCAGCAGAAATTACAATGCTAGCCTCTGCACACTTCCTGAGAAGACACCTGGAGCAGTAGGTAGCCGATGACAACCAATCCTGCCCCCCTCCAACATTTGCAGGGAAAAAATGGGACTCATTTTTCATTTGGCTTTACAAAATGCAATCAGAGAGGGTTAAAGTGTCTGTTATTTTTCTTTCATCCTGTTTTTTAGATGTTATGAAGCCAATAGCACCAACAAGGAAAACAGCTGGGAAAAGGAAAAGGAGATAAAACTCAAATTAGGGTATTCTGTCACTTATGAACAGCCATTATTAGCAGTTTAGTGGTTGAAAAAGTTCAGGTTGCTGATTTTAAAAAGTCAACGGGAAAAATATCAATAGATTGGGCTTCAATTATTGATGTTTTCCCTTCACTCTCATTCTTATGAATAGCAAAATGTGACTACACAGGTTGTACTTTGTAAGAACATTTGACCTCGTAAGTAAATAAACTAAAACATACATACATACATACATACATACATGCATACACACATACATACACACATACATACATTTCAAGAACTTTGGTGCCAGGAAAATCACTTGCCCCAAATCACGGAAATGGAGAAGACATACAATTTCCACCTTGGTACTTTCCATTTGGATAGGCTGACTCATAATGATTTGAAGAAACAGTTCTTTTCAAATGCACACAGAATTGCAAAAAAAGTGAGTTTTTTAAAAAAGCAAATCCTGCAAACATTGTGTACTTTCATTTCTGCTCTTAGGCACATTAAACTGAATTGGTTATATAAAAAAATCTCTTGCTAAATTGAATTTAATTTGATTAGAAAGTTTGCGTGCACATGCAGACAAAGTATGGTAATGGTGAATTTTAAAAATGTCTGTTTATTGAAAATGTTTTTTTTAATGGAAGTTTTGTCATAGCTTCATTAGGGAACTGAATTTTTGTCAGTGTGGATCCACAGTGGGAATTAAATAGGCCATAGCCCTTGGTTGGGAAATCACTCAAGGAGTAGCCAGTTTGTCCTTTCTGAAGAAAAGTAACACAGCCTCAAAAGCTGGAACATTGGAGTAATTTGAAATCCTTTCTGCTTTGGCGTCACGGGACCCTCTCTTGCCATTTCCTAGTTCTGTCGTTACTTCCTTTAAAAACAAATTTCTTGCTCTTCCCAGTCCCAGTTTCCTCCTCAGGCCCTGGAAGGCAGAGTTGGCTGCTGTGCCCTAATGCCCTGGCCTATGACCTCAACCAACCAACCAAAATCATTACCTTCTCTGTGACTGTCAGACTTCTACAACTCACAAAGAGAACATTTAAACAGAGTTGTTTCAAAGTTTTTCAGGGGGAAGAAAGTGCTTTTCAGAGGGCCAACCTGCCTTATTGCAAGGGTATAGGCACACGGCCAGTCATTTGAGCCTACCTGACACATGTCAAAAGCGAAATGACTGAATCCACCTGGAGCTTATTTCACAGGTGCTATTTAGGCCTACCTTCCAACCTCAGTCACCAGAGGTTCCATTCTGCTAGGATAAATGAGAAGGGACCTTGCATTTTATAGGTCATGGAAAAGCATTCAGGTGAGGTAGCAAAGGATTAAAGAATTATGAAGTATCTCTCAGATATTATCAATAGTACATATCCAAGTAATGCACGAATCAAGTATATACTTGAGATTTACATTCCAAGAATGCCCATTATCATCCTTTAGCCACATTACAGGGTACAAGGCCCCAAAAGATAGTCAGTCGTTCCATTGGCTAGAATTCTCTGAGTATTTTTCCCCCCCTGGTTTGGGTAATTACTGAACAAAGAAAAGATTGGAAAACCAGAGCATTAAGAGAATTCATCGGCATTCTCACTATACAAGGATGTTCATCAGTATTTTCCTTCATTAAATGCCTAGTTTTTTTGTCTGACTTTATTTTCTCTCTGTGTTTTTATACATTTCCATCGCTCCAGAAAATTCCCTCGCGCCCCTTCCCAGTTAATCCACTCTTTTTGCCCTCTTCCCAGTTAATCCACTCTTTTCCCCGAGGTAACCAGTGTTTTGATTCCGAGGTGAGCTGTGCCTTTTCTAAAACTGTATGCCAAGGAATGAACCCAGCAAGAACTCCTTAGTGTCTAGTGCCTCACGTTTATAGCGTCTATAAAAACCACCTCTTAGTTTCCGTATCTGTCAATGGAGGGAACTGCCTGCAAGAATGGTGTGCAGGCATTCCGAGGTAGGTTTCCGGGGAGGAGTGAGGGACCTGATAAGTCACCTAGACCGGGCGTGGCTGAAGAGGAGGCTGAAGAGTGGGGTCTGCGGCACCCTTCTCATCTTCATACAAAACAGCTGTACTTTTCCATGTCTTACAAATGGGGGTTCACTGACACTTTTCATGTGGGAAAAGGGTTCTTTGTAAAAAGAGGCAAAGAAAAAAGAAAAATAAAGTCAGAGAGAAGCACAGGTCTAGACCATGCTTGCAGGTCATTTTGCCCTATTATTCTATAAATGACAAATAGTGTTTTCTGATACGAGAGCTGTGACTGGTGCCCTGGAGAGAAGGCTGGGAGACAGAGGCAGCCAGACGGGGGCCCCCAGGGAGGGCCTGGGCACTAAGTACTGTAATATTAGTACTGGTTACCATCAGATAGCGCCACCCCTAACTGAGGCACCCAGACAATGGGCCAGAGGCCCTGGGCCAGGGGAGGCACAAAGACAGCATTCAAAAACCCCGGCTCCCACAGCCAGCACACATTTCTATAGACTCCGCCAGACGCGGGCCCAGCCGGAATGTCACCTTCCAGCCAGGGAACCACTTTTTTCATGGGTAGCTTTTAAACTGCTAAAAACAATAAACACAGCGAGGGAAGTGCTGACACCACCTTCACTGCAGAGACAAACTGGAACGGTCGTTATAATAATGTCAACAAACCAGGTTCCGAATTCTAACCTCGGATTGTAGACGCGGCTGCTGGTTATTGGCAAGCACCTGGGAAGGGACAGGGAGAATTCAGAGGGCCTGTCAATCAAGACAGGGGATCCTCACTGCACAGGTGCTTCTGTCCTATCTGACTTGCTCCAACCAACGGGTGATGTCATTCTTAGGACTTTTTCACACACAAAAGAGAGACTTGAAGAGAACTGTTGGATCTTCATGGAGCGCAATTTCCCCCCACAACAAATGAAAAAATGGGCTCCCCTTTCTCCCTGTCTTATCATTACTCTTTTTCTCCCAAGTGAATCTGTAGCATTCCTTTACTCCGATTATGCTTTTTAAAAAGCCCATTTCCCGTTTTATATTTCCCTCAATACCTACAGAACTCAAAACTATGTTAAAGAACAACAGCATCAGCGCCACCAATTAGAAGATAATTCCCACAATGCCGCAAAGTGACAACCACAGAGATCACGAGTCAGCCACCACCCGAATCAGGCCTGCTATCTGACCTTCTGATCCATGAAATCACGTGTGGAACTTGGCACCCACGCAGAACGGCCAATGAGAGGGAAACCGCAGATCTGGAAAAAAGGAAACACAAGAAAATAAATACAAGTTTTTTGTTTTTTTTTTAAGTTCCCCAACATTTGCTTAATCTGCTCTTCTTTCTATGTTTAAATAGAGTCTGGTTTCAGAGCTGTCTGTGATTTTGAATAAATGCAAATAGACTTAGATAAAAATCTCATTCCAAAGGGGGAGATGGTTGCCGATGGTTCCAGAGAATCTTTTACCACAGGGATTACAGTCACACATTATAGGCAGGGGACAACGCGTGTGGATCTCAAAGACCTACTTTTCGGCGGACGGGACTCAGGAGTTTTGTATTCTCAGCCTGGGAAAATGACTAAAAGACAAATGTGAACCTGAAACAATTCAGAAAATGTGCTAAAGAGGGTCCAGTTGGGGCTCAGAGAGGTCTTAACAAATAAAAGTTTCGGCTGTGCCCTGTGGTGAAACCACAGGATATGCATCCAAGCATGACGCTATGGCGCTGTCTAGACTGTGCCAAGTGCGATTATGTTGGGGACATTCGCACAGGTATAAACAGATGAAAGAGATGGCCAAACAAACCTTGGCATCTCCTTGTGCAGCAATGTCTCCAAGTGTAGGGACAAGCGAGAAGCTGCTTTCCAACTAACTGTGGTTCCCAAATGTTTGTTGTATGGAACTTAGCAATCAGAAAAACACCGATTAGTAGAACAAATATCTGAGTTCCTACTACCCAGAATGCATTGCTGATAAAATTTTTTCACATCTGCTCTTCCTTTCTAATTAAAAAAAATAAAAAATAAAGCTTAGGTATAATCTCCTTGACAATGCCACTCCAAGGCCAGAAGATACAACTGTTTGCATCTTTGTAGTCCACTTTTTTTGTATATATTCACATACAATATGGGTACCCAGGACAATGCACAGTGTTGTGTTTTTAATTTATCTATATGATATGAATCTGTGCATATTATGTCTATCCCTCTACATTTCTGAGTCAATGTTAGGGATGTGAGAGCTAACTGTGAGGATCTTCAGCTCATCCCTTTAGCTGCCACAGTGAATAAATATATGCTCATTGTCCTTTCACCCAACACCCAATGTTTATGGCCCCATAAAAGCACTTATTATATCATTAAGTGATTGTTGGTTATGTGTGGGTGTGCGTATGTTTGTGCGTAGGTGTGAGTTTTCTCTGCCACTGGACTCTTGAGCTTCTCAGGATGTTGCCTTGTCTTGTTTTAACTATGGCTCTTCTGCAGGATGACTTCATGCAGAATCAACATTCAGTGTGTTAAAAGACAAAATATATTTGTAAAAATTGATCTGTTTATTATTAATTCCATCCCCTTTAAAGCAACATGAAGGAAGACTTTGGGGCTGTATGTATATATTTTCTTCAAAGATTCTCTCTACTGCTCTTGTCCTAAATCTTCAAACTCCAAGCCATCAATATCACCTGGCTGTTTGTTAGACAGTCAGAAACTTTAGAATCTGAGTCTAAAGATGAAGACATTTAGGACACATATTCTAAAAGCATTCTCAAAGGCTGACCTGCGAATGCCAAGAAGAAGCTTGAGTTTGTAATTGTTGTGTTTTTATAGCACATATGAATAAATATATACCACTACCCCTAACATTAGTATTTAAAAACAAACAGTGCCTTTTGTATGAAAACAATATTGGACATTGATTTATTTTTTTGAGGCTATAATTCTGATTTAGACTTTGAAGAATACATGTGAAGGTGACTCAGGATAAACAATCTAAAAATTCTCATATATAATAAGCATTTTTTATTTTTATTTTTATTTTAAATATATTTTATTGATTTTTTACAGAGAGGAAGGGAGAGGGATAGAGAGTTAGAAACATTGATGAGAGAAAGACATCGATCAGCCACCTCCTGCATACTCCCTACTGGGGATGTGCCCGCAACCAGGATACATGCCCTTGACCAGAATTGAACCTGGGACCTTTCAGTCCGCAGGCCGATACTCTATCCACTGAGCCAAACTGGTTTCGGCTATAATAAGCATTTTTATATATAACATTTACTCAGCACATTTTGTGGGATGGTTTAGTCAACATTCTTTCACCTAATTTAATCCTCAAAAATCATCATGTGAGGTAGATTATGTTTTTATGTTTTTATTGATTATATATATATATATATATATATATATGTAAAAAGAGAAACATAAATTGCTGCCTCTTTCACGCCGCCTACTGGGGATTGAGCCTGCAACTGGGGCATGTGTCCTGACCAGTAACCCGACCAGTGATCTCTCTGTACAGGGGCCGACACTCAACCAACGAGCCACACTGGCCAGGGTAGAGGTAGGTATTATTAATAATCCTATTTTTCAGAGGAGGAAAGGAGAGGCAGAGAAAGGGTTAACACTTTGCTCCAAGTCAAACAGTGAGGAAGAGGCTAGCCAGCAATCTCACCCAGGCAATAGGGAGTCACAGGCTTTGTTCTGAATTACTGAGAACAAGCATAGGTTGTGAAGATAAAACTGCAGAGAAGGAAACAGAAAAACAGTGTCACTGAGGTGGTTTCCAAATTTTGCTATAATACAGACAGACAGCATCTCTTTCATGGTGTGCCTCACACTAAGGACAAACCAAATTAGAGTACTCCAAGTAGACATATTCAAAGTGATTTCTTAGCAATGAAGGAAATCTGAAGTAGCAAGGTCAAGCCCCAGACCCTTCCAACCTAAACATAACCATTTTTAATTCTTCTCTTTAGAAAACAGGGAGCTCACAGCTCAAAAGAGGTGGCCCAGTTTGTATACCCAAGATTCAAAGCAAAAATGAGAATTACTTCCTGGGACAACTTTAGCTCAGAATATGTGTTCTTTACGCATTTTTTAATTGTGGCACAAATATATTAACAGTGTGGTTATTTTGAACTTTCAAAAGAATCTGTTTGTACTTGACTCATAATTATATTTGGAATACATTTATTTCTGGGCATGAAAAAGTTCATTTTGTTAAGCCATCTGACCTGAGGTGAGGTTGGCACAATTTCCCAGGACTTCTCCTAATTAATGCAAATTGAAGGCTAAGGGATAAATAAAGTCCCTTTAACTTGGTTAACTAATATGTTATTTATAAATGCCTTTTTAGTTGGTCTATTTTTTTCATTCACTAACTATGTACAAATGAACAGTATGGAAGAGATTAATAAATATATAATGTATATTTTATTGCAAGGTTTTCATTTTAAAAAGATTATTATGGCAAAAAATTAATGCCATCTATCTATCTATCTCTCTATCTATCTTATTATCTATCTATTTGCACCTGTGTTGTCTCAGGTCTCTTAAAATCTTATGGAGCCTGAGACAGACCCATTGCATTGCATTAATAGCCTGCATTCTTCACCACTTCCTATACCTGTCCTTTTGTCATGCAACTTCTCACCAAAGAAGCTGAGTCTGTTTTCCTATCCCTTTAAATTCTGGTTTTGGCCAGGTGACTTGCTCTGGCCAATGGAATGTTAGCAGGTGTGCTGCATGTAGATGTTTGAGAAAGTTCTTGTTATGTTTAAGTGTTTTCTTTTGCTTCTCTGTGATCACCATGAGAGCATGCCTGGCTAGCCAGTAATGGTTAAGAAACATGGAAGGGAATTTGCTCATGTCCACTGTCTCTGCCAAGGCCATCCCAGATTAGCCTTGACCGGCCAAGCCTCATACATACGAGAGAAGCCAGGCACAATGAGCAGAGCCACCGAGCTGACTTCCAGCTAACTACAGATGCATAAGTAGGCCGAGCTTGAAGTGGAAGAAGCACTCAGCCAATCCTCAGACTCATGAACTTATAAATGTCCATGTTTCAAACTGTGGAGCTTTGAGGTAATTTGTTACTATGCCAGGTAATCCCAGGTGATACTATTGGGCACTAGATGACTGATAAAGGACTTAACTCTGGTTCATTCAAAAAAGAGATGAACACATAGAAGATGATATAAATTAGGTAATAAAATGCAGCAAGTATCCACCAAATACCAGCTGTGTCAGTCAAGAGTCAATCAGAAAAATATAGACTGGACTAAGTATTTAAGCAGAAGAACTATAATGAAGGCATTGATTACATAGGCCAGAGTCAATCAGCAAAAGCTGAAGGCTCAAAGGTCCTCTCTGGTAGGAGCTGAAGTTCTAGAGGAGACACAGTCACCATCAGAGATACTGTCCGAGGCAGAGAGTGTGGGGAAGAAATGCCCTGGCTACTCCCTTCCTTCAATCTTCCCATCTCCCTCCAGGCCTTTCCAATGGCTGAACCCAGATGGAGGCATAGACAGCACAACCTTTAGTGAGCAACCTCTCAGAAATACAAGGGAAGGGCAAGAAAAGAACCCGAGGGGCCAACCGGCAAATACACCACCACAATGTGCAAGGTATTATACAGGTTTGAGAGCAACAGCCATAAAAAATAATGAAAATAAGAAAAGACACCGGGCTTGAAGGTTAGAAAGCAACTGTGGGAGCAAAGTAAAGAAGTATTGGAGAAACTGCAATATTCTAGTTTGGCTGAGAAGGTTGTGTATTTGGGAGAAGGGAGCAATAAGGCTACAAAGGTGAGAGCTTGAAAGAGTCTGGATTCTAATTCAAGCAGATTGGGCTTCTGTTCTGAAGGCAATGGGAAATGAAATGGTTCTGGGCAGAGAGTAACAAGATCCAAACTGCATGTTAGGAATATTACCCTGATAAATATTTGCTGGGTAGATTGAAGGGTGACAACTAGACCAGGGGTTTTAATCAAGGGTAGACCTCAGGGAATTCTGAATGCTCCTGGACAAACTGGCAGGAGTCTGTATAAGCATTCAGTTTTCTGAGAGATGGTACATAGCTTTCATATGGTTTTTCAATGGAGTCCATGACCCTTGATCCTATTGTAAGCACCAGAAACAAGGAAGTGATTTAGAAAGCTCCTACAATAATTATTTTAATGAAGATCAAACATGTAACAGTGGCAATGGGAATGGCAAAGGCTACACAGATATAAACATTTATAAGGCCCTATCTAAACAAATAGTTTACATGAATGTGAACAGAAATAAATAAGAGCTAGAGATTACAAAAAGGTTTAACTCTGGATTACATCCACCTGCTATTCCTTCCTTTCCCCCTATAAGATGGAGGAGGCAACTCATGCTTCCACAATACTGTAAAGATTTACAAAATTGAAAAGTGCCAAGATAAACACATGGCATATATATCACCCTTACCTCCTTCTCTGTTCATCACAGACATTACTAATTAGACACAACGTCTGCCGATGACTCCTGAGTCCAAACACAATCTCCAAATCCTTCCCAAATAGCCCCCAGCAGCTACTGCTGTTATCTAGAACAACTGCATTCATCTATTGTATTGACTGCTCTTTAGTTTTATGAAGATGAAGTACCAATAAATGAATATATTTGCTGGAATGTATCATATGCTAATATGATCTTTATATACATATTCATGTACATATTTCTCACATGTGAAAATCTTATTAATATGCAATTGGGCCACTACCTAGATCTTATCCAAGTTCACACATCCCCTTAATGTTAACCCAAAGCAATCAACACAGATTTGAATGAAACTGACTTAGGTTGGAAACATTGCAAACATGAAAACTTATTCCATTATTGAATTATCACAGTAACCTTATAAAATCAGCACATGTCATCACAATCATCTACTAGTGTTTTCACTGTTTGGTAAATTCTTAACTACAATTATAGGTAAGTAGGTATGTTGTATGACCATGAGCCATCCTCTTGTCAAAGTTTCCCTGGGATTGGTGTTTGAATGCCACTCTGGTGGTTTTCTAACCTTGGGGTATTTTCTACCTGACATTTGAAAAGAAGTGTCATTATCAGAGTTGCTTTCTATATAGGACCACAATAAAGGCAGCCTCAGATAAGCCAGTATTTTTTTCTACTTAGAGTTTTGATAATCAAAAAGAAAATTACTGTCCATATCAATGTGAAGGCTCCCTATTTACATCAACCCCAACTCCCAAAGTGTGGTCTGTTCATTCCCAATCAAAAGAAATTTTGGAAAATTGTCTATATACAAAAATATTCCCAGCAAAATTCTCTAATGTAAAAAACTCCCAACAGTAAGTAGTTGACCATGACACACAATAAAAAGTATTGTTTTAAACCATAACACAGGCACCTATGATTGGATGTCTGTGCATATATCTAACTAAAACAGAAGTGTCATGAAGTAATATCTTATTTATGTGCGGCACTTTGATATTTTCTATTCCATTCTATACTCGAAATACTATTGAATTGAAGAAAAGTTAGTAATGACCAGCTAAATTGATTTCATTACCCACTAATAGGGCCCAACAGTCTGAAAAACACTACTGTGGCAAAATGACTAAAGTACTCTGACTTTATTCACCAATGTAAACATATCCACAAAAGACCAATCCAGAGCAACTTAGCAGGGGGAAAAAATCTCTTGGCTCTCTCCCTAGTATCCTGGATGAAGCCAAGGTTTACGGAGCCAACTTTTGTACTCGGTGGTTGACAATGACTGAAAACTGAAAGGCGGAGATCAAATCCTCACTCTGCTTCTCAACACATCTCTTCCGCTGGGTAATTTATACCGTGCAAGTATCAAGCTATTCAATTTTGCTGTCATTTACTGTTCTTTTTCCAACAGCAATGGAAACACAGGATCGGTTTACTGTCTTCTCTCTTTGGTAGAATTAGATTATTCTCCCTCTTGCCCCTTTAAACAAAGATGGCATTCATCACTCCAGAGAGCCACTGCCGGAGGATCTCCAAACAAAGCATGGCAGAATCTGGGCATTGAGGTTGTCAGTCCAGATTATATACCAGAACGGACTTGGGAATGATTCTTTTGACCAAGTGAACATAATTGGAATTGGAGCAACATAATTAACAGTAAAAACAAACAAACAAGTAAACAATAAAAGGCTCTATTCCTCCAAATCCAGGGGTATCTACTCAAAGAAAGCTACTTATAAAGAAAACAAAACAAAACAAAACACACACAAAAACAAAAAAACCCAAAACAGATGCTACAGAGCCATTATATACAGAAGATGAAATCCTTTGGTGGCTTTCTTGCCAGGACTCCAATAATGAAATATTCTTCCTTAAGATTTTGTGACAACTTTGACATTCATCTGCTCACTGTGCACCCTCCGTCTCCACCCCTGAGTGAGTTCATCAAAAGCCTGACATTTACCACCTTTTTTTATTCAGCATTTCCACTTCTCAGAATACACAATTATGGCTACATACAAAACTTCAGTGACAAAGATGTTCGTGTGGCATTATCTATAGTGGCAAAAGACTCAAAGGAAATACAATGAAATCCTAAAAGTGGTAAACTTTGGGTGTTTGAGTTATTGGTGATTTAAATTTTATTGTTTATTTACCCATATTTTTCAAATTTTCTAAAATAAAAACAAGAAAAAGGGATTTGAAATAACACATCTGTGCTTGATACCGAGACAATAATTAATGTCCAGGCAGATGTTCAACAGGCCAAAGGATGCACGTGTTTGATTATGTCCTGAGAACACTTTTAGGGAGCTCTAGCACCTAACTCAGGTTTGTCAATGGCAAATGGGGACAGTAATGACACCTAATTCATAATTTTAATAAGGATTAAATTAAGAAAACCAAGTATTAGGAAGTGCCTGGCACACGTACGCATGACACATGTTAGCTGTTATTGTTATTATGTTGTCCCAGGAATTTGGAAGATATTTATCTAGTTCCCTGATGAACTCAATAGAAAGGCCCAGGAAAATATGGGTTTGTTCTAAGTGCTCCCAAAGTTATTCTCTGCATTTGGAGATTCAAATGGGGCATAAGGAAAGTTTGAGAGTAATGGATATGCTCATTATGTTGATTATGGTGATGTTTTAACATACGTATGTCAAAACTTACCACATTGTATATTTTAGACTCAGTTTATTTTACATCAACTGGACCTCAAAAAGGCTGTTTTAAAATGATGAAGTAGAGACTTTTTTAGACTAGCAATCCCAAGAGAATTTTCCATCAGCTGACCAACATTAAAAGAATATCAAAGAACCTACTTTAAGGCGCAGGAGAAAAAAGGTTTGGATGGGAGCTCAGAAATACAGAAAGGAATAGTAGTGAGAAACAAAAATGGTAAATATGCAGCAAACCTAAATGAATATTAACTGTTTGATAATAATTATAATGTCTTAGTTTTAAAATGTTTGTAAAATTCAAATGCATGCAATAATGTGATATATGAACACTTTATGGCAATATTTGAAAATGCTGATGAAATGGATAAATCACTAAAAATTATCAAAAAAGGAAAAAGATAATAGAAAGGTGAATAATCCTATTTCCATTAAAGAAATCGACCTTGTACTTAAAAAACTTTCTTCACAAAATATTCTCATCTTAAACTATTTCATTGGTAAATTTTTCCAAATACTTAAGGGAACAGCACATCAATCCTACATAGTTCATTCAGAATATAAGAAAAGGTAGATCATGTCTCATTACATAAAACTAATTGGATGAAGCCAGCATAGCCTTGAGGCCATAACTAAACAAAAATATTACAAAAATAGAAAATAACAAGCTAATATCTCATGAATTTAGGAGAAAAATACTAAAAACAAACAAACTGAATCCTGATATATTTTTAAAAGGTTAACATATGAGCAAGAGGATTTATTCTAGAAATAGGAGGTTGGTTTAATATTAGAAAATCAATGTAAAGCATCCTATTAACAAGAAAATAGAGACAAAACAAGATTATTTCAGTGGATGCAGAAAAAGCATTTATATAAAAGCATTTATATCATTCAAATTTATTTATGATGAAAACTTCTGCAAACTGGGATGGAAGGAAACATCTCCAATATGATCAAACCTTATAACAAAAAAAAAGTCTTAGTGAATGATGACTATTGAAACCTTTGTGCTAGGAAAAATTTAAGGGTACCTTCTATAACCAAAATTGGTGCATTCCTGTACGTCAGTGGTTTACACATTTTCATTTACTATGACCACAGTAAGAAATATACTTTATATAGTGATTCGATACACATACACATAAACCTAAAACATACATTTTAGTAAACAATGCCCTCACTTTGAGCAACGCTCTCTAACATTTTCTATTTTGTTCAGTTGTTCTAACCTTCACATATCCCATCCCATGAAAAATGGTGGTCACTCACTAAGATGGTTTAATGTGTTGTGACTAAGTTCGAAAAACGTGTTAGGTTCCCCTCTAACCTCACACACGATTCTTGGCAAATATTAGACACTCAATAAAAAGTTATTGAATGAATAATGGTCTACATTTTGCATATCACTCTAATCTCCAGTTCCATATGAGGGTCTATCCTCGTTTTCCTCTACCCTCTTGCTCTTTTTCCTTTTTAAATTTATGTTAACTTATTATCACGTACAGATCTTTATAAGTTCTCACAATCTTTCCCAGAACCAGACCTTAAAAAGCAGCATTCAAAGTCACATAGTAAGGAGGGACAAGGTTCCCCCCAAGGCACTGGGTGACATTTTCCAAGGAACAAGAAGCTCAGTGCCTATAAGAGAGACACTTCCTGTCCCTCCACTGTAACGATGCCTCTGGCACAGGAGAGCAGATGGCGACTGTGACTAAGGGACAGGAGCTCACCTCTAACCTTACAGGGAACCATATATACTCTTGCTTTCCATGAAGTTCTCTTGCATTTCTGACAGCTGGGAGGGAGTGAGCCAGCTCGTTCTGAGAAACACAAAGCCACTTTTTCAAAGAGGAACAAAAGGGTCCTGCAGCTGACAATGAAGAATGGTGTGAGCATCTATGTGCGCCGCTGTGATAAAGGGCTTCACGGTCTTGAGTTTCCTTTATCTCTCTTTTCAGGGTGTAAAGTCTTTCTCAGGTCATTGAAGTTGTGTGTCTACAGCACAGCGAGCAAACATGTGGGAAGGAACCCGTCCAGGCATGTGAGAATCAACCTTATCTTTCTAACACAGGAACCAATTTCACCTCCGTAAAACTTCCATTTTAAAGCATTCTGCCTGGCCCTGTGGAACAAAACTTTGGCCACAAAAGGGTCTCGAAGCACTGTGGGCAAGTTGCCATCCTGGCTTATCTTCCCAAAGAAAGAAAAGCCTGTTTCGGGCCGAGCATGGTGGTCCGACTTGGTAAAGTGGTCCTTGTGAGGATAAGGTTGTGGACTAAAGAGGAATGTGAAAGTGACTGGTCATTCCTTTAGCAAAAAGGGGTCATCAGTGAGGAGGAACTTAACAGGGCTGAAATGAATCACTTCTTCCCTAGAAAATGGATCTGAGGTTTGGATTTTGCTTTAGCTCCAAGTGAGCAAGGATGCTCCCAAGGAAATCACCAAAAAATGCAAACCAAGATTTACATGCACAGATGTCTACAGAAGTATTTGTTTTAGTATGAAATGGAAGTAGCCTGTAAGTTCCTTACTAAGTGGGGGGTGGGGGGAGGAGGAAGTATGCTTAAATAAGCAATGGTTTAGCCATTAAAACTAAATGTTACAAATTCACAGTGTGAGAAATAATCACAATCAAATGTTAAATGTAAAAAGATGAAAAACTATACATGCAAAATATGAATTTAACCATTTTTAAACACACACACATCATATGCATAGAAAAGGATTTGGAGGAAGCACTCCACAATGCTAACAGGAGCCTAATCACTGGCTGAGTGAAATTAAGAACGAATATTAAATGCATGTACTCCCACCCCCACCCAAATTTCCACTATAGGCATTGATTTACTCTTACAACTAGATAAATAAAAGCTATGGTAAAACATATAATGCATTTCTTTATAACTTCTAGTTTGTTCATTAATTGATTCATAAATATCTGGAAACTGTGTTCACTTTCTCTTTAAAGATAATTTCAGGAATTAAATTTCTAACTTAACACAGAGAATAGGAACACAGTTCATCAGCGAGTCTCATGCAAAGTAAAAGAGACATGTGAGTTCTTACCCCTCTGGACATATTTATATGGAAGAAAACCAACTTAAAAAGAAAATGTTTTGTTATATTTTTTCACGCAGGTTGTGTGGACTGAGTTAAAATTGCACTTTATAGCTCGGCCATTGTGGCTCAGTTGAGTGTCAACATATAAACTAGGAGGTCATGTTTTGATTCCTGGTCAGGGCACATGCCTGGGCTATGGGCTCAATCTCTAGAGTGCAGCATGCACGAGGCAGCTGATGAATGATTCTCTCTCATCATTGATATTTCTCTCTCTCTCTCTCTCTCTCTCCTCTCCCTTTCCCTCTTCCTCTCCCTTCCTCTCTGAAATCAATAAAAAATACTTTTGAGAAATTGTACTTTATAAATAACATTAAAGGTTTAGATGGCCCAGTTGAAAGTCCACACAGTTAATATAAATGTCACAACACTAATAAATTCCCTTAGAAAAACTCCCTAGTCCTACAGTAACTAATGTCACCCAGCTGTCTAAAGCCAAAGTGAGCAATAGAGTCCACTCTACAGCTATTTGGAAAGGAAATGAAGGCAGGCCAGAGAAATGAGGCTGCCAAGGTAAGCCAGGAACAGAGGATAGTCATAATTGATTTAGCAGGCACACCAGCATGCAGGCTAGAGTGTCTTCATTTTTCATGTGGGTTCTAGTTACTTTGTCACTTTCCTGAACCGGGCTGGCCAGTGAGTAGGGTGTACCACGGAAGGCTCACTGTTGCACTGGCAGAGGCAGGGAGGAAAAAGACAGGTTAATCTGCTCTATCATTTATTTCTTTGACAGATAATTCCATATGGTAAAAAAGAAATGAAAAGAAAAACTCGTATAAAACCATGTTACTAGCAAGCCACTTAATCAATTAAAAAGGTTTTCTTTTTGTTTGTTTTAATTAAAACAAAATCTAATAAGGCAAATCCATCTGTCAAATTGTAAATACTAAGATTTTTGGCAACAAAGCTACTAACCTCTACTTCTACTTCTAAACTGTTAATTTTTAAAAACAATTTCTCAGTAATGTGGATGGGTGCACCACCTACAATATTGAGAACCCTGCTCTCAATGAAAGTTTCTAAATAAAGAATTTTAAAGGACCTTCCGATGCTATCACATATTGAGTAGAAACAGGTTTACTTTGGAAAGGCACAGGAGGCATAAAGAGTCACCAAGACTTGCCCATAGGCTTTTGGTCTATAAAAGAAAGGTGAACTTTGTCAACATCTTAGAACACCTTCCAGTCCTAGGCTAAGACATTTACTACGGACCTTGGAACTGATATGTAGGTCATCAAGAGTACACACGGGAGGGGAGATGGGATGAAGGTTGTGTTCTGTTTGCGTTTCTGCTCTCCAAGAGTGTCACGTGTGAGTAAAAGTGAGGAAAGCCAAGCTTGCAGGTTGAATAAAGACTTTGGTTTGAAAACAAAATTGTAAGTCCCTTTGGCTGTGCAGACTTTCCTGGCATCTTTGGGACCAGCCTTTCTGCTTCCTAGGAGTTTCTCATCATTTCCTTCCTTTTACTGTCTCCCAGACCCTCTCACACTACTATGCCCACTTTAGGTCTCTCGAACACACTGCAAGGTAAATAAAATATACCTTGTCAAGCTTGTTTAGAGGGTTTGTACAGATTAGGTTGCTTCTGCTAGCACATTTCTACAACATGTATGTGACTCATTCTCTAAACGAAATCTCATGGAAATGAAGAGAGGAACATCAATTTGTTGCTTCACCTATTCATACATTCATTGGTTGCTTCTTGGCATATCAGGACAATGTTATAACCCAGTGGTCGGCATACTCAATAGTCAACAGAGCCGCAGTTTGCCAACCACTGTTCTAACCAACCAACCAGGGCCAGGAATTCCTGTCCTTTTTATTGTTAGAATAGAAATTAAATATATACATCACTAACAAAATTTTTTTTAAAGAGTATATACTAGAAACTGAATCTCCCTAATGCTGACAGCCATAAGTCAGTAAAGCCTGATTTATCCTCCCAGAAATGTTCCTGTACACACATGAAAATATATCTGAATGTTCTCTGTCTCATAGAAGATTCATATTATACATCTACCATGCTCATGTTGCTTGGATCTTAATTTGATTCATAAGAGTTCTGCATTTAGTAATTAAATGAGCTTTCATTTCACATTTGTATAACTAGTATATTTTCCAGGGTGGTGTTTGTTATTTGACTGTGTTGATAGGATATTGTCATAAAGAAATGTTTAATTATTATACACTCAAATAGATATTATACCTATCTTTTATTGCCCTTGAGTTTTGTATCTTACTTAGAAAAGCCAATGCACTCCAGAGTTATTTTTAAGAACTTGTCTGGACTTTCATGGTTTGTTTTTATGTCAGAATCTTTTCTTCATTTGGAATTTATTTTGGCATAAGTAGTGGCTATGTATTCAGCTTTGTTATTCCCCCCAAAAGAGTTAGCCAGTTGACCCAACATGAAAGAATAATCTATCCTTTTCTCATGGTTCTGAATGCCATCTTTATCATATACCAAATTCCCATAAATATTTACATGATATCTGATCTTCTTTTCAGCAAATTTGCCTATGTATTCCCAGGTTGGCACTGGTTTATCTTAATTTCCTTTGCTTTATAGTGTATTTTAACATCTAACTTAGACTGGGACTTGCTCTTTATCCTCTTTCCACTGCAATTTTCCCATCAATTCTCACATGGTTGTTTTTTCATAAGATCAGAAGCCACAGAACCAGTCAACCCTTCCTCTACAATTTTTTCTCCCTATTTTATTGAGATCAGATGATTTTATAGGTTTAATTTAGGAAGAAATGGCATCAATACAAGGACACAAATCTCTTGAACTCTTGCATATTCTTTATGCTCTCCTGACTTCCTTAACATACACAAATAAAATTTAATATTCTTTCACTGGGAAGAATTAAGATGACTCTTATACAAAAACTAAAATTAACCCCTTTTCAAAGTAATCTATTACTGGGAAGCAAACCACCCCAAAATTGAATAGCTTAAAACAACAACTATTTTATTACCCCCACTCCCACCCCAAGTTTGTGGGTTGGGAATTCAAGTAGGGCTCTGTTGGGTGGCTCTGCTTTCATGCAGTGTTAACAAAGATACTCGGCGATATTCAGCTGTGACTGGGCTGGTAGTCACATACATGACACCTAGGCAGGGATGACAGGAAGGCTGAGCTCAGCTGGAATTATTTCCAATTTCCAAGAGTGCATAGATGTGGTTTCTCTAACACAGCAGGTTCGGGGTAGTTGGGATTAGGGAATGGTGGCTCAGGACCAAAGAGCAAGTATTCCAGAGAACAAAAGGGAAGCCATGTGAATTTTCATGACCCAGCCTTGGAAATCATATAGTGTCTCCTCCACCAGACACTATATTTATTGGTCTAAGACTAAGTGGTCACAAACCCACCCAAATTCCAGGAGAGGGAACATCCCTCCCCGCCCCACACACACGTCTTGCTGGGAGAGTATCAAAGAATTTGACTGTGTTTTAAAAAATACCATATCTTCTGTTAGTAGATACCTAGACAATTTTCTGATTACTTTAATTACTCAAAGACTTTTCTATAGTATTCCATTTCTCTCATTTATGCCTCTGGAAATACTGACATGATGCAGAACTGAAAGTATTTAATATTTTGAAATGAAATTTTCAGTGGAGTTGCCTTCTTTGCCCATGTAACAAAGGGGCAGCCACACCTTCAGCATGACCTTGGCTTTCTCTACCCATTCTTTCTGCTCCCTCCTTCCGGCCACTTTATAGCTCACTGGTATCTCTACCTGGGGTGGCAGAAACAGAGAAAATCAACTATAATTTATCCATTTAAAAAAATCTCGTTATCTGGCAGCAATTTTGCATAAAGAGGGAAAGGGAATTAAAATGAAAAATAAATGCTTTGAGGCCTACTTGTGAAACTCAAGCACTTGTTACAAAGAACTCCATAGCCAGCTCTTCTCTCTACGCAAATAAGGGGCCTTATTTAAAAAACGCTGAAGACATGATCCTGTGCACCTTGATAAGTCATGCTTGTTTCTTCTCCATTCCAGTGACAAAAACATTTATTGAACATCTGCTGTACTGGGCACTTTATAGATGTTTATTATTGCACTTAATCCTAATAGCTCTTCAAGGGGGGAGAAAGGGGTTGTTATACCCATTTTATAGCCCCAAACAGTGCTGATTAGAGTGATAAACAGGATTGTCCAAGCATTGCAGATTTAAAAAGCAGCACAGCTTATTTCCCACATCCTTGAAACACAAACTGCAGCCCCCTTTCCAACAGTATCAGCATCACCTGGGAAACTGTTAGAAATGCAGGACCTCAGGCCCCAACCCAGACCTGCTGCATCGATAGCAGCATTTTAACAAGACCCCCAGGTGATGCACATTTATCTTCAAGTCTGAGAAGCAGTGCTGTCGCCCTGATTTTGCTTTGCAATGTTCTGGTGCATTGGCATCCCGGCTTTAAAAACATCCTGATGCCCGTACTCCTTTTTCCTTCTCAATTTCAATGTAATTGGTCTGGGGTGCAAACCTGGGCATCAGGATTTTTCAAAGCCCTCCACACAGTTCAAATAGGCAGCAAAGCTAGAACCACTGTTTTCTATGGCATCCTTGGTGCTAAGCTGACCTGGTATCTTGTATGGTTTTTATCACCATTTGCACACATGTTCTGTGTCCCCAACATAAATGTTTCTATATGCCAGCTTTCTTTCCAGGGTGCTTTCCAAGCCCTCAGTAAACATTTGCTGCAACTGCTGCTATTGAAAATGATGGTTTTGTTGGTGTGTGTGTGTGTGTGTGTGTGTGTGTGTGGCAGAGCGTTGGGGGGGGAAAGGGGAGTGGAGGCTTAGGCATTGGTATTTTTTGAAAAAGCGCCTCATGTGATCTTACTGTGCTATTAAGGTTGAACATCACTGGGTTGGCTCTTACAGCTCCAGCTGATGGTTGCTATGGAGAAATTGGGGTGGAGGAGTGCCAAATGTTCTGATTTTTGCAGAAAAAACTTAAAACCCAGATTTTTATAATGTGTTGTCAACAAATTTAGATTTTTGAAAAAACTGTGTGCAAGTAAAATAAACCACATCTGCAGGCTGCGTGTGTGTGTGTGTGTGTGTGTGTGTGTGTGTGTAGTGTGTTTGTACCTGTGAAGGGATATAGGAAGCCTAATAGATTTAAGGTCACACACTCTGTGGTCCATGACTCCTCAAAGTCAGATTATTATAAATACCACCACTATTGCTGTCTTAGAAAACACACACCATAATCATTGCATAACCATCCAGCTTTCCGTTGGCACTAGGGAAGCGAGTAAGAAAATGAAGGAAAAACTCCCAGCTCTTTTTGTTTCTTATGGTTAGGGTATTTAATTTTTAGAGTAGTTGATACTACTTTGGAATGATTATTGAGAAGATGGACCTTCTGAAGTATTAGGGTGATGAGAAATAAATCAAGGTTTAGCAAGTCATATTTCCTTTGGGTGAGTAAGTTAAGGGCCACTTTGGACCTTAAATTACTTAAGAATTCCACACATTGATGCCCTGGCTAGTGTGACTCAGTTGGTTGAGCACCATTACTGGTTCGATTCCCAATCAGGGCACATACCCGGCTTGTGATATGATACCCTAATGATATCCCTGGTAATGTGCGTGTAGGAGGCAAGCAATTGATGCTTCTCTCTCACATCAATGTTTCTCTCTCATGCTAAAAAATCAATACAAATATATTAAGAACCTGCATAAAAAAGAATTTCTTCCAGTGAGAGCCAGCAGCAGGAATTTAAGATCCAAAGACATTGTAGGACATTACCACATGGAAGGCTAACATCCTCAGAACTCTAAAAGGCTTCTTCTCAGGATGCATTAACTCGATTTTTTAAAAAATATATCTTACTGATTTTTCACAGAGAGGAAGAAAGAGGAATAGAGAGCTAGAAACATCGATGAGAGAGAGATATCCATCAGCCGTTTCCTGCACACCCCCTGATGGGGATGTGCCCACAACCAACATACATACCCTTGACCAGAATTGAATCTGGGACCCTTCAGTCCGCAGGCCGACGCTCCATCCATTGAGCCAAACCGGTTTTGGCGCATTAACTCAGTTTTTAAGACCACTCCAACATTCCCTTATTCAAGAATAAACTGAACAGAACTCAACTCATGCCACACACATAATACCTGAGGTGGTTTCCTAATGCCTTGGGGAACTTGGTGAATATTAAGCAATCTAATGAGCCCAAGTTTTTAGTGGGTCAAAGGGCTTAGTACATAAGACATTCATTTTTAGGGTGTTTAGCCAAACCAAAGTGAAGTTCAATGAAGAAAAGATTAAAAAAATTCTCTGGGGGCGAAAATATATATAGTAAAGAAAAAAGGAAGAAGAGGAAAAAGAAAAAAGGTTTCAAACATCTTCTGAAAGTTGTCTGAAAAGAGATATACAAGTAGAAAACATGTTTTGGCAATAAGTGATGGATGAGCTTGCTGGATGAGATGTCTTTTAAGTCCTTAATACAATTTAAGCACAAGAAATAAATTGGTGCCTTCACATACTAAGCTCACTAATTTCAAGTAATAAATTTTAGAATTTCCAGAAAAATTATGTATGTGCATTTTATTGGTGGAAAAAAACTGAATTCCTATGCTAATAATAAAGAAATTAGGAGAGTGTGGCATTATTCTGCCTTTTAATATACATAAATACCCTTAAACAATTTGAAAATTATTTTCCATTCCTTAAAAAATCTCTAATTGTCTATTTTTTTTTATTAAAACTGGAAGAAGCCAGGGAAGTAACATAAGGGTCAATCCACGTTTCCAGAATAACTGCTTGAATTGCAAACATAAAAATTCCACTTAAGCCTCATTGAAACAAAATAGATGCTGGGTTTAGTTGTAAAGACCTATACCCTTAATACAAATGATTATTTATGCAGTGCAACTCAGCAAACCAACATTTGAAAAGCATGTGATGGTAGAAAAAATAACCCAGGGAGATAGAGGGAAGTTTTGGAAATGGTAACAGAGGGGCTTGAATAAAATGTGAAGAGATATGAAGTATATTAGAGACCAGTTGCAGTCAAGTGTTCCCATTGTCATCCTGATGTACCACAACCATCTGAGGTATTACTGGAGTGATAACTTGATCATGCCAATTAAGTAAGATAATATAGTGCTTCAGAATGGAAGGAAATCACCTTTTCTAAGTGTCAAGCACTTCATATCCTAGCTTATAAAAGGGCAATATGCAAATTAACCATCACTCTGTCACAAAGATGGTGGTGCCCATAGCCACAAGATGGCAGCACCAAGTCCTCTCCGTCCCGCCAGAATCCCCCACAGTCCCAGGGGGGTAGCTGCTGAGGGCAGGCATCGTGAGCAGCCTGGTGGAATGCTTGCTTCATTGCTGAGGTGGTGAGGCAAGTGTTCCACCACGGATGGGCCTCTGGCCAGGCTGGGGCGCAGATGGGCCTCTGGGCCACGGAGAGCCTCTGGGCAGTGGGTGCAGAGCAGCCAGGCCCTGCAGAGAGTTACTGGTGCATGGATTCATGTGCAGGGATATTAGTTTTAATAATAACAGCGAATATTCAATAAGAGTCTTGAACTTCCCACAAATTGTTTCTAATCCTTACAATGATCACATGAAGTGGATGTTGGTATCCCCATTTTACAGATGAGAAAACTGAGGCTGGAAAAGGTGAAATAACTTATTCCACATTACCTTTCTATAAGCAAGTTCAGAATTCTGCTTTGACACCTGCCTGAAAACAAGATATAATAATTGTATGTGATTTACACTGTTCCTCCCCAGGAAAAGGCTATTGATAGCATTCACAGTACTAATCAGAAAGAGAAAAACCAATTAAAAATTATATGCATATAGGCAAAGCCCATGGACATAGACAATAGTGTGGCGAAGACTTGGGAGGGAAAGTGCTGGGGGAAGAGGGTCAATGGGAAAAACAAACGAACACCAATAAAAAAACAAAGGGGACATTTGTATCACTTTCAACAATAAATATAAATTTAAAAAAAGATAATTAAATTAAAAAAAGAAGTAGGCCTTGAAAAATTCTATGGAGAAATATTAAATGTTTTAAAAATTACTGGAGTTATTTCAGAGAAATAACAAACAAATTATATCTTTTTGTAGTGAAACTATATCTATCTATCTATCTATGTATAAACATGCAGATTTTCCATACCCAAATATCTATTTTTCCTAATTTTATTCACTCTAATATCTTATTTTCACATATGTATAGAATATGCCAGAAGTGAAGGAGTCTCCATTTCTAGAAAATTAAAGATATATTTCTAAGGCCTGTATGTATAAAAAAAAGAAAATCACCTCCCTGCCACATTTATTAGCTGACCAGTTTTTATCCAGAAGCATTATTTCCTGCCTTTTTTCATCAAGAGTTCCTTGAAAGAGAGCACCAGGCCTCAGAGAGCCATTGCATCAAGTTCATTCCCTATGAACTTGGATGTGCTCAGGAGTGTGTGGGGCAGGCAGAGGGCAGAACGGGCACTCTCTCTGCCCATGTTTGGAAGCTGACACACGGCAGGGTGCAACTGATGAATGCCACGGAATTTCCAGCCAACTTTGTGTCACTGGACTTAATAAAAACAAAGGCTTTTCAGCCGACTGGAGCTGCTTAAACACCGTTAATAACGTTAAAGCCATACTGGATTTATAAGGTCCCTGGGCAGTTTACTCCTTGGGCTGTAGATAAGATACTTTGTAAAGGGCAAGCCCATTAATAGTCCTTATTTTAAACCAAATGCTACTTTGGGAACCACCAAAAAATGTGGCCATTGTGATCAATTTTCACATGGATGGTCTTTATCACCTAGAACAATTAATCAGATTTTTTAAAAAACATTAATTTTATTTTTAAGAGTTTGAACTTTAGGAGCTTAAATATTATGTGGTACAATTACTTTATTGGCATCTCGCCCAATAACACATCTTATACTTCATGTGCCTTATATTTTTTTCCTTGTTTTTTATATGGGATCCGCACACATCCAGGCAGGAATTACACAACATTTTAGAACTGGATTGTAGTTCAGAAGTCCCCTTATTTAAATCTTGCATTTTATTATTTTTATTCGGAACTTCCTATTTTATTAAAATAGCTTTATAACTCATAATTAAAAAAAAAATCTTTCTTGTTGAAAGTATTACACGTATCCTCTTATTTCCCCCATTGACCCCATCCAGCTTGCCCCTATCCCTGGCCTTCACCACCCTATTATCTGTGTTTATGGATTATGCAAGTTCTTTGTCAACCCTTGCATTTTAAAGTGGAATTTGGAAGGTTCAGAGGGGACAGATCAGATTATGCACAGTGATGATGTATTAGTTGTTGAGTACATCAGGCATTGTAAACATGATGTAGAGGTTACTTTTCACTAACCCCAATCCTATAAAGACAAGAGCACTGGCAGACACAGACACAGGCCGATGCAGGAAGGAGAGGAGAAGGAGAAGGTGGAGAGGGCGGAGGAGACGAACATCTTATCTACCACGCGAGACACTACAGCAGACACTTTGCGTGCTACATCTGATTCAGCTCTCCTGACTCTGCCATGGGGTTTTATTCTCAAGTTGCAAAAGAGGAAATGGAGAAGCAGCTATGCATCCCAGGCCTGCGAGCTGGTGAGTGGGAGGGCTGAGGTTTGAATCCAGGTCTCCAGTGAGTTCCCAGCGCCTTTTATTGCACATGGCTTCCAAATGCAGAAAGGATGAGAAGAAAATAGTAAAGTCAATTTCCATTGTAAGACTTTGAAAGCTAGAAGTCTATTGTTTGTCTGAGCACAATGAGGGAGCAGTATTTTACCCCCAGGCTGGGTCATTTTTTAACACTCTGTTTCTCTAAACAACGGTTTTCAACAACAATCTTAAAATGAAACAAACATGTTCTGCTTTCATCTACAATTTGCACTTACTAACCAAAAATAGTTCACCTCCCAGTACACACTTTCTTTCTCTGTTTTAAATGGAAAACACCAATAAAAATTTCAGGTCCCACAGCATGAGAGAACTGAAGTAAATCAAGTGCTATTTCTTCAATCACTAGCTATCATGGTTTTTTGTTGTTGTTTGTTTGTTTGTTTTTAAATCTATTTAAGTGCTACCTTAGTCGTGCTCTAACTGTTGGAGACACAAACTATTCAAAACGTCATTCAACTAACTGTGCAAACTAACATGGAAACTGCTTCGTGCAGCTGGATCCTAAGGGCTGGGGCCAACTGGACAACAGGGACTTCTCTAAATTAACTTGTGAATTTATGTTTCATAGAAAAGTAATAAAAAATAAAAGGTGCTAAGTTGAAATATGTTATTAAAACTCAATAGTCATTGCAGCAACTATTTAGAACTTAGTGCAACAGAATATGTTTTCCAGAGGGAGTGTTTTATTCCTGAGGTCATTTAGAACAGGGCAGGAGGATACTAAAAAGCCAATTTGCTTATTTGTAGGTTTTATGATTGTTTTTTAAATTCTCTACATACAAAGTACCCCCTCATTGTCTGCATTGCCTGCGAGAGACCATTCCTACCATCTCACCCCTGGTCTGCCTCTGCCTGGAATCTTTATTGTGGAAAGAGTATAAATGCCTCTTGGTTCTGGCATGCTCCCTTATTTCTCAACGCCCTGGGCTCCTCCTGGAGCTCCATTGCCTCCAGTTTTATTGTGGCACAGAGTCCAGATGTTCAGGGTAGGGTGTGTGTGATGCGTCCATGTGAGTGTGCACAAAGGAATAGAAGAAGATTCTACAACCTGAAATGCACCACATAGCATAGCTAATGACCCACAGAGTGACTACCTGGGAGGAACATGCTCTACTTTTCCAGAATATTCTCTAGTGCCCACCCCCAACCCCCAATCTGGGAAAAACTCCCCTTGAACCAAAATGAACAATGACAGGGAGTGCCAGGGAATCTCCCTAGGCCTCATACCACACTTAAGGTACCATATCACCATAGCTCCTCAATGCCAGCTGTACTTCTGACCAATTCAGACAGTCTCCAAGGACTCTCCCCAAGCTGGGAAACGGCTTTTTAGCTTCGGCTACTCTGGCTCCAGCTTCATTACATGGCATTGCTGATCAAGATCCTCAATGAAGTCATCACTTGAATTTAGGCCATGTTACCATTGGACCCATTCTTTGAAGAGGCTAATAACTTTACATTAACTAAGCTCTGTTTGCATGTAATTTTCAAAAGAGTCCCAGGAAAGAAAGACTATTATTAGCCCTATTTGATGGAGGAAGAAACAGAGGCTTAGAAAGGATTAAAAACAACAAAAAATAAAAATAAAACACTTGTAGAAGGTCAGGGAAACAGTGGGGGATAAAGCTGGAAGCTCAGGACAGTTCTAATTTTTAACTGTCTTCTCTCAACTTTTACATTATATTTCTGAGCGATAGCTTAAAAATTCCATGAGAGAGATACAATTCCAAAGGGATACATTTAGCTTAAGATTAAAGTGCAAAATAAAAGGTAAAGATTTGTCTCTTCCTAGCACTCGTGAAAATATGTTTACCTAAGAACCCGAGAGACCCCCAGGCAACATCATTCATAGTCTTGGGACACAAAATCGAGAAAGGTTACAACTAAATGTACAACTACTAAGCATAAGATCATGCTTAAAACATGTTTCCTACCATGTCTTCAATTGAAAGACCATTTTCTTTGAGGTACCCATGGTAGAGATTTTATGCCATTATCTGAATAATTATCATTTGTCTGTAAACGGCGCTATTTGTGGATTTCCTTTTAGGTTTACTGTGTAAGTCTTTGTAGAAACTGCCAGTGCTAGGATTATCCACACCCACCCTTTCTCCCAGATCCTAGAGCCGAAGGATGACTGTTGTCCACAAAGTCAGAAACTGTCCAGCTTCGTGCATCTTCTTCAAGGAGAATGGTATTCCTGGCTCCTTACTTGTGATGTGGCACAGCAATATGGGCAGAAGCACGGGCAGGCTAGAATCAGGGCACCTTGGAAGCTGATGCCCAATAGAAACCCTTTGGTACTCAGTGGTCCTAAGCCTTAGAAATGCTGAAGGCATCTGTCCTTTGGTTTTCCATGTTGAAGCACGGCTTTAAGTACATTTTAAGGCATTTTGTATTTATAATTCTTTAAATCAGAGACACTGTTGTGTTTATAAGATCTCGCATGAGTGACCCTCATTCTAACTGTCTTGAAGGAAAGATAGATTTAGTTCAAGCTCATCTTGTCCTTCCTCTGTCTGCCCAATGAAGACCGGAAACGATAGTGTTGCCACTTTTGTTGGCACCCATTTTTGTTTTTGAAGTTCTTTCACATACATTTGGACTCCCACAACAAATCTGGGAGACAGACAGAGCAAACACTGCCTTCCATATTTAATAGGTGAGAAAATGGAGGCTTAAAATGTTTAGTAGGAGTATTGGGTCTGTAATTCAAACACTTCTACTCCATGGTGTGCTGGTAAAACAGCTCTCAACAAAAAAACCACAACTTGTAGCATTTGCTGGTTTTAGGTGTAAATAATCCCCTACAGTCACTTCAAACTACCAACGTGATGCTACTTCAGGCAGCTTGGGAAGACCTGTGTCGAGTTGGCTCTCTTGAGGCAGTACAAGCTAGCTAGTTCCAGTACAACACAGGATCCTATCACTCCTAATTCATCGTCCTTTATTATGCTATGAGATTACGTGTTTATGGTGTTAAATTAAAACAACTATTGAGCCAAATGTACTGGAAGCCTCAAGACTGTAAGTGCATGGGATGCAGAGTTCCTGGAGGGGAAATTCAGCCACAGGCATTTCTTCTGCATTCACTGATGTGCTCCTGTGTGGATGACCTGACCCTGGCTACCACTGAATGGACAGAGGGGCTGTCCCCAAAGTGATCCAGGGATCACTGTCTACTGGGATGAGCCTGAGATCAACAGCTCCTCTCAGTCCAATCTCACCCAGACAATATCTTTTAGCCAAAGATTTCGGCCTTTTCTATGCCTGTCTGACCTTCCTCATTTTACAGATAGGGGAGGCCAAGGTTGCTAATCAAGTGACAATCTCAAAGTCACATAGCTTGACTGAATCATGACCTGGGGGCTTCACTACTGTACCTGAATGCCTCATGTATCTCTGTGAAAAACAAACATTTCTGAAAAAAATTTAAAAGGAAGTACAAGACACCCACTGAAAGCATTATAGGTTTTCAGAAATGGTAATGTTGTGGGCCAACAAACATCCTAGTTCTGTTTTTGCTGTGTTTTTCAGACTATGCTCCATGGAGCCTCCAGAGGCCCGGGGGTCTCATCAGGGACCAAGAAGGAGATAAAGCCTACGATGGAAAGACTTTGGACCCTCCCATCCAAATGTGAATTAAAGCAGTCACCTGTTTTATATATTGGGTGTCAGATTAATATTTCTTTAAAGAAAGGATTCTCTGGCTTGTTGGAAAACCCCAACAAAGATCAAAGTCTAGATGGTTAATTTTCAAACAAGTCTCCTTGGGGTGAGATATTGGCTCTCATAAAACAAAGGGAGACCTCTGGCTGCTCTCTTCCCAGGATCTGGAGAGATAATATGTGTGCAAACACACGGAAAAGAATGAAGGCGTATGTAAGCTGAAGACCACACGATCCTTTTGCCCCAGACTGACTCATTCTGAAAGCAAGTGGATACTCTGAACGGCAACCTCCCTGCTGATTTTTCTAACTTCTGACCTCCCACACAGCCTGGCACTCCAAGCCCTCAGCTGACACCTTGGAGGCTGGCCATGACTCCTGGCTGCCTGAATGAGCACACAAAGGTATCTGCTTTTGTCACACTTGCTGGGGTGACTCTAGCACAGGCCACCTAGACCTTTGATAAGCCCTCTATGAACACAGACAAGGCAGCTGGAAATACTAATAAACAAACATCAGGCTTTCAGTCTACACACACACAGTCACCTTATCATGCATTTTGGATGGAAAATCAAAGTAACAAAGAAAAACATCTTAATGAGCCAAAGTAATTTAACCATTTCAAGTAGAAAAAAGAGACACAGAGGATATGCCCAATCAAACAGTATAGATTTAATTTGCTCTATACTATATTAACTTAGGGTCTACCCAGAACAAATATTAAGTACTAAATATTTTCTGAGACAACATTATAAGCAAATAGATAAAGACAGATCTAAACCGAAACATATATTTTAAAAAATAGTCATCCTGAAGCTACAATGAATAAGTACATAGAAAGAGAATACATGTATACTGTTTGTTCCTCTTATGCTTTAAAGTATTTAAGTATATGTATGTGTGAACTATGCTTGTTTATATGTGTATATACACGTATATTTTTAATTTTTCAATTGGAGTTTATATTCAATACTATTTTTATTAGTTGCAGGTGTATAGCATAGTGGTTAGACATTTATATAATTTACGAAGTGATGTCCCTTCTACATCTCATACCCACCTGGAACCACACATAATTAATTACAATATTATTGACTATATTCTGTATGCTGTAAACTAAATTTACAAAGTCCTTCTTAAGGCCAATGTAATATAAATTCTTGCTTGAATAAAAAGCCTTTAAGACTGATACTATTGTTTAAAAGCAATTAAATAATTTTAAAAATTTCAAGTTATATAAAATAATTGTGAATTAAAGCATGTGTGGAATCCAGATCAGAATGCTATATAAATTAGGATGAAGATTCATAAGTATTTTATATTTCTCTAGATTTTAATGAGGATATGAATGAACACAAACAGAAATAAAAAAGTATAATAAGACTAAAATTAAGTTTTCATTTATCAAGACCTCCTATTTCACTTTCTTCTAAGAGTAAAAAAGTAGGTTTATAGTTGCTCATATAGGAAATAATACAATAATTAATAAATAATAATACAAGAGTAAACTTTTTCACATACAGCTGTAAACCTACTTTTGCCCCACCCTCTCAGATAAAATGCTTGAATCACATTGGTTACAAAAGATGCAACACACTGAGGATAGGTATTAGTGTCTTGCTGAAAATTCAGAACACAGGCAGTTGATGGAAAATATTTCTCTTTCTGACCCTCAAAGCTTAAATTTCACCACACTTGCCAGGCATGTAAAAAGTTAATCTTTAGCAAAGCTAATGTGCTTAAAATAGTCAGTCTATTGTTCTCAACAAGTTATAAACCTGTATTATGAAACTGTTAAACAGTTGAGATACAAAACTCAAACATACGGATTATTTGACACATATCTCCCTCCTCAAGCCCCCTCCCCCCCAAAAAAAACCCCACTTTATTTTTCTTTTATAAAGCCTTAGGTTTTATGACTCAGGGATTAACAGACAAGAAAGAAAAGTAATGAAAACTTCTGCAGGGCATAGCTAAGTGCTAACAGACATATTTTGAAGGGGCACACACTGTCTTTCTTTTCAATAATAATTTTAGATGTGGTTGTTTGTCATATCGAAACACTTCATGTTCAAAGATTTCATTAAGATTATATTTAGGTATACAAAAGAGAAGAAAGCTAATTCAAAGAACATGCTTCAATGTCACCTAATTCGAAATTTGCCTAGTCTCCTGTACTACTACTGATAGAAAATAACAAGAATCTGAAGAATATTCTCAACATTATCATTACAATCCTGAAAAACTGGTATTTTTACTCCACTGTATACACACTCTCAAGCCCAGGGATTTGAGCACTGCTGGAATTTGAATACTTCTCATTCAAGTCTAGTTTTATTTCCCTTACTTCAGAACTATTTCAGCAAGACCATATCCTCATATAAAAGAAAATGAGGGGGTGAGAAGAGATTAACCAAAGAATTTACATGCATACACGCATAACCCATGAACGCAGATAATGGTGTGGTGAGGTGGGAGGGTTTGGGTAGAGAGAGTCAACAGGGAAAAGAATGGGACATCTATATTTTCAACAATAAAGATAAATTAGAAAAAGAAAAAATCAGGAGATAAAAATATTGACTTTTATAGAAATATAGCTAAATTAGGAAAGAATTATTAGTTTTCACAAAGGATTCACCCCAGATTAAATGACTAGCTCCCATAACTCATTTTATTAGTAAAGAGGCCTGAACTTGCCCTCCCTACTTTTGGGAAATTATCTGTGAACGTGAAGTAGCCTTGCAAAGAGAGCCAAGCTTGGGGAAGGATTCAATCTCTTTGTGCTTTAGTTGCAGTTTTACGAAGTTGGTTTTACAACTGGGTCTAATGGATATATGGACACAGGCGACTGTAATACCTGGACAAAAGTTTGAAGTAACAGTCCCAGGCACTGGACCACAGACAGTACATGACTGTGATCCTTGGAAGGAGGGAAATGGAGGAGATAAGCTCCACATTTACCTTGGCTTTCTGCCTAGGGACACTTTTCCAACTGCAGCCCAGGGGAGTGGAATCCAAACAGAGAGCAGCTGGGTGGAAGAAGCTGAGATGGGGGGGCGGGGCATAAGGGGAGGGAGATATGGCAGCCATTTGTGCAGCAGGGTACTGAAAAAGACGAAAAGGAGGATCCAAGATGGCGGCATAGGTAAACACCTACACGGCTGCCTCGCACAACAATTTCAAAACTACAACTAAAAGACAGAACGGACATCATCCAGAACCACAGGAAAGCTGGCTGAGTGGAAATTCTACAACAAAAGGAAAGAGAGGGGCTCACAGAGGCCCAGAGGAGCTGCAAAAAGCCGAGGTACGGAGATGCATGTGGAGAGAGCGGGTGCCAGAGGAGAACCTGGCTAGCTTTCTCTGGGGGGAGGGAGACGGAGACTCCCCACGGCAATGAATCCCTTATCCTACGACACTAAACCCCAGATCCAGCCGAAACTCATACGGGGGGAGTTTGGACTGTGAAAAGGGAGAAGTGCACGGAAATTTAGGGGAGTTGCAAAAGATCAGAAGTCTGGTGATGTGCACGGCACTACATGCAGAGGACTGACTGCTGATTGTGCTGCTGGCTTTCATGAGCAGGTGGGAGACAGACCCTCCCAACTGTGGCACTTCTAACTCCACTAAACCCCAGTTCCGGGTGAAACCCTGGGGACCTGGACTCTTATGGTCCTGGAGCGCAGGGGAGCTGGAGGAGCAGCAGTCTAGAGGCACAGCGAGAGAGCATGTGTGCACACACACAGGAACCGCTCCAGCAATTACCTAGTCACGTGAGACTCAGGGGCCATGGAGGGCGGGGCCGACTGGAAGACAAGGCGGTCCCTTAAGCCCTGAGACTACACCCATCCCAAGCTCAACAGAGGCTTCTTCAGTTTTGCAAGTCTGGTATCTTAAGGCTGAATCCAACACAGAAGTTCTCCCAGCATAGTGAAAATGCCGAGACAAGGGAAGGGATCACAAACAAAAGAAATGGAGGAAAACAAATGACTGGATATAGAGTTCAAAACCATGCTTATAAGGTTTTTCAAGAATATCCTAGAAAAATTGGATAAAGTTAGCAAGACCCAAGAGGAGATGAAAAAGAACCAACTAGAGATGGAAAAGATCCAACTAGAGATGGAAAAGGACCAACTAGAAATTAAACATACACTGACTGAAATAAAAAATATTATACAGAGTCCTAACAGCAGACTAGAGGAAAGCAAGAATCAAGTCAACAATTTGAAATATAAAGAAGCAGAAAACACTCAACTGGAAAAGCAAGAAGAGAAAAGAATCCAAAAATGTGAAGATAATGTAAGGAGCCTCTGGGACAGTTTTAAGCGTACCAACATCAGAATTATGGGGGTGCCAAAAGAAGTGAGAGAGCAAGATACTGAAAACCCACTTAAAGAAATAATGACTGAAAACTTCCCACATCTGGTAAAAGAAATAGACTTACAAGTCCAACAAGCACACAGAACCCCATATAAAAGGAATCCAAAGAGGACTACACCAAGACACATCATAATTAAATACCAAGAGCAAAAGACAAAGAGAGAATATTAAAAGCAGCAAGAGAAAAATAATTCGTTACCTACAAGGGAGCACCCATACGACTGTTAGCTGATTTCTCAACAGAAACGATGCAGGCCAGATGGGAGTGGCAAGAAATATTCAATGTGATGAATAGCAAGAACCTACAACCAAGAATAATCTATCCAGCAAAACTATCATTCAGAATTGAAGGGCAGATAAAGAGCTTTACAGATGAGAAAAAGCTAAAGGAGTTCATCAACTCCAAACCAATATTATATGAAATGCTGAAAGGTACTCTTTTAAAAGAGGAAGAAGAAAAAGGTAAAAGATAAAAAAGTATGAACAACAAATACATATCTATCAACAAGTGAATCTGAAAATTAAGGGAATTAAAAATTTGATCAACAGAATAAAGTGGTGAATATAATAGAATCAGGAGCACAGAAAGGGAGTGGACTGATAATTCTCAGGGGGAAAGGGGTGAGGGGTGTACAGGGAGAGACTGGACAAAAATCATAGACCTATGGATGAGGTCAACAGGAGGGAGGTAATGGTAGAGGAAAGGATGGGAGCCGGGTGGAGGGGAGCTATGAAGGGGAAAAAAGAGAAACAAATGTAATAATCTGAATAATAAAGATTTAATTAAAAAAAAAAAGAAAGAAAAAGACAAAGAAAGAACTCCAGAAATATGCATAGGGTTTCCCTTGAGTGTTTAGCTGAATAGTAAACACAGTATACAAAAAGCCCAGCCAAAAGAGTATTCCATGAGCAGAAAGTTGCACACTGTCAGGAGATGTTGGAATTCCAACCATCCAGAGAAAAGAGACCTTGCTGAACACTCCCGAGATTCAGTTGAGACCCCCAAAAGCTATGTCTTAGAGGGACTACTGTAGTCCTAGAGTAGGGACCATTCTAGATTTGTCCTAGGAAAGCCTAAAGCCAAGCCATGCCTAGAGTTCATCTGTCAGAAAATTAAGTGACTGCTAGATCAAAACTCACCTTCCTCTAAAGCAGTGGTTCTCAACCGTTCAAAAGCCGTGACCCTTTAACATTCCTCATGTTGTGGTGACCCCCAACCATAAAATTATTATTTTTTTAAATTTAATACATCTTTCAAACTAGTGATTTGAAACTCGGGGTGCTGATGGAATCATGCCTGCGACATGAAGTGAGCCTGTGCAAAAGATGAGGAAGCAGAGATGCAGCCATGATGGATTTAGTCATGTCAAGAGGATGGATTTAGTCATGTCAAGAGGATTTAGTCATTGCAAACCTGGCAGGATGGGATTAAAAAATGCTCAAGTTCTAGATTATTAAGCAATCACAGTTCTGACAGGGCCTTAGAGGCATGTATGCTGGACTGTGTAGACTGCGACTCAGAATGTTACTTCCCTGTGACAGAATTAACATTTGATAACTGAAAATGGATAGTCCTGGCTCCTTATTAAAGAACAATATTATCTTGGGTAAATCTCTTATCTCGATCCCTCTTCAAATCCCCACTCCTCACCCCATGTAAACTGAGAATAGAGACCTTGTAGGGCTCATTCTAGCTGAAAAAATTCATGAACCTATGAAATAAGCAACTTCAAAAGTCAACTAGATAACAACTTAATGCAAATTTATAAAAGTGACTTGTTCGAGTCAGCAAAGGAAGAGTATAAGATGAGAGATATAGGAATCTAGTGACCAAGCTAAAGAAAAAATTCATACAGTTGACCAATGCCCCAACTAGCTGATTCTTAGACCAATTTTCCTTCTTTGTTTACAAGGTTGAATTAAACCAATTCTATGATCTAGTAATACAGGCTCAAGAGAAACTCAGTGTGAATGAGGCACAGACTGAATTGGGCAAAGATTGTGCACATATTTGGATGAATGTAGTAAAAATTCCTTTTGGTTGCCATCTAAATTCATCTGTATTACTTGTAAGTCCCATAGTAAATAAGAACTTCCTTTCAATCTACAGGTAGCTTCTGGTTTGTTCAAATGAAAATATATGTTAATGGGAAATTCCAATTCTATTGGAAGACAGATAATGCTACTCAGTTTTTAGACTTGTGGCCGGAGAAAGGTTAGTTCTTAGAGTTCTTAGAAATAAGAAGATGAAATATAAATAAAGACAAAGCCAAACAATCTATAAAAATACTGAATATCTATTTTCTAACCTGATGGCCTCTCCGTTCTTCAAGGTTGAATGACAACAGTCCTAGTAAAATGGGCCATTGAGCCTTTTCTCTTTAAAAAGAAAAAAGTTGAGAAAGGGCTTTGAGGAAACAAGAGGCAAGTGCCACTGCTAAAAATACATGAATAGAGAATTTTGAACTAAAAAACTTACCAACATATTATCTTAGGATATTCATCTTATTAATAAAACTTTATTTTAATTTGTCTTTTTATAAAAGATAGAGAAAATCAGATAAACATAAAGAAGATAACAAAATTTTCATAATCCTGGAACCCAAACCCAACTGTTTTTAAAATTAGTTTTTTTTCAGTCTTTTTCTTGTTTTAATGCCAGAATCATTTGACAGCGTTTTATAAGCATCATCTCATTTAACCTTTATAAGAAGTCTATGAGCCAGGTATTGTTTTAGCTTCATAGGTAAAAGATGCATAGCCTGCCTGACTCTGATGCCTGTGCATTTAACGTCTACACTGCCTTAGACGTGTGTGTGTTTACATGTACATTTACATATGCATTTGTGTTCATTTCTACATTCATGAACACACACTCTTATAATTGTACACTAAATGTTATAACTATAATAGTATTTTGTGATTTTTATTCTCACTTAGAACATAGCAAGCAAAGTTTCCCAGTTAAATCACAGAAAGCCACACGCCGAGAGATAAGAAAGGTCAACTGCTATTTGTCAGGTGTTGAGCTCCACGAAGAGTGAGCCAAGAGTACAAAAATCTTGAGAATGTTTTCTGACATGAAAAGAAACCTATGTCTAAAGCCAAGAGAAACAGCCGACTTAGAATCCTTGTAGTGGAAAAGTTTTTGAGCTATAATAGAATGTTTTGGGGCATTTGATTATTATTTGTTTTGTCTGAGCTACCTTCCCCCCTCCAGGAGTGGAAAGTACTGCAAAGTAATTCCTATTCAGCCCGAAGATTGTGTGATAAGTCTCCGTAATTCAGAAAGGTGATTCTGCAAGGACACCTGACATCTTTACTCTGCTCCACAATGCTGAGCACAGTCAATACATCTTTTATGAATGTGATATATAACTCCTAAGCTTCACCATACAACTCTATGAGTGATAAATCAACTTGGATCCTCATTGATTCCTGCAACTCAACAGTTCACAACAAATTAATTCTTGTTATCCTTAAAGCATGTTATTTCAAGTTCCCACTATACATCTTTTTGAAAAAAATCACCATAACTACCATTATTTCAGTTTCTCTTAGAGAACATTTGGACCCTTTTTGCTCTCCTGTCTTCATTCCTCCCTCCTACCCTAATGCATCAAATTCTATCAATTTGTCTTGGCATTGATCTTTTCATTTACTGGCCTATTGTTTCAACCTTGGTCAAGGTCCTTTATAACAATCACCATCATTTATTTCATTGTAAGAAACATAGATACAGAAAACAGAAGCTATCAGAGAGGAGGGGGGTTGGTAGCTAGGTAAAAAAAGTAAAGGGATTAAAAAAAACCCTCATAGACACAGACAACAGTGTGGTAATTCGAAGAGGGAAAGGGGGTGGAGGGAGGTAAAAGACTATAAAGGAAGGATACATAATGATGGAAGGAGACTTAATTTTGGATGGTGAACACACAATATAATATACAGGTGATATATTAGAGAACTGTACATTTGAAACCTATAGAGTTTTATCAACCATTGTCACCCCAATAAATTCAATAAAAATTTAAGAAAGAAAGAAAGTGTGCAGAGTTCAGTCTTAAAAAAAAAAGAAGCAATAGAAGGAAAGAAGCCACTATTAGTAATTATTCTGATACAAGTTTAAACCTGATTGTCCTAGACACACAGATATATGTGAAAGAGGGTATTTTTTTATTTGCCTACACTGAACCATTCTTGCATTACAGGGGTAAATCCTAGTTATCTTGGTGGATGTTCCTTTTAATGTAGCAATAGAAGGAAAGAAGCCACTATTAGTAATTATTCTGATACAAGTTTAAACCTGATTGTCCTAAACACACAGATATATGTGAAAGAGGGTATTTTTTTATTTGCCTACACTGAACCATTCTTGAAAAACCTTATAATTGTGGTTTTGAACTCTATATCCAGTCATTTGTTTTCCTTCATTTCTTTCATTTGTGATCTGTTTCTTTGTTTCCACCTTTTGGCTGCTTGCTTGAGTTGGTAGACTAGCTTTGTGTGTGAGGTGTCCTATAGGGCCCAGTGGCTCAACCTCCCCAGTTACCTGAGTAGACACTTGGTGCACCCCTTTGTGAACTGTGTGCACAGTCTTATTGTAGTTAAGTCTTGATTGTTGCTGGTATCACTGGGGGGAATTGATCTCCAGGCCAATTGGTTGTGAGGATCTATGCCAGGAGAACTTCTGTGCTGGAGTCAGCCTTATGATACAATACTTGAAAAATTGCAAAAGCCTCTGTGTTTGGCTTGGATGGGGCGGAGTCTCAGGGCTGGGCAGACAGCCTTGGCTTCCAGTCAGTCCTGCCCTATGCAGCCTCTGGGTCTCAGTGTCCTTTGGTAATCACTGCAGCCCTCTATGTGCACACGTGCACACGCCTCCAGACCTCTTCCTTTTGCATCTCCTCTGGGTTTCTGTGCACTCTGGGGACCAGTATGAGTCTGGGTCTCCAGGGTCTCACAGGAAACTGGGGTTCAGTGCAGTTGGAAGTGGAGTTCAGCACAGTTGGGAAGTTCTGTTTTCCTCCCACTAGAGAAAGCCAGCAGCACAATCAGCAGTCCATCCTCTCTGGGTACACTGGCATGTGTGCCTCTGGACCTCTGCCTTTTTCGGCTCTCCTGAATTTCCTTGAGTTTCTGTGTACTTCGCCCTTTTTTCGACATATGAGTCTCACCTGGAACTGGGGTTCAGTGCAGTTGGAAGTTTCTATCTCTCTCCCACAAAAGGAAGCCAGCCAAGCACTCCACTGCCTGTCCTTTCTACACACTTGTCTCCATACCTCAGCTTTTTGCAGCTCCTCTGAGTCTTTGTGAGCCCCTCTATTTTCTTCTAGTTGTAGAATTTCCACTCAGCCAGCTTTTCTGTGGTTCTGGATGATGACCATTTTGTCTTTTAGCTGTAGTTTTGAAATTGTTGTGTGAGACAGCAGTTTAGGTGTTCACCTATGCCACCATCCTGGTTTCCCCAACACCTTCTTTCCATAGCAAAATTATTGGGAGGTTCTGATTACTCACTCAATCCTCTTACTCATTATTGGACTGTTCAGATTTCCTGTTTCTTCATAATTCAGTCTTTGTAGGTTGTATGTTTCTATGAATTTATCTATTTATTCTAGGTGTCCAATTCGTTAATATATAATTAAGCATAGTCTCATATGATCATTTGTATTTGTGTGATATCTATGGTAATGTCTCCTCTTTCATTCATAATTGTATTTATTTGAGTCCTCTTTTTTTCTTGATTAGTCTAGCTAAAAGTTTGTCAGTTTTGTTTATCTTTCTAAGGGCCACTTTTTAGTTTTGTTAATATTTCCTATTTCATTTATTTCTGTTCTAATATTTACTATTTCCTTCCCTTTGCTGACTTTGGCCTTATTACAAAGGACTTTTTAATACATTATCTAATCTGATCCTAAAAGACACATAGGGTAGCAATTATTTGTTCCAATTTTGAAGATAATAAAATTTGACCAAAACAGCTAAAAGTGGTAATGAAGATAATGTAGCCAAAAATTCCCTTCTTCTAAATTAGTAAGCTGAGTAAAAATTTCAAATATTAAACAACAATATTCAAACAAAGAAAGAGATTCAATCTAGTAAATCAATATTTGAAAGATTGTGACTAGAGAAATAGAGATACAATGGTGTAGAGATACAAGAGTAATTACTTACTATCTCCAAAGTAATTTTAGGAGAGGAAAGCAGTTCTGGGAGAGTTGAGGGGAATCACAAAAGCCATGTAATGGAGGGGACAGCTGTCTGGAGGGAATGTAAGCAATGTGGTCTGCAAAAGGTTTTTACAGAATGAGCTTTTAGAGTAGTAGTCTTGAACTACCACCTTGACAACAAATCACCTAAGAGGAACAGGGCATTGAAGCTGGGGAAGAAAGTGCATAGAATAGTCTTTGTCAAAAGCAAAAGCTCCAAAAACTCTCTCTGAATTATAGCATAATCTGAACCATAGGAATACCACAGAGAGGTCTAGAAATTGTCCCTTTATAAAAATATAAATTCCACTATGACATGATAAATAAAACCACAGATCAAAGCATTGAGCCTAAATTCATCAACTATTATTGTCCATGTCTACCAGCAAAACCTAGTAATACTCAGCCCTCAAACTTAGGTTCTAAGAGAAAATAAATACATCTCAGAGCAGTGGGATGATAAGTATGGCTCATGGGTACAATATTTAGGAAAAGGGTGGTCTAGCTGCACTTTCCATATTAAATATGAAAAAGATAAAAAGAAATGGCATAGCAATTATACAAAAAGAAGAAGAAACATAGGAAAGAAAGGGAAGGAAAAAGGAGGGTGAGAAAGGTATGGAACAAAGACTGATGAAAAATACATTCTAAAAAAGGCCTCAAGAACTAGAAAAAAATCTATAACAAATACATTTCATCATAAAAAAACAATAAAAGAATTTTAATGAAAATAAAGCAAAATTAGATAAAAAGACAGTAGAATGAATAGAAAAATGAGACAGTAGAGCTCAGTATAAAACTAGGAACAATATGCCACTTCCATAGTACTAAAAATAAATTAATGGAAAAAAGTTGATAAATTTTGTTTAATGCATTTTTGGCATCTATGGAGATGACTATATATTTTTATTTATTTCTTAGAAAATGGGCTGATATCTTTAATAAACAAAAATCTTTCACAAACTAAGAAAGAAAATCAGTGGATGAATGGATGAATATTATGAACACACAAAATGAATATTATGGTCATACAAAAATAAGTATTAATGGCCAATAAACACACACATGTGTGTACATGCACACACATTCAAGCTTCTTTAAAGGAATGCAAATCACAAAAAGATTTAGTATCTATTAGAGTGACAAAGATTAAAAACTTTGTTAGTTATTGATGGAATGGGAAACCAAGTAATCTCACAAATTATAGGTATTAGTATAAAATGCTCTAAATTTATTTAAGGGCAATTTAAAAATATCTATCAAATATTAAGTGTACCAATTTTTAACCCAGTAATTACACCAGTGGGAATCTATCACATCACATTTGCTCAAATCTGCAAATGCAAATGCACAGATTCAGTATGCTATTTTTTAAATTGTACTATTGTTTGAAATAATATCCCCCCAAAAAAAAATCAAACAAAAAATACCAGAAGGAATCTCTATATACCTATGAATAAAGTACTTGTGAAAGGAATTAGGACACATTTGTATCATGCAATAAAATCAATTTGAAAGCCATTATTAAAAGAGGAAATTATAAGTCACAAACAAAAAAAATATAGGTACCAAACTTATGGACCTGGATGGTAGAGAACATTTTATGGACTTGACCCTAAAGGCAAGGGAGGCAAAGGCAAAAATAAATGAATGGGACTGTATCAAACTGAAGAGCTTCTGCATAGCAAAAGAAATGGACAACAAAACAAACAGGCAACCAACCAGATGGGAGATGATATTTGCAAACAGTAGCTCTGACAAAGGTTTAATCTCCAAAATATATAAAGAACTCATAAAACTCAACACCAAACAAATAAACTATCCAATCAAAAAGTAGGCAAAGGCTCTGAAAATACACCTTTTCCAAGAAGACATACAAATAGCCAATAGATACATGAAAAGATATTCAACCGCACTGGCAATCAGGGAAATGCAAATTAAAACTATAATGAGATACCACCTTACACCAGTTAGAGTGGTCATTATAAAAAAGGACAAGCAACAACAAGTATTGGAGAGGTTGTGGAAAAAGGGAACTCTTATTCACTGCTGGTGGGAATGTAGACTGGTACAATCACTATGAAAAGCAGTCTGCTGATACCTCAAAAAATTCAAAACAGAGCTACCATTCGACCCAATAATCCCACTCTTGGGTTTATACCCGAAAAACTCGAAATCATTTATATGCAAAGATATATGCACCCCTATGTTCATTGCAGCAGTATTCACAGTGGCCTAGAGTTGGAAACAGCCAAAGTGCCCTATGATAGAGGACTTAATAAAGAATATGTGGTATAGACACACTATGAAATACTACATGGACATAAGAAATGATGAAATAGCGTCATTTATAAGAACATGGATAGACCTTGAGAACATTATGCAAAGTGAAATAAGTCAAAATGAGAAAGCTGAGAACTGTATGATTTAACTCATATGTAGAATATAAAACTGAAACTTATGAACACAAACACAGTGTGGTGATTGCCAGAGAGAAGAGAGTGGGGGAAGAAAGTGGTCCTATATGAGGTGACAGGAGAAGATTTGACTTTGGGTGGTGGGCACATGGTCTTACATACAGATTTTGTAAATTAGTAATCCACATATGTTCATGTTGACTAATGTCACCTCAATGAAATTTAAAAAATAAAAAGGGGGCCTTTAAACCATATTATTAAAAGAAAAAAATGCAAGCTCAAAACAATGAGTATAGGATAATTCCATATATAGAGAGAAACAAATAGACATTTGTTTTTTTCTTCCTTACCATGAATACCCAATCCATTACTAACTCACGTGGACTTTGTTTTTCCAAAAGACCATGAGATGCCTCTATTTTTTCAACCATATGCAAGTCCAAGTTGCTTTCATTCTTTCCCTTGCCCTTCTGCAATAGCGTTGTAACTGGATTCTAAGTAGGTACTTCTCCCTTTTATTCAGTCTATGCTCTGGCCACTCTGGGCATCTTCAGTGCCCTGAACAAGCTGCGGTCCTCTTGCAATTGTCTTGTCCCTGTCTGAACATTCTCCTCTAATCCAATTCAGTTGTCCATTCTTCTTTTAGGTTTCAGCTCAGTGGCCACTTCCTCAGAGAAATTCAGATGCTTTTTTTCCCATTTAATTTATAATTATAACTTTACCTGTATGTAATTAGCTTTTATTTCCTATGCTTAGACTATAATATCATGGAAAGTTGGTGATGTATCTATTTTTTTCTCATCATTGAATTCTCAAGATGATAACTGCTCAGAAATTAGATAAATAAATGTGTTCCATTCTATCTATCTATCTATCTATCTTTCTATCTACTATCTATCATCCATCCATCCATCCATCCTGTAGCTGCATTAAAAATACCTGACAGAAACTATGAACCATGTTTATGTAGAGATTGGGAATAAGGACATGAAGAAGAGAGAAAAGTGAAAAGACTCACTTTTTATTTTAAATATTTGCTTCTTTTTATTAAGTGCACTGAATAATTAAAAATAATTTACCATAACAAAACTATTGCTTTCTTGCTAATGACATGAGATCAAGTGTATCTTAAAATTTTTCTCCTTCAGCCTAACAAAGGTAATTAGTTTCTTAATATCCTATCATTAGGACTATAATTGTAACACTGCAAAACCTGCATATTCACATAATTCTCTTTTCTTGCCAACTCAATTCAGTTCTATTTCAAGTGTAGAGTAAACAGATCTTCTCACAAGCATTCTTATGTGTGTTGTATACTCATTCATGCAAACACATTCCTCCCTGCTCCCATTAAAGGTGTTAGAAAATTCCTCCTGGAAATCTAGTCACATTGTCACAGTCTTTTTATGGAAAGGAACAATATGTATGAAACAAGATTCTCTTGATTTTGATTAATGAACAAAGGAATGGCTTTTCCCCAATTCACATTAGATCATCTTCCCTTGATGGAACTGCCAGTTCCTACAATAATAGCTCCTACAACAACTTGAGAGGCCAAACTCTCAACAACTGGGGAAGAATTGTTTAGATTAATATCTAAGAGATCTTTCTTGATCTCTATTTCCATGTAACCTACCACTGGTCTCCCTTGGATGCCTTTTTAGTCTGGAAAATTATCTAAGCAACAGCAGCAGCACCAGGAGCAATTTGGCCACACCAAGTCTTGTCACCTTTATATGTGATCACCAACATCTTTTCCTTCATCATATTGGGTTGAAGAAACGAGCCTCAGACTTTCTATTTTGGTTTCTAAATGGAGGCAAATTTGGGTTTAGAATGCAATCATAGAACAACCCTGTAGAAAAAGTCCTATGGGTCAGAAAGAAAACCAGGCCATTTGGTGGTGTTTTCAGAGTTGTTAAGAAGTATGATCTTTTCTGGTTATTTATCAAATTCTGCATCTTTATATATTGGAAACTGTCACATTTATGAGAATTTCTGGTAGTATTAATAATATAATATAATGGAAAATAGAATATAATTAATATTACGTATTTATTTATTTATCAAGAAAACTTATTCAGGAGAAACCAAGATGGCGGCATAGGTAAACACCTAAACTGCTGCCTCGCACAGCAATTTCAAAACTACAACTAAAAGCCAAAATGGAAATCATCCAGAACCACAGGAAGGCTGGCTGAGTGGAAATTATACAACTAGAAGGAAAGAGAAAAGCACACTGAAACTATTCAGAGGAGCTACAGGAGGCAGAGGCACTGAGACTCATGCACGTAGAGGACTGGCAACTGAGTATGCGGCTTGCTTTCTCAAGTGGGAGGGAGACAAAAGCTCCCAACTGCACTGAATTCCAGTACTGGGTGAGACTTGGGGACCCAGTCTCATTCAGGGAGAAAATGGATTGTCTGGCAAGGGGGTGAAATTTGAAGGTGGTTTTCTCTCAGAGGTGCTTGCAGCAATTACCATGGGACACTGAAACACAGGTGCCTATTAGGGGAGGGCTGACAGAAAACCAATGCTGTCTGCTACACCCTGAGACTCCACCCCATTCAAGCTGAGCACAGAGGCTTTTGCAAGTCTTCTCCCATAAGGGTGTCTCTAGCACAGAAGTTCTCCCAGTGTAGACACAGATGATCCTCTCAGCCAATTGGCCTGGAGGTCAATTCCTACCAGTGATACCAACAACAATCAAGGCTTGACTACAATAAGACTGTACACACAGTTCACAGTGCACCAAGACTGTCTACTCAGGCAACTGTGGAGGCTGAGCCACTGGGCCCATAGGACACCTAGTATGGAAAGCCACTCTATTAACTCAGGGAAGCAGGCAAAATGTGGAGATAAAGAAACAGAACACAAACAAAAGAAATGGAGGAAAACAAACAACTGTATATAGAGTTCAAAACCATGGTTATTAGGTTTTTCAAGAATTTTCTAGAAAAGGCCAATAAATTTAGTGAGACCTTCGAGGATATGAAAAAAGACCAACTAGAAATTAAGCACACACTGACTGAAATAAAAAATATTATACAGAGATCTAACAGCAGACTAGAGGATCACAAGAATCAAGTAAAAAATTTGAAATAGAAAGGAGCAAAAAACACTCAACTGGAAAAGCAAAAAGAAAAAATAATCCAAAAATATGAAGATAGTATAAGGAGCCTCTGGGACAATTTCAAGCATACCAACATCAAAATCAGGGTGCCAGAAGAAGAAAGAGAGAGCAAGATATGAAAATCTATTTGAAGAAATAATGACCAAAAACTTCTCCCACATGGTGAAAGAAGTAGACTTACAAGTACAGGAAGCGCACAGAATCCCAAACAAAAGGAATCCAAAGAGGACCACACCAAGACATATCATAATTAAAATGCCACGAGCAAAAGACAATGAGAGAATATTAAAAGCAGCAAGAAAAAAACAGTTAGTTATCTACAAGGAACACCCATAAAAGTGTCAGTGAATTTCTCAACAGAAAATATGTGGCCAGATGAGAGTGGCAAGAAATATTCAAAGTGATGAATAGCAAGAACTTACAACCAAGATTACTCTACCCAGCAAAGCTGTCATTCAGAATTGAAGGTCAGATAAAGAGCTTCACAGATAAGAAAAAGCTAAAGGAGTTCATCAACACCAAACCAGTATTATATGAAATGCTGAAAGGTATTCTTTAAGAAGAGGAAGAAGAAGAAAAATGTAAAGATACATATTATGAACAAATACATATCTATCAACAAGTGAATCTAAAAATCAAGTGAATAAAAAAATCTGATGAACAAAATAAAATTGGTGAATATAATAGAATAAGGGGATAGAAAGGGAGTGACCTGAGATTTCTCAGGGGGAAAAGGGTGTGGGGGGTGCAGGAAGAGACTGGTCAAAAATCGTACACCTATGGATGAGGACAGTGTGGCAAGTAAGGGCAAAAGATGGGGTGGGAACTGGATGGAGGGGACCTATGGGGGAAAATGAGGAACAATTGTAATAATCTAAATAAAAAAGATTTATTACATTAAAAAGAAAACTCATTCAGATAATGCCTACTAGAACACATGGGGAGAGGAGAATGGTGAAAGAAGGGAAAAATTTATTAGGACTTCAATTCTGTGAAAATGGTGAAAACCTATGACCTCTTTTAGAGGATGGAAATCATAAAATCGTTCAGCCTTAGTAAAATTTCCACCCTTGGTATAATACATCCTTAGTATAATTAGAGTGTGCCACTCTGATTGCAAAAGCCCAAGGATTAGTCACTTGAATAGGAAAAATTCCTCTTATATAAGTAACCTGTGGAAAGAAGTCAAGAGTACTTTCTAGTACTCTAGCACACTATTTTAAGAATACATTTAAGAATTTACTGATATGTAACCATTACACTTAAAAACCAGGCATCTATGACCAATGTCATAGCATTAAGAACAGAGATTACTACTGGGGAGTGATATTCACAGTGAGGAGGCATGAGGGAGGGAGCCTTCTGGGTGCTCGAAATATTCTAGAACTTGATCTGACTAATGACTCCACAGCCATATCTATCTATCTATCTATCTATCTATCTATCTATCTATCTATCTCTATCTGTAAAAATTCACTGAGCCATACATTTATGATTTGCACATTGCATGAACATAATAGCTCAATTACAACAAAATTTATGTAAAGGTATACTTGTTTTCTGGAAGGCTAGGGGACTCCTCATTGGGGAGAGAGAAATTTTTAACAACAACAAAAAGGTCACAACCTGAATGTCATTTCTAAGGGCTAATAAAAATTTTATGTTATAACAAGAATTCTGTTATAAATGATGTTCTGCAGAGGTCTGTGGCCATTAATAAATGGTGGAGCATAAGAATGTAACTTGAAATGGTGAATTTTTATGAATAACCAGAAAAAGGCAACTAGCCACCAGCATGCTACTTGGGAGAATAAACTATGTTGAAAATTTCTGCAAGAGACATTTCTTTCCATTCTGGTCTTTGGCATTCACACTTATAGCTATGAGAAAATTCAAATTATTAAATAATTTTCATAAAAAAGCCAATACACTATAATTCACATACACACCTGCATGGACGCAGGCAGGTATGATGTTTCTATGTCCTTGTGCAGTGGTCAGCAAACTCATTAGTCAACTGAGCTGCAGTTTGCAGACACTGTCCTGGAGGAACAGGGAGGGCCTGGATACAATGTCACACTCTTTAAGTATTGGGGATTGCTTTTTACATTCAGTATATTTTGCTTTTTAAATTCCTAGGATTTGAAAACATATTTAACAAAAATGGATCCTGCAATTATATTGCCATTAGAATAAAAGTACTCCTATTAGAATAAAAATATTATCTCCATTAATCTGAACAAGTCAGATCTACATAGCATTATGTGATGGTGTAACAGAAAATTGTATGTACCGAGAAGCCAGCAAACAGTTGAGACACATGGAACCACCTGAGCTCATCACCATTCATGGGAAGTAGGGGCTGTGTTACCAGGTGGAACTGGCCTACTAAGCTTCTAGAAAATTTTGAGCTAAGTCATTATGTGTTAATCATCATGTGTTTCTCCTTAAATATTGATTCTTACCCTGTAACTAGCAGTTCGCAGACTACTTTCACAACAAGTGGCCACAGTAGCAGCTCATTTCCTATTAAGTAATAGAATGTACAATATGACTTTTTAAACAGAAGCTTCCTTTACCTTCTCTTTAAATGCGCATCTTCAGACTACTCAGCCTAGATGTCCTTTCTTGAATAACCTTGACCCCACCCATCCAGACTCCAACCCCCATGAAAATCTTAAAGTGGAGGTTCCCAAATCTTCTGGACAGAGTCTCTCTCCTGAGGCCCAAGATCTCCACTTCCACAACCTGAAACTGTGCTCATTTCCCCACTGCATCCCAGAAGTTTATCCTCATCCTGTGCTTCTGATATCAAAACCTGAACCAATGCAATGACCAGATAGGTTCTTTCCCACCTCCAGTAAGTCTCTCCCGCCATTTCCTTCTACTTTCCCTGTCCTTGTTCTGCTTACATGGTGCTTTCACCAATATTCAGGGGCCTCCTCTTCTATATCTACCCACTTCACTGTTTTCATTTACCTATCCACAACTCACAGAATTATCGTTTCTAAAGGCAGACCTTATCACTTCCGCACTCACAACCTTCTTTGTGCCACCATCACATGGAATAAAACCCTGACTCCTCAGCTCAGTATTTGAAGCTATCTGCAAGGAGGTCACCGTCAAAAGTTCCAAACTGAACCTTTAAACCATGGTCCTACTTCTTCCATACCTTACATTTAGTCCCATTTACTAACTGGCACTCACACTCCAGTCCCCACTATTCATTCATGTCTTTTATCTGCTGACACTGAGGACACTGGAGTTTGATGGGTCCTCATTGATTCCAGGATTCCACTTTCTGAACTCAAGGGAGGCTCCTTTCTTGGTCAGCCTGCTCCCTTCAATCATGTGCACTTCTCATCTGACTTCTCCCACAAAATGTAAACCTCTTTCCAGGCGGGGTCTATGTAATAGTCATCTAGGTAGCTCTCCCCAGCGGATGCCTCAGGTTGGTGAACATAGCAGTTGTTCAAAGCATGCTTGTTAAACAACAGAATTCAATAGAAGACCCCTTTCGCCACCTTGTGATAATCACGAGCAGTGTCTACCTTTTTAGAGTATTCTGAGGTAGATTCTGCTTTTCCTGACCACAGACAGAAGTTGATCATGTCAGAAAATATGACTATGAGTGTGTTTTCAAGGCTTCGGGAAGAATACAGGTTAAAAAAAAAGAATACAGGTTATTGGAGTGCATTAAAAACCAGAGGCAGGAAGCAGTCCATATCATAGGACTCATTTGCTTGGCAAAAGTCTCCCGGACCAAATGCCTGGAGAACTTAGCAATGCAGAGCAGGTCCCAGTGCAGGTAATGATTCAAGTAATAGCCCTCTGTGGGCAGTCAGTCAAAACGCAGAGTCCAAACTATAAAAGGGCAAGAGCTCCCACAGAGGAAAAAATGATCAATTATTGTTAGAATAATATGTGACTGCTGACATTTCACCTTTCAGCATCATAGCAATATTTTAAGAAAGACGTGTAGTTAAGGTTGTCAGAATTTCATTTTAACCCCCTTTTTGAGGCTGTTAAAAATTCACTCATGCTGAAACTTGCCTTTCAGGTTCCCAGCCAGATTTCTGCTTTGTTTTTAATTGGTTGTTCTCTAATGGAATGCAAAATGTAATGCAGGAGAGAGGGTTTTTCCAAGGGTCCTCCCACAGACTGTTCTCAACCTCAATTCCCTTTTTCCTTGCTCACTCCACTCTGTGTCAAAGGTTAGTTTTAACAATAAAAACAACCCCAAAGATACACTCCACTCAGAGAGGATGAAAAGCTTTTGGCAGTGTTACTAAAAACAGCTACCAGCAGTAAGCAATACTCAGCGAGTAGGAATCTGTCCAGTTGTGTTCACTCCAGCGTTCACTCTTGGCATGCTGTATGTGTCCAAAAGAGATGGGATTGAGTCAACAGGTATTTTTGTTGCAACTCACTGAATAAAAGGTAACTGATGGCAGTTCAAAAATGTCTTTGTAGGTGACAATCTGACAGGAAGGGGGAATTAGAGGCATTGTCCCAAGGCTACATATGTAGAGCAAATGGACTGATTTGGTTTAACCTCTGTGCTCTTGGCACTCCAAGTTCCCATACCCCCAAGCCGTTTCCCACTGTTGACAAAACACTATGAGAAGGGGAAAACCCCAGTGACTTACTGGTCAGTAGCTATTTGCCAGGCAGAACACTGGGGCATGAAGACACCAAGAGGCATGAGACACCCCTCATCCCTGTGCTCCAGCTGAAATCTCCTTAAGGTATAGCTCCTCGTGCATCAATGAGTTTAAAACACCCCCTCGTTTATTCTGCTTATCTTAAACACCAGCAGCTGTCCAGCTAGACTTACTATGTTGATCGGCAAATGAGATAGTACCATATATAACAGATATTTACTTTAGCAGACATCTCGCCAGCTCTCTAACAGACGTGTTAGGTCTTGCAGGTGCCATCCCTCATTACAGTGGTCCAGAACCTGGGAAAGTGCTATAATTAGCTGCTTATTATTATAAGCTATTTCTGCAATACTTTCCATTTGCTAACGGCTTGGCAATCAACTCTACTCTTTATGTCTCACAAGAAATCAGATAGTTCAACACTTGTTAGCTATGTTTTATGGCCCCGAATCCTCAGGCCCACAGTGAAAAGAATCAAGGGTTATGCAGCCAGCTGAGGCTGAAGACCAACATCGCTGCTCGGTTTGTCTCCAGCCTCTCAGGCCTGGCTGTCCAGCTGCTCCCTAGTCCTTTGTACTTATTTATTTATTTGTAAGCACTTAGAATTAAGAAAATTATCATAAGAGCACTGGCCTTGATTCTCCGTTTTTAGCATTCAGAACTCACAGCCTGGGCTTTTGCCAAGTGTTGCTGGAACAATTGTGGCAGACTTGAGACAGCCCAGCAGACAATTCCCCCAGCTGATGGAGAAGTCTCTTTAGGGGCGGCATAGCTCAGCTGGTGTCAGTGGCAGCCAGGAGGGATGAGGAATCACAGGCAGAGGAGCAGGGGAGAAAGAAGGGCAGGTGAGTGGGCAGAGCCAGTTGGCCTCGGAAAGTTTCTCTGGAGAGCAATGGGGTTGTTCAGGGATCTGTGTCATGGCCACAAGAACCTAAGGCTCAGGTGGCTCTGGCTTTCCAGCATGGAATAGTTAACCACTCTCTTAGAAAACGGGTGACAAAATATGATTAAAGACATAAAATTCGACAGCTCAGCCCTCGACAAGGTCTTGTGAAGAATGGTCTCTCTCCCTGGAGTCTTGCTGTTTTGTCTACCATTCTTGAATTATGCCGTCATCCCCTATTTGTGGCAATAAAAAAGTTTATTATCCCATATCATCATTTCATAATCTCAATAACACTTGCTATTAAATCCTGAGACAGTAGTGATTCCTCGTTAAATTTTGTTTTTGAACTGCATCTTCATGGCTCCATAGAATATGTGCAATAATTACTCAAAACTATTTTTAAACCATGTGAAGTGCTGATACTAATATTTCTACCAGTATCAAGAAAGATGATGGTCTCAACTTAGAATGTATTCATGAACTAGGTGTCCCTTTCCATCCTAATTCTAAACTTAATTTGTTTCTAACATTCTGTTTACTTCCCTTTAAACAGATTGAACCAACTGATCCATTTCCCATTTCACAAACACATACTTATTCCTCTTGTATTTTCATATTCCTGAAATACACTATCATCAGTATCACCATCAACAACTATAACAACATTATTTGAGCCCTTCTATGGGCCAAGGAATATCCTGAGAATTTTACATGTGCTAATTGATTCTTTAAAATATATATATTATATATATTTGATTTCAGAGAGGAAGTGAGAGGAAGGGAGAGATAGAAACATCAATGATGAGTGTGAATCACTGATTGGCTACCGGCCGCATGGCCCTAACTGGGGATTGAGCCTACAACCTGGGCACGTGCCCTGACCTGGAACCGAACCATGACCTCCTGGTTCACTAGTCAACACTCAACCACTGAGCCATGCTGGTTAGGCACTGATTAATTCTTCATAGTACTAATAGGAACTTTGTAATCCTTTTTTTTGCAGCTATAGATACTGGGGCACACAGAGGTTAAATAAATCACACAAGAGCAGTCATATTGGAATCTGAACATATGTAACATGGCTCCAAAACCAGGCCTTTACAGTATGCTCTGCGGCCCTTCCTGGTATCCTGGTTTGTATATGGCCATTTCCAAAGCACTTTATGTGCATCTTTTCATTTGATTCTTACAACCACACATAAGGTTTTGTTTAAACTGGAAACCCCATTTTATTCCTTCCAAGTCTGGAGAAAATATGTAATATTTTACTTTATGAAATCATTGAGGGTTTGCCTTTTCTTTCCAGTTAAAATTCTAGATTTATGGAGAATTAATTCTAGATTTAATCTAAAGCAACACTATGGACTTCTCCATCTAAAAAAGTTAGTTATATTCAACTGTAAATCATACTCAAATTACTCTCCATGCTTCTGTTTTTCCTATTATAAAGCAAAGTCCTACATTTTTCAAGGGGATGTGCTGAACTCCAGCAGAAACAGGGTGTGTATTTAAATAGCCTTAAATGACAACTGCATTTCAAAATCAAATAGTTTAGGTTTTACATATTTATAGTTCTATGAGTAACATTTGTACTTATGTGTCTAGATTTATATATTCCAGGCCAAATTCCAGGAAGGATTTTCAGAGGTTTGGAGCATATACTGCTTGAAATTTATATATATCACGGTCCTCCATTCTTGATATGAAGAATTTATTCTACTTTTTAATATTTCTCCTTCATCCACAAGGTTTACAAAAGGATGTATATGATCAACATAATTGCTAAATTAATCACTGAATTAATGTTTCTTTCCCTGCTTTTTCATTTATAGTTCTCAAATTCATTGTTCCCAGTTTTTGACTCATTATCATAAAAAAAACACAAACTTCTGCCGAAACCGGTTTGGCTCAGTGGATAGAGCATCGGCCTGCGGACCAAAAGGTCCCAGGTTCGATTCTGGTCAAGGGCATGTACCTTGGGTTGTGGGCACATCCCCAGTGGGGGGCGTACAGGAGGCAACTGATCGATGTTTCTCTCTCATCAATGTTTCTGACTCACTATCCCTCTCCCTTCCTCTCTGTAAAATAATCAATAAAATATTTTAAAAAAACCCTCTTAGTTTTTTGTTAGAAACAACTGCACTGAATTCCAAAGAAATACAAATAACACAAATGACACTACTTGAATATATACTGCATTGCTCTGTGAGTGAAACCCTTCCATCTATGACAATTATCTTTCTAATGATCTTTAGGACTGTACAGGGAGGCCATGGAAGAAAAGGTCAGTATTTCCACATCACGCTGAGGAAATGGAAGTGCTTGAAACACTCAAGGTCACTTGAAAACGCAAGCCAGATCCCATCCCCCTCCTTCTAGCAACTTTCTCTGTACAGGGCCTCACATACTTGTCATAGTATTATTCCCACCTACTGACAGTCCAACAAAGATTCCCGCTGAATAATTACAGCCCGCCCCCCCTTCCCCAAAGAAAAAGCACCTTACGAAAACTTGGGTTTAGTTTCATTTTTGTGGTCAATAAATGCCTGTATAAACAAGCTCTAGAGAAACCCAGTAGAGGTTAGTGCACAGACCAAGATCATAATGCATCACAGCGCTGAACCTACTAACCAAATGACATAGACCAAGAAAGCTCTTTCGAAAACAGGCAGCTGCATTTTGTCTATGCACATTCAGATGAAAGAAAACAAATACCAAATGCCTGCTGTTTCAAACAGTTGGGTAGTTTGCTGGAATGCTGACGGATCACCAAAATCATGGACAGGAGTTACGTTTTTCTTAGGGTGGCAAGAAGACCTCATGAGGTGTGGTTTTATAGCTGTCAAGAAATAAGGGCTTCAGGATGATAAATGGGAGGGATCTTATATGTCCAATTGTAAATCCAATCTCCATTTTTAAAAATAGTCCTTTTAATTCTTTGGACTTATGGCCCCAAAATTGAGTTTTGAAACTAGGGTCTACCATATCTTTGGTATTGAAAGGAATAAAATATATTGACTGCCAATTTGGGCCAGGGAATTTACATTTGTTATTCAAGTTTATCAGAAAATAACCATTAATAAATATTTTTACATTCCCATAATAAAGAAAAGGAAGATGAGGCTCAAAGAAGTTAAATACATCACTAAAAATTACCCAGATTGTGTAGTACAGCCAGGATTTACATCCAGATATATGAAAGTCTGTGTTTATTATTCTTGTTGCCTTTTTGAAATAAAATGGCATTTGCTTGTGTGATTTATAGCAAGTGGTGGAAGCTTTAATATGGTCCACAAAGCATACGTCAATGTGCCCTCCTTAAGCTCAGCAGTATGGAAAGACACTTAAATTGCCATGTGTTGGCAAAAATATGAAGAAACTGGAATCCTCTTACACTGCTGGTAGGAATGAAAAATGGTGCAGCTGCTTTGAAAAACATTTTGATAGCTCCTTAAATATGAAACATAAAGTTACCAGTAATTCTACTCCTTGGTATATATAGAAGAGATGTTAAAACATACAGTATATGAATGCAAAAACCTGTATACAAATATTGTAGCAGTATTATTCATAATAGCCAAAATGCTGACTAACCCAAATATCTACCAACTGATGAATGAATAAAATGTGGTATATCCATGCAATGGAATATTATTTAACAATAAAAAGGAATGAAGGACTGATACATGCTATAATATGTATGAATCCTAAGAACACTAGCTAAGTGAAAGAAGTCAGTCACAAAAGGCCATATATTGCATGATTCCATTTATATTAAATGTCTAGGATAGGGAAATCTATAGAGACAGAAAGTAGATTAGTAGTTGTCTGGGGTTGGGGTGAGGGTGGGAGGAGAATGGGGATGGACTGTTAATAGATTTTTGGGGTGGGGTGATGCAATTGTAAAATTGATTGTAGTAAAAACCATTGAATTGTACATTTCAAATGGGTGAATAGTATATGTGATTATATCTCAATAAAGTTGAGTTGTTACTTTTTAAAAAGTAAAACACCAATCTTCACTCTAAACCTTGGTTCTCAGTCCTGGCTGCCCCCTAAAATCATCTGGGGAGACTTCCAAATCACAGTGCCCAGGCCATACACTAGACCAATCACATCAGAATTTCTGTGGGCAGGACTCAGACATCAGCATTTTTTTTTTTGCCTTTTTTGTCCTGGTAATTCCCAGGTGCAGCCAAAGGTACAAATACCAAGTCCCGTGTTGAGGGCAAAAGGTCACAGGAATCATTACATTATCCTATGGGCGCTTCTGCCTCATGCCCTGTTGGATGGCATCTGTGAGATGAGAATTCATGTCAGACACTTGCCTAGAGTTATCATTATGATGGTACCTTTAAGGTCATTCAGGAGATGAGGCTGATACTTATGAGAAGAAGCTGAGTGGGTGGCCTCATTTCCTGGAGTTCACGAAGGAAGAACGTTATTCTCCACTGGCTGGAGACTTGAACTTTTGATTTCTTCTCTCTTCACAGGTAATTACATTTTAGGCTTCAACAGCTCTTATTTTTAAACTAGGGGCCTGGTGTGTGAAATGCATGCAAGGATAGGTTGGCTGGTGATCAGGGCCAATCTGTGGGGCAACCGGTGGGGCCATGGGGGAGAGGGAGCCACTGGCACCCACCTTGGCTGTCCTGGCACCATCTGCTTGCTGGCCCTGCTCCTAGGAGGAAGCTCCTGCATTGAGCATCTGCCCCCTGGTGGTTACAAGTAGTGCACATCATAGCAACCAGTCCAGTTGGCCAGTTGTTCCACTGTTTGGTCGATTGCATATTAGGCTTTTATTGCATAGGATCTTTGTAAAGTCTTGCTAAAAAGGTTTGTTTAGTCTGAAATAAAATCATGGAAACAAACCATTTACATAATGACTTGAGTTTCACTTTGGTTCTTTTCATTAAAAATTCCATAGTTTCAAAACAATGAATTTACAGTGGGGATGATTCAATGCACCAGCTACGGGGAACCTATAAATGGAAGCTGGGACTACTGTTTTGCTGGCTATCAATACCAGATAGGAAATGTTGAGTGATCCATTGCATTACCTTTAAAAATTTACCAATTTTTTTTCCTGCTTTGAAGCACAGTTGTGATCAAAACACAAATGTATGTGATTAAAAAAAAAAGGACATGCTTCTCAATCTAGAAGGCAGGTGTTAGGGCAGCAATTATACAACTCAACATGGAGACTCTCGCTTCAATTCAGTTTTATGAAGAAAAACCCCCAAAATATTTAAAAACATTTAGTTTTAAATTATAAGTCAGCTACTATCAAGAGTTATGTAAATTTGATAAAACTTTACGAACTGAGGATAAAAGACAACATTTTGGAAGATTATGAAAAAAAAATTTGAGGATTAGATTGGCATTTTCACTGCTTTGGAAACAGACACTGGAGTGGCCCATCAGAGCACTTTATTATCATGGAAGTGATATGTAAATTGGCCAGTTGGTTGCTTAGAGATTTTCTCCAAGTTTCTGAAAGCAGACTCATAATGTAAAACCACATGCAGCCATCCATGGAGACTTAGAGATGATTTCCTCTCTTTCGCTCTCGCTTCCATTGGCATGAGATAATGAATAAACCAGGAAAGCATATATTCTTTGCAAACCCAGGGTAATTTTTATCAATGTTAACATGCCTGGCCCTCTGCATGGATATGCATTTTAGTACATTCAGCAAGTCCCTGTTTTATACAGAAAGGACCTCTCACAGTCCTGGGTGGTTACTCTATTCTCAAAGGACAAGAGAAGCTCATTTGGTCAGAACAAACCAGTTGCTGGTGGGAAAGAAGTCACCTGTCTGGTCTGTCAACCTGTTGTAATTGTAGCTTCTCCAGAAAAATAAAAACTCACAACAAAGTGATAATTCAAAGCCAAAAGCATCCTTTGTTTGCACTGTACCTGATTACATGGTGATGGTGAGAATGATGTTGGGTGGAGAGACTGAAAATACTTAATGGTAAATACTAATAAACTCTTATTTTTTTTAAAAGTGGGATTGAGGTGGGGTAAGGAGATATAAATGAAGAAAAATGTAGACAATAAAAAACTCAAATAATTGAAAATAGCTCCAAACATCCACATATTATATCTTTGTCAACAGTTTGCTCGCTTCAGTCTACCCAAAAGATACAAGGGCAGCAAAGGTGACCACTTTGAGGATACAGCTCCTTTATTCTGTGGTTGACACACTGATAGGAAACATATTACCAAAAGGCAGGACTAATTACATAATTTGTTTGGTCCAGAGCAAATTGAAAAAGCAGGGCTTTTGCTAAAAATTATTAAGAATTTCAAGATGGTACCAGCAAAGCTCTAAACCAAATACAGAGCCCCGTAGAGCATGGCACCCTATGTGACTGCGCAGGTCGCAGCCCAGGAAGTTAGCTCTGCCCGAAGGTCAGAAACAAGGGAGACAGAGGCTGCCTAACCCATATGCGGATCTGTTGTCTTCTAGCTGGTTTAACTTCTCTTGGCAGAATGCACACATTTACAGACTCTACAGCAGTTTTAAAAATCAGGTTTCAAATTCTTCTCTGAGTCACCACATCGAAATCTTAAAGACATCATGTGACAGCTTCTAACACTAAAGCAAATTACCTTTGCCAAGAGCACCCTTGAGCCCTTGAAATTAATGATCATGACCAAGGTGGTTATTAGTGGATGGTGATGAGGCAACGCGATAGTAAACTAATCAGTGTCCTGTGCAAATATTTAAAATACTTCCGAGATTATTTGAACTTTAACACGGAGCTAGCCAAACACATTTGTAAACTGAACCCAAGGTTCTAACAAGTTTCTGCCTTTTGGATGACCTTCAATGTGTGGGACATTTTTAGAAAGATTAGCACTTGAGTGGAAACACCGACTGACATTTTCAATGTAAACATGAATGCTGAACTTTTTTTTTTTAATATAAAATAAGATGCATGTACGTATCTTTCTCATTCAGGTCTATGTATAAATTTAGTCCATCAAAATATTTGGGGCAAGGACACCATCACTGAAAGATATTGAATAAATCAAGTATAAATGACTCTTTAAAAGCTTGTGAAAAACATTCAACCGGGGGGGAAAGAGTTCAAGGTAGGCTGGCAATATCATATGTGAAACAAACAAACAAAAAAAAACAAACAAAATGGGAAAACAACTGTTCAAAGAGGTCAACACCCCTTGACAAGGAACAAGCTTTAGAGCCAGTTCAAATCCCAGCTTCCAATATATATATATTTTGTGAGCTTTGGCTAATTCACCTGAAACACGGCGTTGATACTAACGCCTAACAGTCACATTGGATGCTTTCTGGATGTCTTAGTAATCTCTCAAATCTATGAGTCAGACACCTTTAATTATATCCTATTGCGTTGCCCCTCAGAATTTTTACTGGGGAGGAGAGTAAAATTAATTTTGCATGTCTAATGCTTTCCATAACTTATGGTCTATAGGAAGCAGCAAGAAAAAAAATATTCTCTGGCATGGACAAATATTAGCATAATTATAGGTCTGCTGTTTTGAAAATGAGGACCGGATGAACATGGTTACAGAGACATTAGTAACCCCTAAGTGTCTGAGTCTACAGCACTTACATCTCATTAACCACCAATTACTGCATTTATAATTTAACACAAAAAGGAAAAAAACAAATGAGGTGTTTTTTTTTCTTTTTAAAAAACTCCCTTTTATCTAAAAGTCAGTTTATCCTTGGCTTCTAAAGACAGGATTAATGCAATAGGTTGAGAAATGGAGTAGATTGAGCAATAAAAACTTTTTGATAACATGTGAGGCTATAAAAATGGCTTGGCTGAATCTCTTAGCCAAAGATAAATACTACCCTGTAGGAGAAAAAGAAAAAAACATTTTCTGGATCATCAGGTCTGGTATGTTTTCAAAGACCTTGCTTTTTGTAACGCATTCATGTCAAGAGACATTTTTGCAATTCGTGATTTCATAACACTTTCGCATCTGAAATCTTGTCTCTGTTCTGGCAAGATCATGGTCAAGACTTTTGTCAAAAGATGGGATGAAAAATGATCCTTAGTTATTTATTTTTGTAATTTCATTACTATTAGTAGTATTTCTATTCATATTACCACTACCACTAGTAATGCTGTTACAACTATTGTATCTATAACTACATTTATTTTTTATTTGTATTTTTTAGAGAAAGCCAGAGGAAGGGAGAGAAACATTTATTTGTTGTTCCACTTAGCTGTGCATTCCTTGGTTGCTTCTTATTTTTAGTAGTTGTGCAAAATAAAAAGTATGTAACTTGTTTTATAAACAGTGAAGGGGAAATGCTAGTATTAGATTAAGTATTTAATTAAAGTTACTGATCATTAAATTTTCCATTATGGAAAGTACAGAATAATAAAATAATGAAATTAAAGGCTATATGAATTATACAGTGAATGATGAAATTTTAACAACACTATCGTTAATGTGAATATTGAATCAGATATATATATTTTAAAAGCAGTTATTTTTTAAGCTGGTCTTTTTTTTCTTTCTTCTTCTTTTTTTTTTTCTTGGTTGCTTCTTGTATGTGTCCTGAGCAGAGATCGAACCTACATCCTTGGTGTATCAGGACGATGCTCTAGCCAACTGAGCTACTTGGCCAGAACTACATTTCTAAATGGCTGTCTGATAAGAGTTCTAGTGAATACCATTTTACTGCTTGCTCCTTGAGTCCCTGGCTGGCTCTCTCTGGTGACTCTCTTGGCTCTATCTCAGTTTAGTATCTAGGCCAGCAGCTCAATATCACTTGGAAGCTTATTACAGATGCAAATTCCAGGCTTCACCCAGACCTACAAAATCTGAAGCTCTAGGGTTGGAGGCCAGGAACATGTGTTTTCACAAGCTCATCCCAACATTCTGATGCTCAGCTTTGCAAAGCTCTGTCCGAACAGAGGAAGTGACCAAGGCGCCAAGAAACAGAGGAAGTAGGGGTGGGAGAGAACTGAGGGTGAACACCTGGAGTCACCACCTGCAGACTTGACCTTGCCTGCTTCAGGGCAGGCTGCCAATGCCGCAGAAAGAAAGTCTGGGCCAGGTTTGCAGGAAAGGGAGCTGCTTCCCACCCCAGGATGCGCCTATCGGCTCCTGCCTTCAGCTTCAGGCCTTCATGAGGAAAGGCACCACCAGAACTCTCCCTTAGCCATTGCATACCTCTTTTGCTTGCTGAATATTGAAAATGACAAGGCTCCGTATTCTTCTCATCAATGTAGGCATGCCAAATCAAATTAGCTACTGTTTCTAAGTTAGTATTTCTTAAAGTATGAGGTCTATGCATTTCAGGGTCTCATTGATCCCTAGTCCCAATCAAAACAAAATCTTTGGGGTTGCAATAAACTCTTAAATGACTTCCATGCAGTGTCCAAGTTGGAAACTGTGGTTTTACTTTTTTGGCCTGACCTGAAAGTTTGTGATGAAGTTTCAGAATATAACTTCTAACTCACTGTCTGTTTTCCATCCCTCTTTTCTTTCTTTTTTCTTCCTTCCCTTTTCCTTCCTCCCTTCTTTCCTTCCTTCCTTTCCCTCCCTCCCTTCTTTCCCTTCATCCCTCCCTCTCTCCCTTCCTTCCCTTCCCTTTCCTTTCTTTTCTCCTTTCCTTCCTTCTTCTTCCCTCCCTGCCTTCCTCTCTCCATGCCTCCTTCTCTTTCTGTAATAACACATTTCCACAAAAAACATAAGAAAATTAAAAGAACACAAAGAAAAAAAGAAAGATTACTTGTATTCCTATCACCCACTTTGATGAATATTCTATATAATAAAAGGCTAACAGCAAATGGTCCCCATCAGGAGTTCAACCGACCTGGAGTTTGACCACTTGCTATGATGTGTACTGACCACCAGGAGGCAGGCTGGAATGAAGGAATGAAAGAAGACCCTGATCAGCCCTGATTGCCAGCCATGCTTAGGGATCCTACCCATGCATGAATTTCGTGCATTGGGCCCCTAGTAATTATCTAAAATAACATGTTGATTAGGTAAAATTGGGATATAAAATGAGTACATAATAGTCAATCAAAAGATACCATAATATATTTTACTAATCACCTGTTATTAAATATCTAGAAACTGTTGCTCAGATTTTCTGCTTTAGAAATAATATTACAATAAGCAATTTAAAAAAATCTTTGTACTCCTTCCTGATGGCTAAATGACCTTTATGGTCAATTCTGAGAATTGAAATTTCTGGTTCAAAACTTATGCCTTCTTTGGAAGTGTTGGACAAATATTGCCAAACTGCTCACAAAAGGAGAGTATCAGTTAAGAAAATACTAGGTTGTAAATTGGTAAAACCAAGTTGACAATATAGGTATGAAAAAAGGACTATATACATGACTTTAGACCTGAGATGTCTACTTCATGATATCCAACCTAAAGTGACTCTTATCTAAAGAAATATTCACAATAGTAAAAAATTGGAAATAATCTAAATATCCACCATGTAGGAAAAAAGAAATGAATATAACAGCATTTAAAATATATGAATTAGATCTATATGTATCAACATAGATCTATTTTAAAACATCATGGCATAGTGTTGAATAAAATAATCTTGGTAAAAGCATGCATGCAAAATGGAATTATTTATATAAGCGGTTCTCAACCTGTGGGTCGCGACCCCTTTGGGGATCAAACAACCCTTTCACAGGGGTCGCCTAAGACCAGCGGAAAACACCTATTTCCCATGGTCTTAGGAACCAAAAGACCGCTCCTTGGTGTAGCAAAGTGTAGCAATGTAGTTTACTGTTGTCATATGAAGACTGTTACCCATGCTACACCACGATTCAAGATAAAATTTCATTTATTTGTAATTAGAAACAAACATTTCACAATATATAATTACATATTGTTTTTGTGATTAATCACTATTCTTTAATTATGTTCAATTTGTAACAATGAAAATACATCCCGCATATCAGATATTTACATTACAGTTCATAACAGTAGCAAAATTCGTTATAAAGTAGCAACAGAAATAATTTTATGGTTGGGGGTCACCACCACATGAGGAGCTGTATTAAAGGGTCGCGGCATTAGGAAGGTTGAGAACCTTTGATTTATATAATGTTTTAAAAACCATAAAATATGCTGTGTGTTTACATAGACAGGAAGTACAAAACTATATACAGAAAGGATATACTAACTTTAATATTGTGGTTAATCTCTAGAAAAAGGCACTAGAGGAGAGGAGTAGGAGTTTTTAGCTGGATTCATAATATTTTATTTTATTGTTAAATAGTTTTCCAGCAAACAGGATAAAATGTTCACATCTGTCAACTCTGGAATACAGTTCTCATAATGTGTCTAAGGACCTCTGGGAGACCCCGAGTCTCCTGCAGAATGTCCATGAGGTCAAAATAATTTGCATAATAACATTAAGACATTATTTGTCATTTCCACTATATTGACATTAACCCTGATGGTGCAAAATCAATGGATGGTAAAACTGTGGCAACTTAGCACAAATCAAGGCAGTAGTTGCAATTGTATGAGTCATCACGGTATTCTTCACACCATGCACTGGCAGTAAAACAAATCAAAATGAAACAAGTCAGTTTGACTCAAGAATGTCCTTGATGAAGCAATAAAATTATTTCAATTAAATCTCAAAACTTGAGCACTTTAAAAACTATTCTGAGTGACAAAATAGCTGAAGTGTTGCAAGTTGAAGTATGATGATTGTCTTGAGGAAAAGCATTTGTGTGTGCTGAACTATCGGGCGTGCTTCATTGAACATTATTTTTCTTGAAAGATTGAGTAAGAGATAAATTATGGTTAGTCATACTTGAGCATTTGGCCACCTTTTTCTCAAATTTGGTGGGTCTGTCACTTCAAAAGAAAACAACCGACAGTATGTGTTGCAAAGCCACTGTGGACTTGACAGATACTTAATGAAGACCTTTCTGAGACCAGTGGAGATGTGACAAATAGAATCTTGACTATTATATAATGAAATGCATCTACCTCTGAAAGATATGCATTACTCAGTGGACCAATATTTTCCCAATGATCAATGCAAGAGGTTACAAAATCATGCATGTGTGAGAGATCCACTCAAAGTGCAAGATAAATGAATGAATTTTAATGGAGTATGAAAAGTTCAGTGATATGGTTTTAGATTCCACATTGCAACCATCATTTAGAAACTACCACTTGTTGAATTCTGGTTAGGTCAAAGCAGAATTTTTAGTTATCAGAAAAGTCAAAGACTATATATGGGGTATAAAATCGAAAGTTGATGATTGTCATAGGCAGCATTGATTTAAAAAAAAATAACTTATCTAGTTTTGATTTTCTATTTATTTCACTTGAATTTTTAAATTGTCCTGTTACATTACTGAGAGAATCCCTCAATGATTCTATTTCTAGTTATATTAGATTGTTAGATTACTTTGAGAAGAATTTAATGTTTAAAATATTCTATTTTTGTCAAGAAGTAATAAACTATTTCCCTGTTAAATCTTATCTTCTTTCAAATTATTTTATATATTTTTTCAAGGTCATCTTATATGTTTCTTTTTATATTTACTTCTACTTATTTTTTATTTTAAGGTTGCTATTGTGATATGTGTTTTCCCCCCTTTTTATTTTGCAATTGACGATAGCTAATAACAACACTTTACTTTTGTGTATTTATTTTTGTAAGTGGACACCACAGTGTACTCCTAACAATTTCAATAGATTTTTTTAAAGTTGATTCTTTTAAATGTTCAACATAGACAAATGCGGATTAGTTTGACTTCTCCTTCCTGATTATGTCACCTATTTTTCCCCTTTGTCATTATATTTGCTAGACTTCTTAGAAAAATACTCAATACTTTTGTAATTTTTATCTTGTTCCTTAATTTAATGAAAATCCATACAGAATTGGAGAACTAAGTGAAATACTTAATCTTTGCTTCAAATAAATAATCATTACTTTAAGTAATCTTATGTTCTTAAGGACCAACTCTTGTGGGGTCGTTGTTGTTGTTGTTGTTATTGTTGGTGTTTGTTAATCCTCACCTGAGGATATTTTTCCATTGATTTTTAGGGAGAGGGGAAGAGAGAGGGGAAGAAAAGAGAAACATCGATGTGAGAGAAACACATCGATTAGTTGCCTCCTGCATGTGCCCTGACCAGGGCTTGGGCCAGGGAGGAGCCTGCAACTAAGGAAAGTGTCCTTGACCAGAATCAAACCCTAGACCCTTTGGTCAGCAGGCCAACGATGCTCTATCCACTGAGCCAAACCAGCTAGGGCCCAGCTCTTGTGGTTTTGATTTGTTATTCCTTTAAGGTTTGCTAAATTGAATCTGATGCTATTTTACTTGGGATTTGTCAACCCATGTAGTTGTTTTATAAGGTTTTAATGTCATCTTTTTTTAAGGATCGTCCTACACTGTAAAAGAAAAAGAAATTAGAATCATTACATTTTTTCCCACCCCTAGAATAGTTTACAGCTACTGAAGATTATAAATTTATACAAATTATAAGTCACAAAAGGGGATACATAATATTAAGATCATAAGTATGAGATATGGTTTAAATTCACTCCACTAAATAATCTAGAGAAATATAATAATCATGCAGTTAAAAATAGCATCAGCAACTAGAGTCAGATTTAGATTTATTTTTTTTTTTTGTTAAATGGGGACAATCAGAAATGTCCCCATCCCTTCAAATAATAACTTGTAGATAAAGGAATAAGGTTCTTCTACAAGCAATGAGCTAATTAAGTTAACTTTCCTCCTAGGTCTATGGGAATAGCCACTGGATTGAGACCAACTATGGTGCTTAATCCATGATATTAACACATCCAAAGAAAGAAAAGGTCAGCTCCTGGAGCATGGCCACCCTAGATAAATTGAGCTCAGAGAAAATAAACTCTGGCAGAGGGTGTCAGGTACTGCCTTTAGGAAGAAGACATAGAACCCAAGAGCTCAAATCAACTAGTTAGGAAAACTGTGTTGTCCAGTGGTGGCATAGATATTTCCTCAACCCTCACTGTACCCTGGAGAAATGTCCCTCAACACTATGACCCTTTGCTGATTCCAACTTTCTGCGTATGAATTCAGCAATCTCTGCTGATTTTGGAAAAGTTTTCAGGAGGTACCTGGATCTGCAGATTACAATTTTTTTTTCTGCTAGGAAACCACACCTATGTTTTCATGCAAGATTCATCTCCATGGGTATCACCAAAGCATCTGTACATAATACTGGACCCACCAGCTAAACTGTACTTCTTTCTTTCTAATGTGAAATGCTGTTGAGTTAGTGTGGCATTGTTAGAAGGATAACTTAAAATATATTCTAATTTATAAAAGAATAAAGTGATTTGCTCTGAACATTAGAAACAAGTCATATATAACATACCTCACTACTCATAGCAATATAGCCAAGTGAGTCCTGACCATTTTACTGGATAGTTGAGGACTGTTGGCCTGGATAATTCCAAAAGTATTTCAATGATATAAAACTATAGGCTATTTCATTTAGCCATAACTTTCTAATATGATATAGGAGTAATCATTTGGTCCCAATTTACTTTTCCCGATCATTACCTTTTGCCCATTGGCCAAAGGTATTAAAGGATTTTGAAAAATTCTAATTCTTATTCTTGGTAAAATTTGCCAGTTATGGACAACTATTCTATCTTTGGCTTTCATAAGGGAACTTGTGGATAATAATATATTATAAATATTTGAACTATATACAAGTTATTTGAGTTGGTAAGGTCCATCTTTAAAGTTATGCCTTTTTTTACATGATTAAAAATGTCATCTTAAGAAAGTACAAATAGAAATAAATTACTCAAATGAGTACAGTAAATATTATTCTGTTAAGTTGAACTATAAATCTGATTTATTAAATGAGTGGTAGATATACTTTGACTTATAGGACAGAAACATAAAATTTTAGCAGTTTTATTTAACATGTCTCAACCATTAAATATCCATTACTCTATTTTCTCTTAAAGAATATAAATGTATCTATCAATTTACCAATACAAGTAAGTCACACTGAAACATATTGGTTTTATTTTTCCCTTAGTTATTCAAACATAAGGCTTCTGAGAAGGGAATGACATTTGTTTTATGATTTCCTGTCATTTGGCTTCTCCTCCTGCATCAGACTGAATGACACAATATTGTACCATTCTGCTGTTGTGATCACACTAAATTTTGACATATGCTTAGTGTTTGGCCTTAAGCACCACTGTGTTACCAGGTTTACACTGGGATCCAAACTTGAGTGCATGTGTGAGCACATGTGTGAGCATGTGTGTGAGTTTGTATGCGATCACATTTGGACATTTTGTTTTTTGCTAACAGAAACCCAAGCATATGTTTGAGACCAAGTTTCTCTTTTCTTTTGACACATTTTCTGTGATTAGATTCATTAAGAAATACAACAGAATTAAAAATTAGGAGGGGTGTATTTGTAAACATCAACTGTGATTATGGCAAAAACCTTTACAGCAACTAAAATGTGTCTTCCAGAGCCATAATCCAACCTACAAGACACATTTTTTTTAACTCTGTAACACAGTTCAAATCATTACAGAAGAAAGAAAAGCTTTTCTATCAAGCAAATAAAGATGGTGAAATAACACTGCTTATTTGAACACTAAACTATCCTCTATAAAAATGTCAACCTAACTGGATTACTTCCATCAATGCTGCAAAAATAGAATCAGCAAAATGAGACTTTGATGCTAGCAGTTGAAAAAAAAAATTTGTATTTCATTCTTGTGGTTTATGAGGTTACTAAAATCCTCCATGTAATTATGGTTTGACACTGTCTACCATTTTTAATTTATAGTCTTCTAAAGGAAGTGATGTAAATTGTATTCTTTAAAACATCATTGGACATATGTTAAGTACCCCAAATGTCACAGGGAATGAAATATGATTACTCAAAACATGAACAAGTCTCTAGCTACAAATTTAATATCCATGGAAAGCAGACTGATGAAGGCTCAACTCTAAGTTAAATTTGCACAGACAGGATACATTCTGTAGGAATTCGGGTTTGAATGACATAAAAGGTATTTGGGTATCATTTTATTTATTTTAAATCAAGTATGATTGAAATCAAATCATAGATATTCTTGGAAATAAAAAAAATAATACAAATAAGTGTGATAGTATTTTCTGGGAAGCAGTATGGTGTAGCAACTAAGCGAATGGGCTCTGGATTCATACATACCAAATTCAGGTTCTGGTTTTGTCCTGTTAGTGTTAGCTGTATGATCCTCGGCAATTGACTAACATTTACCCCACAGTTCCCTGAGCTGTACAATGAGAATAATAATAATAATACCTAGTGTATAACATAGACCATTGTAAAAAAATTTAAATGAAATAATCCATGAAAGCACTTTGAGCAATGCCTGACAATAAAATATTAGAAACCTTAAAAGGGGAGAACCTCATGCATTTTGAAGTAAGAGATCCTGAGTCATCATTAATGGTAATGGAAAAGCAAATGGGAGAATGTGGTACCCATCTAGATAGAACTCCTGAAATCAATTAGAAATACAGATATGTTTCTGATTTCATTGGTTACAAAGCAATCCATGGGAACATCTATAGATATTCTTGTACTCAAGGCTCAATTTGTTTTGGCTTATCCACTAGTATTCATCTGAGACTCATAATGTTTAGCAAACCTTTGATAAGGTGAAGCAAATATCAATTTCTCCATAGGATGCTAAAACTGACTGCATTTTTAAAAAGATATTTTCTTGATTTTTTTACAGAGAAGAAGAGAGAGGGACAGAGAGTTAGAAACATAGATGAGAGAGAGAGACAACAATCAGCCTGCCTCTTGCACGCCCCCTACTGGGGATGTGCCGGAAACCAAGGTACATGCCTTTGACTGGAACCGAACCTAGGACCTTTCAGTCCACAGACCAATGCTCTGTCCACTGAGCCAAACCGGTTTTGGCCTGACTGCATTTTGATGAAGGCATTTTGAATGGAAGAACTTGAAAATGAATATTTGTTCACCACCAGAATATCTACACATGTTGAAAATTCCTATGGGTCTCTTGATAACCAGAAGAAAAAGGTAGCAATGAGAAAGAAAATCCATTAAATAAATGATATTAAGCTTTATAAACTCCCTCCTGGAAAAAAGTGGCTTGGGATTGGATGAGTGAGATAATTATTCAAAGACCAGAGAAAAATGAAAAGAAATGTATCTTAATGCTGGAACTGAGACTATAAACCTAACTGGCCAAACTTCACTTGCATCAGTTTCTATATAGGCAGTTTAGTGGGACCAATGCAAATATTCCAAAAGAAGAATTGAATCTAATCTTTGGAATAAAGGACAGATACAGGGGTCCATGCTTCTGTGAAGGTTTATATTTTATATAACACACAATTTAAATTAGGGAAATCAGTGCTAGAGATCCTTGTTAATATCCCTTTGCCAATACAAAGTCACATTAAATAAAAGTAAAATCCAACCCCCATTTCAATACTTATAAAAGTCTTCCCATTCTAATAAAAAATTGCCTGAGTTAACCATTATATTTACTTAGTGGTAGGCAAATTTAGGTTTTTTCACCCTTCTAAGTGAATAATTAGAAAATAATTTCATGAGTGGATAAAATGTACTTATTTGAAATATAGGGTCAAAATTGCAAATGCTAAAACGGAAATAAAAATTGTTTAAATACCTTTGAAAACTGCAGCTTTTCTTGTTAAAATAAGAAAATCTTTGCCTTAATGATCTACATTCCTAGAAAGGCTGCTCTGATTTAGAGAGTTTGCTTCATTTTGTGTTTTGTGCATTGAATTAGTGTAGGAATATAATGCAGAGGACCCATCATCATCAATGAACTTGTCTGGGCTAAATGGCCCTGTGGGTGCTGAATTGGCAACATTCTCTGTTCTCATCTTCCTTTGGCCATTGGCTGAGAGCGTGGCGGGGGTGAGCAGTTCAGTCTGCTGCTGCTGTAAAGCTGGCGGTTCTTCTGTGAAGCTAATTGGAACCTCAACATTGGCCTCATTATCATGTTCCAAAACCCCTCTGAACTAACTAGCTCAGACAGTCTTCCTTACATGCTAAAATCAAAGGCAGATGATTTAAAGAATGATGGACACAGAGGTTAGGTCATTTTGTAAATATCAAAGAATATAAGATCAGGCATGATTCATTTACAGATACCAACTTGGTTATCAAATTGCCGACTTTTCAAATTTACAAGCAACATAGTAAAACTGAGGAGAAATGAGCCAAAAGAGATCTCTGAGATGTTTTACTTCGAAAAACCATGTTTTTATCCTTTCTGTGGTCATGTTTAAGTCACATGGCCAACCAAAATGCACTGGGTTGAATTTTTTCAAGCCCAAGGACAGTGAACCACTGTGCAATTAATTGGATTGCTCTTGATTTCACCTGATTGTGTTGCGAAGATTACAGTCATGGTTCTTGCCACCATCATTTCTTTGAATGACTTGGGCAGCGTCTTAACTGTTCTTCCTCTTTCCTACCACATCCCTTTCCATTATGTAGTTGGTGTTTATCCACACGGGATCATGCCTTTGTCTCTTTTCCTTCAATGACTCTCCATAACCCTTTAGAATAGATACAAGTTCTTGTTCTCAACAAAGCTCACACGGCCTACGGTTAACTTTCTCCTGCTTACCTCTCAGGCATCATGCACCACTCTTTCCCTTTCTCTCTATGCTCATGTTCCACTAGCATTTCAGGACTCTGAGTTCCTTTGGTTTCTCCCATCTGAGTAACCCTCTATGTTCCTTGCTTCATATTATTAAGTCTTCCCTCTTCACTGCTTCTTACTGACCAATTCCTTTTAATTTAAGACTCAACTAAATAGGAAAGTCTGCTGTGACATCCCTTTGCTATGCTCTTCCATAATAGTTTTGTTAAAATACAGTAAATTGATCAATGAGTCTTCCTAGCTTGTGAACAATCTGAGAGCAGTATTCCTGAAAAGAGGGCTGTTCCAGTTTCCCGGACAAAAGTACCATGGTAGAGCCGAAAGAATATCAAATCACTAGGACTCCCACCTGCTGGTGTGTAGCATTGGGCAAGTAATTTCTTTCTGGTTTTACAATAAATATTTATAAAACTAGAGGCCTGGTGCACTAAATTTGTGCACGGGGATGTGTGTGTCCCTAAGCCCAGCCCTTACCCTCTCCAATCTGGGACCTCTCGAGGGATGTCTGACTGCCCCTTTAGGATGTCCAACTGCCTGATAGAATTGGGCCTAAACGGGCAGTTGGACAACTCTCCCACAATCCAGGACTGCTGGCTCCCAACTGCTCACCTGCGTGCCTTCCTGATTGCCCCTAACCACTTCTGCCTGCCAGCCTGACCACCCCCTGCCAGGCTGTTTGTCCCTAGCTGCCCTCGCCTGCAGGCCTGTCCCCCCTAACTGCTCTCTCCTTACAGGCCTGGGTCCCCCCGAAATGCCCTTTCCTGTAGGCCCAATTTCCCTCCTCTGCAAGCCTAGTCACTTCTAACTGCCCTCCCCTGCAGGTTTGATCATCCCAACTGCCCTCCCTTGCAGGCCTGGTCCCTCTCAACTGCCCTTCCCTCTGACCTGATTGCCAACAACTGCTCTCCCTTGTAGGCCTGGTCCCTCCAACTTCCCTCCCCTGCTGGTCCTCTTTTGGTGGCCATCTTGTGCCCACATAGGGGCAGGATCTTTGACCACATGGGGGCAGCCATCTTGTGTGTTGGAGTGATGGTCAATTTGCATATTATTATTTTATTAGACAGGATAGAGGCCTGGTGCATGGGTGGGGACTGGCTGGTTTGGCCTGAAGGGTGTCCCAGATTAGGGTGGGGGTTCCCTTGGGGCATAGGGTAGCTTGGGCGAGGGGTCTGTGGTGGTTTGCAGGCCAGTCACGCCCTCCAGTGACCTAAGTGGAGGCCCTGGTATCTGGGATTTATTTACCTTCTATAATTGAAACCTTGTAGCCTCAAGTGGAGGCCAAGGTAGGCCAGGGCTGTGGAAAGCTTGGCTTCCTCCATCGCTGGGGACAACTCAAACCTTCTGTTCTCTCCAGCTCTATGGTTGCTGGCATTTTGGTTGGGTTAATTTGCATGCTCTCCTGATTGGCTGGTGGGCATGGCTTGTGGGTGTACCAGAGTGATGGTTAATTTGAATATTGATCTTTCATTAGATAGGATGGGCCTAAATTACCTTCTGGGTCTCCTCTAGATCTAAAATGCAATTGGGTGAGATTGAGGTCATATCCCAAATCAGTTAGAGTGATTTCCTGAGCAAATTAGTGGCCCCTAATGTTTTGATTGCAATGAGCAAATAATTTGCCAGTAAAGAAAAGCTAGAATAAGATCATCAACAACAATATGTATTAGCTACACTTCAAAAAGGAAGTCATTTTAGCTTTGACAGCTCTCCATTGGATGCCACTGAGTGCTTATTAAATGCTGGTGCATCATACTTGTTTTCCTTGTTAAGTCTTACTGCCACTTGGACCACTGGTTGTATTGGTTTTATAATTATCCAGTTTCACAAATGAGAAAACAGGAATCTAGAGGAATTAAGTAATTTAGTCATAATCACAGGACTGGTTATGTGGCAGAGTCAGACTCAAATTCTGGTTGCCCATGTCCTTTTGACAATACTGTTCTGCTGTCACCGGACTGTCTGAGTTGGAGTTATTTTTCTAAAAATTTGTCCTATTCTTTGCCCATTTTTTTTCCTCTGCTCTCACCCATCAACATATTATTAAATTTTCTCCAAAGTTGGCCATTGCTTAGAGCCTACCCTTTGATCTTTGTTGTGGTCTCCTGCAAAACCTTCCTATTTCCCTTCCATGGTTTGCACATTTCTGTGTACAGATACACACACATGTCAAAGGCATAAGATTGAGCATTACTTGATTGAGTAATCTACAAATATGAGACTTAAAAAAATACTTTGTTTGCCCATAAGTTTATTTTTAATCCTCCACACCTACCACTGAAATATTTAGTTACTCAATATATAACCCTGTACTGAATTCCAGCACCATTTGCAAAATGACTTATTAGTTGAGATTATGATATACTAAATAAAAATACTGCTAGTTTTAAAAATATATTTTTTCTTACCCAATTTTATAAGGCAATGAATCTCCAACTTCAACACACACACACACACACACACACACGCACACACATCACTGAGGACACCTGTGAAAAATGTTGATTTTTGTGTGTCATCCTCCAAAGAGTTTGATTTAGTAAGTCTAGGATAGGGTCCAGGAATCTTTAATTTAAACAAGCTCACTATGTGATTCTGATACAAATATGTTATGACCCACACTTTAGAAATCAAGAGAAAAATCCATGTTTTTCACTTAGGCCAATGGCCTAAATTTTCCAGACTTATAGACAACTTCTGGGACTATAGTTTCCTTTTAGTTACTACAAATTTAACACCAACAGAAATAGCTGTTTAGTCATCCAACAAATATTTCTGGAAAGTCTACATTGAGCTAGGATGGCAAATATCTAATAGATGCAATATGAGCCACATCTCTCATCTCCTATACCTCCAGTACCCATGGCAGCCATCATTTATTAATCATAGCATTCTTGTCAGTTGAATCTGGATCTATACCTTTGAAACCACTCACAATCAATCCTAGAGCAATAGCTAGGACAGGGCCATTGGTCCTTGACCATAAGACAGTGAAATAGAAGAAAAGAGAAAGATTTAAATCATGATTAAGAGATATCAAGCAAATTTAGAGCTCCTCCCTTTTTCCTCCTCAACAAGCATCACCTCTCCCAGCTTGCTGGCAGGCATTGCTATCCTAGGCAAGCAACCTGCGTGTTAGTGGCAGACAGAACCAAAGGCCCACAGATATGGTGAGGAAGCCAACCCACGCAAGAAACCTTCAATATACTGGAATATAGGACCTTTTCTTTTTCCTTTTCCTCCCCCTCTCTCTCTCTTGCCTAAGGACACTCTCTCAATATTAAGCCATTTTGGGCTTCCTTCCCTAGATGCAGAAAAAGAATTCTACTTAGGGTTTTAATTGTGATGAAACCTTTTTCTTCTTTTTTTTTTTTTTTACCATAGTTGTAGTATCCTCCTTTTTTCAATTCATAGTTGAGACTCAGAGAAGTCAAATGACTTACCCAAGGTCACTTAAAAGTTAAAAGTAGATTTCAGGTGTCTGGACTCCTAGTTTGTTTCTGCTCATAGATTTAAGAATCTTGATGCAATTAGCTTATAAAAGTCACATGACAGTAATTTTTCTAGTAATTCTGATATCCTATCTTGATCATATTTACATATCACTGCTTCTATCTTTGGAGAATCTTTCATTTCTCAGGAAATGGAGAAAAATTTAATAAGCTTTGCAGACAGCAACTCTACATTATTGTAAACCACACACCTTTAATCATAGTTTAATCTATTTCTGCAGAGGTGGAAAGATCACTTCATAATAGTGCACCAATGAAGAGTAGGTATTTTTTTTTTTTATCTCAGCCATGGAGAAGGCTGGAGGTGTTAAAAGAATAAGAGAACTGAAGACAGACACACTTGGCTTTAAATCTCAGCTCCACCCCTTCCTAGCCATGTAACATTATGCAAATCACTTAACTGCTCAGAGAATCTGTTCCCTTATCTATAAAATGATGAACTTATTTGTTTCATAGATTTGCTCTGGAGGTGACATTCGTTAATGGGAATAAAAATGACATGGGTACATCCCTGGTTTATGACAGGTACTCAACGAATGTTAGCTGCCTCTCCCCTTTTCCTTTGCTTTACACATAGTATTACCTTGTAGAAGTAAAGTGGGCTATTCTAGTTCACCTTTTCTCTCTCCTTCATGTCTCCTGGGACTGGCTGTATTTGTGAGGTCCCATGGAAAATCAAAATGAGGGCCACTTGTTCAAAAGTTATTAGGAATTTTGAGATGGCGTCAGGAGAATAGTCAAGGGTGGGTCCTTTTGAACATGGGGCCTTGTGTGACTTCCCAGGTCACATACCCAATTTCCCAGAATGAAAGCCCCATGTATTGTGATCTTCTAACTTGGATAGGATATGGATGTGATCTGTGCGATAATTACGGAAGAGCTGCCATTTCCCAGGCCTTTTGCAGACGTGGAGTTGTGAGCTGCAAGAAGCCCAGCCAGCCCTACGCTGCCTGCTTGTGAACTTTGTGTGAGAAACAGACAAACTTCTCTTTACTTCATTGATACATTTCTGACAATTTTTTAAAATGACAAAACAGGAGGGAAAAGAGAGGTGTGTATGAATTTCCTTTTCTTTTAGCTGCTGCTGGAGAATTTGCATGTCCACGGAACTTACTTTTGGGACATGACCATAGCGGTAGGTCCTACTTTGAAGAATTAGGGGCTCACATCTCAACCTTCTCCATAATCCAACAATGAAGAGGGGGTAGAGGAGACAATCTCCAAGGGTGGCCATCGTCACCTTCTTCCTTCCTTATATGCACAGGTCACCCTTCCACTTCCTTTTTGAGTAAGTGACAGAGTCCATTTCTCCTTCCTTTTTGGGGGTAACCTTGTAACTTGCTCTGACCAATAGAATGTGGAAGAAGTGATGTGTTGGGTCCTGACACTTGTCAGCCCAAGACTTTAAAGGGTTGGTAGTGTTTCCTTCTTTCCAACCGGCTGCCCTCAAACCACAACATTGTGAGAAAGTAAAAATTCAGCTACGAGGTGAGGACATGTGCAGAACACTGGGTCCTCTGACAACCGAGTGACACTTTCTTAGAGCTTCTAGTCCTGCCCTGCCACAGATGAGTCAGGCTGAATGAGTGACCTCCAACCAACACCGAATGGAGCACAGCCACGGGCCAGCCAACCCTACCTGAAGTCCTCACCCACACCGAATGGCGAGAAATAGTAAGTCATAGTTATTAAAAGCCACGAAGTTGTAGGGTAGTCTGTTATATAATAAGAAATGAAATACCTGGGGAAGGGGGAAATCTGTCGCCGAAAGGAAAACATTTATGAGGTACAGAAAGAGAGGACTGAGGAGAATAACCCACTCTGCCCTTGCTTCCCTTGGCTACTGCCGCCTCCTCTTTTGAATGCTTTTACGAAGGGGTCCTAATGACTACTATTTCCATAGGCATGTGAATTCTGCTTTTTCCAAGAATTGATCCGCAAACAAATTAATCTGGGAACAGACTTGTTTAGAGAGGTTGGCAACTTATTCAATGCACGGCAGCATTCATTCCTGACCTCCAGGTGACGTAAGCATCAATGTTCCCTTATGTGTCAGTCTACTGCTTTGTATATAAAGAAAACATGTAATACCAGATTAGTCCTGTGCAATTAAAGGAGCTGAGTCACAGTGCTTTATAACTGTCTGTGACTATATTGAGTGTAGTGCAACAAGTATGATTATGAGTACTTTTACATTAATCAATGCTTTTTATGACAAGCTGTTTTCTAAGTCTGGTTTCTTTGTAAAAGGAAAGAAAAAAAAAAGAATACCCAGGTAATGACTTACTCAAAGAGAGCTTTTATTTACTTTAAAACCAAAGTTCTCAGGAGAAAATCCTCTGTGCCTTCGTTTCCTATCCAGAAGGCAGAAATAACCCCTATCTCATCTAGTCACTGTGAGAAACAATTTGCATAGTGCTGAAGCACACAGATTTCTATGTGGAGCTGAATCCCTGCATTACCCATGAAATGGCTGTGGGACTTGGGCAAGTTCCTCTGGGATTCAGTTTCCTTCTCTGTAAAAATGAGAATAATAATATAATTGGTCTATTAGAGTGCTTATAAGGATAAAATGAATAAAGATATACTGTATATATAATTTAGAATAGCCTGGCAGGGAATAAACACTATGTATTAACACTTTAACCTTTATGGTTAAATAAAGGAGCTTGCACATTATGTGTTGTCTACATCAGTGAGGGCACCTATAACTGCTACAGAAGCCACCACAGTTCACAGGTGCACAGAGCTGGGCTGAATATCTACTAACTGAGGACGTACTCTGGAAATGAGTTTCTAAATAAGCGTCTGGCAGCCACTTACTCTTCGATTGTTCACCTTTTTCTACTAGATATGAAGTATAAGAAAACCAGTTGTTTTTTTGTTAGTGGAATTACCACTGTCAAAGCTGACCACGTGAGTCAATCACTTTGCTTCCACCAGGAACTCACTTTCAGCAGACAGACAAACCGTAAAAGTGTCCGTACCCAAGATGCTCTAAGCTGGGTCTGCCCCAAGTTTCCTCTCACAAAGCAGGGAAGTGCTCTGATTTTTAGATTCATTGTCGCTACTCGGGTTAACTCCATTCTGCGTCCACCGATGTAGGCCCTGTACCATCTAACAAGGACATTTTTGGTCTGAACACTTCATTTGAATCACAGTTAATACAGAAGACGATTAAAAGGAACTCTCAGCATTTTGGTCATGTTATCAGATAAAACGGCCGCTTTTGTCCCCGTGATTTACACTCTGCAAAAGAAAATATACCCATATGGAGTACGCTTGTGAATTAGAAACAAAGCCAATGCCCAAAATACAAATCAAAACACCGCCTAGAACAACAGGCCTCAACTAATGAATTAAAATGATTGCTGGTTTCTTTAAAATATTAAGCCCATCGATGCTTGCCAAAAAACCCTTGGCTAGCTGAGGGATTCAAACTGCATTGTTCAGCTAGAGACTGAAATCTCTCCATTCATCATTGACATGTGAGAGACAAGACAAGGTTTTGACAAAAAGGGGATGAGGCGCCAGATGGTTTCCATCTGTATCTCATTGACTGGACAATGAAAACCCACCTTCTCTAGTCAGAAGACTATGCAATACGTGGAGAATGAATACCCAGTGTTTTTCAAGAACCATAATCGCCCCTTCCCAACCATAGATGTATAAATATTAATGAACACAATCTGGTTCTAAGCAAATTTAGCATGAACTTTTAGCAACCCTTCCTTGACAACTTCCTCCCTTTTTAACGAAATTAAGTTTCTGAGTTCGGGGATTAAAAATAGCAAATCCTGCAGTGAGGTTCGATCTGTGACTGAGAAAACCTCTCCCTTCCAGCCAGCAACCAGTTAACACAGCTCACACCACTGCCTACTTTTTATAACCAAAAAAAGGGTCTCATCTGAATGACTATTTAGCAAGTGAATAGTGACATAGACAACCAAAACAAATAGCAGGAAATGGATTATTAATCTACCATTTATGCCATGCCTATTTCTAAAAGGACTTGAGCAAATTTAGAGATTATTACCTGCAATACCAGGAGTTGTTAAACAACTGAATTTCTGCAAAACCCTGTACTACATCATATATTGAACCATTGGACCCTAGGAAAAGAAAAATTACATTCTCTACCTATCTATTTTTATATATATATATATATATATATATATATATATATATATATATCTCCACACACACATCCACACCAAATCCTCCCCCCCACACCCAAATACACACACACATAATTTCAACTTTCCTGTAAACTTGGAGAGTATTAAGATTATTAAAATAGTTATAATGGCTAATATTCAAAAGAAAATATTAATTGCCTTTCTTGGATGTTTGAACTTGCATCATTAGTATAATAATAACTCTAACCAAGAAGAGTTGGTTAGTTTTCTTCCATCTTGACTCATTCCCAGAGGCTTTTATCAAAAATATGAGAAAGAGACTAAGGTTTGAAAAATTTCCATTAATTTCTTCCTTTGCCTCATTCCCTTTCAGTTCAAACAAGGAGGATTTGCATATTTTCCCTAGCTTCTGTGTCTTTATCAGCTCAAAGATAATATAAAAAATTAAATCCATATTCTCAACTTTAGTCCTTCATGTGACTGAAAGGAGATACTATTTTTCCTCTCCCCCTTATTGTTTTCATTATTAATAAATACATTTTTTACTGAGTACCTAATATGTGTCTGTTATTGAGTTACTGAAGATATTACTATTCCTTTGGCACAGGTATTATTTCAGAGACATCCTTCATATATTATAAAGAATGTTCTTTATCATATGGTAGCAGCTTCATGTATACCAAATATGTCAAACTCCAGGCCGGTGGTCCGCATGCCTCGTTTAAATAAATAAATGAGGCATACGCCCCACCGGCCTTGAGTTTGTCATGCTTGATGTATACAATTCATGGGTGCCTCCATCTCCAGTGATCAAATCTATTTCTTTGCCCTTTTGGGAATAAGCTCTCAGCAGGATTACTTGCCAGTGTCACCAGCAATATTAATATTGGTGCTTGTTTAAGCTTTAGCTTCACCTGGTCTTTGACAAGCTTTCTTTTACCTTTCCTAGCCCAATCTGGTTGACCCAATTTGGGTCAAGGATGAGCTGAAGCTTGCAAGGAAAATGCTGAGTATGTCAAGTGAGTTTTTGGTTCTATTCAGAGCAAGAAGAACAGGAAGAGCCAGGCCTATGGCTCAAGCCAGATGGTGCAATGCTAGCATAAGACAATTAGTGTAGGAGAAACAGGAAGGAAAACAATCCTTCTCCTTGTTACTTTTGTAATTTCCATCAAAAAGAATGATCTTCAAATTGTAAAGGAGGGACCTTAACTGGTTAACTTTAGTCATCAACTGAAACAGTGAGGTTGAAAGTGAGCACTTAGTTCTGCTTAACTCAGGGGAATTAGATTTTCAGAATTCATGGAGAGAAACAAACAAGCAAGCAACAAGGTAGCACTTTTCATATATGTATGAAAAAAATAAATTTTGTACTCACTATCAAAAGAGAGAGCTGAGGGCAGTGGGAAAGAAAGATAGGCACTGGAGACAATATCAAATTCATAATAACCACGATTCTAGGAGTTATATTTAAATACATGATTTATGAATACTATTGAAAGACAGTGATGAGGTAATGAGTAACGGGTAGCATGAGCTTGGGGAGGAGGCATAAACAAATATATATCTGAATAGAGTCCTGGTGCATGAAATTTGTGCACAGGTGTCCCTCAGCTCAGCCTGCACCTTCTCCAATTTGGGACCCCTCGAGGAATGTCTGATTCCGCTCTCACAATACAGCACTGCTGGCTCTCAACTGCTGGCCTGCTTGCTTGCCTGCCTGATTGTCCCTAACTGCTTCTGCCTACCAGCCTGATTACCTCTTAATCGCACCTCTTCCAGCCTGATTGATGACTAACTACTCCCCTGCTGGCCCAATTGCTCCTAACTGCCCTCCCTTGCCATTGTGATCACCCCTAACTTCCTTCCCCTGCAGGCCTGATCACCCCAAGTGCCCTCCCTTTCAGGCCTGATTACCCCTAACTGCCCTCCCTGCAGGCATTGCCCCTCCCCCAACTTCCCTCCCTTGCAGGCCTGGTAGCCCCAACTGCCCTCCTCTGCCAGCCTGGTCACCTCTAATTGCAGGCTTGATTGCCCCCAACTGCCCTCCCTTGCAGGCCTGGTTCCTCCCAACTTCCCTCCGCTGCTAGCCCTCTTGTTGTGGCCATCTTGTGTCCACATGGGGGAAGCCTTCTTTGACCATATGGGGGCAGCCATCTTGTGTGTTGGAGTGATGGTCAATCTGCAAATTATTCTTTTATTAGACAGAATAGAGGCCTGGTACATGGATGGGGGCTAGCTGGTTTACCCTGAAGGGTGTCCAGGACTAGGATGGGGGTTCCATTGGGGAGTGGGCAAGCCTGGGGGAGGGGCCTGTCATGGTTTGCAGGCTGGCCACACCCCCAGCAACCCAAGTGGAGGTCCTGGTGTCTGAGATTTATTTATCTTCTATAATTGAAACTTTGTAGGCTTGAGTGGAGCCAAGCCTCCTGCTTGCTCTGTGGCTGCAGCCATTTTTGGAGGGATTTATTTATCTCCTATAATTGAAACTTTGTAGCCTTGAATGGAGTCCAGGGCTGGCCAGAGTGTGTTTGGCTTCCTCCATTGCCAGAGAAACCCAAACCCCCTGCTTGCTTCATGGCTGCAGCCATCTTGGTTGGGTTAATTTGCATACTCACTCCTGATTGGCTAGTGGGCGTGGCTTGTGGGTGTAGTGGAGGTATGGTCAATTTGCATCATATTACTCTTTTATTAGATAGGATATGTGACATATGATATAACATGCATCATGTTATTGTATTGTATATACATACACATCAAGTTATACCAATGACTTTACATGCTTATTTCAGCAAGGTGATTGATAAAATCTTGAAAGATTTACCTTGCAGTAAGATGATAGAATAGATAAGGTGAATAACTGTTAATTAGTCAATGTCAATTGGGAAGATGGTATGTAGAAATCTGCTATTGAACTTGGTCCTATGAACATTTTTATTGATTTGGATAAAGATAAAAAGGATTATCATCATAGTTGAATGGTTGTAGAAAGTTGAGATAATGTAATCATATTTCAAAACTAAAGTGAACACTGGGTCAAAGTAAATCAGATAAAATTTAGAGAGCAAAAGGTAAAGTGCTGCATTTAATATAAAAATAATTAGGAAATACAGGGCACAAGGTTAATCTGATTGATAGCAGATTAGGAGAAAAATGTTGAATCATCTGAGTGATATGGTGGCAAATATGAAGAATAAAATTTAGTAAGAACTTAGAGTAATAGGCATTTTTGTCCTGTCCACTCCCATCATCCATGGTGACCCTGGTGGTAATGAGAAATTTATAACACACTGGCATGTGTTCTGAGAGGAAATCACCATGGAGTCTATCACGATGTTCCTAAAACACTAGCTGACTTTGGACATAAAGTGAATTATGGGATGAATGACACAGAATTCCTAAGGAAGGCAGAAGAATGGAAAATGAAAGAGGGAAGGGAAAGCAAACATGAAGTACTGACACAGAAACCAACAAACTGTCCAATGAAAGAGCATTTGGTTTATAAAAATTTAAAAATTTTTGCACATGAAAGCCTTAGCATTGATGACCAAAGGGGAAATAATGGAAATTATGCTAGTGTATAATTATGCTAAAGAAAAATGGGGGAGGAGGGGAGATGAGATATGACTAGTATTTCAGAAAAAACAAGTTTCAATGGTAAAAAAACATAGGAAAAGAAACTGTGTCATTGGAAATCAAGGCAATGCTTCTTTAGACCACAATAAAATACATGTTTAAATGGGTGAAACTTAAGGGCCTGACATAATCACATGTCAAGGATGGGAGGCAACAAGATCTCTAATATACTGCTGAAGGGAGAGTCAATTGGTTCCACCACCTTGAATTACATAGTAAAGAATGTATTTATCCTCTGATCCAGGCATTCTACTCCTAGAGGACTTTTATTCACATTCACAAAGAGACATGTCCAAGAAAATCCACAGTAGCATTGTTTGTAATAGCAAATCACTAGACATAAACCCTCTAAACAGGAAATAATCCACAAGTCCATCTATACATAAGTAAATAAATAAAGTGGTATGTTCCCACAACAGAATATATACATGGGCTAAATGAACAAATTCTAGCTTTATATACTAGAGTAGAGGCCTGGTGCACAAAATTTGGTCTGAACTGACAGTTGGACATCTCTCTCACAATCCAGGACTGCTGGCTCCTAACTGCTCATCTACCTGCCTGCCTGGTCTCCCTTAATTGCCCCCTGCTGACCTGGTTACCTTTCACTGCCCCCTCTGCCAGCCTGGTTGCCCCTCACTGCCCACCCTGCTGGCCTAGTCATCCCATGCAGCCTGCTGTTTGGTCATTGCATGAGGGTGTCCTGACCAATTTGCATGTTACCCTTTTATTAGTATAGATCGATAAATTTTAGAAATACAAGTGTGAATAAAAAAGCAAGTTGCAAGAAAGTATATATGACATGCTACTATTTTTATAAAGCCTACCGATAAATAACATTTAAAAATATATATTATTTAGGGATATATATATATATATATATATATATATACAATAAAATTAAAAATATTGCAATAAAAAGTAAAATTCATAGCAGTATATCACAGTGGAGAAAGGTAGAATTGGCAAGGAATGCTATATATTCAATATCACCAGCAACTGTAATGTCCTGCTTGTTAAAATGGGAATTGGTTTAGTGGAATATTTAATTCATTGTTAAGTTTCATAGCCTACCTATAAGTTATAACATGTAAATTTATTTATAAACTAGAGGCCTGATGCATAAAATTCATGCAAGAGTAGGCCTTCGCAGCCATGGTTAAAAAAATTTTTTTTCTGGAAATGGGCTGGTATGTCTGGCTTGCCATTAATTCCATGTCAATAGGGCAAGATTACAGAGATACACTTTCCAGTTAAGGTCAGGTAACATCTCTACTATATTCAGTATTATTTAACTATAACAGTAATATCATGTTCAATCCTTAAAATCATATTTTATGAGACATATTTGACAAACTAGAGAGTTTCTAGAGGAAGTTAATAGACATTAGGATGTCAAAAATCCATCTCATATAAAAATGGCTAACTGAATTTGAACGGGAGATATTCAGCTGAGAGAAGAGAGAGGTTAGGAGAAATGTGATAGCTGACTTCAAAAATTAAAAAGAAATTCTGTCAAGTTTAAAAAAAATGTTAGCTTTATTCTGCATATAGAGTGGCCACCCACTACCAAGGGATAGAAATGTATTGAAGCTGATTTAAGCTTTGAAAATTAAAATATCAGCTCACAGCAGCCAACAAGATGACTAACGCTGGGTGGTGGCCTATTATAGTTGAAGGTTTACCTTTTTTATTCTTTTAGTTATGTTGAAAAATGTTATTCTTTTTTTAAAATAAAAGGTTTAGAACCACTCTTTCCTTATGATGGATTATATTTTATAATTCATAATACAGGTTTAGTATATTTTTGGTCAAAAAATCTAATCATACTATATCATAATTAACTTGAGATCACTTATATCATTTAATTTTTAACTCAGTTCCAGTGATAGTGGTAAAAAGAATGAATGACTCTGATTTTTGATAACCATCTAACTGTATAGAAGTTAATTTCTTTAAGCCTGAGTTTCCTTAGCTGTAGAACAGTATTTCTCTGTGGTAGGCTGAATAATATCCCACCCTCAATGGGTCCATGTCCTAGTCTCTGGAACAGGTGAATGAATATGTTACCTTGTATGATAAAAGGGACTCTGTAAATATGATTAAATTAAGACTTGCATCATGAGAAGATTAACGTGGATTATTTGCTGAGGCCAGTATAATCACAAAGATTTTTATAAGAAGGATGCAGGCCTGGCTGGTGTGGCTCAGTGGTTGAGCACTGACCCATGAACCTGGATGTCACGGTTCAATTCCTGATCAGGGCATGTGCCCAGGCTCAGTATAGGCTCAATCCCCAGTGTGGGGCATGCAGAAGGTAGCTGATCCTTAATTCTCTCTCATCATTGATGTTTATCTCTCTTCCTTTCCCTTTCTCTTTGAAGTCAATAGAAATATATTTTAAAAAATAGTTTTTCAAAAAGGATGCAGGAGGAATCAGAGACAGAGATGTTTAGGTGATGGTGGGAAGAGTTTTGAGTACTGAGCTTGGAAGAAGGAGGAAGAAGCCATAAGCCACGGAAGCAGGCAACCACTAGAAACCGAATAAGGAAAAATGGACCCTCTCTCTAGAGCAGCGGTTCCCAACATGGGGCACATACCCAAGAGAGGGGCAATTTCATTGTTAACGGGGGCAATTTGAGAATGAGTTATTAATAGTGAATTTTTTGCACTTCTTATAGTTCTAGAGGCCTCATATAAACTATGTAAATATACATTATGACGTATTTATGCATTTCAGTTCTCTATTACATGTTTTGAGATTTTATTTGCTATTTTTTCATATCACTTTATATTATTTTTTTAAACAATTTCTTAGTGATTTCTTCATCAGTACTTCCACCATCCTTTCATTCTTTTATTTTTCTCTTCTATGAATACCATGTTCTTTGGAAGCTTATTTAAACCAAGTTAATGGCCTTTCAGGCTTCCTCCACATGGATAGGAGTTCATTTTTGAATAATAAGAATTGGATGTCATGGGGGCAGAGGGACATCAAGGTTTTAGAGATGCTTAGGTGGGGCATGGCCAAGGAAAGGTTGGGCACCATTGCTCTAGAGGCTCCAGAAGGAACCAGGCATATAGACCTGTCTACTTTAGTCCTGAGTTCTGACCTCTAAACTGTAAGGTCATATATTTGTATTATTTTAAGCCACTAAGCTTGTAGTAATTTGTTACAACAGCAATAGAAAATGAATACAAGCATTTCATAGTTTTTTTGTTTGTTTTTTTGTTTGTTTTGGGGTGTTTTTTTTTTTTTTGTGGGGATCAAATGAAACAATGCAGTAAAAAGTTACTGGCTTCTATTACTGTTATCACCCACCTAATCTACTCAAAACAAAGGCTCAAATGCACAATTAGCTATATTTGTGTGACCCTCAGTTATTTTCCCTCATAAGCCATTTTTAATGCTTTCATATATAATAACGAGCCTGGGAAAGGATTCTCAATAGGAGTTAGGAGTTCATGGCCAATAATGGTGAGGGTCCTGATGAGTGTTTCACTTTTCAGGGCCCTATTCCTCAGACATAATTAGAAGCTAAGTCCTTACAATCTCTAAAATTCAATAACTATATGCTTACTTGTGTAGTCCAATAAATGCTTTCTGAGTCCACTCTCTCTCCCTCTCCTCTGGTTTAACCGGTAACTATTTTCCAAATTACCTAGTACCAACTACCCCTAGGTATCTTTGCTTTGGGCACCGATTAACCAGACAGACAGGCCTAATTCCATGATTAAAACAAAAAGGAAGATGAAAAGGGGGTGAACACTTCTTAGCTTAAGATTAGGTTAAAAAAGGTATTCAATACTGTACAAAGAATGTTTTTAGCAAAAATATCCTAGCTTTAAGAGTTCGTATAGACCTCCCCTGGGTCCTTCTGTCTTTAATTCAAGGCGATCGCTTTCAAGAACAGGGTTGGCCGACCATCTTCGCCAAGTGTTTTGTCCAGGTTCTTATCCCCCTAAGTGGCAGGATGTTTGACACACTTTCTTTGTTACCAAAGGTGTAGATAACAGTACATGGAGATCAAAAATGACCAAAATAGTACCGACACCAAAGCACTGTTGAACCCAACGTTCCTTTTACATCTCTGCCTTTTCCAACTCATCATGGAGAGAAAGTCTGTGAAAAAGCTTTGCCATCTATAAATTATTCTGCAAATGTAAAGCATTCTTAAACAACAACAACACTCAATGTAGGGGTTAAAGTCATACTAAAGACTCAGGACTTGGACAACACTCAGCTGACAGAAGACAGAGGAACAGTTTCTTCAACATGAAAAACAATCCAGAAAACTTTGCAAGATAGTTTTGAGAAAAGAATAGATCGTTGCCAGCTAGTGAAAATAGAATGAAAATTTGGGGGAGAAAAAAATATGCATCGGCAGAAAAGCATTCTCTACGAATACTAAGACATTAATGAGTCTAGTATGTAGTTGGGGAGACAGAAAATTTCAGGAAGGAGACCAAGGTCAGATGCTACAGGGCACTGTATGCCATGCTGGGCATCTGAATTTTACTGTGTAGTGTTCAGCAATCAAAGAGACACCTATCATCAGGGATGTGGCATATTCAGATTTGTTTTTAGAAAAAAAAAAAGGTACTGGTAGAGGTATCCAGAATCTTGATCTTACCCTAGGTCTGGGATAGGAGCTCTGGGAAAGCATGGAGATAAGGTATCAAACAGGAAGAACCTCTCATTGAAAATCAACTGGATGTTGGGAAGAAGAGACCTATAATGACTTGGTAGTTTTCAGGTTGGCTGATTAAGAACATGCTGACATCACTGGCCAAGCCATTGAAACCAACAGGGGAGGGAGAGAGAACAAGGTTTGGAACCAGAAAACTAAACTTAGAATATTGGGTAAATGGAAGGTGAAGAAAAAAATCAGAACACTGGAGAACAGAACCACTTAGGCAAAGCAAGACAAAGGAGACAGGAAATGTGTGGGTAGAGGACACAGGAGGAGATAAAAAAGAATGGTCAAAGGAAGAGAGATGAACAGGGAGGGGGTTCTGGTTAGCTGTGCCAAGTACATCAATGAGTCCAGTAGATCAAGGGCAGAAATAGGTACAAAACCCCAAGACCTCAGAGCATGCCCATGTGGAGATGGACATTTCTTCTCTCACTGACTTGATCACTCTCTCAACACTTGGAGAGAGTTTGGTGTCTTGGCTGCAAGGAATCAGGGGAATGAGGCTTGCCCATATTCTCATGACAATAGAAGGCATAGCCCTGCACAACCACTCAAAGACTGAAGAGGAATCATTTTCCCACAGTATTGAAAAAGCAGGATTGGAAACAGTAAGTCCTGTGGGCTCAGGAAAGAAAACAAAAGCATGTAGCATGCACACACACAGATGCTCCGCTGGCCTCCTCCTCCCCAGGCCCTCCAAATTATTCAGGAAGAATAGATGATTAGGCCTCAGTATAATTAATTCTCTTTCACAGAAGTAGAAATTAATTGCAGCTTCAGTGACTAGACAAATCAAAGAACTCCATAAGTGCTTATACATACAGTAATCATTAAATGTGCCCTTAAGAACAGTGAGAGAAAGCCAGGGCAGGAGAGAATTAAAAATGACACTTATGTTACTGAGAAGGGGATTAGATAGACCCCAGGGTGAGTCAGAAAACAATAGAATCCCTGTTTGAGGAAAAAGAAGAGAAAGAAATAATATTGGAATAACATGGGAGTGTGTATCTGGGAGTAAGTACAGGGGCCTGTGCTGTTCTCATAAGAATATGCAAAGGAGATCAAAAGAAAAACAATAACAACAACACAGAAGAAAGAATAATGGCAGGATACTGGATCACAGGGAGGAAAGCCCAACACTGAGGGGGAGTGTAAGAACTGCAGGCACCATTCTGGGTTCTTTGTCTGGGCCTTCTGGACAAGATGGCATTGCTTATAAACACACAGCAGTCGACAATGCAAGCTTTGATCCATGACTCAATCATGTAAGACAGAGTCCAAACTTAAAAGTCAGGTTTCTTTAAAAAAATTATATGTATATAAACATAGATATAATATATATAAAAATATAATGTACTAGTATATTATACACATATACACATGTATTCGTTTCTATCTTTTGAGTATTAAAAAATATAATTTAGCTTTACTCTGGGCCTTGCTGTCAAAAATAATGACAATTCAAATTATCAGGAAAGCAGTCTATATCTTAAGCATTGTGGCATTGACCTTGAGCATTGATTCTGAGGTTGCAGTTCTATGCTTAGCACATCCATTATGCGCAGACTGGGTGGCCTGTAAGATCACATTCATCTTGCTATCTCTGTCTACCTTCTTGGAGCTGCTCCGGACAGTTTAAGTATAATCATGATAATGTGAACCTGCTCACATTATGATCAAAGGATTAACTAGTCAATGGTAAAAATGAATACATATAGAAACATTTCCAGTTCTCAGATATGGTTGGTATAGTTTCATATCATTACAAAGGGTTGATTCTAAAGAGATTATTCAGTCCCTACATCAATTCTATGTATATGGACTAGGCCCTTTATGCATTAAGCATAGAAAGCTATCAGATCTTTATTATTTCTCTAGGTTTATACCAGGGTCCTGTAGCCTATATACCTCAAGCCAGAAAGGAAAAACAGAGAGGTGAACATACTTTGGTGCTTCCAAAACAAATGTTCCCAGTAGGAATTGGGTTACATCCTCTGAACTCCTCTAGAAATCTGTCACCCCGATGAACCAAATCATCCTCACTGTAAATAGTTTTTATTTATATTAAGACCTCAGCTCTTCCACTATTGTGCAAACTCTTCAGGAGCAGAACTGCACTTTAATACAGTATCTGAATGACAGTTAGTTAAGCGCTTCACACTTTCATAAGAGGCCTTCAGATGCACTTAGCTCACTTGGTCTTCATGAGCCTGTCAGCACATTCTACTCGTTTCCTACATGGGTAATGGAAATCCAGAAAGGCTAAATGACTTGAAGTTTGTGTGGCTTCCAGCTTGAATCCTGAGTTAGGAATTAAGCACATCAATCTACTCCCCAACCGGGCCATCTTTTCCCCCCCGACACTGAGCTTTTGCTCCTCCTCCCCCACATGCCACCTTATACGGCTGGTGATCAGCCAGGCGCCCATTATGAGAAGGATGTCTGGAGAGAAGAACAAAGGAACAGAAGCATAAGGCCATTAAAAAAAGAAAAGGAGATGGACGCCAACTGATCTTCATGTTTCTCTAATCTGACAAGCCCTGGAATGCTGTTGCTAGACATGCAAAGCCTCGGATCTGTTCATCACCATAGGAGACCTGGGCAGCATTGCCATTGTCAGAAAGGGAACAAAAAGAAGTGTGTGTGTGTGTGTGTGTGCCCGTGTGTGTGCACGCGTGCGCGCATTGTACACTTGGAGAGGTAAAGTGGCAATGTAAGGTCTATAGAATCACTGGCATTAGAATGGGGGGAGCTCTGGGAGGGTGCCTCTTTGGAGTTGCTGGAGAGGTCCTCAGGCAGGAGGTCTGAGCCTGCTGGGGATGCTTCTGGCAAAATGACCTTCCCTTTACCCAGGCCCAAAATACAAACATAGACGAGTGATAGTTTGGCCCAGTTATTAGCACTGGGTAAGAGGGTAGGTGATACTCTTGTATTCAGAGGGGCAGATTATAAATTCCCCAAAGACAGGCAAAGGTGGTGTTTTAGATAAGGATCATTAGAAGCAAAGCCTAAGATAACTCCTGTACAAGCCAGGGCTCTTTGGGAAACATATGTGGGAGTGAGGGAAGCACGATAGGGCAGGGGAAAGGTAACAAGAATGTGTCAGAAGCCTAGCCTGATTCTACCACGAGCTCTGGAATTCCAATGGCATCTTAGAGGTTGTCCTGAAGGTGACTGAGCTACTGGGGACTGAAGTGTCATACCTCTTCATCAGTTAGTCATTGGCCAAAGGCTTCTCCAATGGATGGGGGCTATAGCCCCCCAGGCTTCTTTGGATGAGACAAATGTCATCAATCAAGTGCATTTCTACAGAGGAGGGTATAGATGTGAGAAGCAGGTAGCCAACACCCATGGCAGCTGGAGGATGGGCACACCAGCCCAATGAAGGAGATCTGAGTGGGCACTACCAGCACTTACTACAGGCAGCTTTTCACACCTAGAGGAATCTGTGTTCCATGTAGGTGGCTTAATTTAGGGGTAGATGCCCTCTTTTGGGAACTTTGGGCAACCTGGGTGAGCCAATCTTCTGCTTAGGATCATGCTGTGTTACTTCTCAGTTTATGAACCATACACATACAGTTCTGAAGTCTTTAGCTTCAGTAAAAATTTCTAGTCTCTAATTATGAATGTTGGTGTCTTTTGGTGTATCACTGTCTCATCGTGACAATGCATGCAAAAGACCTCTTCACAAACCTGCTTTCTTCCACCCAAAACTCTATTTGTACATTTCAGGGGCAGTGGGCTCACTAAGTCATAGAAAGAAAGTCTAATTCTTAAATACTTTCTCTTCCATAGGCAAAATATCCACAGTTCAGATTATTCCACAAATTGTAGGTGATCTCAAATCTGCTCACCTATCCGGTCCCTGCCCAATGGAGAAATTCTAGTTCATCTATGACCCTGTTAAAAAAGGAACTCAACTGCCCTAACCAGTTTGGCTCAGTGGGTAGAGTGTCGGCCTGAGGACTGAAGGGTCCCAAGTTTGATTCTGGTCAAGGGCATGTACCTTGATTGTGGGCACATCCCCAGTAGAGAGTTTGCAGGAGCCCCAGTAGGGAGTGTGCAGGAGGCAGCTGGTTGATGTTTCTAACTATCCCTTCCCTTCCTCTCTGTAAAAAGTCAATAAAATATATTTTAAAAAAGATTACCCAACCTCCTAGTGTGACTCATATGAAGAAGAATAGAACTATTTTTGTTCTATACACAACAGTTCAATTAATAGAGTCTAAAATTAACTTCATGATTCAACTAAGCTCTACTACAAGTCCTAACATACCACTGATTTATACCAACTTGTAAACAATGAATCTAAATATTTTGGCATACATTGTCTGTCTCATCTGGTCCCTAGTTTCTAGATTTAATTTTTAAATGTAATTAATGTAATTATAGTTCTTTTATACCTATTCAGTGATAGTTCATATTGTTAGAGTTGGCCCATAATTCCAACTTTAAATTACCTCTTTGGATTCTAATTCTGCTTCTCAAAATATATGCTATGCTTTCAAGCTTCATGTCAAGCACAACACAGATAAATATGCAATCTATATCCTTACAAAAATTACTGGTTAAAAAACAGTACCATGATAAGGCCAAGGGTGGGTCCTCATAGCCCATTATTAGAGGCCACCCTTCCAGGAGCCACAGCAGTTCTCCCACGGTTTCATTGATGCTTATTCCAAGACCCAGTCTAAATTTAACAATGAATTTCCTCTTTTAGATATGTATTCTGATACATGGAGTTTTGAAGAATGCAAAAAAAATTAATTTATAAATATTTGCAGTTACATTTGTTTAAGACACTATACAGCTGATAATACTCTTTTATGAAAAAAAAATACTCTGGAGAAAAAGGCCAAATCTAGAGTGTGATTTAAGAATAGAAATCATTTTCTTTCCTGTAGAACAGGATGACAAGTCTGGCGATGGCAAAAGGATGATAACAGAGCCCTTGTTGGGGACACAGAAATGAACTGTAATGAAATGGTGATCAGTGGGAAGAGAATGCAAGCAGACTAATGGACAGCACTGTCAATTGCTGTATAAGAAATCGCCACAACCTTAGCAGCTGAAAACCATAAAGTTTATGATCTCACAGTTCCATGGGTCAGTCTCCTAGTTCAGCTCTTTGCTCGGGATCTCACAGGGCTAGAATCAAGGTGCTGGCTGGGGTTGCAAACTCAGCTGAGTCTTGAGGTCCTCTTCCAAGCTCAGTGATTGTTGGTGGAATTCAGCTCTTTCCATTGCAGCACTGAGGTGTGCAGCTTCCTGCTGGCTGTCAGCTGGGGGCTGTTGTCAGCTCCTAAAGGGACCTCTTACCCCCTGGCATGGTCCCTCTCCACAATATGGCAGTCTGCTTCTTCAAGAACCCCAGAGGAATCTCTCTGTCTTCATTCTGACAAGACGGAATTCTAGGTACAGCAGTGAAGAGAGTGACAATGCCATTAGAGTCACAGGTCCTGTCCACCGCAAAGAGAGGGCATGCACAGCAGGGGTGGGGACTTTGGAGGACATTCTAGATGTCAGGCTGCCACAATGATTAACATGGCGAGGCATAGTGAGGACCGGTAGTAGGAGAGGGACGTGGGGAGGCCCTCTGCGCCCTGCTGAGGAGTTTGAACTTTATCCTGAAAGCAATGGGGGCACACTGACATTGATGAATGCCCGGTGACATTAGCAGATGCCTCTCCCTTTGGGGAGACACAGGAAACTGTTACAGGTGGCAGGGGCTAAGAAAGTATTCTAGGGAACATAGCACCCCAAAAGAATATCATCGGAGGAAAGAAGGCAAGTAACATTTACACTTTTGTATGCTTTGTCACCTCACTTGCCTCCATGACAACTGTGAGAAAACCAAACCACACCTTGTCTATGCCACTGTGATCAGGTATGCCCTCCACGTCCCAGACAGAAAGAAAACAAAAACACTCTGCATCATTAGAGAACCATCTCCAAACAGAAACATCCTTTCTAACACTGATCCTCTCCCCCCGCAACCAAAAAGTCTTGAGCCCCATTCCTGTAAGCTGCTGGCTCCCTCAAGAAAAAAACACACCTTTTTTCTCTGACATTTGGAATACAGACACCAGCAGGGATGTGAGGACCCACACAGATGGGACAGCATGTGAAAAATTGTCCTTTTCCCACCAATGACAATTTGGAGCAGATTAACTATAATGTCAGTCTCCCTCTTCTCCCCCCCATCTCCTTTAAATACTTGTAGTATCTTTCATTTTGAGTATCTGGTTTTTTCTAAAGGCTGGTACTCTTCCAAACATGACAAATAAAAATATTCTAGTATTTTTTCACTCATAACTATGTCTATATATATACCATGTAAGCACGAGAACAACCATAATGTTTATTCTTAAATATAAAAATGACAATAGCGAAAGGTTGCTTTCTATGGGCCTGGCACCATTCCCAGAGCTTCATATCCTCACACTCAGATGCGGAGACTACGGCATGGAAAGTTTAAGTAACTGGTTGGAGATGACACAGGTAGTCGTGGGAGAGATGGGATGTGAACCCAGGGAGAACAGTCTACAATACCTCACAGCCTCACAGTGAAAACAGACACCTGCTCCTCTCTTTAAGGCGGCCTTTGCGTCACTCAGTAATGACTGCTGACCACCAACGATTGAGGTGGCAGAGTCAAAAGTTTAAAAAACTAAGATCTAAACACTAGGAGATTCTGTTGCAGAAGTGAGCAGCACCAAAACAGTAGGATAAATAAATCCAAGAAATAGTTCTTAAAAATAAGTCGAATAAACCTCAGAATTATAAAATAAACCAAGAAAGAGAGAAACACAGATCTAAAAACTCATAGAAATTATCTGAGAGAAAACTGTGTTCAACTCTATGCTTAGTATTTTTAAAATGTTAACAAAATGACAATTTTAAGATATATATGAATTATCAAAATTGATACAAGCAGAAGTAGATGCACTGAAAACAAACCACAACAAATAGAGAAAATCTTAAAAAGTTGTAAAAGCATTATCTGGTTCAAAAAACAACCCGAGCACAGAAAACTCCACAGGAAATGTCTTTCAAATTCTCAAAAAAATCATATATGCACCCCCCCATAGGTACAAGGCACAGAAAGATAAAAACTTCCCAATCATTATATGCAGTAACTATTATTTTGATGTCAAAACTAACAAGACAGCATAAAATTTCAACCAAAGGCCAAATTATTATGAAAACTGATGCAATAATCTGAACAGCAGTGAGTTAAAAAAACATTTCATCATGACCAACTAGGCTTTGCTCCAAGAATAAAAAGATGAATACATATTAGGAAATCTGTGATTATGGTACACCATTTTAATAGATCAAAGGCAAAAATTACACAAGAATTAAACAAATACAATACTCTGTTTTAAGACTAACTGCCAACAATTCTAATTGGATACTTATAATATCTTTATAATATTTATATTATTATTCTCATATTACAGCTTTAAGAAACTGAAAATGGAAGAGAACAAATAAGGCCCTCAACATTATACAGTTCTAAGAGGAAGAAGGGTATTTTGAGTCCTGGTCTGTCTGGCCATAAATCTTATACTCTGCCTTTCATTTTATGTTCCCCTCATAGGTTATAATTTATCCAAAAAGAACTCTTAGCACATTAGAAATGCAATAAAATTTCTTTATCATGATTGGAAATACTACCTATCATAGCTGTAGAAAATCAAAAATAAGACTGGAAAACCACTAATTGTAACATTGTTATAGAAATGCTGGCTAATGCTATAAGACATAATTCTGAAATAAGAGGTATGCTTTTTTTTTTGACAAGTAATAGAATCATTCTTTATTATAGTATATTTTCTACTAAGCAAATTTAGAAAAATTAGGTAAAAAGGGGTTATCATTAATAAAGTTATATATATATATATCTATATCTTTTATATAACAGCAACAAACAATTAGAAAACAAAATATCCCAAATATAATCAAATTAAAAATACTGTATATAGCTGAAACTGGTTTGGCTCAGTGGATAGAGTGTTGGCCTGCGGACTGAAAGGTCCCGGGTTCGATTTTGGTCAAGGGCGTGTACCTTGGTTGTGGGCACATTCCCAGTAGGGGGCATGCAGGAGGCAGCAGATCGATGCCTCTCTCTCATCGATGTTTCTCTCTATTCCTCTCCCTTCCTCTCTGTGAAAAATCAATAAAAAATATTTTTAAAAATATATATAATATGTAGGAATAACCTTAAAAATATGCAGGACTTGTATGCAGAAATACTTTTTCTGTTACAGTGAATAAAATTAAAAAAAAACACAGAAGCATATTATGAAATGATTAAATATTTTAAAGATACAAACTCTTCCAAAATAGCTAATAGTTTATACATAATTCCACTTCATACTCAAAATTCAGAATATATCATAATTTTTTAATTTAAAAATTAATTCCAACATTTACCTTGAAGTATTCTCAGATGATAATTGCTAGAGCATATTTAAAATACAGCATAGTGAAGGGCTTGCCATATTAGAAATGAGAATGTGCTATACAACATATAATATAGTTTCATTACAATAATCAATAGATGGTTAAAAAATGAATAGAAAGTCCAAATATGAAAATGTATATATCAACTAATTAAAGATAGATTTAATCAATAAGTAGTATTGAAATTATTCAATATGTCAAATTATACAATATGTCAAACTAAGATGGATTAGAGATAAACAGATAGAAGACCATACCATGTTCATGGATTGGAAGAATCAACATCATAAAAATGTCCATACTACCTAAAGCAATCTACAGATTTAATGCAGTCTCCATTAAAATACCAACAGCATATTTCACAGAACTAGAAAGAACTCTCCAAAAATTCATCTGGAATAAAAAAAAGACCCTGAATAGCCACAGCAATCCTGAAAAAGAAGAATAAAATAAGTGGGATCTCAATACTGGATTTTAAGCTGTATTACAAAACCACTGTTCTCAAAACAGCCTGGTACTGGGACAAGAACAGACAAATAGACCAATGGAATAGAGAATCCAGATATCAACCCAAACCACAATGCTCCATTAATATTTGACAAAGGAGGCATGAACATAGAATGGAGTCAAGACAGTCTCTTCAATAAATGGTGTTGGGAAAATTGGACAGATACATGCAAAAAAAAAATGAAACTAGACCACCAACTTACACCATACACAAGCATAAACTCAAAATGGATACAGGATTTAAACATAAGATGGGAAATCATCAAAATACTAGAGGAATCCAGAGGCAGCAAAATCTCAGACATATGCCAAAGGAACTTCTTCACTGATACTGCTCCTAGGGCAATGGAAGCTGAAGAGAAAATAAACAAATGGAACTACATCAAAATAAAAGGCTTTTGCACAGCAAAAGAAACCATCACCAAAACAACAAGAAATCCCACTATATGGGAGAACAGATTTGCAAATGTTATCACTGATAAAGGTTTAATCTCCAACATCTACAGGCAACTTATACCACTGAATAAAAGGAAGATAAATAATCCAATAAAAAAAATGGGCAACAGACCTAAATATAATCTTTTTGAAAGAAGACAGAAGGAAGGCCAAGAGACACATGAAAACATGCTCAGTCACTAATTATCCGAGAGATGCCAATCAAAACAGCAATGTGATACCATTTCACACCTGTCAGAATGGTAATCATTAACAAATCAACAAACGCTGGTGGGAATGCAGACTGGTGCAGCCACTGTGGAGAACCGTATGGAGTTTCCTCAAAAACCTAAAAATGGAACTCCCATTTGACCTAGTAATCCCACTCCTAGGAATATATCCTAAGAAACTAGAAACACCAATCAGAAAGGATATATGCACCCCCACGTTCATAGCAGCAATAGCTAAGATTTGGAAACAGCCTAGGTGCCCATCAGCAGATGAGTGGATTAAAAACCAGTGGTACATCTACACAATGGAATTCTATGCTGCCACAAAAAGAAGGCATTCTTACCACTTTCAGCAACCTGGATGGAACTGGAGAGCATTGTGCTAAGTGAAATAAGCCAGTCAATGAAAGAAAAATACCACATGATCTCACTCATTTATGGATAATAAAGAACATTATAAACTGATGAATAAAAAGATAGATACAGAGGCAGTAAAGCATCAAACAGTCTGTGAAATTACAGTGAGAAGGTTAGGAAAAGGTGGGATAGGTAAGAGATCAACCGAAGGACTTGTATGCATGCATATAAGCATAATGATGGACGCAAGACACTGGGGAGTGAAGGCATGTATGGGAGTAGGGTGGGGGGCAATGGAAGATATGTACACATGTAATACATTAATAAAAAAATGGAAAAAAGTAAACTATAAAGGATTGTGAAAAATATAGGTGTTTATTTATTAGCTATTTGACCAATCAAAGAATTTTCAGGTACAGAAGTAGAGGAATATATCAGAAAGTAATAATAGATGTGATTGCAGTAATAACCATGAAAAAAATTCATATATCTGATATATAGCGCAACATTCAAAATTAAAAGGCAAACACCAAACTAGGAAAACAATTCCCAGAGATACGACATACAAATAATCTTTAAGAGACAGTTTAGTAAGCAAAATATTACCATAATGGATAAAAGGGCAAAGAACATGGATCAACAAGTTACAAAAGAATTGCTGAAAATGTCCAATGAGCATTCAAAAAGAATTTTAAATGGTTAGTGCTTCATGCTGCTGAGTATGAAGAGAGACAGACAATCTCATACACTGCCAATAGAAGTGTAAGTGAATACCACTGGCTATGTTCAAGAAGAACTATACAAACGTTCATGACCTTTGATTGTACCTACTGTTAGATGGAGGCAATTAAGAAGATGGCAAAAGATGAAATGCAAGCCTATTTAAGACTGCCTCATTCTTTCTAGGATGGAGCACAAACATTCAACTACAGCTCTCCATCCCAAAGTACAATACTAGGCAGTCATTAAACAATCATGTTTTGAAGAATACTTAAATGCTATAAGAACAATGCTTGCAGTCGAGTGAACATAAGTAAGATATAAAACTATATGCAGGCAATGGCCCTGATTCTGTAATGTAACAATAGATGAAGGGGAAAACGTATTGGAAAAAAAATATGCCAAAATGTTACAATGGCTAACTGAGTATTAAAATAGGTAATTTTTATTTTCTACTATTATCAGCAAAATGAAATTTATTTTATAAAGAATAAAAATAAATCAAAGCCTGATAAGAACAACAAGACGCTGGACACACTGGACATGACCTTCTAAGGAGATGAAGAAATCTGCCTTTTGTGTGCAATTTTCTTGCAGGATCTCAGGGAAATGGTGGAGTGGGTATCTCAGAAGCCACTTCAGCTTCTAAAAGGAATCATCTCAGAAGCCATCTCTCCATCAGATCTGGCTAATTCCTTCTCTGCTCCTTCGACACTGGCCCCGTCCTGCTCAGCTCAGCTCAGCTCTGCCAGCCTCCACTTTCCTCCCACTCAAAGTCTGGCCACAACAAAACAATCTCAACACAGGAAGCAGGTCTAGAAGGAGGTCAATATGCTGAGTGACTACTGAGGGAATGATGTGTGTTTCTGCAGAAATGCCTTCTGTCTCTGCTAAAGTATCATTGCATAACACTATTCACTCTGGAAAGACTGTTCTCAAAAAACGTACTCTCTTGAAGTTTTCCTGCACAGCCTTACTGCAATGATGGCATCAGCAGTCCATTTCTCCTTCACCAGCATAATTTAGGGAGCTTAACCACAACTAGTCATTCAGTCTCTCAACGATATTCAGCAAATATTTACTTGATGCCCTCTAGGGCTCTGGGAAATATAATATGGGTGTGGGAGGCTGAACAAAAGGGTCCCCAGAGATGTCCAAATCCTAGTCCTGCAACCTGTGACTATGTAACATTACACAGCAGAAGGGACTTCATAAATGTAATTAAGGTAAGAATCTTGAGATGGAGAGCTTGCCCTGCATTATATGGGTGGACCCAGTATAATCACAGGGGTCCTTGTGCGGAAGATTCAGGAGAGTCAAGAGAAGCAGGTGGGATGTGGAAAGAAGGATTCATATGTCAGTGGTCATCTCAAAGGCACCACAGGATTTTTAACTATAAAGGGATAAGTAGTTGCTTCATGCTGCCCAGCAAGATTGCGGCAGGTGTCAAAGAGAGAATATTTGTCATCAAAACGAATTCATGCAGTAAGCATTTATGAAGAACCTACTAGATCGCAGTGACAGAGCCACAGGGGAAAATACCCCTGCCTGTTGGTTGGGTGAAGTTTCACGGAGGAGTAGCAGTATCAGTCTGAAGAGTATCAAGTTAGTAAATCATTCAGACAACCCAAACAGGACAGAAATAGGTCAAAGGCAAGGTGGTGTAGTCAGGTATCTCTCAGTGACAAGAAAGAGAACCCCAATTTTCAAAAGCTAATCAGAAAAGGAGCTGTCATGGAAGGATCCTGAAGCAGCCTCAGACTCTGTGGAAGAGAGAGAGCAACTCTGCCAAGATGCCTACAGGGTCTCCAACTTTCGAGCTGCTTGTCCCTATTTCTGTCTTTCTTCCATGAGCATGACCAGTTACAGTGTGGCTCCTACCAGCTCTGTAAAGCCATTGGGGAATGCCCACTGTCCGGCCAGTTGTCCCTAATCACATGGACTAGCAGAACCTTGACATCAAAACACACAATAACTGAGCTTTTCTCACATGCTTCCCAAGGTGCTTTTGAGTTCAAACGAGTGATCAGATTCTTTGGGAAGCTACCTTGACTTCTACTGGGCAGCTTTTCTGTTTTAGAGTATTAAAAGCCATTAATTATATACGCGATTAGAACCATGTGATAAAAAATATGTGGAAGCAAAAAAAGACTGGAGAGAAAGTCACTGAAATCCTAAGTTATATTTGGGAAGTGGAATTATAAATGATTTTTATAGCATCCAGTTTCCAAATGTTTTGTAATATAAATATTTTAATAATGAAAGCTTTTATTTATATATTTAAAAATGATGTTTAATTTTTGTGAATGCCTAGGTGTTTCTAATTCTGAGAAGTGACCAATGTAATCCATATTTTAGTGATGAAAATAGCAATTCTTAAAATATTTTCTTTCTTGATATAAGAAAATATATATCATTTTCTACATGTAATGAAATATAAGACTGCTATGAATTGGGAATGCCTTGGGACCTTGAGATATTAAGGAAAGTCAAGTTAAATACCATCATAATCTAATTTCAATAAAAATAGAGGTTAACCTAGTAACTATTTAAAAACTTGCATATATGAAATAATCAGTATAATCACATATAAACACAAGTCAGGGGTCAGAATGTTGTTGCAAAATTCTTTAAAAATTGTACATTAGTTAAATATTATTCAGTCTTAAAGAGGAAGGAAATGCTGACATATGCAACAACATGGATAAACCTTGAGGACATTACACTAAGTGAAATAAGCCAGTTACAAAAAAAATAAATACTGTATGATTCCATTTATATGAAGTACTTAGAGTAAAATCATCAAATCATAAACACCGAAAGAAGAATGTTGGTTTTCAGGGGTTTGTAGGGGGGAAATGGAAGTTATTGTTTAATGGGTATAGAGTTTCAGTTGTGCAAGAAAATGTTCCCGTGATGGACGGTGGTGATAGTTGCACAATAATGTAAGTGTACTTACTACAACTGAACTGTACACTTAAAAATGGTTAGGAGAGCAAAAATGTTATAGCTTAACTCTGAGAAAGGCAATCATGCCCATAAAGATTAAATAATGAAATTTTCAATGTTGATCACCTTAGATTAATTCTATATAAACAATTTTCAGGGACAAATGCTCTCCATTAAGAAAGCAAGCCTTTCCCTGGTTTGTTCCATCAGATGGAGAAGTAGCCTTATTGTATGTGGGTTTTAATTAAAATAGACTTATCTCCCATCTTGCCAGGGCCACAACTTGGAAGTTCATTTCCTGAACTGAGGCACACCCCATTTAAGTACCTGTCATGAGATTACAAGCATGAAAAAATAAAAATCTTAGTCTTTGAAAGTTTACAACAAATTCGGGTTACCTGACTAAACGTACATTAAAATGGTCAAGAGTTGTTCTGGGTACAATCTGATATTTAAATACAGGAAGTTCCCTTCAGAGAAGAAAAGACCTGCAGCTGGCTTTGGAGGGAAGGAGACTGCCAGCTAGTGGATGACAGTGAAGGACAATGTGCCATCTTTAAAAATAAACGACAGAGGATATTCACTAATCAGAAAGAATGTATGCGCCCCTATGTTCACAGCAGTGTTCTTTACAGTAGCCAAGATCTGGAAACAGCCCAAGTGCCCATCAGCAGATGAGTGGATAAAAAAGCTGTGGTACATTTATACAATGGAATACTATGTAGCTGTAAAAAAAAAGAAGGAACTCTTATCCTTTTGACAGCATGTTATGCTTATTATGCTAAGTGAAATAAGCCAGTCAGAGAATGACAAATACCATATGATCTCAGAAGCTGATGAACAAAATAAGCTGATGAACAAAATAGAACCAGAGGCGTGGATTCATGGAACAGACTGACAAATGTCAGAGGGGTGAGGGGTGAGAGACTGGATAAAATAAGGTGAAGAGATTAGCCAAAAAACATATATGCACAGCCCATGCATACAGACAACAGAGTTGTGAAGGCCGAAGAAGGGGTGTGGGGTGGGGTCTGGGTGGAGGTGGGAAAAGTGGGGGAAGGGAATGGGGAACATCTGTATTAGTGTTAATAATTTTTTTTTTAAATGATAGAAGAGTCCCCACACAGATAGACCAGGGAGGCGTGAAGCTAGAGAATGGCAAACAGATCAGCCAAAACCAGGTCAAAGACAAAGGTAAGACAGAAGGAAGTGAAAGCAGGATTGGCTTGAGTTTGAAGACAAAGGCAGAACGCTGAATTTGGTAGAGGGGCGTAATGGGAAGGCACATGGCTATCAGAGGCATAACGAAGCTGTGGTTGCAAGTCAGTCAACGAAAAGCAAGGAAAGGGCACAGGGAACCCAAAAGTTCTTTAGAAACAATGATTTCAAATTCCTGAATGTAAGCTATTTAGAGATGTGTTTCATTAGAAGCATGTGAACAGTCTACATAGTCTAACGAATTTCTTTACTTTAAACCCACTCCCAACTGTTTTCAAGGGTTCATGTCTGCATGACCCATTTCTGAAATCGGAGCTGGCCACTATCACATCCAAACTCAGTGTGCCACACTAACCGTTCCCAGGAACGTGCGATGGCTGGCTGACAGAAATGGGATTTTTGACAGGAAATTCTCAGAACCAAGAAAGGCATGGTGGTAAACACTCCTGGAGAAATGAGAGCAGTATTCTATTCTAGTCTAGCTCATCAGGCAAATGGTTAAATCGTTCTCCCTGCTTATTAACAGACCAACAGTTAGCTCAACAGCTCTAATTTGCTGTGGAATTTTTGACTTTCTCTTCTGAAAACCGAAAATGGTTTTCTGCATGATGCTTGTCTACAAATGCGGTGACAATTCGTAGTGGGTATAGAGAGATGGGTAAAGATTTTTCAAAATAGGATAGCCAGTCTGAAGAATAATAGCCTTATCTTTTAGCTAAATACTCTCTCTAATAGATAGATGATATTCATATATATATTAAAGGAAGCAATATATTGGTGAGATTTTCTGCCTAAACACTAATTTTAGAAATCATATAATAATGGGGGAAAGAAGATTAAGTTTGGATGAATAGGAGCTTTAAAAAAGATCCTAATTTGGCTTTTAGATTCTTAATGGGACTGCTTTGATTTAAAACTAATAATTATAGAGGTAGAAATAAGATAATCCAAGCACTCAAATGGACATCATAAGAATGAATGAGCGAAGAAAGGAAGGAGAGAGGAAGAAAAGGAGGGAGGAAGGATGGAAGGAACCTAGAATCATTTGAACAAAGTATCACAGCTTGATTATTTAATATTCTTACTTATACGACAGAAAATCTTATTAATTCTTTAAGCAACAAAACTTCCATGTGTATGCCTTAGCTCAGGGACCAACCAGGCAATATTTATTCATAGTCTGAAAAGTCTTAGTATTAATTCTTGAGAAATAAAGACTGAATAGTCAATGATTCCTTCAGAGGGCCAAGTAACTGTTCAGTGAGACCTATAGCAAATATCATATTTACACATTGTCAGCCCTCACAAAAGCTGACCTGTCCCAACATTTATTCTGATTCTGAATTTTCAGTTAAAAGTTTCAAAGTCTGAAAGGTACTTTATTACAAAATATGCCTTTGGGTACATATTCTACAATTTTCCTGAAGCATTCTTTACTTTTATCCTTTAAAATGTTCTGTCTGATTTATCTATGAGGTCTTTTGGTCTCAATTTATGACACTTATTTTCCGTAAGTTTCTGAGTTACACAATGTATTTCATCCCTTTGTACAAACTAAACCAGGTGTTATAAAGTAGAGGGTAAATGAAAAACTGGGTTTAAAAACAAGACCAATAACTGACCAATCTATAACAGGCTCAGCTATTTTTTTTTTTGAAAGAGAGATTAAGGTGCATGCAGTCAAGTGGAATGAAGGTCACCAAACAAAATGTTGCAATCTTAAAGTGCCATCGGCACGTAAACCGTGTTCAGCAGCAGCTTTGGAATCATTCACGGGACCCTCTTTATTCAGTATCATCTCAAACCACTCATTCATTCACGTTATGATGGTATGTTACATTTGCAGTCAAGTGAGGTAAAAAATTAGGACAATATTTTTCTTTAAATAAAAAATACTTAACATAATGTTTTAAAATTTGGCTCCCAGCTTTTGGGAGAGGAATAGTGACTGCAAAGCTCAAAATTCCACAACTGGTTTCTACGTGATAGGTAGGAGTTCTTGACAAGTCTGTCCGTGAGTTACTCATTATCCACCTGCTGACGATGTTTCAATTAACAAAGGGTTTCAGTTGGAAATTTTCTGATTTTCACGGGAAAGAGCAGAAAGCCACAAGCCACACATGTCCCACATGTCCCTGGAGCTGTCTAAAGTCAAAAACCAGAAGGAAGTGTTCCTTGTCCGGGGACCTCCCTTCATCGTCCACCCACTCCTGACCTGCTGTTTTCCTGTTGGCAATGACAGGTCCTTGCAAAGCAAACAGCTCCCCGCTCTGCATGGAAATGCTCATGCTCTCAGACCATATCCCAAGTACAAAACTCCCGGAGAGTCATTTGGGGAGTGAATCAGACTTGCAGCCAATAAGCACAGAGCTGACCTTTAAACCCCAGCCTTTAATAGAGCATTGGGTTATTTCACTGTGTGTTTGCTCAACAGTTCCAGGGTCACAGGGTCTGCGCTCACTGAGGTGGGGCGAACCTGAAAATCTTGCTTCCAACTCCCACATTGTGTCTGATAGCAGAGGGTTGGGGGCTGGGCTAGGAGAGGCCCCAAGCCCCAATCTTAAGTGCACCCTATATCGCAGGCTGTTTGAACACGTCCTTTAGCATCTAGAGATCACTGGAGTACAGAAGTCTGCTGACTGGCTCTCAGCTGCCAGTTTTGGAAGAAATGAGAGTCTTGGGGAGCCAGGAGTGGAAGCATTTTTGTTTTCTGTTTTTACCTTGTCACTGTGCCATACTGAGTGCTAGATCTTGAGGCAAAAGATGAACTCAGTAATACGTATCCTTTCTTTTTTTAAAAAAAATACATTTTTATTGACTGCAGAGAGGAAAAGAGAGGGAAAGATAGAAACATCAATAATGAGAGAGAATCACTGATTGGCTCCCTCTTGCACACCCCACCTTAGGGATCGAGCCTGCAACCCAGGCATGAGCCCTGACCCAGAATCGAACCATGACCTCCTGGTTCATAGGTGGACCGCTCAACCACTGAGCCATGCTGATGAGTTCATTCTTTCTTTATTAAAAAATATGATATTGTATTCATCATGGATATTTTTTGCATTAATTTCGATATTTCAAAATATTGCATTAAAACAATATTTACCTTGATTACTTAGTTTTTGGTGCCTAAGGCAAGGACCTCACTTGCCTCACCCTAGTCCTGGCCTACTCTGTCACCTCACTGTTCCCATCTTACATCTTAACCTAAAAATAGAGCCAAGGAGGTGGAGATACAGCTGGGGTAAAAAGGGAAGAGGAGCTGAGACCACATAAGAAATTCATAATTGAACATCTACCATGTGCCAGGTACTACACTAGACATGTTAGGTACATTCTTTCTGGTCCTCATCTATGAAGAAGGTATACTCATCTGCATCTGAGAAAGTTGAAGTTCTGAGAAATGTGGTTTTTTCCCCACCCTCCTCCATCCTGGGAACTGGCCCTGCAAACTATCCAGCACTCAAGACAGAAACTGGGGGTTGTCCATGATCCCTTCTCTCCAACCCATTGAATCAATGAGCTGTCAATGTACACATGTAACTGTTTGTGGACACCCCCATAGTAAACGGGGGAGTAAAGTGTAAAAGATGGTCTGGTAACAATTTCCACACTCTTTTTTGCTCTATCTGCCACCTCTTCAAAAGGTCAGTCACCCAACTGTTTTGATATCCCATTGGCCAATCACACTACTGCAAGTGCTGACTTTGGCAAATTTATCATGTACATTTTAGTTTCATCTTGAATGCAACTCAGTCTCTGGCCAAGGACACTCACTACTCTGAGCACCGGATTCCACAGCCTGACATCTCACGCATATCTCAAATTAACTTGACCCGAAACAAAATTTGTAATCTTCTCCTCAAATGCTGCTTCTCTCCAGTTCCCTCCATCTCAGCACCTGGCGTCATCGATCCACCTGCTACTCGAGCCAAAAACCTGCAGTTGTCTTTGGCACCTCACTCCTCTTTCCCATCCAAACCAACACTAACAGCTGTCCATTGAAATAGTAAAATCAATGTCAACAGTGAATTAAAGCATTCACTATGTGCCAGGTACGCGTATGATGCACAAAGGACAATACTAACTCATTCCATTTTCATAACTCTATGATGAGATGACTCTTCTTATTATCTCCTCTTTATACCTAAAAAGGTGGCATAGAGAACTAATTTTCCCATGAGCATATTGTTAGTAAGGCAGGAAATTAGTATTCTAACCTAGAACACATACTCTTTTGTTGTTGTCCTACACTGTTTCCTGCTCTTTAGTAGTGATTTCCAAATGTTTTCAAACACTGTTTTTTAAAAAAATTCTTTATTGTTTAATGTATTATATATAGTATTACATATGTCTCCTTTTTCCCCCATTGAGCTCTCCCCAGTCACCCCCACCCCCAGCACATACCCACAACCTCTAATGTCTGTGTCCATTGGTTATGCTTATATGCATGCATACAAGACCTTTGGTTTATCTCTTACCACCCTCCCCCCTCTCCTGCCTTCCCGCTGAAGTCTGATGGTCTATAGAAAACATGCTCTTAATCATAGTTCCACCTTATTGGTTTTCCACTGCCCCATCCTAGTCCAAGCTACCATCATTGCTCACTTAGGCAACTGTAAAAGCCTCCTAAATGCTCATTTTGGTTCTATTGCTACCTTACTTCTACACATTAATTTTCATGAAGCAGTCAACGTAATTTTTAAAAAAGTTATTATCTGATCATGTCATTTCTTCAAAACCATTCAACCACTTTCTAAATAAAATTCAAACTCCTTAATGTGGCCTACAACCTCCTATGTGAACTGGCTCCTTCTCTCTTCTTTGTCTCCTACCCTTCTTCCCCTCATGTATTACCTTTCTAGCACACTGGTCTTCTTGTCCTTTCTTGGACTTAGCAAATGCTTTCCTGCCTCATTGCCGATGCACATGCTGTTCCCTCTGCCAGCATGCTCTTCTCCCTCTCTGGATGGCTCCATTTAATCCTCCATATATCTCAGAGTACTTCCCTGAGCCTTCAGCCTAAAATAGGTCTCCCTAGTATACTTCTTAGCACCCTCTTCTTTCCCTTAATAGCAATTTAAGAAAATTATAACTCTACATTTATTTGTATTTGTACTTGTTTATTGCCTGTAAGCTTCTTGACACACAATCAAGGTCTGTTTCATCCACTGCCTTACTTCATCTCCTAGACCAGACCTTGGAATATAGACAGAGCAATTATTTGTTCAGTGAGTGAATTAACACTGGAATAGCTCTTTTAAAAACTTCTTCAAATTAACTAAAAAGGCACTTAAATAATCAACATCATTGATTTTAGGAAGAGGAATCCTTATAAAGAATATATACACACACACACAGTATATATATATATATATATATATATATATATATATAGTATGTGTATATATATATACACAGTATACCATATATATATATGTGTGTGTGTGTATAGAATATATATACACACACACATATATATGGATGTATTCTACTTTATTTCTAACATGTGAATAAAAATTATTAAAGCAAATATTCAATATTTGGAAAATACATGGAAACAATAAAAGAAAATCTCTAAAGAATGCTTTTTTGGAAGATTTTTAAAATTGATTTTTAGAGAGAGAGGAAGGGAGTGGGAGAGAGAGAGTCATCAAATGGCTGCCTCCTGCACATCTTTCACTGGAAACTGAACCTGCAGCACAGGCATGTGCTCTGATTGGCAATCAAACTGTCAACATCTTAAGTGTACAGGACAATGCCCAACCAACTGAGCCCCACCAGCCAGGGTTCTAAAGAATGATTATTTAAAACCTTGCAGTATATCCAGCTTTTTAAAAAGTTCTTTTGTTGTTATAACTGTCAGTCCCAATAAGATGAGAATGAAACTCTCAACTGTGCTTATTTAATCCCAATATAGAGTAGTGTTCCATAAATATCTGTTAATAATAAACTGTGGACAATTTCAGTCACATATCTTTTTACTATTTCTCATCATAATTTAGAGATTGATTTTTTAAAAAATATATTTTATTGATTTTTCACAGAGAGGAAGGGAGAGGGATAGAAAGTTAGAAACACCCACGAGAGAGAGACATCGATCAACCACCTCCTGTACGCCCCCTACTGGGAATGTGCCCGCAACCAAGGTACATGCCCTTGACCGGAATCCAACCTGGGACCCTTCAGTCCACAGTCCCACGCTCTATCCACTGAGCCAAACTGGTTTCGGAGAGATTGATTCTTTTAATTGGTGCCAAATCTCTCATCAGAAAACAGGTGAACGATCTATTGTACATGATTTTCTATGGCCCGGCTATGTCATAGATGTTTTAGGAATAAAGATGGATTCTCTATGTCTCTGTATACTAGGCAGTTATGTGGTTTGAGATCAAGGTACCTGTTCTTTAGAATTTCAATACTTTAATAATTAAAAAAAGAAATGCCTTCAAGAATGGAATAAAAAATGAAAGAAAAATTTTGCAAATCACATATATCTGATAAGCAACTTACATCCTAGCATATATAAAAAAATCGGTAATAAAAATACAACACAATTTAAAAATCAGCAAAGTATATGACAGAATATTTCTCCAAAAGAGGCCACAAGGGATATGCAAATCAAAACTACAAGATTCTACTTTATGCCCACTATAATAATAAAAAATAGATAATGTTAATTGTTGGTGAGGATGTGGAAAAATTGGAACCCTTATGCACTGTTGATAGAAATGTAAAATGGTGTAGCACTTTGAAAGACAGTCTGGTAATTCCTCAAAAACAGTCTGGTGAAAATAAAGTTACCATATGACCCAGCTATTTTACTCCTAGGCAAATACTAAAGAAAAACGAAGGCATATGTCACCTAAAACATGCACACAAATGTTCATAACAGCACTATGCATAACAGCCAAAAGGTGGGTCAACCCAAATATCCATAAATTGATGGATGGAAAATAAAATATGGTATGCCAATATGATGGAATATTATTCAGCAATAAAAAAATAAAATACTGATACATGACTAAAACTTAGAACTGTTGTGAAGTGAAAAAAAGGCCAATCACAAAAGACCGTGTGTTGTATGATTTCACATATATGAAATGTCCAGACAAGCCAATTCAGAGAGTCAGGTAGTAGATTAGTGGTTGCCTAGGGCTGGGATAGGGCAGGGGGAGGAGGAGGAGTGATTGCTAACAAGGACTGGTTTCTTCTTGAAGTGATACAAATAATATAAAATTCAACAGTGATGATGGTTGCACAACTCTGTGGATATCATTTTAAAAACCCACTAAATTGTATACTCCTTTAATGAGTAAGTTGTATGTCACGTGAAATGAATCCCAATAAAGCTGCTGTACAGAAATAACAAAATCTAGTTTTCACTATAATTTAAAATTAGAAGTAAGCTTGGCATTTACAAGAACAGGTATGGCTTAACCAAAGAGTTTTTATAATTGCTTTCAAGCACATTTATGATCTCCCTCTATTCTTATAATTCCTGGTCTCCTCTCTCTGTCATTGTTTAAAGGCAAGCTTGAAATCATAGGGCCAGACTGACAGAAGTGTAGAGTGGGACAAAATGTGTAAGATCGTGATTTTAGAATAAGGAAATGAAGACCCATAGAGAATAAAATTTCCCCCCAAGGTCATAAAAACAATGAGAATCAGAGTTTTCCAAACCAAAGCTTTATTTTTAATTTTTCAACAGCACCATACACAATATAGTGTACTGAATGGCATTTTCTAAGACCTCCTCAGGCCAGAGGTCCGTGCAACTAAGTCTCACATTGTAGATAAGGAATTTCCACTCAAAGTATGAAGACAGCAAGGATGAAGTCCACACAGTAATTACTTCTTCTGGAATAAGCCTTGCCTGAGTACTTGGCCATGTGCTAGCTGCTGTTGGAATAAAGATTTATTTCCTTAAAGATAGTAGAGATTAAAAGGTTTTAATTTGGGTTTCTAAGTTTAGTTTTGGGAAGTTTACTTTGGTCTTCAGTGTTGGCACTTGGACTGGTTGCCTCCAATATTCAGGTCTTAAGCAGCAGGGAAGGCATTGCGAATAGAATGTTCATGTTTCTGAATTTTCTCTTCAACCTTCCCAGCAAACCCTTTCTTTGTCTATCTTTCCTTCCTCCTCTTCCCAACTTGCTCTTGAGACCCTGAGAAATCTCACCCAATTTGGGTGCTTCAATTATCCTATGTGTTCTGTGGGCATCAGGGAGAAGTGTGAACTAAAAGATGATTTCGTTTCCAAGGGTTACTGAGAGTTGAGGGTGCAGTATAACTTTATTAATAATAGTTCATTTAAAACATGGGTAGTGGTACAATACTAAAAAAAATAATCAGATGGTTCAATCTGTTCCAATAAGAATTTTGACCCCAAAGTTCATTTTTACTTCTGCATTCCTTTGCTACTTCCCTTTCCTATTTTCTTCGTTCAGAAAGTCTAAACTGCCTAAGAGAATCCTGGCTTCCTTCCAAGGGCATATTTTATTAACAGGTGGAGAAGAGAACTGTATTATAAAATTCAATGAAATAGTCCATTTGTCTGGATGAGGAGGAGATATGGCTGTGCTGTCTGGCCCAGGGCCGCCGTAATAGGATGGAGAACATGAGGCTGGTGCTTTGGTAACTCTAGTATTGCTCTACTCTCTGAAATATATTTTTAAAGCATTTTATCAGCTGCCTCACTGAATTTCTCTGCAAATGATTATCTTCTTACAGAAGTCAGTAAAAAAAAAGAAAGCATACGGTCTTTTTAGATGATCAGAGTGAGGCATTTAAAAATAGATTGAATGTGTTTATGAAACTTATAGGAATGCGTTCACTCAAATCTGCTTTGGTTGTCACCAGATAGAAACAACCTGGAAAGGTTGCTCCTCTCCATTTATGGGACTAGGAAATAGAGTTTTGCCCATTATAGTGATAAGGGTGTTTAATTGCCTTTCTCTCATTTAGTAATCTGTCCTCTATCTAGGTTGATTAATAATACTCTTTCAGAATTTTTATTCATTTTGATGTTAATTAGTATCCATTACAGGCAGGGAGTAAAGGGGCAAAGTGGTGAATTGAGAATCCATCTAATACCTGAAATGTTTGTCATTCCAGAAATAGTTTTGAGAGAAAGATGATGAAACAAGTGGAACTCGTGGTGTTTGGAGTTTTTAGTGTCACCAATTGTCAAATCCCACCTGTGTCAATAGTTAGGTTTTACCGAACTATACTCTATTTAGAAGAAAGCTAGAGAGGGAAGGAAGGACATCTCAATAGGAAAAAAATGTGAAAATACTTTCTAGTCCTATACTTCTCTAAAATAGCAGGTCGATTTCCCAGTGAGGATATACCAGTATGAGTTTAGAGAAAGGTTGGGCACATTTGGAAGCTACATGAACTCTTCAGGGTCATAACAGTGGCTATTATACAGTCAATGCATCAGTTTTTAAAGCAGGGCTTTTCAGACATTGATGAATCACCTGGGCATCTAGTTAAATGCAGATTCTGGTTCAGCACGTCTCAGAGGGTCTGAGACTGTATTTCCAACAAGGTCTCAAGGGCTGTCTATGGGATAGGCCCAGAACCCACATCAGAATACTGTAGTAAGATTCTAAAGAAATGCAGCAAGGTGAAGGAAAAGGAAAACATTTGAGGCTAAATGACAGTCATGGTGAGCTGATAATAGCTGCCAGATTATTTCAGCATAATTTTTCATCCCCGAAAGATGAAGCAGCTGAATTTGATTGACTGTTTTCAAGCTCTCTTCAAACATGTCTAGTAGTCTCAAGTCTCTGTAATTTTTAGAGAAGATGGAAATTATGGCCTGTAGTTTATATTCAATTGCCTTTGTGTATTTTTTTTTAAAGAAGCTTTCTTCTCCCCCATTGCAATTTTATTGCCTCTCAGGGTGTTAAACATTTTCAAGTCTTTAGGCCACTCAGTAGGGTATTAGTTAATGGATTGACTGCTAATAATGTAGCTATTAGTTTAAATTTCCTGCATCAAATCTTTTATAAATGGTAAAGATGACTGAGTCAAACATCCCCTCCTTCCCCCCCACAGTACAGTAAATGTTGTAATCAGTAGCTTGAAAGAATGAATGTTACTTTTGAACACCCAATTTACTTCTGGGAGAATTAGACTCATATTGTCCCAAAAGAAAGATCAAACTCCAAACCAGTAGAGCCTCAGATGTCTAATATCCATATAGTATGGCTATGAATCCTCAAATATGCTATAAATATTCTAAAAGGAAAACAAATCAATGTACCCAGTTTATATACTATATATACTTATATAGTATATATATATATATACTTATCACATACATATATATATATATATACTTATCACATACATATTGAGTCATATTTATTTGTATTTTGGGGGCACAATTTTCACTTTCAAAATGCATAACAAAAGAGTTCATTTTAGCCATTCAATTCTAAGAAACATTTAAACCACATAAATCAGACAGTATCTAACATCCTACTTGCTATCCCCATTACTTTGCTCCCACTTCCCCTAAAAAGAATATTATGCTATGTACTTTAAGGAGATTTCATTTAGCACATTATCTTAATGGCATTTTAGAATGTATTATCTGGTGAACGCTGTCATTTGAACAGCAAAATGGAAAAATTAAAATAAAGGCTTATCTTTGTGATTTATCTATCTAAAATTGAGCAGAAATTTCTTTTCTTATTTTATATTATAATGGAAAAATAAATCCAATGGTTTAAATTATAAAAATAGTATCAGCAGGGGCATCATAGAGTTCAGAGATGATCAGAAAAATTGCATTGAAAAACAACATACTCTCAATTATATGCTGTAATGATGGGTGTTGCAATGTAGAAAAAACTTAAACTACTGTGTTAGTTTTATAATGATCATGAGTTTTTCTGTACCAGATTTTTTTTTCTTTTTAACGAATATTTAAATATTTAAAGAACTATCTTCTGTTCCTTTAACTTACACCCTAATCTAAGTGGGAGTAACATAAAAGATTTATTTTACAGTAGAGGCCTGGTGCATGAAATTCGTGCATGGAGATGTGTGTCCTTCAGCCCAGCCTGCATCCTCTCCAATCTGGGACCCCTTGAGGGATGTCTGACTGCCCATTTAGGCCCGATCCTCTCACAATCCAGGACTGTTGGCTCCAAACTGCTTGTCTGCTGCCTTCCTGATTGCCCTTAATGGCTTTGTCTGCCAGCCTGATCACCCCCTAACCACTCCCCTGCCAGCCTGATTGATGCCTAACTGCTCCCCTGCTAGCCTGATTGCCCCTAACTGTCCTCCCCTGCAGGCCTAGTCACCCCTAACTGCCTTCCCCTGCAGGCCTGGTCACCCCTAACTGCCCTCCCCTATAGGCCTTGTCTCCCCCCAACTGCTCTCCCCTGCAGGTCTGGGTCCCCCTCAACTGCCCTTCCCTGCATGCCCAGTCACTCCCAACTTCCCTCTTCTGCAGCTCTGGTCCCTCCCAATTGCCTATCCTGCTCGTCATCTTGTGGTGGCCATCTTGTGTCCACATGGGGGCAGCCATCTTGTGCATTAGAGTGATGGTCAATTTGCATATTACTCTTTTATTAGATAGGATTATTAGATAGGATAGAGGCCTGGTGCATGGGTGAGGGCTGGCTGGTTTACCCTGAAGAGTCTCCTGGATCAGGGTGGGGGTTCCCTTGGGGCCAGGAGCCTGTTATCCAGGCCAGCCATGCCCCACCCGCCCAACCGGTGATCCAAGCAGAGGCCCTGGTATCTGGGATTTATTTATCTTCTATAATTAAAACTTTGTAGCCTTGTGTGGAGGCCTGGGCCTGCCAGAGTGTGTGGAAAGCTTGACTTCCTCCATTGACGGGGGCAACTCAAGTCTGCTCTCTCCAGCTCCATGGCCATAGCCATTTTTTTTGTTGGGATTCATTTATCTCCTATAATTGAAACTTTGTACCTTCAGTGGAGGCCTGGGGCTGCCAGGGTGTGTGGAAAGCTGTCTTCTCTCAACAGCTGCTGGTTCTTTGTCATTAGGAGGGACCTGGCCTGCAGGGGAGGGCAGTTAGGGGCAATCAGGCTGGCAAGGGAGCAATTAGGCATCAATCAGCTGCTGGTTCTTTGTGTGGAAAGCTCTGTTCTCTCAGCAGCTACTGGTTCTTTGTCTTTCCTCCATTGCTGGAGAAACCCAAGCCTCCTGCTCACTCAGTAGCCAAAGCCATCTTGGTTAGTTAATTTGCATACTTGCTCCTGATTGGCTGATGGGCATGGCTTTTGGTTGTAGCAGAGTAATAGTTAATTTGTATATTACTCTTTTATTAGATAGGATTTCATTAAATAATTGTTGGATATCTTGAAAGTTCATTATTTGGTTATGAGATCATTATTTGGTATATGAAAATTATTCTTTAGTTATGATTCAGTGTCAGTGCTAACATTTTTAGTGGTCCCATCCAGAACTTCCTGGTTCCAGAAAATGAGGAACAGGTACAATGTGTAACAAGTGCTTCCTGCCATCTTTGTTTCCATTTCCTCAGAGTCTACCTTCCCCCAAATGTCACAATTTCAGTTGTTAAGTATTCCATTTGCTCCTTTTATAGGCTTATTTGTATTTTAGCAAAAGATTCTAGAAAATTGAAAAATTGTAAAGATCCAAGTGTAGGGGTTCTCAGGTTAGAGACTCTACAAAATTTGGCTTTAAATTATGCCTATCTTTTCAAATATAGCATTTTCTAAGCAACAGTACAGATTCTCAATAGTTCTATAATCCCTAAAAGGTTAAGAACCACTGCTAATAAAATAATTAAAATGATTAAGAAGTAAAATTAACTCATCAGAATCACTTTGGAGAGATAGACCCCAGTCTTGGGGTTTGGAGTGAGGTAAGTCTGGGTTCAAATATGCATTCTGCCAACCCCTCACTTGGCCACCTTAGGCAAGTTATTTCTCTGAACTATAGTTTCTTTCTCTATAAAGTGAGGATAAAACTAGCGTCTACCTCATTGGGCTGTTGTGAAGTTTAAGTGTGTTTCTAGTGACACTGTCATGTAGCCGGCACACAATATATTCTCAATAAATAGTAACTACTCCTATTATCACTATTACTGTTATTTACATTATAAAATACACAATGAATACTAACTAATAAGGCAAATTATTCTAATACTTCTTCCAGTTGTCTAATAAAACAGAGATGTGGCTAAATAACAATGATCAAGTTATCTTTGACCAAGTTAGAGCTAAATAGATTTGTTCTCTAGAATGATCTGATTTTCTTTAACTATAGGATATATAATCTAATGACATGAAATAACTTTGGATTTTAGAGATTCACTGTCCTTCCAAGAGTTTCCTAAATTGTAAAACAGCTGGGTTTTCATACAGCAAGCATGTGAAATATATAAGGCTTTATATTCACCTATATCCAAGGGAACATCTTTGTGTTGAAAATGTGGTGCCTCCTCCAATGGCAATTAATGGGACTTACCAGGTATTACAGTATATCTATAGCACAGATTGCCATAATTTTCAGGAACACTGCCCAATGCCATGCAGTAATGTTCACCAGACATTTAGCAAAAAAAGCCAGTATTGAAAATTATCTAAGGTCTGATCCCATTTTTGTACAATGATGGCACAGAAAAATATCTGGAAAGAAATCCATTATTTCAAAAGTAGTGACAAATGGTAGGTGGAGAACTGATGGTTAAATTTCTACAATTAGCATTTATTCCTTCTGTGATCAGAATAATAATAAAAGGTATTAAAAATAAATGGTTAATAATAAAAAAAACTTGTTAGCAGTGTGATAACCTGGATATGGTCCTAGAAGGCAAGGAGCCGAGTTCCAAGGCCAAGACTCGGGCACATTGAAATGATAACCTCAGACAAGTTACCTCCCTCTTTTAAACCAAGTATTACCCTTTGGAATTGAGAATGTTTCAATAAATGGTCTCAATGTTTCTTTCTAGTCGGACACTCTAAAATTCCAGATGTGTGGCCACATGTGGCAGAAAACAGTTTTGTTTTTCAAGCCAGTCCACAAATAGTAAGTGTGGCCACAAGAGTGACCCTGGAATGGCATTATTTTCTTTTCAATATTTCCTGTCTGGTTGATTTCTTTTTAGAACAATAAGGATGTTATTATTATGGTTACAGTAGTCAAGGTCTATATTATTTCTAACAATAATAATAAGGATGTTATTCATTTGATAATTTAAAATTAAAAGGAAAAAAATCACTTGAAATAGGTAAAGGGTTCAATATAAATATGGGCTCACAAACAAATTTGAACTGTACCTTTAAAATGGGTGAGCATTTTATTTGTCCCAAACAAAATCAATGAAAAACATCACACAATTGATAACCAGCATTTTGGAATAAATAACTCCAGTCAAACAGAACCGACTCATGGTATGAGAAGTAGATGGTTTTCTTAAGAAAATTCTTAGATGTGAAAGCCTTCGAATGAAATGGAACAATCACTAGGACAGCATTTGGGGAGCAAGGTATTGCTGAGATTGCACCCCGGTCTAAACTTTTAAATACAAGGAAAATATCTATGGGATTAAAATTGTTTAAGGGTAATAAGTAGCAAGCAAATTAGGTTGTTTGAAGCCTCAAATCCAAAAGGAAAAAAATACACGTTTTCAACTGCTACCTTTTGGCCTTGGGTCTAAAACAAATGCAGTAGGTCCCTCTTTCCATGAGCCCTGCAAAGGAGAGAGGGGAGAAAATTCTTTGTCGCCCAGATTCTTCCCCTGGAACCAGTGGGCTCTTGGGCTGCCAATGAGAAGTTTCCTCGAGGTGCTTTTCAAAGGGCATTGAAAGGCTGCAGCAGTGACCCAGAAGCCTGGGAAAAATACCCAGTTTCTCAGGCTACCAGCCCCACCCCCTTCTGGGCAAGGCACCCAGCATGAGTGAAGCTAGTACCTAAAGCCGATCTGCTTCTGCGCCTTCGCAAGAACAAATTTCCACCAACATCACGTAACCCCGCTCCTGTCACTGCTGTTGGGTTACACAACTTGGCTGCCCTCCTGGACAGAGCGAACACTCATCCCGCCGTATCTGTTGGGGCCCTGCTATTGACAAAGAGATTGCTTTGGCCTGATTAGTGAGGACATGGGCTGTTTTCTGCAGCAAGGGCCAGTTAAGCGGGGAGGAAGGAGTATTTGGAGCTGTAACAGAATGTTAAACGGATTAAGATTTCTACATAACTTGTTTAGGAGAAAACATGTTTGAAGCGGGGAGGGGTGGGCTCTCTTCACACCATCTCATTGCTAAGTTCGATAATAATCTTTAAGGACCCCGTGATATTATAATTTAAAAGGCACAGGCAATTAAGTTACTGCTATATGAAGCAAGTTTAGAAATAATATATGCTACTTAGGCAATTTTCACTGTGATTGGAAATTGCTTCAAAAGTGTACTTTATTTAGGCTTGGAGTCTCACCATAGCCAAACTACTTCCCAAGAATTAGATGTTTCAGTAAGTATTGTCAACTATTCTCTAAGTATTAATGAAAAAAACTACTTATTTAGGTCACATTATCACCACTTAGGCCACTGATGAAGAAATGTGTTAAATACTATCCTCCGTGAAAGAGTTATTGACCCTTCAAAAATGACTTAAGATCTCCCATAAAAATAGTTTCATTAACTTGGTAAATATGACACATCTCAACACATATGCTCAGATAAGATAAATTTAGGTCACTGAATTTTGACCCAAATAATCAATGGTGATGGCATAGTTTTTTCTTAAGTGTCATCTTAATGTTTTATTTAACCTAAGATATTAAATATTATTACTTGAGCTTTATTTTAATTCATATTTTCTCAATATATCTGTTTCTACCACAATTATGTTAAAATATTTGGATTTCTAAGTTTTAGGTCTGATATTTGTAAATAGTATACAGCTAGAGATTGTATTTTTATGTAATCTGGCAATCTTTATCTTCAAACTAGATAGTTCAGTTTTGTGTCCCCGCCCCACCCTTTTTTCCTGCTAACTGTTAAATTGATTGAATTTGCTTTACTTCCTTCCCTTGGCTTGAAAGTCATTCCATTTCAATGGAAGTTATCCCTAAATTTGTGTACCAACCAAAATCTAAAGAAAATCATTCTCTCGATTCTTTTCTAGCATAATACAAAGACTGAAGACAATTACTTCCATTTCTTCCTCAGCCCATATTATTATGGTTACAATAGTCAGGTTTTATATTATTTCTAACAAACACTCATCAACAACAGTCACTATTACTGCTGATGATTTTACCAGCAGTGCTTATTTACATTTCCTATTATGCTAATTTCTTTACTCACTATTATTCCCTACAACCTACACCATTTTTCTTAGTTCAGTTCTCTTCTCATTTTAATATATCCTTTAATACTTCTTTCAGCAAAGTTCATTAACCCAGTCTTACTTATCTGAATAAAATTTTACTTTGTCCTCAGTTTTTAAATTTATCTATACTTTAGCAGATATAAAATTTTGAGATGACAATTTTGCTCAACATTTTGAAAAATCACAGAAGTTAGTTGGCTATTTAATTGTGATTTCTTAGCAAGTAATGTTATCCCAGTCCCTTTATATTCGATTGGCTGCATTCTCAATAGGATGAGTCTTAGTGTGGATTTGATTTTAGTTATCCTGTCTAGAACTCAATTTTCCTTTAGTTTGAATCTCTGTGGCCCAGCTGTATGATTTCATCAGCACTATTTCCAAGTTTAGTCATATTTTTCTGGTATATCTAGTTTGCTCTTTCTTTAGATGTAAATAAAATTCCATTCATTTTTATTTTTTTTGCCAAACTTATACTCACACGTGGTTTTAAGTATCAAACAGTTGTATAAGATTTGTTATGAAAGACTAGTCTCCCATTTTCCCCGCTCATCTCTTCCTCTCTATAGATAGCCACTCTAAGCTTTTATTTATTTATTTATTTATTTATTTATTTATTTATTCATTCATTCATTCATTCATTCATTCATTCATTTATAGGAAAGAAGACTACCTCCATGTTCATAATAAGATGACTGTATTACTTGGCCTTTCAGTTTTAGGCAATATCTGTTTATTCCCCACTACAGAGAATGAGAACTAGCTCATGTCTCTCCCTGCCCACCACACATGTATACCTTTTAACAAATGTGATTTAGTTGCTTTAAGTGTTCTTTCTGTTCATTTTCTTTTCTCTCTTCCTGATATTTCTCTTATTAAAATGTTGGGCTGACTAAACTCATGCTTTACTTCTCTTGTGTGTGTTTTTTCCTCTTTCTCCTATTTACCATCATCCTTTTCTCCTCCTTTCTGGGAGATTTTCTTAACTTTGCCGTTTACTTTATAGATTGACATGGTTAGACACAACTCAGGGTACCATCTATTCAATATCTTTAGGTCTTTCTGTTGTACTGCTCAGATTTCCAAGAAAAGATTTTTTTCAAATGATTGCCTTGCAAAGTAAAACATCTGGCTACTAGGGTTTTGGAAACCCCATTAATGGGGGAGGAGGTCTGGGAGTTGTATAACCAGTATATGCCTATTTACTTAATTCACACACACACACACACACACACACACACACACACACACGAGTTTGCCAAGCTGACTACTACTATTCTTTAAAAACAGAGCAGGCATCACCTCCTCTGGGAAGTTCTCCATGATCTCCCCAGTAGACACCTCAACTGAACCATCTCAAAGAACCCAGGGTTTCCCTCCCTCTTAGCAGATATCCCTCCCTGCCTCCGTAACTGCCTAGTGAGACATCCTCACTCAGAACCAGCTCTCTGTGTTTTGGACTTCTCGGCTCTTGGCACAGTTACTAGCATATAAAAGGCTGGATAGGTTCATGAGTTATTAATTAATTCCTGAGGGAGCCCAGGCAAGGGAGCTGCTTGTACATGCAGGAGCCACACAGGAGCTGGGAAAACACTTCAAATAAACCGCAATGTCATGGGTCTGTGGCATCAACATCAGTCCTATCCCTGGTTGTGAAACTCCACCACAAAACAGGGCACCCCAGACGAGCTTTCCCCCTTAGATGTCTGGTTTTTCTTATCGTATTTCTATATATAAGTCAGGGGAAGCATTCAATCTACTTCTTAGGAGTATAATTAAATATCTCTGTGAATAATTCCCATTGTTTTAAAATATGACAGTTTCGGATACCTAAAAAAAAATCAAAATACATCATTACTAAGGAAAACTGAGGTACAAGGAAACCAGGCAAGAAGAATACATTCTACTTACTTACTTGGAGGGAAATGCTGAAGAGCAACAAACTGTGAACAGGTGTCTGAGCTGGTGCAGAGTGAGGTGCCAGTAAGGAACAGAAAAACAGTTTGGGTAACTTATTTTGATAACTACCTTGCCTATGAGAGGCTCAATCTGTTAGAATCTGCACAAAGCTTCAAGAGAGCCAGGGGGCAATGAACAATCTGATGCAGACTGAAATTTCAAGGAATGAAATGAGTGTTTTATAATTATAAAACTTTAAAGGCTAGCAGTCCAGTCTCCCCCTCAAGGTGTAGGTGCTGTCCATGTCCTCATAGAGGCCAAGAAATACTTCCAACGCTAGAGCCCTGGCACTGTTCCTGGACCACAAAACTGACAGGTAGCTTTTACACCCTTCAGTCACAGTGTGACCCACACTGACTTTACCCCCTGCTCCTAGTGTGGATATCACAGAAGTCTGCGCACAAGACACAAGCTAGAGGCTTTTCAAATACTAACTCTTTGGACCCTTTAGAACAACCCTTGAAGAAAAGTATTATCTCTGTTTAAAGATGAAGGAATTGAGTCGCAGAGAGTTGAGAATGTCATTAAGGACACAGCCAGTAAGTGGAGAGGTACCTACAGGGTAGGGGACACGTAAATGTAGTATTTAAGGACATAGACTGCCTAGATTCCACTATCTGTTACATTGTTTACTAGCTATGTGACCTTAAGAATGTTGCTTAACCTCTCTGAACTTACTTACTATATACGGATGTTTGTTATAAGGATTAAATGAATTAACGTGCAAAGCCATTTGAACAGTGTCTGGTACCACAGAAGTATTTGTTAAATATATAAAAGGATGAATCAAATCCAAGTGTATCTGGTTCCAATGTATACACTCTTAACAAAGATTCTTCCACATTTTGATTTCTCAAGTGTTTGGAGACAGCTACTACTTCTCTGAAGTGTCTCTCTTCTCCACACTCTCTTCTTTCAATACTCCTTAACATTATTACCCAGTTGCCAGAATTTTTTCCCATCCTTCTAGCTTCCTTCCAACTAAAAGAGTAGGACCCAAAATTGCTTCAATACTTCAGGAGATTACAGTAAGCTCTTCAGATCTGAGTAAAACTCGTTCTTCTAATGCAGTAGTTTTCATGCAGGATGCCTAGACCAGGAGCATCAGCATCACCTGGCAACTTGTTCAAGATGTAAATTCTCCAGCTCCTCCTGAGTCAGAAAATCTAGCAATGGGCCCAGCAATCTGTATTTATTTTTATTTTTTCTTGTATTGTTTTATTGATTTCAGAGAGGAAGGGAGAGGGAGAGAGAGATAGAAACATCAATGATGAAAGAGAATCATTGATCTGCTTGCCTTCCGCACGCACCCCCCACCCCCACCCCTCCCAGCCAACTGGAGATGGAGCCTGCAACCTGGGCATGTGCCCTGGCTGAAAATCCAACCATGACCTCTTGGTTCATAGGTCGACACTCAACCACTGAGCCACGCCAGCTGTATTTTAGCAAGTCTTCCATGTGATTATGACACAGCTCAAGTTTAGGAACTATTGTTTTAATGAAATTAGGGCCACAGTAGGGATTGAGGCACTGCATTGCTTATCAGCTCATGTTAAATTGATGATTGGTGGTCTCCTAGGATTTGCACCCCCAACATGTAGCTAATGTAATACTGTGGTTTTAAATCCTCTTCTAAGGCTCTAAGGCTTTCTTGACTTGAACCTACCGTTCCAGCCTCTCAAAAGCTCTCTCAGTCCACACTCTTTGTTTAGCATATTGACTCTCCCCTCCAGCTTTGTGACCCCTGAACATTTGATAAACATGTCACTCGTGCCTTTATGGTGGCACCCACAACATCCACATAGAGTATTTAATGAAAACATGCTGTGCATGTGATTGTTCAACATGTGAAATTTCCTATGATCAGCCTACAAATTTCCTTCTTATCCAGGTGGACATCACGAGAGACTTGCTTTCCTTCTGAGCAGAGCAGCTATTGGTATTCTTCTTACATTTCCATTTCTTCTATCTTTTTCCTGCTCTTCCTTCTCCCCCATCCAGGAGAAAAATGGCCTGGTAGACTAAAGGCAGAGCCTTGCTTAGACCAATTCCTTTTAATTTTACACTAAGAACTTGTTAATCCCACTATTTATCACAGGCAATTTTTAAACCTTTTTTTTTTTTTACAGAATTGGAAATTAAAAGCCAAAGCAGTGATTTTTCTGAGTATCATATTAGCCAGTTAGAGGGAACATCCATATTTATATTCAAGTCTGCCTGTCATAATTTACCTGTTGTGTTATATTATACTATGATAGTTGTATGTGGTAGGACAAATCAAGATGTTTTGATGATTTCTGAGACCATGACCCTCTTAACTTACCCTTTAAACTAGAGAATACTAAACTTAGTTATTGATGGTCAAAACAACCCATATTCCAGCTACCAGAATAACATCTTGAAACATCAACAGGGATCTAGCACTTTGGTACCCTTCTAGAAGAATCCCCTAAAGTATGTAGACACATCTGGCCATAATTCATTTTGTCCTGAAGACTAACAACCTCTACAAAGAAAAGTCAACTGTGCAAAAGTCTAGAACATAAAGCCAATTGTCTCCCGCTGTTCTTTCTGCCAATCTTCATGAAGTCAAGTCCTGGACTTGTTTAAGGGTGATTCATCCGTCTATGGAAGGAGTGCCAAAACCAACTGTACAAAAGATTTCTTTCCTCACGTCCTTAATTCTTGAGGACCTTGAAGTCACTTAATGTAATGTAAGCAATTATGTGCTTCCAGGTTTGGCAGACAGTTGAGTAATAGTGGAAGGGAACATTACTCAGGTCTTCTCACAGGCACATTTCAAAAGAGTCCAACCAAATTGATTGACAGAAGACTCAGTTTTACTTGATGAAATAAGCAACACAAGCTCTGAACTTCCAACAGTAGTTCTGCATTTTTGTGGCCTCTTTGCCATTTTTTTTCTATCGTTCTTTGCAGACAAAATATGAGCTTGCCTATGATTTCTCCACCTGCCTTATCTTCTCATATACTATTTCCTTCCTGTTCTCAGTGTCAAGGAGCTGGCCAAACTCTCCCGATATGATGAGTATTGTATCTGAGAAATAAAGTAGACCAAAAGTCCAAATGATAAAATGCACAAATAAACACAATTTTGCTATTTTAAAATATAACAGCAAGGCCCGGTGCATAAATTCATGCATGGGTGGGGTCTGGCCAGCCTGGTCAGGGGGAGAGGACATGGGTGATTGGCTGGCCTGCCTGCTGGTCCAACTCCTAGTTGAGGGAACCATTTGCATATTACCTTTTATTATATAGGATATACACTGAGTGGGCATATTATTATGCATTCAGAGATCATAATAATGTGGCCACTCAGTGTATTTATACATAGAGAATCAGGACTCGGAAACCAGAGAAAATAAAAAAGTTTACTATATGCTTTATGTGATATTATACTAAAGTTGCCAATCAAAAGATACTCTTACATAGTATCTTTGATTTCCAAATGAATATTCTGATTTACTATTGAGTAGAAAATGAACAAGTCTTCAGAATATGTACAGTACCCCTTCAAAAGCACAAAACTAACACCAAAAGCAACATGAGAGGATAACTTGAAGATTTAATCCTCAATGAGTATGGGCACAGGATAAGACCAGACACGATACTCTGGCTATTATGCTCGGTTATTCAATAGTGGAAAATACTATCCAAATCATAACTCTCTTTACCACTAAGTCCTGTATCTGGCCTCACAATACTTCTCAAGTATATCAGCTGCCACAACCTATGTGAGCTGGCACAAAACCATTTGCCAGAGATATACCATTTGCGAGAGATATACCAGAATCTGTAGTATTAGCCTCTACTGTCAGGGTTAGGTTTCTTATGTGGAAAATAAAAAAAGCTACCATAATCCAAATATGCAATACTTCCAGCAAGGATTCTGTCTCTGATACATCATTTAAAAAAATGTTCAGTTTTTTGATCCATCAGAAGACTGCTGCAAACAATGCATGCTGTGCATAGGTAACTGTGGAACTGGAGGTATAGGAAGATGTTCCAGCCCCAAATACTGACAGATGGGCACTGTTGATTCGACTGTGTGAACTCATATCAGATTGGTGCATGTTAAAACATTTCCTTTTCTTACTAATTTTAAAAGTGTGTATATGAAATCTGTCCAAGATGCTGTAGATAGGAGAATGACTTCATACAATGAGCTGCCCTTTTTAATTGAAAGAACATAACATCTATGATAAATCACAAAGGAAATCTTTGATACTAACATGTGGTTTTCTATAGCTAATATCCTAAAAACAAAATGTTCTATTTGGCATGGATCTCAAAATTTGTCATGTTCTCATTAGTCTTGAGGGTAACAGTGCTACTTTACGCAACTGTAGCCATCATGCAACAGGAAGCAGGAGTAGAAATACAAAGTTAGGATTATTTTTTTCCAACAAGCAAAAAAGAAATCCCTAAAATACATTATGGCAAATATGAATATGAGTAACTACAACTTGATATTATTGAAATTAATGTTTTATTTGATAAAACAAAAAACAATTTATAAAAAAATCAAACCACAATATTGAGAAATTATAGTTTATTCCATTTAGAAATAAATGTAAGAAATTGTTATAAATTGCTATCACTTATAATATCTCCAATATCATTTCTCATATTACTCTCAAACTATATATATACTTAATAGACAGCATATATTCAAATTATATATTCATATATACTCAAATTATGTAATTTGAACATATATATATGTATATATACAAACACACACACATATACACTCAAGGGCTGTGTACTAGCAAACAGATTAGTTTTTTGGAACAAGAAAATAGGGTAGTTAAAAACAAAATGAGCAAAACCACATACTTTAACACTTCACCTGAGCGGGAACACTAGAGCGGGAACACTAGTTTTCTCACCTTTCATAGCATTTAAAATTCTCCCAAAACACAGTATTCTTTTTCTTTTTAATTATTGATTATTTTACAGAGAGGAAGGGAGGGGGATAGAGAGTTAGAAACATCGATTAGCTGCCTCCTGCACACCCCTTACTGGGGATGTGCCCGCAACCAAGGTACATGCCCTTGATCGGAATCAAACCTGGGACCCTTCAGTCCCTAGGCTGACACGCTATCCACTGAGCCAAACCGGTTTAGGCAAACACAGCATTCTTAAAGAAGATGGATACCAACATTTTTCAGAATGTTAATAAAACTAAAACCCTATATAGTTGACATTACTTATTACAGAGGAAACTAAACATGTTCACTGTTCCTTAAAAAACATATTTGAAGTCATGTTTCATAAAATATCACTTTAAATAACTCACTGGCATCTAAGTAAACACACCAATAAGCAATCATTCCATCAGAGCCAGAGGCCCCACAGATTGGGGTCTGGGGGCGGGGAGAAGAAATTCCGAAGGAGCCTGTAAGGACAGTTGGGAAGCTCAGAAAGGGCCCTTAGGTTGGCCCAGCTGCCGAGAGCCGGGCAAAGGCACTTTCAAAGACAAGTCGCTGTCTGGCACAGATCCTGCCTGCGAGACTGAAAGCACTGCCCTGTAACCGTGTCTCATCCTGGCATTAGCACCCTCCTTCACAAAGCGCCTGGTTTTCACCCCCTGAGGACTCGTTCTTTCCCACACGTGGTGAAATCTGACTCTGCAAGGTCTCCGCACACAGACCCGCGCTTGAAGAGTGACATGGTTTTCTTTCCTTCTACAGGGTGTTTAGTATCTTCAGGAGGATTAATGCCACACACTTAGACAAGAACACCTTTGAAAGTCACATTATCTACGTTTCTCCAACGCTCATTCAGCTTTCTGGATTTGGAAAAGTTAAGTGTTTCATGCTAATGGCTTGTTTCAATGGTTACCGTCTTCGATCAGAGGCTGAAACAAAATATTGAAATGAACATTTTACTTTTCCAAATCTGCAAAGCTCAAGTGAGTATTGACGAAATGTAAATGATTAAGCTTTAAAAAATATATATGTATTTTTTGGTAAGTGTGTAGCATTGATGCTTGTGAAAATATAAAACCGCAATGTCACTTTCTGGGACAGCCTGTTTCTCCCCTAACCTGGGGAATTTCTTTTCAAGGACTTTGAAACCGGTAAGCATGTCCTCTGGCCAGCCTACAGTTGTGGTTTTATTTCCTGGTTTAAAATGAGCTTTTCTTTAAAGGTGGTTTTTTTTTTTTTAAGATTGTGAGATGTTCTCTGACACAGCACTGTTTTCTGAAATTGAGTGAAAAATTAAAATTCTTAATTGTCATTAACTTGTGATTGAGGTAATTTTAACATTCAGATGTGCTATTTCAACATTTTATTTGTTCAGGAATCTGACTTGGAGAATATAATAACCTCATGATCGTGGGTTAGAACAAGGTTTTAGAGAGAATTAAGGCAGTATAGCAGAGAGATGATAGGGCAGAGGAAGCAGGTAGATGCTCTGGCCATGCCTATTTCAATGGCTTGCTCGCTAGTTGATCTTACACCAATCGCTGGTGAGGGCAGCTCACTGTTGCAGCTAAAGGCAGCCAGTACCTCGTGAGAACCAAATACAAGTGCAAAGAAAAACAGTAATCCTCGGGTGTAAATAGGGGTTATCCCTAAGCTGCATGGTCATATGCCAATGACAAGAAAAGCTAACATAGTAGATGCTGCTGGTGCCTTCACCCTATCCCCATGGGCTCCACTTCTGTGCCCCCCAGCTTGTCTTCCAACTGACCAAAACTGCATTCCTTTGCCTGGAGGTGTGCTCTTGGCTGCACAAGTGGTAGTCCTGAAATGTCAGGAAACCAATGGCCTCTGGAGGCAGTCCTCATCTCATCCCTGGCAGGTGAATAAATATGCACTCACTTGCCTCTTGGGTGGGGGAACTATGGAGCACATGTTCACCATTGTCTCCCAGAATTCCCCAATGTGACTAAGCTCTAGGTGCCCACAGTGGTTAACTGGTTTGATAATATTCGCCTTTGGGCTGCTGTTGGTGTTTTCTTCACTCCACTTCCCCCCCTCACCCCGCCCCAGCAAATAACTTGCATTATAAATTTTCATCTCAGGGTCTGCTTCCGGGGAACCCAAAGTCTAGTGGTAAGTCTTTTGAAGGAATACTGTGCTGGCAGGCACTGGATCCTCAGGTTCCTCTGATGTAAGGGTTCTCTGGGTCCACAGTACCCCTTTTCTCAGAGGGGCTGATGTTTTCATTTCCAAGGCCGGAGCACAGAATCGTTAGGTGCCTCTGAGAGCCACTTCTCACAGAGCATCAGACACACAACTTCTGGTAGATTTCTTCCTGTTCCATTGACTGAAGAAGCAAAACCACATCTTCTGCTCAAAAAATGTCAGGAAATGCAACATAATGCCTATTAGTCTCAAATACCACTGAAGTCAAACTTTTGCTGGAACTCATAGAAGGAATAGCCTTTGCTCCAAGAAGGGGGTCTTACTCTAGTGCTGGAAGGAGACAAAAGTGAGGAGGAATGGCTGCCTTGGTTCAAATGAAACTAACAAATCACCAGTGGGGACTTAAAAACCATAAAATAACAAAAATAAAAGTTGTTTCAAAATACTGCTTAGATAAAGAGAAATGAATTGTAACCCCCCTCGGGGTGATGTTAAAACACTCATGTTCCATGTAATGGAAATTCTGAGACACCAAAAACAAAACAAAACCCAAAGTCCACAAAAAAGCTGAGAGTTGTGAAAGATGTCACAGCAGCGATGTGTCCAAGAGGCTCTCACATGGGCAAAAGGAACATTTAAAAACTGATGTGGCTTGACCCTTCCCAAAGAGTCTCAGAATGTTGTCCTGCAGAAACTTGAACCCATCACCTAAGGAAGTCCTTGTGGCCATAACAAGTTGAGAAATCAGACCACCTACCTTGGGGGGTCTATTTACAGGAAGCCATTCTTAAGAACCTCTCTTTACCAATCCTCAGAAGCCACTCTTCTCAGATCATAGATTTTTATTGGGTTTCATCTCTGCAGAGAACATCTCTCTGGGGCCCTGATTTCTTGCCAACGTAGTTGAGATGATGGGAAGATCTTCTGCCTCAGTTCTTATGTGTGGATAGCTTTCTTTCTTTTTTAAATTTTTTTAAAAGGGAAAAGAACAGCATTGCTTTTCTGCTGGACAACCTAGTCCCTTATTTATAATGCAGGAGAGCAGGGCCTTGTAAGTGTATATTCTGGTTCATCTGAGGACACAGGGTTGTTCATTTTAAAATTAGATTCATAGTAATTAAATGAAGACAGCCTACAGCAGGAAAACATTACTCAGCACCTACTACTGGACTCTGCACTTCTAGACTCCACGGAACTTATTTAACACACAGTCCCTGCCCTCTTGGAACTTCAAATCTAGCAAAGAAATATCCATCTCATTGACAAATATGAGGCTTGGTCAGGGAATGGTGAAGAATAT